>JAVDOI010000007.1:6636954-7379454 GCA_032191485.1 Leptoclinus maculatus
ACTCTTTCAGAGATATACTACCCGACTCTCTACCTTCTCGCTTTGCTTCCTCAGCCTTCGCTCCATTTCTCGTCCCCTCCCGTTCGACTCCCTTTCTCTGCCTTCTCTCTCCCTCCCCCCTGTTCCCTCCACCGGTTTATCTGTGCTGCCCTGTCCGCTGTAGGAAATCTGCATCAAACCTGTTCATGATTGAGGTGTTTTACAACGGAGGGTAAATGGCGAAGGGATGAGTATGTGTGTGTGTGTGTGTGTGTGTGTAGAGTGGATGGAGAACTGCTGGAAGGCAGTCAGAGTTTGATCTCTGCTCACAGAGTGATGTCCCTTTACTAGAGATTGTGAATATGAGGCTAATCGTACAGTTCAAGCGCATGACGGATGGCCACCAACCATGAATTCAGAGGCGGTGCTGCAGCGTATGTGTGTGTGTGTGTGTGTGTGTTTGTGTGTGTGTGTGTGTGTTTGTCACCTGAGGCAGTGTTGATGGTTCTGGCACTGACTCTGTTGTTGGGGGGATAGTCAGGGACGGTGTTCTCGTTGCGCCTCTCTGACATCCGTGGACTCACCTTAGCAGCTAGATGGCTGAAAAAGAGAGAGAAAGAGAAAAACGAGATAAAGAGAGGATGCGATGAGGAGAAAACTAGTGTGGGATTGTGGAGGGATGAAGGAAAGAGAAAGAGAGAGTGGGGGAAGAATAATGAAATATTTGAATGGAAGGATCCAAAGGGAATGAAGGAGAGATAGAGAGTGATGAAAGTGGTATAAACACGATTTGTGTGTGTGTGTGTGTGTGTGTGTGTGTGTGTGTGTGTGTGTGTGTGAGCGACAGACATTTTAACCCGAAAAGACTTGAAACACTGCCTGGTTTCCATTAAGACTGCTTACAAAACTGAGTTTTACACATAATGCCATACACACACATACACAAGGATACCGATGGCTCACCCTGATTGGCTGTGCTGCTCGTCGATAGCGTCCACGGCACTCTCCACGGAGCTCAGAAGAGACTGGATCTGATTGGCTGATTCCTTCAGAAGGAAACGGGTCACAAACTGCTCCACGTTGCTTCCTCTCTCGTAAACCTGGGCAAACAAATAAAACAAAACACTGTGATTGTTTGAAAAAAAAGAAAAAAGCGAGTCCTTCTGTCAGAAGTTTTAATACCAAAATGTCCATAACATGTCTGTTTGTGCGTCCTCAACACATCACAGCGCCGCTGCACAGCCTCTCTTTTTACTGTGTTCCCTTCACTCCTTTGAAAAGATTTTCCAGCACAAATCTCTATGAGTTCCTTCCTTACATCCATTTCACGGTCGAAGGGCTTCTCGAGGTGGACAGGCCGCATGCCGGGCCTAATAAGTAAAAATAGACTTGTATCTTTTACTCTCTCTACTGCCGTCTTCTCCCTCTCCTTAATCTCTCACTGCTCCCCCTGATTCCCTGTTTGGACTTTGGCCTGAAAGTTCGTTTCAGACCTGAAAAAGCTTTTAGTCTGGGCTTCAAGCCTGACCCCTGGGGGATTAAAAGTGCTGTTTTTTGTGGTTTTACTGTGTATTGTTCCAGATTCAGCAGGAATAACACAAGGCCAGACTGAAATGTGACCTTCTTTTATTAGACGCAACAACAAAAAACAACTGGAAATCAATTAACTCTTCAGTTGTCAGCCTCAATCACTACTCCAAACAACACTCACTGGCGTAGACGAACTGAGGACTGCCGCTCATTCAACATTCAGCTCAAAGCGTATTTGACCCATAGGGGTTCAATCACTTCCATGCACCTGTTTAAAATTATATTCAAAGTTTGTCAACCCGAGCACTTTCTCAAAGAGAGGAATGAAAAAACATGATGACATCCTGGCGACAGCGTCAAAGAGTCCCTGAGTGTGAACACGGTGAACTGTCAGAGGAGTCGGATAAGACTGGAGCTGCTGCTTTAACTCTTATGACCTTATCGCTGCCACCTTTTAATTATTCAGGGATTTGACTGTTTGCTAAATACACCTTCCCCCAATCAGTAGCTTAGCAACCGTAACTATAGGCACAGCAGGCCTGTCAATCTTTTGATTTCTCCTCGTTTTTAAACTGTGTGCACGAGGCTGTAGAAATGCAATTATTGGCATTTAGGAGTGTGCGCCTTTTTTAAGCTTTTCCAAAATAAAAAACACAAGAGCAAAAATATATAATGGATTAGATCATGTGTTTGTGTATTTGTCCTGGTCCTGGTCCCAGCTTCTTCTTGCTTTGTTGACATAGCCGGGTCAGCCGCGCAAGCCCTTCAGTACATGTTAGTGCATGTGGGCGCTTACTAGCTAACGGCCGCCGCTCCGCACTGCTCTCATACGGCTAGAGCTTAAAACAGAAGCGTAGCACCCACACTCTGTTAGTATCCTCCGGGTCAGAGAGACGCGAGGAGGCAATGGATATGATCTGATTATCGCATTGGGAACCTTCAGAGTCTTCTCTCTTGTTGTTTGTTATTTTTAGCTAGCCTAACTCATGATGGGTTAGATTAATTTCGCTAGCTTCAGGCAACGAAATCTGCGAGCAACAGTTGCCATTTCAGCTGAAAAGTTGGCAGTAACTGGCTGGAAATTAGAAGCATTCTTTAGTGCACATTTGTCTTCCAATTGTCATAAAAATGTTTGTAGGCTATTTCAGGTGGTAAATCTGCCATCGTTATTGTAAATTGCATGTGTGCTGTCTGAAAACGGAAAGCTTGAAGGTGTAGCAAAAGTAAACTAAGGGGGGCGGGGCCTTCTTAACGAACAATCAATTGACTTTGAGGATCTGCTTTACTAGTTCACATTTGTTCACTATCAAACGCCAGTCCCTGATTGACTGCATCTGCACTCCAGAGAGCGGAGTCAGTCGGTCATGACAGCTTTACCGTCGGAAGTCACAGTGCAGTGATTCAGGGAGACAGTTAAGGTTCCTGTGCGCTCAGCCATTCTCTGCTGCACTCTCTGATCAAAGACAAACGCTCCCACGAGACGCAGAATCACACAAGGCCCTATTGACTTCCATTAATACAGCCAATGGCTTTTACACACACACACGCATGTCCGCACGCAAACTCTCAAACACGCAAACTCTCAAACACGCTAACACGCTGACACGCAGACTTTTATAGAAGAGGCTCGTCCTCATCAGCTCGTGTGTGGAAGCGTTCAGTCGTCTTGTTCTGGTTTTTAACCGCATCCACTCCGAGCATAAGACACACATCGCTCTGCAATACAACAGAAATCATTATGATTATATCATTTAGGCTTCGTACCATTTTTCATTTTACCCCGAATGAATACCTTGCTGAGATTCAATTACCAAAGTGGGAAACACAAAATGATAAATAGTAATTTTCTTGAAGAGATAATGAATGCATTATGAGTCCATTATGAGTCACTTAGTTATTAAATAAGAATGCGGATGAATTTGGATGAAAAATAAACAAAGTAGAGATATTCCCTTAGGTGGAACGTTTGTGGAAACTGTAAAGCTGTTTTATAGATTCGGAAGAAAAGATATTATTGCTTTCCTTGTGGATATTGATGCCGTTGTCAACGTAATGGGCTGTACGTGTTACCCTGTGTGTGGGTGTGAGTACGTTGTGTCCTTTTGAGTGGTGATATATTTAAAGTATGGGTTTGCACCGACTAAATCAGCTGGCTGCATAAATACTACAGTACCCAGATCTCTGTAAATCCCTGCACTGATTTCAATGGGATTTCACCCGTTTTAAGTAAACATGCGCTCTTATACTGTACATGCACATGTGTGATTACTGACCAACTGATTAATGCGAGACTGCTTATGCGCCTTGACTCAAGATTAGATTACATAGATTAGATTTTAATGAGCATTATTGAGCAACGGTGCCACTGGAGCAACAATCGTTATATACATCAAAGAAAAAACATACGGAGGTTTAAAAACACACAAGCAACCAACAAATTTGAGTATGAAATATTAACTTTATCAACTTGCACTATCTGTGCAATTTGAAAATTCTCGACTTGTGGTCCCCAAAACTGTGCCATCAAAATAATTTGAAAGATGCTATAATTAAGCAATCTACACATATTGGGCGTAAAGGCATGAATAATAATAAGGGAAATATGACTTATGGCTAAGTGGATAGCAGGGCCGACCTACAATCAGAGCAAAAAAAACGTAACTATTAAAATATCAACACGAGGATCCTCCATAAGACAGGGGCCTCAAAATCCGGTCATAAAGTAGCAGCCAATGCCTTATCAGCGGATACTGTACCTCAGTGGTTCAGGGACCGAGGTACAACTCGGTTGGTGATCCAGCAGCAGCAGAACATCCACACCGCAAAAGACCGATTCAACAGTGCAGTGAGAGGTTTTTTTGTTTAGTTTTTTTGTGCCTTACAAAAAAGGCAGCGTGTTGTGAAATTGTAGAATCTATTTTAAAGATTTGCTCTACAGTTCGCTTTCTTCCTCCCGGTTCTTCCTGTACCTGCCCCACGGGCCCACCTACAGAACCTGGTATAGAAAAAGCTGTGATCTATAATTCACACAGATCAGTGACCCGGGAGGAGATGCACCGTCTCTCTCTGCTCGCTCCCCGGTCACTGCCTGGTTATTAGCTACAGTGCGTCTTAGTGTGTGCTCAGATCGGTGTGTGTTTGTAAAGTTCAAGGCAGGAGGAATGAGTGTGTGTGCTTGTGTTGATGTGCCTGGTTTCTGTTTGAAGATTGATGACAGAGCTCTCCAGAACTTAGTACGAGGTTCAATATTGCCATTGTGTATATTTTCACACATCAACAAAGGCTTCATTTTAAACACACAGCGAGCTGCAATATGCCCTGATGTTATATGGCTCGGATTTTGTGGCCACTGTCATTACAGAGTGGAGGCGACGTGATGTTTATGAGATCTGAGAAATTTGTTCTGGTAGGAGTAATTGACCAAGCCAGCAGGGTCACTGAGCCTGTGAGTGTGTGTGCAGAGTGTGTATTTCTGAAGACTGACAACAAATCTCCTCATTATCATCCACCTTTATATCTGCACATGTATGTGTATAGCACAGCGTTCCCCTACAACACACACACACACACACACACACACACACACACACACACACACACACACACACACACACACACACACACACACACACACACACACACACACACACACACACACACACACACACACACACACAGTCTTTTGTCATAAGATGGCGGTGGCTGATTACAGGGAGTCGTAGGTGGTAATCAGTGATTATAGAGGTTGGGTTAGTTAGGGGGAAATTATTCCATCTTCAGAGTCTCAGATGGAGATAAAGAAAAGAGTCGTGGAGAGGTGGAAGTGACAAGGATGTAGGCTGATGAAAGACTAAAGCACACACTATGCAATCCAAACCGGCCATCATATAATATTCATTTATACAGGCATTTTATCAGAAACATACCACAAACGTTATGTTGGTGTGTGAAAGAAATGAAATGATCATGAGGTGTACTGAGCAGCAAGGACATTTAAGTTAGTACAGGACTAAAAACACTGTATGTATTCATGTCAATGTGAAGTCACTACTGTCATTCTGAAATAAAAACCCTGAGCTGTTAAAGGAATATTATACAGGCCTCAACATGATGCTAGACTGACTGAGACTAGACTATGCTCAACAGCAAAGCAACAATATTGTTATGTTTGTTCAAAACTTCAGTGGTGACTATTTTCTTAAACGTTAAACATTTCTTAAACGTGCTTTCTTTCTGAAAGTTAGATGAGCAGATCAATGCCACTGTCATGTCTGTGCACTACACCAGCCATTTAGCATCGGTTAAAGCTACGGTTACTAATAATAATCAAGTTTGCTTCACTCGGTGGACGTAGCAAAACAGAACACTAAAATATGTTTTTGAAAATATTTGCGGCGATAAAAAGGAAATGCAGTAACAGAATGTTGACTCATATTGGAGCAGTGATGGACAGTTGTGTTAGAGACTCCATGGCTCTGATTGGTTGTAGATACTTTAAGGCGCACTAAAAGGAGGCACAGGAACCTAGTTTTTCCCCCACAGATTATTTGTCTCATGTTCATCGTGATTTAGTGAAAGTTTGGGCAATTATGACAAAAAGTTATTTTACCTGTAGCTTTAAGGCAGGGGTCTCAAACTCGCGGCCCGCGGGCCAATTGAGGCCCGCTGGACGATATTTTGTGGCCCCCTACTTGACATCAAAGTTTAGTGTTAGTGCGGCCCGCGCATTTTTCTCACACGCACCTTTTTGCCGAGTCCAGTGTTTCCCCTACCATTGTATTAGCGGGGCGCCCCGCCCCCGCAACGGCACCCTGCGCCCCCCTAGAAGGTCGACTTAATTTTGTTTAATTTATAATTATCCTCTGCTCTCTGTATCGTGCAGTTCCGCCCCGATGCGCGCACACACACACACACACACACACACACACACACAAAGACACGTGCGCGCACACAGATGGACACACTCCCACCAGCGAACGGAGCTTGTGCATCGGAAATTCGGAAATTAAAAGTTTGTGTCCGTGCAATCCCCCCCCCCCACAAAGTAATTTGAATTAACCTTATCCAGGGTGCTTTGGTTAAGATATATCCTGTGTCAAAGTTAAGCACCTTGTACACCCGCCAACTATCTCCCTGTGACTTCGTAGGGAAGCCTAAATATGTTGCCGTTTTCATCCCTGGAAAATATGTTGCACTGAACATAATTCAGGCCACAATTAACATTTCCATCAAAACATATTTGGCAAAACAAATAACCGACTTGACAACTTTGCCACGATACTTCTACTACTTCTGCATCTAACCGTGTACACAATCAACCATAGTGACTATGTGTTAGTTCTACCCAGTTTCAGGCCATGCTGTATTCAGATGTCCCCTTGTTGTACCGTATAGAGCCACAGCAGGGGATGTAAACGGCTTCATTCACTTTGACAAACAGGGAGGCAAGAGTTCAACATAAGAGCCTCTGGCCAAAACAGCACCCAGCAATCTGTAATGATGGGATGCTGCATAATGCCACAGCAAGGGGCTCTCTCCTACTTATACAACCCCCAATCAAGAATACTGATTTTGATCATATAATTAGGACTGTTGTGTTGTTTCGTCCAAATGTCACAATAGCCTTCCTAATGTACCAGGAGAAGTGCTGGAGTGTCAAGCAGGAGGTGTTCTGAAAGTGTTGTAAGCTGGCCATTGCTGACTGGTGGGAGAGGGGATGTAAGTGTTGGTATTGATCCACTGATGAATTCCCTATATCCCTCAGCGTACCCTGAAGGTGCCCGATCAGTCTCACGCGTCACTTCAATCACCTCTCAGGAAAATAGACAACTCCATTGAAAAATCTATTTCAAGCCAGACCCATGACGTCATCCACAGGTTATATGTCGATCGGACGATTTATGTTTGAATTACACCATATCCCCCTTACTTTAGGAATCAATAATTCAATAATTGTTCTGCCTTGCCTTCTGCCAATGTTGTCAGCTGTACCCTGAGACTTTACTGCAAATGACACACCTGAGCCAGCTGGTACCACAGCCGGGTCTCACTCTTAACCACGTGTTACAATGCTATCCACGACCATTTCACAGCGTTAACCTCGTGCAGACCTCCTGCGTCAAGATATTACCCAAAAGGCGGGGGGGGGGGGTTCTGCTCAAGCGCCATGGGTGAGATCACCTTGCTGGTGTCCAGGTGTCAGGTAGTTGCTAAAATCCATGATCTTAAACCTGAAGCTCAAGGGCAAGCATAGGAACTAGATGGTGACAATTTCTCCTCAGTGTCTAATGTGGTCCATTGACCAGGTAAGATTGTGGGCTGCGGTGTACAGATGGCACGGTGCCTTGTGCTTTTGCAGCGGAAATCCAGACATAATCTCCAGGCGACAAGATGTCAGGGAGAGTTGGCTGCCACGTCGCTGGATAGGTGGGTAATGTAATGCGAAGGCGACGTCCCTTGAGACATTTTGCAGGGCTGTAGCTGTTACTCAGAGGTGTGACTATGTAGTCCAACAAGGGACTGTAGGAGTCTCTAGTCTGTTACAACGAGTTCTTGACGGTGCGATACGCCTCTCCCTCACTCTGAGGGTATTTAGAACGAGCGGTTACACAAGCAAGTCCCCGGTGAGTAACAGATTAATGTGTTGAAATGCTTATTAAGAAAAACTGCACAACAGTATGTAATACTCGGGCTGCAACAACTCACAGACAGAATTTTGCAACTCTGGAAACGTATCACAGCAGCAACTAATTCTTCCGTTGCAACAATCAAGAAGTAAACAGTAGAAGCTGCTACTTGCCAGATGATGTCGCACTGCAGCACATTTTGATTCCCTACTGTGCCAACGGACCGATTTTATTGAAATGAATGAGAGGGCTGCATTTATTCACGCATATTGGTCTGAACACGTCGTAAGCCAAAGTGCTGCATGACCTGCTTTCAGTCAAGGAAATTCGATTTTCCCACGTGGGATTGCAGGATGATGTTTGTTGACGGTCAGTGTGAAAGAATCTCTATTAACAGATATCTGCATACTGTATGAATGCTGATCCTGTAGCTAGTGGGACAAGATTTAGGTAATGGTATTTGTGGTCACATTCGAGCAGGCTTTGGTTGCATGCAGGTAAACAATCCGTGTGGATAGCAAAACAGGCGCAACTCATTGGCCTAAATGTAATCTCAGAATACAGATATATAATCGGTCCTAGACGTCGTCTCTTATCTCCGTTCTCTCGTCTCAAGTTGTTAAACGGACTGTTAACCGTGCTTAAAGAAGTCTTAACGTAACGAACGAAGTAGCTGACATGTATCTTCGTAACGAAGTCTTGGCCCAGATATCCGTTATCCGTATATCAGCTGGCTTCACTGGAACCCCCAAAAACATTGGCCGTTGCTGCCAGATGCTAAATCGTAGTCAGACCGATAGTCAATGTGTTCTGAGATTGATGTGATGATGAACCGGACCAGAAGAAAAGAGAAGAGAAGAAGAAGATGAAGAATGCACAGCTTGTAGTTTCCAGCATGTAGCCAGTGAGCAATCTTCTGCTCATGCACTTCCTTTCAACTGGTTTTCAAACAGCTTCAGGCGGTACAACGCCCACATTTCAGCCTAGCAAGGTGTTCTCTCTGGAGGTTTCCTGAGCTGTGTATTTTTAGAATTTTGTATTACTTTCTATTGGTTTGATCTTTTATTTGCCATGGCAACCAATAAAAAGTTGTTTGTGTTGCAGCAATTCTCTGCCGTAAGAAGCTGTGTTTGTTTTCAGTGGTGGTGTTTCTGTTATTTCTCAGCTCGAGAGGTATCAGATTGTATTTCACGGGTCTCTGCAGAGCCAGCATTGTCTCTCTACAGCAGGTCTAAGATAACAGAGGTTTGATGTGTTGGGAAGCACAAGTGCAGCTCCACGGCTGGCCCGCTACCTCTGAAAACCCCCACAACCCTGCCTCAGCTTCACACATCAACCAATTAAAATGGTATCCTAGCAACCCCAGTCAATATGTCTCTAAGCAACACCATTTTAGCAGTATGCAGGAAATGATATCTGAGCGGCAGACCTCTCACACTGAGAGAGATATTGCTTTTAAATGGCTCTTCTCTCTTCCCCCTGTCCTGGTATCCCTCAGTAACCACAAACTCTCTTATAGTCTCATAGCTTTGTTAAGTCAGTGTGTGTGCGCACACTCACACACAGACACACACACACGCCTGTTTCTCCTGATATTATTCTCGTCTGCCCCTAACCTTTTACTGTGCTATCCTAGCCTCTTAGATGAAGACATCGCAGCTGCAACACTCACTGACCATAGAGAGTTCAGCCACGTGTGTACACTGCCTGTGTGTGTGTGTGTGTGTGTGTGTGTGTGTGTGTGTGTGAGTGAGTGAGAGAGAGAGTGACCACCCGCTGGCCCTCCTCTGGAGAAATCTACCAGTCCATTAGCAGGACACTAACCTGCATGGACACACACACACTCTGCACTATCTATTTTTGCTTGGATTTTGTAACCACTGTTTGTAGCTGTAGCTCCTTAAGCTAGATAGCATACAGGACTTTCTTATAGGACTTGAATACAGTACTATACTATACCGTTGTTTTATGCAAGTAAGTCGAGAAATAACTACAGATTAAGCACTCCAAGTAAACAATAATTTGTCAGATACCGGTTCTGAAGAGGTGTAATGAGAGTTGCAACTGTGAACTAGATCTGATCCAGCATTGAATTAAAAGCCGCTGGATGCTATCAGAGAGTAGGCTAATGTTAGCAGCTCTGTCCTGCTTTTTGGATTTTGGAAGTTTATACTCCAGCAACCCAAGTCCGTACCAAAGATGGCGTTTGGTGTGTCAAATTAGTCGGTTAGACATCATTCCAAAAACCCTTAGGTACAAGAATGTAAGCTACGCAGCGTTTTCAACCAATTCATTGAGCTAACGTTTTGCCTAGTTAGCTTGCTAGCAACAGCTGATGAAATCTGCCAGCTAGAGTTAAAATCCATTATCAAGAAACCAATCAAGGAGTCTGCCGCCGTTATCATCATGAACTGTGTTCGGAGGTCCTCCGTTTGGTTGCGGATGAAAGGATTCAGCGAGTGTCACGTTAAAGTTGATGTCACGACAACGACTGAGAATCTCGCAGACACTGAGGGGGTACTATCGCAGTAGAAAAGGAATAGAGAAAAGCACTTGGTATCAAAAAGTGACTCGAGTCGAGCGGAGCGGAGCAGTACCATGCAGCGGAAACGGGGCTCATATGAGCCAAGTAAAGAAGGAAGGACAGGAATAGCAACAGTAACTTCATATGGGATATTTGTGTTTGTAGTCAGGATTGAACACAGCTATAAAAAAGAAATGGATAATACATTACCACATTTATTGGACAGATTTAAGTGGTGGAACTGACATTTGGAAGTGTGTAAGTGGTTAAAAGCAGGCAGAGCGCCTGAGTTTGTTTCTCAACAGAAGGCGAGCCCACTAACCGGCATCAGAAACATACTCTCTCTTCAGATCTCATGCCAGCCTCATCGGCCTGAAGAGAGATGAGAATGGAGGGAGAGGCAAGGAGGATGATGGGGCTGGGAGGCGGAGGGAAACAGTAGCAGGGAGACAAGGTGCTCGAGGAAGGAGAGATAAGAGGGGAGAGGAAGGAGACAGGAAAAACTGCAAGTTCAGAGAGGGAAAAAATAAAGGAAGAGAGAACGTACTGTACATCGTGTTGAGCTTTCTGTTTCGTTGTGTGTTTTACTTTCTCCGTCCCTCAACTCTATATTAAATCCCTAAGTGGAGTTCCTCTCTATGCTCTCCTTTCACCCAATTACCCATCCAGCTCTATCTCTCACACACACACACACACACACACACACACACACACACACACACACACACACACACACACACACACACACACACACACACACACACACACACACACACACACACACACACACACACACACACACACACACACACACACACACACACACACACACACACACACACTCCTCTCTGCATTATTCATGCTTTGGGTGTAACCTCATCAGTCAACACACACCCAGTTGACAACACAACACACACTCTGCCAGTTCTCTTTCTCTCACACCGTCACATACACACTCGCGCACAAATTATTCATGTCAACCATCATTAACAGTTGTGGGAGACACCGAGGATGCAGTCAGTCGCATACATGGTGGAGCGGAAGCTCACAATGTCCACCTGTGCCGTGAACAGAACGTCTTGCAGGTGAACAGGGGACAGACAGGTGTTTATACGACACACTCTTGTAGCTGGTATTCTGAGAGGAGCTGACTGGAAACACTCTGCAATGCTAATGTAGGACGGATAGAGAGAAGGGAAGGGTTGTACTGTTAAAGTACCGTACAGGCTGGTTTCACAGCAGTTTAACTGATGGAGATAAAAGTGATTATTGTAACTTCTGACCTGGAAAGGTCTGCAGGTTCAAAACTGACTTCTAATCAAAAATAATATAAAAACCAACCTCTGCAACTCTGAATAACTTGCGTAAATTGGTTTCAGGTACGTCAGTCCAAAGTCCAATGACATTGTGTTGTAACAGTACAGTGTAATCTGTAGATTAGATAACTATTTTGAAATTAGACTTGTAGGAATGTCCTGAACTGACATGAGAGAATGTGCAGGGAGCAGAGACGGACGAAGCTGAACATCTGTGCTGCTCGATGGAGACACGTTGGGATGGATGAGATTTATACACAGACAGAGTCTCACAGTAGCTTAAAGGTGCTAACTTCTCAATTCAGAGTACTACTAACTAAGAGTTGCTCGGTCTCTCTTTCTTCTACTTTGTGATGTTGTCTTCACGATCAGCAATCTCCACCAGCATCAGAAGACTTCTGGGAAAGCCCAAGCTGACCAATCACAATTCTTGTGGTCTCCATGTGGTGTCCGTAAAGCTGCCACAGCCCTGATGTGTAGTTACATTTTCAGACGATACATGTCAGCTCCAGCAGCTACGCCACGGCCCCTTAACCCACAATTATAAATCCCTCTTAATGGCAGAGCCAGTGTAAGTGGTAGCTCAGTCATACACAAGTGAAAAAAGAAAAGAAAAAAGAGATAAACTAAGCTGGACTGAAGTGAAATGTTTTAGCAAAGTAATGTACCACTCAGCGACTGGATGATGAAATGAAACCATGTAATCAGTAATCAGTTTCACTGACTGAGCTGCTTAACTTCCTCCTCATCCAGACAGTGATGGCATAAGAAAAATGTGGAGCTGTGTTTTCTGACCTCCCTCACCCCTTTCTGTCAGACCTCTTGCCTTATCTCAAACTCCTGCTCTATTACATCAACTCTCCTAATGCTTCCTGTTTGCTCCTGCACTCGTATAATGTCTGCTTCCTTCTCTTGGTATTTTCCTGTCTGTTCTTTCTCTCTCCAACTCTTCCTGCACTTGCCATATCCTCACCCTGACTTCTCCTCGTCATCAAATCCCCCACCTTCCTCCCCTCCTTAATCCCAGTCTAACTTTGCCTCTAACATGCTTCGGCCGCAGCATCCTGCTTCTTTGGTTACGGTAACCCGGTCGCCAGTTTCCAGAGGATGAGGGATGCACTTGCTTTCAGGCTTGACACCACTTAGTGGGACATGTGTACATAACATATAGATGTGTGTGTGTGTGTGTGTGTGTGTGTGTGTCTCTGGGCTACTGTGATTGCAGGAATGCCCCAGACTGAACTCGCTGAACCAGGTGTCTAACTACACACACGCCTCACAGAAACACACACACTCAGGAGTACACACTGCTGCCAGTGCACTGCAAGAAAATCTCCTTGGGACATTCAGCAATTTGTAATCATTAAACCTGCCACGTACCTAATCTGCGAAGTGCCCTCACATTCTGGAGCAAATTATCTAGTCGTCGTTTTGCGGTGAAATCATGCAATAAGTCCACAAATTACTTTTAACCTGAGCTATAGATCTTGAGCAATATGAATAAATAAATGGTTTTTTTTCTCTCTTTTGGCCTCAGCACACATCTAAATCATTTCTTTCTTTCTCATAATCCCTTTTATCAGTCGAGGGGCTCTACACATTAGGGGTGTGGGAATCAATCTAGCTCTCACACGGATACACTCCACCACTGCATTTCCAACATACTGTACCTTTGCACAATCTTCATATGAAACGCCATTAAACCCTAATGAATGAGTAATGAATGAGTAATGAATGCTCGACACAGAATCGTACCATACCAACCGACCGGGCCAGTTGAGATGTTTTACACACTGGCTTATGTTTCATCCTTTTATTCATCATCACTCCCTGACAACCTCTTGCCACGCCCCCTTTGCCTCGCCCACTCTCCCCCTTCTCATCTTCACTTCCTCTTCCTTCCCTTTCTTCTACTTCCCAATCTCCCCCATCAATCTTCGTCCAACCCTCGCTCTCCTCATCTCGCTCGCATGTTATTGTGCTACGGAACCAAAATCGCCCCCCCCCCCCCCCCCCCCCCCGCGATCCAATTCACCTTAATCTCCATGAAGAAAGGAGAGGGCGAAGGGGACGAGGTGGGGGAGGTGGCGGCGACGGCTTGGGGGTGGTGAAGACAATGGAGCGGAGATGAAAGAGGAGAAGATGACAGAAAGGAGAGGCGAGAGGAAAAGGAGATGGGTAGGAGGAGTTGGATGAGAAGCAGCTAAAGTGCTCATGGAGGGTCACTCACCGGCGCGAAACAATTTGCTGCACAGATTTTGGGAAAAAAGACAGCTTAACAAGATTTTAGTCTGAGAGAGAAACTGGGCGAGTGTGTGTGTGTGTGTGTGTGTGCGTGTGTGTGCTTGTTGAATTGTCAATGAGTGTGTCGGCTCGCTCGGTGACAGCCTGAAAAATAAAGTGCTAATGAGAGTGGCTCATTAAACAGAGCATTCATACACAAAAGACAGGAGATTTACTGAATCCTCTCTCTTCTCTTTTTGTCGCCTGCTTCAGCTCTCATCACCAGCAAATCATACACACACACACACACACACACACACACACACATGCTCGCACACACACAGTCCTCACAGGAGCTGACATTATTTATCTCCACCTGCTGGAGAGCTAATTAAAATAGTTTTCTGGAACCACTTCTGATCCTGATAGCGCCATAAAAGCTTTCACACACAGAAAAAAACGAGTTAGTTGAAACAACACTGAACTCGAAGCATTTCAACACGTTTGCTCCGTCCCTGTAGATTACATATTTGTTAACGTTGCATAAATCATGACATGCAGGAGGGATTTCTCAAAATCCCCCGTAGCCAAACAAACTTTCAGCCGTTCCATTCCCTGAAGTTTTCTCTTAAACTTTTCTTGGCGGCTCATAATTGTTGATTCCCGTCATCTTTGATCTGGTTTCACAAAATGAGGACTCGCTCTCGGAAAAGACTTGTTGTCAGAGGAACTGCGACAAAGTGCGAAACTGTCAGGAAGATGTCGGAGACGCCAAATGGAGCCAACAGTCAGTCCTGCGTGTGGCGGCGGATGACGACATGCGTGGGATCTGCTCGCAAAAATGGCTCGACATAGACTGACATCAACTCAACTGTCTCCAAGGCAACTGTCCCCAAAGTGTCCTGCCTCCTGTCATCATAGCAACCTGCAAGATCTCATGAGCTGAACCGGGATGACCGAGTATACGGTTCAAACTTTGTTTCAGCGTGAAAATAAAAGAGTTGAGGAAGCTAGAGGCAACCAACTTCAACACAGTTCTAAGTTTCTTTGCCTGTTTTTGTCCAACTTAAGAGTTTTTGCTTCCGTTGACTTACTTTAAGTTGCAGTAACTTATAATTGTACATGGTCAATAACTTCAATTTGATGAGTTAATTGAGCCAGTGCACATATTATTTCACTTCACGTAAGTGCAGAAAGGCAAAGTGGAAAAGGGCTGGCTGAAGTGGAACATTAATTGTAGCGTGTGGTGATTAATAAGTACACTCTCAGCCGGTCTCATCGTTCACCTCGTCGCTCTGAAACAGCTGAGCCAATCACAGGCAAGCATGACAGCAATATCTCAAAAAATGGAACGATGCTACTTCAGGAAATCGCTGTTTTCTGGATGACACGACGCGATCACACAGCACCACAAATATGCAGCCACAGGCAGAGGAAGTTTCCGTAACAGTTAAGTAGTGCAACGACGAAACAAACAAACAATAAATACAAAATGTTAATGTGATTGCATCATTCCGACGCTGTTTCAGTCCTAATTCTACTGTATCTCACACTGTAAACGATCACATCATACCGTGGTTGATGTGACACGACGTTGACGTGTTCGTACTGTGATGGCCGCACCTGCTGCTGTAAATGTCAGTAACCCTCCTGCACACATCTTGGTTTTCTTTATAGTAATTCATTTTCTGGTCATTCAGTTTGTAGACATTTGGCACATTACACGTACATTGCACGTACATCCAAAAACAGATAAACGATGACACATCTGCTTTTGGGCCATATTTAAACGATTTATAGCTCGAGGTCTGAAGTGCATGACGCGAGTGCATTTAGGGCGTGACCAACTCTACTTTTGAGAGTTAAACGGCGCATAATCTGGGTGCAAAGTACCAAGGGGCAAAGCAAGGGGCAACAGGGTTGTATAGCCTCTTACTTTATCATAGGTGTGTTTGTTGTTTGTGCCTGCACCTGGTGCATTGCTATTTAAGCGGTTTTCTGCAGCAAATATATTGTTTTTGAAAGGCTAAATGCCAACAAATGGATTGAAAGAGAATATTCAATTAGAAAAAAACATGTTTTGATTACGAAATAATTATGTCTATCTTTTTTTTCAGTACATTTTGACTTAGAGTTATTGGAAATCTTTGGATAACACGAGTCACAAACAATCCTATGCAGTCACCACTGGAATCTAATTCTACAAATAATATTGATAAAGCCTTATCTTTATCTGCTTATGTGCAGAAATAGTTGATTTCGAATAAAAATGTCAACGTTATGAATGAAGCTTTGTAGCTTCCAACTATTCTGTACCGCCCTACAATGATTTTACATTGATGAGTTTCACATTGTGCTCACTGATTTGGAGGGCTCTGTTTACTGTTTGTCGCTGTCCATAGCCGGGGGGGACGGGGGGGTGCTGAATCCGGAGGCTGCTGGAGAGGTGGTGAGTAATGCACAGAGATTTCAGCCTCAAAACGCCGCTGTTTAGGGGGAGTGAGCCCGTCCACACGACGTTGGTTCCTCACAATACCACAATGCATTTTAAGAAGAAAGCATGCAGCTGACAAACCTATCTTATTACGGCAGCGAAAATAAAAGCGTTCTGGTATGAAATACGAGGAGGACTCCAGAACACACATTTGCAGAGCTTTAAGACTTTACAATGAATGACGGCTAAAGACTCAGTGTTTTCAGGGCTCTTTCACTTCGGTTGAATCTAGAGAACTGACCTTTTTCAAATGTCAGTTTACGAGCATACACAACACCAGGAGCCTGGAGATGGCTCACATAAATGAAATCCATCCATTGTTACAGTTATTGATTACTCATGCATTTACTGCTGTGACCGGTTAAAATGGCTGCTGTGAAAAAGGGCCCATTGTGGGATTTATTGACACAACTTAATTGTTTTTCTTTTCAAATTGTAATCCTTGTTTACGGCAAAGAATAAAAGCAATTCCCTTTTTTTGTCGACAATTTAGAATTTAGGTTTAAATCTGGCCCCCGAAAACAAGTGACATATTTGATCGTTTATTGTAACAATTTTGCACCGTGAATAAGTCAATCAGAACGCAATAGCACAGGTAACAGACAGAAAGCAGATCGTACTGTTTATCCATCTCTAAAGCTGTTGCAGTAATCCTACCATCTAAAGATAATTATGCCTTTGAAATATCTCCTAGCTTACTGTGTTTATTAGCGGGATCGTTACAATGAACGCCTGGGCTGATCTGATGTGAGGTCAGAGGTGATTTGAGTTTATTAATCCCCACTAATTACTTTATGAACAGCTCATTTGCTGAACCTCATGAGCCTCTTAAGACGGGCAGCTGACGACTGCGTGCACTAATTGATACCTTGACAGTCAAAATGATAAATACAGCATGAATTGAATGGAAATATCGCATTTACATGAATTATTAGTGTGATAGTTGTCCCTCTGGGAGCTCAGAAAGAGATTATCAGCATTGCTCTGGTTTCTAGCAGCATGGATTACAGTTGTATATAGAAAACTTTTTCTTAAGGGATAAATTCATGCAATGTATATTCTCTATTATAGCCTATAGATTATAGAGGTATTGCACTCAATACTGTAATATGTTTGAATCCAGGAGCAGTGTGTAATTGTATAAATCCTGTCAAGGATTTGGCAAGGCTTCCGCACCATGACGGAGCCAATACTGCTGGGGTATAAATTTCATTTTTAATAATCTGGAGACCCATTTTATGCTTGCCCTTGGCTTCCAGCCAAGTGCTTTAAAGAAGAACCCCCACCCACACACACACACACACACACACACACACACTTTTGTGCAGTGCTGTAGTTAACAGAGTACAAAGTCTGCCCACCTATTCCACTCAGTCTTTCTCTCTTCATTGAGGTGAACGGGGAGCTAATCAATTCTCACTGGGTTCTGAAAGGCCAGGGCTCCGGCTACAGCCTTCTGCTCAAGCTAATATCACGCTCTGTCTTTTAGCTCCACCCACTCCGCCTCCTCTCATCTGCCTCAATTTTCTCCAGTTTTTACATGGATGTTATTTTAAGACCTCTTTTTATTAATTTCTTTAAACAACAACCAATTTGATGCCTTGCTTCCACTGTTATATATATGTACAGTATATTGGTATTCTTACTATAGTAAGAATATGTCGTCTACAATATGGGATTATTCCTCTCTTTTGAAAAGGGCAGAATGGGGGAGAGGAAAAAGAGACAGGCCAGAGGAGGATTGCAGTAGATGGGAGGCAGGGTGGGGAGGTGAATAATGAGACCAGCAGCACACTACAGAAAGGAGAGAGTTATAGGTAAAGACAAAGAAGAGTGCAGGAGGAAAAGATAAAGAAATGAGCACCAGTGGTGCTCCTATTTGAAGGTAAAGTTACATTGAAACATATGCAGCCTTTACTGTCAGCCCAGTGACTGAGGCTCTTATCTCTACTTGTGGATTAGCACTCAGACCTTTGCTGAGGAGCAGATAAGCTCCAGTCTCTGAAGAGGCCCCCTTTGAATCAAGAATTGGCTTACCATGAAACACCAAGTCATATGCAAAGTGATTTTGAGTAAAAGGTTACATTTCACTGTTAATCTCCACCATTTGATTTTAAGTGGAAAAGTGCTTTTAAATTTTGGATGTTTTTAAAAAAACGTTTTTCACAGCTCAGCTACCAGCTCTGTGGGTTCTTGGGAACTTGAGTGTCCCCTATATTGTGATGGTAGCACTGTTTAGATGGTGTTGAAGTCTGATATCTTTTAAGAACTATATGAGATAACTTGTCCGACTGTCAGCAATCCTCGTTTTACACAGTGCCTAAGT
Organism: Leptoclinus maculatus; assembly: GCA_032191485.1. Lineage (NCBI taxonomy): Eukaryota > Metazoa > Chordata > Actinopteri > Perciformes > Stichaeidae > Leptoclinus > Leptoclinus maculatus. The sequence goes on from JAVDOI010000007.1 coordinate 6,655,973, forward strand.
GGTGTAACCACACGTGTTCTGACGCTGCGCCTGGGGGGCTAAAAGGCGCACTTAGTTTCCTCCGGACAGCTGGTTGTCCCTGTGGCTAAATGCGTAAGATGATATATGTATAGGTGTAAGTGAAGACATAAGTGATACAAGTTTCAGTGGCAACCTTACGTTAAAACAGCATGGGGGGGGGGGGGGGGGGGGGTTGGTGGGTGCGTGTTGTATAAGGGACCTATGAGACGATGAGATACAATCCAGGGAACTCAAGCAACGTGTTTAAAATCTTACCAGATACCAAAACTCTGCACAACGGCTTGCAATACTCACAGGATTCTACATCACTGACAAACGTTTTATCTTTCAGTAGAAATTAGCGTGTTCACATTACAAAGCATTCTACCAGGAATGTGCGCTTGCATTTATTTGAATGACGGACACAGAGCCTTGCTAGATGACATCACACGGGCATCCCCACTCACTGCGAGACTGGCTCCGTTGATAAGAATGAGTTAAAAGGTTGTTCCATGCAGAGCTACTGCAGATTTTCTACTTAGCGCATTCACAGCTCCAGTGGTGGGTGTCTGAGCCACGACTGCAGAGTAGGCTCGCCTCGGTAGTCGGTGTTAGCGGTGCTATATGGTGTTTGGGGTTAAACCGTTCACATTGCTGTGCTATAGAAAGAAACCCCATTCAGTTCATTTTCATGCATCAGTGAAATCTAAAACAAAAATCTAATTTGTAAAATACTACGCGTGTTGTAAATACTTTGTCAGAATACTACAGGACTGGGCGGATTTGGTGTCAAAGCGTAAAAGCTAAAGCGCCTATTTGGCAATATATTTTAGATTTAAACCAAGCGCTAAGCATTTGTTTTGTTCAAAGTGTAAGCTATAGTGTTGAGTTGCCTCTTTGCAAAATGCTCTGAGGGAATTTGGGTTTCCTCTGGTAAGCAGTGATGCAGTGCAGATGTCCATGGCTTTTATTGTGAAAGGTATGGAAGGATTGAAGCTGGAATGTAGTGCCGTTGACATTGTGGGAGCAATAAAGAGTTTGCCATCTTGGTTCAGAATACAGCGCAGACTGCGATCTACAAATATTCCACAGATATCAAGCGTCATCAAGGAATATCTTTTCTTGTAAAATGTCTGGTGTATTAGGTAACAACCTGTGCTGTCACAAGTTCATTAACCAGTGGGACGATTTCCTCACCCTGGCCTCACCCTACCGAAGTGGTCACAATCACTATGACAAAAAAGCAGAGGGGGAGACAAAAGAGTGAACATAAGAGGAACACATAGAGGCAGAGGAAACCCTACGAAGCACAGAGGAGAAGAACATCTAAAAGTAAAATGTTTTCACAATGACTGAAAGCTCTGAACTCTTTTTGAAACAAAGACAAAACCTCGATCAATATTTGACTCGTCAGCAGTGTCTGTGCTTCAGTTTGGCTTTTTGACTCTTTGAGCTGGTCCACCCCCTACACAGCACTGTTGGAGCTCCTCCATACTGCCCGCAACAGACAATGATATCACAGCATTAAACAATAGTGTGTGAGTGAGTGTGTGTGTGTGTGTGTGTGTGTGTGTGTGTGTGTGTGTAGGTGTGTGTGCGTGTGTGCGTGTGTGTGTGTGTGTGTTACAGGGAAAAGGACAGTATGAATGCGAGTGAGAAGAAGAGAGTGATTCAGATACAGGAATATAACAAGAGAGACTCTCGACAGATTGATTGAACAATGACTGATCATTAGAGAGACCCTAGCCTGAGGTTGTGTGTGTGTGTGTGTGTGTGTGTGTGTGTGTGTGTACTGCTGAATGGCCTGCAGCTGAAAGAGAGATAAAGAGAAAGCTGGTGGATAGAGATATAGAGACACACAGAGCAGAGTCAGAGTGCGTCACACACACACACACACACACACACACACACACACACACACTGAAGCAGAACTGTAACATGGACATGGATATGGGAGAGTGGCTGTGGACCAGCTATATATAGCCAATGGGGAAAACTAGGATAACACATAAGTATTCTCTAGCTGTCTGCCATGCACACACATGCACGCACATGCACGCACACGCACACACACACACACACACACACACACACACACACACACACACACACACACACACACACACACACACACACACACACACACACACACACACACACACACACACACACACACACACACACACACACACACACACACACACACACATTTGTGTTTTTGCAAGAACAAACAGTACTGCTCACCAGTGTAAGATACAGTTGGATTACAAGCCAACTATATTAAAAGGCAAAAGCAAATATCAGCAGTTTCTATTAAAGTATTTCCATTTATAACTGGAACTGGATCCTTTTACCTTGCATGTGATTCAAACCAAAGTAAAATAATCAATATGCTCTTTATAGATCTGAAAACTGCAATGACTGATTTTTGGTGCAGCAGAAACAAGTTTTAAAACATTAACATTCGGTATCATCGCTTTTTAAGTTGAACTTTTTGTGAGTTTTCTTGAGATTCTTCTTTTCTTTCAGGGTTAGCTATGTTTTTCATCTCTACCAACCCCCGAGGACATGTGTCTGTTTAGCTGCTAAATGCTCCACTATGTTCACTTGGTGCTGAGCAGGTAAAGTATGGTGCCATGAGAGCGGTGGGGGGGGAACCGATACATGAAACGTTGTGGGCCGGACAGCTAAACAGTGAGCAGAAAGTCACTATGATGATTCTCTGTAGGCTCATCAGTAGTGGGGCGGCCCAAGCTAGTTCTTGAGCAGTGCGAACTAGGACACCACTGGTTATAGTTGGAAGCACAACAATACATTGATTGAAATACATTCACTCATAAGCAATTAAACACTCACTTGGTCTGGTATGACTACGGTTTATGGCAGCCTATGTAAGCACATTTCAGCAAACTTAAGATAGATTCTAGACATTCTCCATTAGACTTCAATAAAACTAGACCCAAAAGTGACATCAAATAATGATTTGTCTCCGGAAAATGTATTGGCTGACCTTTGGAGGCGGTGTGTTGGAGTGATACATATTGGATGACAAGAGTAAAAGAAAAGCTGCCCCCCCCTCCCGGCCATCATCCCTCTGTCTGTCTCTCACACACACTCTTACCTTTTTGGTGAAGTCCATGGCTTTGAGGATGGAAAGGTTGAGTGTTTCCAGCGAGGCCAAAACTCCCTCATAGTCCCCCATGTGCTTGGCAAAGTAGTCTGTGCACACACATACATGCGCAAATTGAAGATTTACACAACTTTACAAGTGTGACTTTCACTAAATCATTTGCAGTGTTTAGCCCAATGTGGCTGAATTGATATCATATATTTTAAAGAAAAATAATTGAACTGAGAACTACTTTTTAATAATAGATAAGAGAGAAAATGAGGGCAGTGAAGTGTGTGTGTGTGTGTGTGTGTGTGTGTGTGTGTGTGTGTGTGTGTGTGTGTCTGTGAGGGCCGTCCACTTACCACAGAGTTCCTTAGTGTCAACATTACTATCACAGCACAGCAGAGGAGCAGCAGAGAGAGGAGAGCAAGGGAGTTAGGGAAGGAAGGAAAGTAGGAAGGAAGGAAAAGGACGGAGAAGAGCAGGGTCAGAAACAGAGGAAAGGCTTTTTGCATGCAGTCTCAATAACTCACTCACACACACACACACACACACACACACACACACACACACACACACACACACACAGAGTTGGAGTTTGGCAGACAGGGAGCGATCTAACGAGACAGGAGTCTGAATAGATCCACTGCCATCATTCACGCTCTGTTCACTGTGCGGGGACTCAATTGGCAGCGAATTCTTCACTGACGTTCAGAAGAATCTCCTGGTTGACTTACCAGGAGAGAGAGAAGGAGAGGAACAAGGGAGGAGAGGCAGGGAGAAAGAAAAGGTGAGAGGAAGGAAGAAGAGGAACGAGACAAAAAGATGTTTTGAGATGGTATGTTGGGAAACCAAGGAGGCGACAGAAAGACTCCATGTGTGCATCTGTACGTTTTATTATATGAATCAGTGTTCAGTAAATGTTGCACATTAAAGGAAATGTTATAAAAATAAAGTGAATGAGGTTAAAAATCACTTTCCATTGCTATTTGATATTTAAAATATCAGCAAAAAGGCCATGGACGTTATGCTCCGCTTTGATTGGATGATCCTTGTTTGACAGTACGATTTGATTACTGGCTCATTTTATTTTCTGAAGCACCAGTTTCACGTAAATGCACAAGGTTCTGCCAAAATGAATCCTGGTCCAGCACTGTGACAGATGGGCTTTATAAATATCCACTAAAAGTCGAGTTTTCCTGTTTACTACTGGCATATGTAGTTTAAACTGCATTCTGGGACGTTTGTCAGTGTCGCAACTGTTCCAACATTAGGTTGGCTAAGATGAAAGTGGCAGATTTTTATTATCCAAATGGTGGATCCAGTTGTTGCATTTTGACAATGGGAGCAAACCAGTTCAGATCAGGCCATGGGGGTCCCAATCGGGCCCCTTTCCTACCCCCCTACTTCCAGTGGCCTTTGCTCGGACCATCTTGCACAGTGGTGACGCAATCGAAACGAGCCTCGCTGTCGTGTTCGCTAACACGTTGTGATACAGGCCCTTATTGGGTTACTGATCAGATTGAAGACCCCTCAACGATACATTGGACTTTGGGATTCCCGTTTAGTAATTTAAGGAATTTCATATGACCTTGTTTTACATATTATTGTTGCTTTGTGTGTAACAAAGGGGCACCCCACAGATTTTACGCATTAAGAAAGAAATGGGACAAACTTAAAAAGGTAAAAAAGTGGAAGGGTTAAAGTATTTTATGAGAATACAGATTACAGAGGATTTGAAGCCATAAAGGGTTGACAGGCTGTGGAAAGAGAGAGGGTGCTGGGCAGATCGGAGGAGAAGGATGGAGGATGGAAACGAAAGAAGAGCCGGGCAGAAATCTCCGAAAACGGTGTGACAGGGAAGAGAAAGCTGTAGATGGGAGAAAACCAGAGAGTGACAGAGACAGATGGACAAATGACTGGAAGCAGGACAGCGCTCAGGCTCTGACCGCCTCGTCCCTCCTCTCCATCCATCAACTTCCTGCTTCAACAGGAAACGCTTACGCCGTCGTTTCTTCTTTTTCTCTGCCCAATCAATAACCTTATCTGCTGTCACATGGTACCGCTGAGGCCTGGCACGCGGCCGCCGAGTCTACTTAAATGTAATGAGAAGAAACCTTTCTGACGGCGTGCACTGCGGTGAACACGATTCATGAAGCGCGACCATCTCCAGGAGGCAAGATGGCGGCGGTTGCACGGTCCACTTGCTGCACTGATTTAAAAAAACGGAAAAATAAATTTCCACTAATGGCTGAGCCTGCTGGAGAATTTATATATCAAACCTAATTCAATTCTACAATAGCTATAAAGGTCAGCTCTTGTTCTGCTCGGTTTCATTTTTTATTTCAAGGCCCTGTGGTTCTCTGTGGTGTAAATTAACAGTCACTCTTTTGATTACCAGATCCCACTGTGTCAGCACACTTCTCCTGATTGCAGGGTGGGCGAGCTGATTGGCTGATTATAAAAGGGTCAATAAATTGATATAATCACAAGCCAATCAAAACACAGTGTCCTGAGGAGCAATTAGAGGTGCTGTAGGGAGGTTAACGTCCTGGAGACTCGGGACGGGTGATGCGAAAACGGATGACGAGAGAAAGAAAGAGAAGGTGAAAGATTGACTTTACTCAGTTTCCACTTGTCTTTCATTATTTCCGCTCACTATTTTTCTTCACATCTTCTCTTCTTTTAGAATTTTGTCAGTTTCATATTGAAGGTGTCAGCTAATGTAAAGGGCTTTGGTATAAAGGCTCTTCATAAAAAGAGCTTTCACAACGGGATGTGACATTTTCTGGCTGCAGGATAAATTACATACATTTTACTTACGCCTGCACACACACACACACACACACACGCACACACACAAATCAAAAGTGTGATACTGAGGCTGTGCAGCAGGTCTCTCCTCTTTTTCATAATTGAAAGGGAGATGTGATCAAAAACAAAAGTCACGGTGGAGTGGGCAACATAAAACACCTAGACAAGCGCAGAAATGTGCACGTAGTGTATGCAGATTTATTTCATGCAGCTATGCACAGCCGTCTCTCATACTGCGCACACACACACACACACACACACACACACACACACACACACACACACACACACACACACACACACACACACACACACACACACACACACACACACACACACACACACACACACACACACACACACACACACACACACACACACACACACACACACACACACACACACACACACACACACACACACACACACACACACACACACACACACACACAGAAGTGGTATAGTAGTGCTGACCTGGTGTTATCAGAGTCGATGGTGTGAAACAGCTTCTCCAGCTCTTCCTCGTTCAGCGTGCCATCGGAGAAGAAAGCCTGGAACTCATCCAGAGACAGCTTACCATCATCTGCAGGAGACAGACACACACACACACACACAACTGTGAAATAATTTGCAGTAGGAAGCAACCTTCTTTGTGCATGCCAAAAAACTGAAGGTTAGTCAATATTATTATCAGTTGATCGTATCTCCGCTGTAACTGCCTGTACTTCTGTCTCAGTCAAACCTTCTGCTGACCTCTAACCTTTACTTAATGCAGTCACCATCACTGTTACAAAATGCATCAAACCGACGAGGAGATCACATGGCCCCAAACCCTGCTTCCTCTCACCTGTTATTTAATCTATTTCAAGGTTTTATTTGTAATTGTTTTAAGCTCGTCTGGGCCTGACAGGGATCTGCATCTCAGACCATTTAACCCTCTACTGTATGAGTCAGACTGAAGCCTCAGATACTTAAAACTGATCCTCGGTCTGTAACCTAGCACTCTGGTTTCTGAGAGGGCAAAGTCTATACTATCTAAAATATATATATATCTTTTCGACACAACCTGTTTGGCTTTAGTCACCCCTATCTTATTCTAAATTCATTCTTTTGTAGCCATGGTTGTGAGCGTTGTTATTTTCATTCAATCTTGATATTTACTACATGTCTGCTTTGCTGTACCGTGTTCCCACCCTCACACACACACACACACACACACACGCACGCACACACGCACGCACGCACACACACACACACACACACACACACACACACACACACACAAATGCTCAGTGTGATCCCAGCCTTCAGTGCTTTCTCAAGCTGCTGTGAAATCAATCCAGCATGCGCCGCAGTCTGCTACAAACCTTTAGCCGTATCCCTGCTGCCTGTCTGTCCGTCTGTCTCTGCACTTTGCTAAGCACACAAGGCCGATTATGTTTCAAGGCCTTTGGGGAAGCATCGATAACCAACAAGCTCTTGGAAAAATACTGGATTTCTGCTCCCTGTTACGTCGACTCGAGCGCTGCGAGCCTTTGTTGCCACGGTCCTGTGTTCCCAGGGTGCTTCACTCCTTCAATGTGGTAAAAGAAAGCCCATCTCTGGTGTAGTGATTTCTGCTTCCTAAAGACTGCAACACTGTAGAATGATACCTGTACTCTTTTTTTTTTTTCTTTTTACTTTATTACAATTAGAAAAAAGTAAATGTTTCAAGCCCTGGTTGACAGTTCTCTGTTTGCACCTATGACCACACCCAACAGTGATGTCACGGTGTACTGGAGCACACTTCTACATCACTGCAGCGGGATGAGAAGTTAAAACACTACAGGTCTGCCTTCTCTCCAATATAATGGGACCATAGGGCACTCGGCTTGTGGTGCTCAAAGCAGCAAAAAAAACAACATTTTAATGTATATAATATTACCAGCAATGTCTCTTTCCAAAAAAAACAATAAGATAATCTACAGACCTTGTTGTGAGCGGTTTGATGTAGGAACTATTTTCTTTCTACCGAACTACACCCACCAACCGTATCACCGCACAGAAGAAAGCGCGCATCTACTCATGGACGAGAGGCTTGTGACAGCGCGAGATGTAAACATTATAGCGTCCTCCTCCTGTAACGTTGCTCGTCCGGGAGTAGAGGCCTGCTTTCTTGTGTGCGGTGATACGGTTGGCGGGTGTAGTTCTGTAGAAAGAAACTAGTTCCCACATGAAAATGCTCACAACAAGGTTTGTGGATTATGTTGAGGAACCGGGTCATTCAAATCTGACATCATTCATCATTAGTAATAGGTTGTTATTCTGCACCTAGAGCCAACCTATACCAAGTCCTTTTATAACCAATTCAACAACCAACCAACTAACCAAAGCAGTGTGAGCTTTTCTGCGGTAGAGTGGTGGCGATGCAGAAAGGGAGTGGCTGTCCATGGCTTTTCACTCCGTCCGGCTTGTTTCTGCTTGGTAGAATGCCTGACTGTCTGTCTCACCACATGATGCAGAGCTAGATATCAAATATTAATTCCTTGCCCTCAAAGTGCGTTTGTCCTTGAGTGTGGCTGACTGGATGTAGCAGGTTGAGCTGTGGGACCACTGCAGAGCGCTGGGAACCCACGGGGGCAGGAGGACTACAGCCATACAAGAGGTTTGCATTAAAATGTGCTGCTGTTAAGTCTGCCTCATCGATTCCCTCTGCTGGTTCTCAGCTACAGGATTTGGGGCGAGCATATGTTTGTGAAATGTCATTTTATTACCAAGAATCTGTTCAGTTTATATTGCCCCTTTCTTTCATTCTGCTGCTATTTTCTTGCCTCTGTTTACTGTGTCTGAGTGTGGCTGACACACATCCAGAGGAGAGACAGAGCTCTCTGGCTTCACATGCTTTTCGAAAACAGACTAACAAACTGTCAAAAAAAAAAAAAAAAAAGGGACTCCACAACCATAGCTCTCCACACTCTTTTAGGCTGTCGTCTACACCTCGCTTCACACCCGTCTCCCTATTAGTCTCACCATACACCCCCCCCCCCCCTCTTCCAGCTCCTTGTTAGAGAAACACAAAGATGGAGCAGACTCTCGTGTTGATTCCACGTTGATTCCCGCTGCCCCACGGTGGTGCCAGGTAAGAAACAACGCTTGGCATAACCGTTCCTCGACAGAAGGCGTGTTTGTTTGTTTGAGGCGGACTTCTGAAAAGCCACTTCTTGTGTTTCACAGCACCGGTCCCCACTCTCCATGTCCGCCCAAGCTCGAACTCTGAGGCCGTGGCTATTTCTAACCTGCTCCTCTCTGGCGCAGCAGTGAGGCAGCAAGCAGAGGCACTGGTGTTTAAGTCAGCAGTGACCCAATTTACTGTGTGCAGCCAGCTAGCCTTGTTAGACCCTCGTATGAATTCTCCAGTAACACACACACACACACACACACACACACACACACACACACACACACACACACACACACACACACACACACACACACACACACACACACACACACACACACACACACACACACACACACACACACACACACACACACACACACACACACACACACACACACACACACACACACACCACGCTAACAAGGCAGATAGCTAGCTAACCCTTGTTTACTAAAGCCTGAAAAACTCAAAAATTACACATAAAAAAACTACAGCTTTTATTATCCCTGACCTGAACTACCACTGTCTAATAGTCTAATGTGTTATTTTTCGTCACATGATGGCCTCTCACACACATGTATTTGTGTTCTGCTACTTGCTTGACTCCATTGGGAATTCTTTTTTATTTTTTTGCATTTACCAATAGGACAGCCTATAGGCATTATAATGAGCTACTGGAGAGCATACATAGAACATTTCAGCTGCATCCCATTATCAGAGGCCTGGTCCTCAAGCCCCCGATTCACCCCTGCAACTCCTTTAAGAAAACCCCATTATAAATAAAGCAACAACAACCCCGACAGCCTCGCTAACCTCATGAATTGGCTAGTGAGGAGGCGATGAAACAGCCGAGAGCATCCTGTTTCCCCAGCGAATGAGGCGCTGGAGATCGGCTGAAGTCCCCATTATTTTACGGTGCAAAATGGGCCATGGAGAGAAAACATTCTCATGCAAAGGAAATCACCCGAACTGTAAACATGTCGTCGAAAACATCAGGGAGGAGGTGAGCAGGAACTGTTTTAACTCTGTATCCAGTTTGGGATGAATGATGTTAGAGGCCACAGTCACACAGCGGTGGAGTGTAACACAGGGTTGGGGGAAATGTTAAAAATAGTCCAACCAGCCAACCGGCGATGGACTCAGCCAATCACCAATCCCTTTGTTCCATCGCCACACTCTACAAGTACATTTGCTCAAATACTGTACTTAAATACTAATTTGAGATAGCCAGTATTTCCATTCTATGGATTCTATCTTTATATTTCTATGCCACAACTTTTCAAAGGTTAGCAAAATCCACCTCCTAGCACCTCTAACGCTCACTAATTATATTATTATATTATATTATTAAGTCTCATTTGTTTAATCTGTGCTAAAAACAAAGTGTAAACATGACAAATTGTCATTTTACAGATTTTGAAAAAGGGGTAAAACATATTCATTAGTGAGATTTAGAGGTGCTGGTTAGTGGATTTTGTTACCTTCAGGCAGAGCCAGGCTAGCTGTTTCTAATATTTGTGCTAAGCTAGCTAACCGGCTGGTGGCTGAAACTTTCCTTTACAAAAGGTGTGACATACCGTGTTCCCAAATCACTTATTTCCCACAAATCTCTAAGAAATGGGAAGACACAAGGTAACGTGGGTTAGGAATGGTTTGGATGTGTGTGTACCAGCGTTCGTACCACTACAAGAGTCAAGTCACTGAAACTGAAACGTTGGCCTGCATAGCATCCTCAGGTGAATTACCATTCCCTGTTTGCATTGCTGCATTTCAAGTCTTTTTCATTTTGTACTAACACAAACTCTCGTACCGCTAATGCAATGGCAAGATTAAATTATGGAAATCACACACACTCACACAGACCTACATGGACAGAGAGTACTGTGTACCTAATGGCTTAGGCAGAGAAGCTGCCGGCTGTCTCTGCCTTTTTCTGCTGTTCTTGTTCACTCTTCGAAGTTAATTCGTTGTCACATGTACGCACTTCCACAGACAGTCTATCGTTGTTTTACGTACAATGTAATATACTCATGCAAATCTGTGCCAGTTAATTCAGATCTACTCGTCAGCTGGGCAGTGTCTGATTAAATCATTAATGAATGAATACAAAATTATTATTATTATTGGTTTTGATCGTGAAAAAAAAGCAAAAACAAGTCTTCCCTCCATATCCTGCAGATTGAATGAAGCCCTGCTTCATTTCTTCCTAATGCCACGTCATTATAACGCCCAGAGAAGCAGTCATAAACAGCACGGCATTTTCAGACCTTTTCTTTCATCAAAGTTCCTAATTTTGTAAACGCCGCACAGGAAATCATGCGACTAAAATCCTCCTTGTTCAGCCAATCATGGAAAAAGGCACATCTACATAACTGGGGTGGCCTCCGTCGCGTCGCAAATTACAGAGTGCGTGGAATGCCATCCACGCATTCAAGAGCGATTCAGGGTTTGATTCACCTTTGGTAAACATGACAGGTTTGTTGCTTGTCGCATGCACGACCGATTTAAGTCCTTTTTTTATTTTGCAGAGCAACCAACCGACATTAAAAGTCACTGTTAAATAAAAAAGACTGTAGCTGCCTTCGCTCTGATTACTCGCTTTGTGTTTACTGATGCGTCTATAAGGATAGATGATCCAATTTGACATTCAGATAACAGATAAGGAACTATGGAATTAATTATTTTTAATTTTATTCAAATGAACAAATGATTGGTATGTCAACGATTAGTACCCAATCACATCACATTCATCATGTCAATGAAACGTAAACTGGCACCGACTGTGAAGTAATTTGCAAACGGAAAGCTAGTTAGTATCATGGAGCCAACGCTCCAAATATAATATATATACATTACAGATCGTAACTTCGTTCTAAATATGATGAATATGATTGTAATGTAACCTCACATCACTGGTTTGTTAGCGACAGGATGCTGACTGCAGTTCACTTAACAACCACCGGTGTCATTATTTTTTAGAAGTAGTTTGTGAAAAATTCAGGTGTAAAAGATTTGATTAGGAATTGGAAAGGATTCAGACTTGATAAGTGGACTTCATACTGGACTAAAATGATATTAAACCCCAACCATATAAGACAATATAATCATCATGCAAGAAAACATGTGTTTTTGATGCAAGAAAGAGTATTAACTGGGACGTGTGAAGCAGCTTGTTCATTGGTGCAGCACCATGCTGCTGCCTGTGTTTGGGTTCTCTCTCTGTTTGGGTTTGTTCGTGTTAATGGTCATTGAGGGTCTAATTATCCTCAGGTCTATTTCGGACTGTCTCTTGGTCTTTTACAGACGGGATCTTTTCAGCTACGTTTTCTATATGTCTATCGCGCCACACGCTCACACTATCACAGACCCTTGCATCTTTTCGCAGCCCACATCTCTGGTCCAGTCTAAAGCGTAGTTTATACTCGCTGTAATGAAGCCGGCGCTGTGTGCTGCGTTACGCCAGAGGGCCAGAGGGCGTACAAGCAAAATTAACTACGAGAGATACGCCCATAAAATGTGGGTTCAACCGGCAAAAAGCCATAAACTAACCTCCACAATGACGAGGAGGGATTGTAATTTTCTCTAAACTCATATCTCATATTTATGGACAACTTTATTGCCTTCATACACTCCCTGTTAAGAAACAAGTCCAGTATTACATGCATTATTAAGAAACCAAGGTTGAATATACTGTAAACAATTTGATTTGGCTGCAAAAATATAGACTCAAATTAAGTTTTTTAAGACCTCACGTGAGGTTCAAAAAATTCAGAGGTGCAACCGCAAGCGCCACGACCACTTACAGGGCTACGCTCACCATGCGCCGGCTTCACTACTGCGGGTATAAACTAAGCTTAACTCCCTTCAAAAGTCAAGGCCCCCCCCCCCCCCCCCCCCCTCGCTGTGGAGGGAGACTAATGCTCTGGAATAATACCAGCATTTCTGCACCAGCGAGTGGAGCCTCTGTATGACTAGCGCAGAGGGAGGCCACGTCTTCTGGAACATCAGGACGGTATGAAAGGGTTGAGGGTGAACACCCTGGGGTAGAGACGTCAGGATCTACGACACAAGATATTCACTAATACAGAACTTGAGTGCTTGGTGTGTGTGTGTGTGTGTGTGTGTGTGTGTGTGTGTGTGTGTGTGTGTGTGTGAGTGAGAGAGAGAAAGGAAGAAATAAAGAAAGTGTGAATGGACGGTCAGAGCGGTGGACCCACTGCGCTAACTGCTCTCTCTTTTCTCAGTGCAGACTAAAGAGAGGCAATTAGCGCTTCCTTCTTCCTGCTGGGCTCCACATCCTGCACATCGCACTGAAGAGGAAGAAAGACGGTGTGTGCCTCGCCTCCACTACGTGTCCGACAGACACACACGCACACACACGCACACACACGCCTGGCTCCACGTGTTTTTTTTCTTTACATAAATTTAATCATGTTTGTTTCTAAAGAAGTTATTTGCTCTTGCTGTCCAGTCTCCAGTCTCTCCTCAGCGTTTGTCTTGCTGTTTATCATTATTTTTGGGGGCTACATGATGGGTTGTCATAGCAACAAGAATAGGGGAATTGACCCTCCTTTCAGGCTCAGGATTTCGCCATCTCTTTCTCCCTGTTTACACCACTAACACACACACACTTTCTCCTTTTTTCCATTTCTCTCCTACTTTCTTATCTTCCTCTTCTGCTCACATAACAACTTCCAATCCTCTTGTCTTAAGCATTTCTCGTCTTTCTCATCTTTTTCTTTCTCTCTCTCTCTTTATTACAGCCACAATCACCTGCTTTGTCAGTGAGAGAAAAAGATTTGTTCTACAAGCTGGTAATTCCCTCTTTGTTGGAATTATCTCTCAAACAATTGTTATCAGCAGCCGTTAGGGAGAGGAGAGAGTGTGTGTGTGTGTGTGTGTGTGTGTGTGTGTGTGTGTGTGTGTGTGTGTGTGTGTGTGTGTGTGTGTGTGTGTGTGTGTGTGTGTGAGTGTGGCTGCCAGTGAGCGGTTTCATCTGATAGATGAGGAACGGGAGTGATTCTCACTGAGCTGTCAGCTCTTGTCCTTTCTCCCTATCCATCACTACAGCCCACCCGGACCACCTGGACCACACACATACATACACACACACACCTACACACACACACACATCATTTGGCATCTCACTAAGCACTCCCTAAAGAAGCATTGTCGAAAAAAAGAAAAAAAAGGAACAGCAGTGTCTTACTTTCTAACCAATCAGCTTCCTCTGCTGTTGACAGGAACGTCTTGATGGCTCTGCTGAAGTGTCCTTGAGCAAGACACTGGATTAAACATTACACCGTTTATTGACTGGTGTCTTTGCCGTCTGATTCCACAGCAAGTATAAACAGATGCTCATTCTCAGTGACACACAAAGCTGCTCGGTATTCCTGGTTAACACGACACCATCAGATGAAGTGATGCCAAAACCTTTAGAACAACTGGCCCTCGTTACAGTCAACCCTTCAGCTACGCTTTTAGTACAGACGTCTGTTTAAAAAGTGCACGAGTTCATGTTCGAGTTCATGTTTGGGGCCCTTATACAAACACTCTAAAAACTGCACAAAAAGACATTGCATTTTCATCGCTGTAGGATACTGGAGATATACAATTTACTGAGCTTTACAGAGAAGTTTTGATTAATTTTGAGTTTGTGTTTATAAAATGTTTAATGGTTTGGCCACTATGTGACTTTGTACTCTCTCTGTAAATTCTATTCGATTGTACAACGCTATTTCACCGCACCGCATTTGGACAGTGAGCTTTCTCTGTAAAAGCCGCAATTCAGTGGAACGCGCAGCCCGACGATGTGAGGAGCTGCAGCTCTATTAGCACTTTCAAAACCAACTCACGAAGTTTGTTAAAAGCTGATCAGTTCTGTACTTAGTGACCTTGAACTCTATCTTCATGGTCTTCATGGCTTATGTCAAAAATACAAAGAACATTCCAATTACTCAAACTGGGTCATCAACTCTACCACGCTCACAGGAGCCAACAGTGGACACAGTGATCATGGATAACTGTATGCATTCATCCATAACCGTGTGAGGTAATACGCTGGAATGACTCCGTGACCTTTAACTGTTGCTGCTAACAGCTCAGAGAAAAACACAATGCTGTTATCAACGTTCAGTGGAGAGAGCTGCATTATGGGAAACGGAGGGAGAGACAGAAGGAGAATGACATGCAACAATGGTCCCTGGTTGGAAGCTAGACTGGGACGTAAAGGGGCCACCAGGGCGCCCCGTGGATCCAGGTTTTAAAAGCTCTCCTTGGTGCAATGATGAATTCTTCCGACACCGAAGACTTAAGAACTGTCTGCTGAAGAAAACACTGCATTGACAAGAATGTCAGATTCAAAAGACCAGCATTAACCGCCCTGAAAAGGATCATGTGAATTTGGTTGGTTCTTGCATTTAAAAGGGCGATGTTTATAAAGTAACAAAGAGATCAATGCATTTCTCTATGTGAAATTATACATCCATCTGAAACATCTTTCAAGCCTCTGCAAATTGACTTTCATACATACTGAAATGAATGAAAACCTATACAAAGTCAGCTAAAAACCTTTCAATAATAGCCAGTCAGCAAAAATGTCTATTCAGTACCGCAAATATGCTGCTACACATTTTGGGCCCCTGACAAGAGCTCAACAGCAACGCTGTATAATCTCTGTCATGTCTGCGCCTGTCAGCCACCACTGGGAATCATTTCCGTTTGTGCCCCGAGAATACAACAAGTGTCAATTTGTAGTTAATGAGCTTTGTTCACAACCGTCACTGACGTCTTTTACATCCAACAACATGAATGTTGTTTCAAACATCTGGAAAGGCACGCGGTAAGAATGAATACGCAGTGTGTGAGACTTCACAAGCCGCTTCGTGTTCGGTTTAAAGCATCGCCGTCCTCCCAATTTGTAATAAAAACAGAGACGTGGTTCATCATTTTTCTTAATGAGAAGGATATGATCCTCTCTCCGTCTCCTCAGAGACAGATGGCTCCCTGGTGTAAACAATCCCATGTCTGTCTGTCTGGATGAAGAGATGAGCCACAGTGGATGATCATCATTCACCCTTATCTATTTTCTGTCTCAGCGGAGAGTGGAATGATATGTAATCATCATCAATCTGCTGGCTGAACATGATAATGTTATTGTTAGAGGAGTGTGGCAGCGCACAACACAATGGGTGCTGAGAAGACGTGTGTGTGTGTGTGTGTGTCTATCCTAATGATGAGTAATCCTAGGTGATGGCAGATAATAGCAGTGTGTCAGGGTTGTGAGGATGATGCATTCAGGTGGCGGGCTTCGTCGTGGATCCCCCATCCCCACCCACCCATCTGAAAACCCATTGGCAGCCTCTCCTGCTACAATCAGCCTCATTTGCACAAAGGGTGTTTTATGGTTCCTCTTACAGACAGATATGCTCCTTCACCGGCCCCGTAATTGACGAGCATTACCCACGGCGGTGCGTTTTTAAGGCAGCGCGATGGTGGTTAATGGCAGATAATAGAACGGCAGCGCAACGAGGTCATCTCCGCACGCCGTGTCGGCCTTCTTTGTTGTTAATGTTATCACGCGGCGGCTCGGCAGATTAACAAATTTACCAAGGGAGCTGTCCGTATTGTGCTAATGCATAGACAGCTTTGATGCTTCATTATAAACATCGAATTATCTTCTTTTGTAATCCTTTCTATGTCGCCTGACTTTAAAATCATGTTGTCGTCTCCCCAGTTTTGTAATTTAAGTTTGATTTACTCAATGTCTTTAGAAGTATATCTTCTTTCTGTTCAGCTGCCATAATCCAGATGGAATAAGTGAGGAGTTGATAAATATGCTGATCACTTTCAGTGAGTGAGTGATCCCAACAGTGATGGAGTTGAAATAACATGAATAGTACTGTCTGAACTAGTAGCAGCGACCGTCCACGTCTGTTGCTCTTGATGTGAGTTTGCGTGTGATAAAAGGACCCATAGAAGCCTAATGCGTGGTATTTCTAGGTGTTGGGAGAGGTGCTATTCTATTGTGTATGCATTCACATTGACATTCTGACATTGATTTGAGCCTCTCCACTGTATGGATTAGCCCCACTGTAGTTTAGCCCCAATAAATACTCTGCTGCCGCTAATGGGTGGAGGCTGTGTAGGTAAGAGGACGACTAGTTGTTCCACTCAGGGCTGGAAAAAATATTGATTTGAAAAAAACGTTTGATCTATTTCATTTAGAGTCAATATTCTCCTAAAAGACGCTGCAGAAGAAATGATTCTCCCAGTAACTCCAAAGCCAGTAACTAGCTACTAATGCTCTGGCCTGGTTTGGGGCGACTGTGGCTAAGTGGAGAGCAGGGCCATTCTTCAATCAGAGGATCGGCGGTTCGATCCCCGGCTCTGCTAGCCGCATGTAGATGTGGACTTGAGCAAGACACTTAACCCCAAAATCTGCTCCCGTAGCTGCGCCTACGGTGTATGAATGTGATAGAATCTGAATTGTAAGTCGCTTTGGATAAAAGCGTCTGCTGAATGACTGTAATGTAATGTTTGGTTCAGACTTGGAGGGTGTGTGAATCTCTTGAGGCTAATTTTATTCTAGCTGCTGGTCAGTAAATACTGCAGCCAACAGATTGTGCAGGTATAGAGAACCATTTGGAATCATGTTTTTGCTTCCTTAATTAAATACAGAAGATGTGTCGTGTGGGTGTGGAGACTTTGGAGTTGTTTGAAAAGTGCTTTTGACAAAGTTGAGCTAAGTACCAAAAAAAAGTAGTAAGTGTGACAGGTTGAAATAATAAGATTGTGTTTTCTTGCATCGTTTGCTTTGTTCTGTATTGTTTAGTTTGAACGTAGTGTCTTCAGTCGGAGATCGATTGTTTTGGTCTCCGTCGAGTGGCGTTAAAATACGCGCGATCTTTTCCCGTGTTTTTCGATGGACATTAAACTTCTTGCTGAGAAACAAACTATATATCACTCTGATGATCATTCATCCCCCCCTTTTTCTGGGGGTGTAATTAAACTTCTCGCGTATTTTAACGCCACTCGACGGAGACCAAAACAATCGATCTCCGACTGAAGACACTACGTTCAAACTACACAATACAGAACAAAGCAAACGATGCAAGAAAACACAATCTTATTATTTCAACCTGTCACATAAGCAATGTAACTAGTTCATTTTACTGTTGAGTAATGTATTTGTATTGTATTTTGATGGTCAATTAATTACATTTTTCAAGTAACTTGCACAACACTGGAAATAAGTCACACATTTTCACTTGACTGCTTGACGGCTTTTAAAAAAAAATAAACTTGACTGATTATAAACAATAGCATGAATAAACACAAATACAGTGCCTCCATCACTGTCATAGAGGTTAGGATGTTATTGTGAGCAAAGACAAATTGTATCATCTGCTGAGTCAATCCCAGCAGAGCTCAAACCTCGAGATGTTCACAGACGTCAGCGAGCACCATTGACAGCATCAGCCTTCTCATTACCAGCTGCAGCTTGTCGGCTCAGCCGTCTAGGCCTCGGTCACAGTCGGATTTCACCAAAATCAAGCCAGATGTTTGAGACGTTGCAAAGTGCTCCACAACGGCAACAATTACACTTAACAGGCTGGAATGGCACTTGAGTTTACAAAGAGTTTCAACATGGCCAGTACTTGTTGTCATGGCCTGTGCAGTGTAATGATTAATAGAGCTGTAGAGTCGTGTGACAGGAAGAGATTCAAAATAAAAAGGAATAGAGATGCTGAAGAGCGGAGATGGAGAGGGGAGGGAATGAGCGACTCAACTCAATGTGAGGAACAAATGGATAGAGGAACAGAGAGGAGGAATCAGAGAGAGAAAGTGAAATGGGAGTGAAAATGACAACGTGTCAGTTTCCCTTTACTCCTATTCTCCGGGCCTTCTTCCTAATCCTTCCCTCCCTCCTATTTTTCTCCTCATGCAACCAACTATCCACTCCCTCCTTCTTCACACAGAACTACTAATGAAAAAAAATCCTTTTTATTTCCATGGAGGATTAAAATGTTTTCAATTTGATCCCCCCCCCCCATCCTCTCTCCTCTCTCTCTCTGCCATGGAACGCGGCATCCTCATAAAAGATAAGCGAAGAAGGGAGCGGAAGAGAATGGTCGAAGTTTCCTTTATTCATTTTTTGTGAGCGAGCAAAGCTGAAGGGCTGAAGGAGGATGAGCGGCAACGAGGCAGACAGTTAACAAGGGACTCTTGCGCGCGCACACACACACACACACACACACACACACACACACACACACACACACACACACACACACACACACACACACACACACACACACACACACACACACACACACACACACACACACACACACACACACACACACACACACACACACACACACACACACACACACACACACACACACACACACTCCCAACAGCGTGGTAGTGTTCAGTATGGCCCCGACACTCATACAGATACACAATCCTTTGCGTTGACAGCTCATTTTCTGTGTTCTCTTATATGAGCTGCTGATATCGGTCGGCTGAAAATAGAATTGCTGGTCTTTAACTTCATGTGTTTTTCTGTCTGTTCATCTTGGCAGCAGTGAGATTCAAACACAAGGTACAGAGATACGGTGCCTGGCAGGGATAGAAAACATGACGATTCGTCATTGCATCTCGTCTGTGGTTGGACTGAACACGGATAACGTTAGAATGGATTTTTCTTCTAAATCTTTGCATGAGAATGTCCGGCAGTGTCTGAGAGACGTCAAAAATTCAAATGTATTGGTTTTGCTCATGTGCCTATTTCTATTCAGGGTCACTGGGGACCGGATGATATCCCACCATGCATTGGTTTTGAAGGAGCACAATGAGTCGCTCGTCACTGTTCACACAATGAAGGAAAACCTCATTTAATATTTGACCTCTATGTGATGAAAAGAATTGCTCAAAAAAAACCTGAGCAAACAAATGCCAGCTCCACACAGAGAGGACCCGGTCTGGGATTTAAACCCAGGTCGCTCTCGCTGTGAGGCGACGCCGCAAACCGCTGAGCCGAGCTACAATTACAATTTTGAAAACCCCTTCTCTTAGCGATGTGACGCGGGTGTGTGTCTGTAGGTAACAGATGTTGTACTAGATGCCAGCTGCGAGGTGAATAGAAAATCCAACTCGACAGTAAATCAGTGAAGTGTGTCGGTAATATGGGAGCAGCTGTGACGTGAGGCATTGATGCAGGAGTGGAGGGAGGCAAATATCAAAAAGATCAGTGATGGCGAGACTGCTTTACCAAAGTACAGAGCAGTTGCTCAGTGTGCAGCAGTCATAAGGGCCGACCGTATACACGCTTAAAAGAATGGAGAAGTTGGGAAAATGAGTGCTACTTCAACAGAAGTATGCTTCCAACGCATGACAATGACAGCTTTAATTACTCTACCTGCTGCGAGGCTTAGTCGATTTGAAAATATTCCAAAAATTCATCAACGTCGCATAAATAAATAGTCTGGAGCCTTGTAGACCAGCTGCTATAATCAAACAACAAAGGGATCTGTATCTGCCAATATGGATCATCAATGATCGGCAGCAAAATCAGGGATCTCTAAAAGTTATATTATCTAGTTATATACCGAACCGGGACTTTTATGATCTGTTGCACCACTAAGGCTGATGTTTAGCAGGTGTAACATCTATCACATTCACCATCTTAGTGTGTTGGCTAACATTTGCCAATTAGCACTAACCACAAATTGTATTTGGTCTTAAACCAAAGTATTGGACAAATTAAGAGTTTGACTTGATGTTGGCGCCACGTGGAAAGTCACCAAAGTTATAAAGATTTCTGATCCATTGGGAACATGGATGTACCAAATTTCATGAAGATCCATTCAATAGTTTGAGACACCACCAATATCAACCTCATGGTGCCACACAAGGAACAAGTAGGGGATCACCAAAGTCATTAGGTCTCATCCTCTGGGCACCATGACTGTGAAACATGTTGAAATATTTAAGTCTGGACCAAAGCAATGGACCTTACCATCCCTAGAGACATGCTGCTAGCATGGCTGAACAAAAGCCTACAAAAAAAAATTCCTGAATCATCAAAATAGTTAATGATCGACAGTTGATTCGTTTGTGTTGATTGGCTGAATGTTTAACTGACTTTAGATCAAACACACCTGGAAATCTAAAAGAACATTTAGTCACTCAGCTCAGTGTCCTCAGAGTGGGCCACACCTGAATGCAGATTACGCACTGAAGGCCAACAGATGCCCACAGTGTGAGAGAAAAGCAAGTCCTCAGCAAAGTGTGGTAGTCTTGTAGAGGAATTTTTGGGGGGGCAGAAAAAGGTGTGTGTGTGTGTGTGTCACTTTAGTGTCATGGCAACAGCAGCCCATGAGGCCTCATGGGAGGAGAACAGAGGGATGCTGTAACCAGGGGCAACAGAGTGGTAACCAGGGTTACTGTTGCCTTGATCTGAGCAGAGGTTAACTGCTTGTTCAGTGCTTCATTACAGAATGCTAAAAGAAGGCAAGAACCCTAATGTCCTGCTTTATGCGCAGTACTCCTTTGCTCTGTTAGGATTAACTATCACTATGGTCATTCATTAGTTGGCTGGTAAATATGAATCTAAATGCATGTGCATTGTAAGCTAGTCCTAGTGAGCAGTTAAAGAGGTTCACCAATCTCACTAAACAGTGCAGATAATACAAAGAAAAGTTTGGAAATCACAAAAAAACATTCAGTCACTGTTTGAGTTGACTCCATCCTGGCTGATTCCCCAAAGAGACCTTTAGGCAGAGTTATTATGCACATGACACACACACACACACACATGCAGACACACCCGACGAGGCCACCGTGTTAATTATGAGGCACGTAAATGTCATGTCTTATATGCCCCTGGTGCTTTCGGGCTCATAACAGAAGACCCCCACTCCTCCATTAACGCACACACAGACAGTGAGCACAGATACTAATCAGAGCACACACATCCTCTCCTGAGTGGCAGCTCCCGAGCGCTGCTCATTAAGAGTGAAAAAGTCAGGAATTAGCAGCCGCTGCTAGATTCTCTCCCAATATGAAGCTCAAAGAAGAGCAAACACACCGAGCAGCCCTGCCACCGATCATCAGCGCTGCCAATCATCCACCGTGGTTGCACCATGGTAACCCCACAGCTTCTTGATGCTGAGGCACCTCGCTTTTCAAATGCTGATGCCGGCTACTTCCTCTGCTAATAACGTCGTAATCCAGCGGCGAGCAAATTATATAGCGAGATAATGGCTGCCTCTTCCAAAAGCTGCATTGTCAGATGTCACAGACTTCATAACTTGTCTCCCTCAAAACTATCACACAAACAACGCAGGCAGATTCTCGTCAGTTTTGACTGGCCAGAAATCCAAAAGAATACATTGTCTGCCATAATCAGAATAAATTGTTGCGTCAGTTTGAAGGGTGTTGAAGAATGTGAAACACAGGCAAAGTGGAGTTGTATGTGCGTGTGCCTTTACCAAATGAAATGATGTAAGTATTGTAACACGCTGTGAACACTGAGCTGCTCCAGGTAGGTGACTGCAGACTGCGTGGGAACACGGTCATTCTATGCCGATTGCCGCTGGATCGTCAATGGCGCACCATCTACTGCGCCTCGCCACTCACTCTGACATCCTTTTAGTGTCACCAAAATACGAAACCAGCGCAGGCAAACAAAGAACGCCTGAGGAAAATGCCTGGCAGAGCTGTGCTTCTTGCCATGCACCTGCACAAAAGTTAACGTTTTTCAACGACCTGTAAAGCTGCATCAATTTAAATCGTCCTCCTCAACATTTTTCCAGCAATGTTTCATTTTCTACATATTCTATATCAATTTACAGTTGTTTAATTGTTTTAATTGCACCTGTTTTCCTGCAATTACATATCAAAATGTTTGGAGTAAGATTCAGTATTTTTGATTGTATACCTGCTACCAGACAAACTTCTTCTCCGTCCTTTAAATCATCTATATAATCGATAATACATTATACACACACACAGGCACACACACAGGCACACACACACACCTACACACACACACACACACACACCACACCACAATCAATCAGTGGGTGTAATCTGTTCAGGACACAATACAGCTCTGATCTCATCACTGTTTGTTATTTCAGATTCTAAAGGGGATCTTTGGTCGTGTGTGTGTGTGAGAGTGTGTATGTGTGTATGTTTGTGTGTGTGTGTTTGTGTGTGTGTGTGTGTGTGTGAGAGAGAGTGGTTGAAAAGGCCACATCAGTGAAGCAATGATTGTCTTTCGTACTTCCAGCACTTAAGTGGAGAATCTGATTGGACTGATTAAAGGCTTTGCTTTGTTCCTGAGGACTTGTTTAGTCCCATAATTTCCTTGGCCTTTCGGTTTCAATATTGTCCTTTCTCATAACAGTAATCAATAATTCGCGGGTGGAAAAGGCTTGTCTGATGACGCAAACATGCATTTTCTACTCAGGGTTATATTTCGTGCAGTCAATATTAGGTTTAAGTGCTTTTTGGTTAGTTTGGTAAATCTATGATTAAGACAAGCGCAGTGTTTAGAGGCTTGTTTACACCACTAACAATAAGGTTCAGCAGGCCATTACATGTTTATGCTTGGGCCTACACCAGAGCTTTTTCACTCCGATTGTAATCTTTGTTTGGGAAAACTGTGGTCCAAGGCTCGAAAACTCTCGCTGGAGGACGCAAACAGGAAGTATAATGTTGCCATGGATTCAGCTAATTAATCTGTGAGCTGCAACTTGAGCCCTGATGTTTTGGCATATTTATATATATTTTTATATTCTCTCAAATTGGCATCATTAAAAATCATTAAAAGAAGGTGGAATTACCTATTAGAACTTCCTGTTTGCGAGGTACCCATGCACTACAGACAACTATCACTGGATTACTTTGAATAAAACTGAAAAACGTGATACGATTCTTAGGCAGTCTGACTTATGACTAAGAAAGAGTACACATTTGATGCAAATTGCAGCAATGAGGCTTATTTTCATAGAAAGGGGCCAATTTTGCACCAAAAGTATGCATGTTACATCATTTGAATACGTGCAAATAAGCGCAGGAGCACCGGGACGCCATTGGCTTGGCAGTTACGCGGTTTCTCATTTGTGCAGGTTTAGCGGACGCAGGAGCCACAGCGAATCCTGTTGTGAATTCGTCCCGTGAGAGCTTTACGTGCTTTGGAGAGGAGATCAGCAGCCGGAGGGAGGATGGAGAGAGGAAAGCGAGTTTAGAACAGGCTCTGTTACACAGGCACGCGGAAAAAACTGTTTCACACGCTATCTGAGAGAGAAGTAGAGGGATGCACAGTGAGAGGCCAAGGGAACAGGAAGCTGGGAGAATATGAGGGAAGAGTTGGGAGGACAGGGAGCAGAAGAAGGGGGTGCAGTGAGGAGAGAGAGAGAAGGATGAAGGTGCCAAATGCCCACTCATCACACAGGCGGCTCAGCTTTGCCTCAGCAGTGCTGCCAAATTTGGCTCGACCGTGGGGGGGGACTTGCCACGAAAGCACCAAGGCCGTTTAAAAAGCCTTGGTGCAGCTTGCACTGCAGAGAGGGGGGGGGGGGGGGGGGGGGGGGGGGCGACGACGACGAAGGCCGATCCTACAGGAGAGACGAGAAGGCCCGAAGGGAAGGAAACTCGGTTGATTGAAAGGATTTATTTTGACTGATATGAAGGAAGAAGAAATTAAAACTTCCAATAGGTCTTCCTGACTCTCTTTGTTCAAAATAATAATCTATAATTTGAAAAATTCTCAAGAAACACTCTTATAAAATCATAAAATATCTGTGGTACAAATGAAAAGAAACTCAAACTTTGGTTGCCTCTTGCAAAGTTCAGATATTTTTGAATCTTTTGAAATCCAAAACCAGAGGCTAATAGATAAAAGACATTGTAGTGGCAGCTTATATTACCGTCCTTCTTGGCCACTTCTTGCAGGATGAAAAGGGTTCTGACTCGCGTAGACTACCATATGCTCTTGCAGGCTAAACTTTTCTTGTTAGCTGTCCAATGATGAGGCTCGTAGCTCGTAGTTAAAAGTAGTTTTATTCCAGGTAGACAAAATAATAAACAAAATCCTTAAGTAATAACTGGAGTACCAAAACATTGACCTTCTGCTGGCTATAACTTAAAAGTATATACCGTATTTTCCGCACTATACGGCGCACTGGATTATACGGCGCACTGTCAATGAATGGTCTATTTTCGATCTTTTTTCATATATAAAGCGCACCAGACTATAAGGCGCATTAAGCAAAACAAAACAGTCAGTCAGTCAAACTTTGCGATTACGGCATCCAGCATGCCCGGATCCCTCTCGTCATTATCAGAGTCAGAGTCAGTGTCGTCGCTGTTACCTGGCAGTTCAGTGATGATTCCGGCCTTCGTGAAAGCTCGGACCACAGTTGAGACTGATACCTTAGCCCAGGCATCCACGATCCATTGGCAGATAGTAGCGTAAGTCGCCCGGCGCTGTCTCCCTGTCTTGGTGAATGTGTGTTCGCCTTCTGTCATCCACTGCTCCAACGCAGCTCGCAGTTTAACTTTGAACGCCCTGTTGACACCAATATCTAGCGGCTGGAGTTCTTTAGTTAATCCACCCGGAATGATGGCAAGCTCCGAATTAGTTTGCTTCACTTTGTTTTTGACAGCATCGTAATATTAACATATGTAATATTATGGCGAAGCACAGTATGTATTACTCCGCGACGCTCCTGACTACGGTAGCCGTAATGTCACGGCTCCGCTGTGACCTCAGCTCGTCTCCCCTCTGTTCTCTGTCTGTGTGTGTGTGTGTGTGTGTGTGTGTGGCTTGAGCGCGGCCGCAATCATCTGGCACCGGGGCTCATCTCCTCACCTGCCAACAGTTAGACCTCATCACCGTCAGCTCAAATACCCCGGCTTCCTGCAGTCTCATCGCCAGATTGTTTCATCAGCTCAGTGGTAGCTATAACCTCGGCTCCTGTTGAGCTAAACCATTTTTCCTGGAGCAAGGCTGGCTGCGACGTGGAGCCACGTCGCAGCCAGCCGCTCACTCCGCCTCGCTGCTCCACCTGCATGCTCCTCCGGCTCCACAGACAAAGCCAAATAAAACCTTTTTCTCACCTACTCTGCCGTCCTGGTGTCTGCGTTTTGGTCCAGAACAAACCGACCGTAACACGTAATGCTGCAAGAGGTGCGGCTTTGTAGTTTACCAAAGTCGTACTAAAACATTTTGACAGAGCGCCGTGTACCACACAAAATCGCTTCGAGGTCAGTAAACACAACCAGAATGAATCCATATATAAAGCGCTCCGGATTATAAGGCGCACTGTCGTTTTTTGAGAAAATTAAAGGCTTTTAAGTGCGCCTTATAGTGCGGAAAATACGGTAATCTGACTGGCTCTTACAGACATCATATTCTACTCTTAGTGTATTTGATTTCAAAATGTTGTGCCCAAATCCAACCAACCTCCCCTTCTAAAAGCATGCTTCTAAAATTAAGAAATCTGTATCTAAAGGCTTCCATTTTGGCAGTTTCTATGCCGTCCAAATACATCAAGTGAACGAGGAGAAAAGCGGCGGGATTGATCCGGACCAAGAGGAGGGCAGAAAAGCGGCAGGTGAGGCAAACGTCTTCAAAGGGCGTCTTAACTCCCGAGCCTTTGATCCAAATCCAGACGGCCAAGACGGCGAACAAAGAGACCCCAATCCTCTCCGCTCTCCTCCCCTCCCTCGCTCTTTCTTCTGCAGGCCACCAAAGGAACCTGCACACAATCCTTTTGCTCTCCATTTCCTCCACATCGCATCACTCCTGCAAGTAGCTCGTTCACACCTGCTGTCGTGTGGTTCTGTGCGATCGTTACTGAAGACTCATTTTGTAGACATTTTGTGTCCATATAGATACTATCTTATCATACTGGAGACAAATGTCTCTTTGCTCCCTGCAAATTCAGAAGGAATAGTTTGACATTTTCTCGCCAAGAGTTGAATCGATATCCCTCTCTTACACTGTCCGTACACTACATATGAAGCTACAACCAGCAGACGTTGAGCTTAGCTTAGCTTAAAGACTGGAAGCCTCTCTAAAGCTCACTAATTTACATGCTGTACAGGTATCTCGTTCTAAAGTGCTGTAGTGGTATGCTCTTTATGTTAAGCTAAGCCGCTGACAATCACATTTACCGAAAAGATACGAGAGTTGTATCGATCTTTTATCCATCACTGGGCAAGAAAGTGAACAAGCTCAAATGCATAAATTCGTCAAACTATTTAGCTTTAATTCCTCATCTGGCATGCTTCATCAGGATCATTTCTGTATGTAGATGATTTGGTTGAAGACTTTCAAATATTATTTTAGGACTGAATTATTTTCTCTCTGGTACATATTCTGCCCATAGTGTGCTAGACTTGACAATATGATGTATAAATGATATTAAAGTCTTTCCAGATTTCGAAGCGGTAATGTCATTAAAGTATGCATATTTTAGTAAAATCTAAAAAACTAAATCCTTAGTAAAAGAGCAGTATGATACTATGAGGATGTTATTGTGTGTGCCTCGTAAAACAGAGAACAGGTCTAGCGCACACACTTCGGTGGCTGAGAGGTTTGTATTTAATAGTATATTGTTTGCATCTTGCAATAAATATTGATATGTTCTTGATCACTTTGTGTTGTGTCTATTTGCCTTTTCTGTTAAAAAACTATGGGTTTTGAGGCACTGCTGGCCTTTCAATGTCATTTATAAATGCTTTATAAGGCATAAATAGTCCTCACTTTAGATGAGCTCACACAAAATACTTTACTAAGGACTGGTAACTACCTTAATAAATCATTAATTAATCATGAATTGCAGTATTAATACGCATTTATAAAGCATATATTAGCATAGTCCCTAACCATTAGTGCATATCTAAATCATTATATATATAAATGCATGAATAATGTACATCTAAATAAGTTATTAATCATTTACTAACACTTTATAAATGATCTTATTAATCATCTACAACTCCTTAATTATTGGTTTGTAAAATATATAATACTTCATTTACAAATGGAGAATCCATCATTTATAAAGTATGAAAACACAACAATGAAACACATAATAGACGAGCTTATTAATCAAGAATAAAACATTTATAACTGTTGTTATGAACTGCATACTAATGAATTATTAATGTAGGAACAATCCTTTATAAATGATGAATTAAGTGTTTACTCATGCTTAACTAATGCTTCATAGTGTGTAGTTATTATGAAGTGCTACCCACACTTCTGTTATCATAGGGTTACCTTGCAATGCCTCACACAACAGACATTATACCTTGAAGACAAAAAGCAACTCTTTGTCTGAAGCTAATTGAGCTGGAAAAGAAATGAGTTGAAACAGAGTTTTTCTATTTCTTTCCTTTTCTTTCACTTTGCGTTTCAGCACTGTACAGAGCTTTAATTAAGTTGTTTTTAAACAACTAGCCGCCCGTCCACAACCCTGCGGCAAACACACACCGAGACGCTGAGGGATTGCACAAGAAGAAAACTTTCTATTGCCTCCGACTTTCTCTGCAATCACTCATTTTGAACGCAAATATGGCCAATCACACAACCACAAGTGTTTGTCAAGGTTTGTTCACGTCGTCAGACGAGTTCACGAAGCACAAGATGCTTGTTTGATGTATCAGTGCAGTGGTGAAGGGAAACTGTTTGCCTTGGTTAACAAGTAACATAAGGCATTTAACCTTTTCCCTATTGTTCAGGCACTCCACTGTGAACAGTGCATGTGTGTCCTTTTAACACTTATAAATGGCATTTTCAGATTTCGCTGATTTAGAGTGGGCATAATCTTACTCCCAGGTTTGAGAAATCAAATCTGTATCCGTGTTACAACGAGGTAAAAGCAGGATTTCACGACTTTCTTCTTGTGTCCTACAGCAAAAACACTTTCCTCCCTTCACTGTCACACCGAGCGATCTTCCCCTCTCTTTTCGTCTCCCTCGTCGCGCAGCACTCTGGGGCTTGTTAGCAACGGCATCGGTGATTAAAGACTGCAGGTAATTAGATACACATGACACCATTCTGACTGACTGGCTGACTGATGAGCTGCGCCGTGTGCCGGCAGACGAGCCCAATGTTTTCGGATTATTGCTCACAGTCAGAATTCTCCCCCACTCGTTCAAAATGAAAGGTTACTCTCACCGGAGCCATTCAAATATTCAGGTATTTATGGTAATAAAGTAGGCGTTTTACTATAGTTAGTGTTTTTTTAAGCCCATAAACCTCCCAAGACATACATTTTTTCATTGAGGGTATTTTTTCACTTTTGGACCAGTCATCTTTGGCACCTATCAGCTTACCTATTGATCCAATTATCAAATGTTTTATATCACTCCTGTAACAACAAAACAACACAGTTCAGTCTGGAATAAGGACTTTACTCTGTTTGAGATCGTTACCCAAACCGGTTGATTATTCTGATCACAGATGCTCGTGAGTTCTAATGAATGTTTTCGCAAGTTTCTAGGTGAATAGATTACTTCTACTACTGGCAATTTAACATTCATGATACGTTAGCAAGCTCTTTCCACCGCTTGGCTTACATACTAAACTTTAACATCTACTGGTTTCAGTCCATGTGTTCTGCCTGGTTTCACACGGATGCTCGATCTGAATATTTCCTGATTTACTACTTTAACACGTGAGGGCTGTGAGAGGCAGATGAAGGGGTTTACACTAAGTGCACACAAACTGGGGAGACTACCAGCTCGTCGACGTGAAGCCCGGCTGTCTGAAAACCTACACCCGGCCTGGCGTGACTGCGTATCCGATGGAGTGATTGACTGTCTGCCAATTCAACACTTTGCTAATGAGCCGACCAATCACGCAACGACATGTTGAAATGAAATCAATGTGTTGCAATTTCACTTTAAAGGAAGACTTTTGGCCAAGTTAGAAGAGAAGATCAATACAACCCTCATATCTGTCTATTAAATATAAAACTAGCCAGCAGCCAGTTAGCTTAGCTTACAGCACAGGGGAGTTAGTACATTAGCTGGTAAAATAAAACTTGGAATGGAGTCAAGATCTTTGGTTTCACCTGCCTCCAGCCCTTCTAGCAGCTAAGCTAACCAGCTCCTGTCTGAAGCCTCATATCGTACAGACATGAGAGTGGTATCACGCCTGTCATCTAACTCAAGGCACGAAAGCGAATACGTGTATTTCTCAAACTTCAATGTGCCGAGACGTCAACCTTAAAAACAGGTGTGAGAAACAGAACGTTAACCCAGCCTCTCTTTGAGACCTGCGCACCAGTGGATCAGCTGGCTCCTGTTGAATAAACCATGAACTACATGCTCCAGTACGGGCCTTCATGCTGTATGTCTGCACTGCCTTCATTTCTCACTCCCGTCTCTGCCTCATGTCCGCTACTCACCTGATTTATGTCTTGCTTTTCTCTCCGTCTCATTCTTTCTGTTGACAGCGAAACACAACCGATTCATCCAAATCGTTGTCCTCATCCTCCCTCACCTCCTATAGTTATGTTCCTGCTCCTTTGACACACACTGTCAATAAACCAACCTCCTGTAAGTTGGATGAAGTTACTTAATATCGTGCGAAAACAAAAGAAGGAGTTCCTCTGGCAGGCAATGTAGATTAATGGACGGTCGTTGGGTGCTCTGCTCACACATTCACAGTTCTGTTCTCTCTGATAGGGATGTCACAAGAACGATGATTCGGGACCAAGTCGATGCCAAAATTCTGAAGAAGTGACCATACAGAGCAGCCGAGGGAATTCGTATTTTCCCCTATTTTTCCCTGATAATGCTCCATTTTGAAAAAGAAGTCTGTGTTGAAATTGGTAGGAGAAAAGTACAACCTCTGCTAACGTTAGCCGTTAGCAGACGGTGGACAGCACAGTCCTGCAGAGCTAACAGCTAAGGGCGGTAGCATTGAGTTTCATTACGATGCGTTCAAGCTCTATTCAGCAAAAATGACTATTAGGCCAAGGTACATTCTAACATTGTCATGATGTGTTCAAATCTAATCTTGTAAAACTTAGTTTTTATCAAGAAGCCTGAATAGATACAGTTGTTTGATGGAGATGTTGAAAATAGATATTATAGACAGAATTATGACCCATTAAACTTCCCAACACTACCTCAAAGTGTTTTGTGTTTGTTTTTTATAGTGGTATCGTATTGGGTAATCGAGAATTGTGGGATTTCCCATTTCCACTCATTTCTGTCACAGAGAAATAAAGAAGTCTCTATTGAAGGGAGAATATATCCGCCTAAAAAGTTTCTAGATTTGTCACAAGGCTCTCATTTGAAAAAAAAAAATAAATCACTTAAAAGTTGCCAAATCTAGATAGACAATGACAACACTAACTTTAAATTGTATGGCAACCACTGAGAGAATGGACAAGAGATGACTGAAGTAATGGAAACTTGCTGTACATCATTAGCTGTGGCAGGGTGAACATATCGTTGACAGAGGGCTGTGATGGTTATCTAAGCAGTGACAGAGATCTGATTTATGAGTCTCCATAAATGAACAGAAGCTTGTTATGACCAGAGGAAAGAAGATACATTGGGCAGAGAAATCTGTAACACATTCCATCATCTCGTAGTACCGAGGTATCCTCAAAATAAATACAGTACCATCATAACATGGAAGATGTTGTTGTTTTTCTTTATTTGTCATATTCCTGTCAAAATGGAATATTTAGGTGAGATATAATGTGAGAGAATCGTTGCAAAGTGTGAGTGATTCACACTTTCTCTTCAATAAGGGAGAGAAAAGCTTCAGCTTTCATGGAGGTAAGCGTTAAGTGTCAGTACCAGATGACGTTGAGGAAAGAAAAAGGGGATACGGCGCTCATTCTCAATCCCCAACATTTACATCTCTCTCCTCAATTGCTTGTTCAGTCAGAATAAAAGGACTGAGTAGTATGAGCTACGCTGCCGTGGCAGAATAAGAGAAGAAACGGAGAACCAGAAAGAGACGATCCAGGAAAAAGTGGACAGATTGACGGCTGATCCCATGGGTGGAAGTCGAGTGCACAGCAAAGAGCATTTGGGCACCACGTATCCAAACAACCAAAAATCACTTTCATTAATGTAACAGTGATGAGCTCTGTTTGGTAACACTGAACCGAAGCAGCTGCACCCTCCTATTCGCTGTTAGCTGTACGGTTGTAGTTATTTCCAGTCGTGACAGCACGGATAAACAAGCCTCCCGAAACTCCGTCTGCTTTCTGTCTTAATGTCAAACACTGTGACGATAATTAGCAGATGGCTGATGAGTCACAAGGCAAGAAGCTAAATAAATAAATAAAAGCTACCCGCTAACTGATGAGAACACAGATGGAACATTTCTGTGTCCGTGGTTGTATCAGTGTCTCGCCAACAAGTTGTCAAAAGTGCAAGATGTCATCCTGAAAATGAGGCACGGGCGCAGTTAAAGGCCCCACACAACTATGGCTGACACACACACACACACACACACACACACACACACACACAGGTGTGTTTCACCAAGGGCGGAGCTTACACGCAGCTGAGACGGCCCTTTGCAGTCCGCTAGCTTGTTGCTATCGCTACCAAGATTTGCTGCTCTGTTGTCAACAACGTTGGGCTGAAAGAAACGTGCATGCAGGCCGATATCATCGGTGGCGTTGTAAAAGTAACTAACTAACTGAAGCCTGCTAGCCGCTAGGAAAACATTGTTTTTGTTGTAGTCAGCACCCAGATCCTGAACCTGAAGCAGCTAAATGGAATTCCGCCATCATTGATTTCATTATAAATACACCTGTGCTTTTCCTACTGGTCAACATGTCTTCCATAAAAAAAGGCCTATTGCACTATCAGAGTGACCTCACATGATTCCCAGCATTATTATGCACAACAGGTTTTTTTCGAGTCCAAAGCAATTAAAAGGGAAATACAACTTGATTTCATTGACTCAGCGTTTACAGAAAGCAATCCAAATAAAATAACCCACGTTATTATTTCATAAAACTTCCATTCTACTTGCAAAGATTGTGTTTCAAACAGCAGCAGCTCTGTGTCATATTGGAGATGCTGCAGCAAGTGCAAACAGGAAACTAAGTGCTGTCAAATGATGCAACTTTCATAGAATTATTGGCTGCTGAAACACTCCACCTGCTGCCACAAACAACACACACAGCATGCACACATACACATGCGCACATAAATACACGTACAAACAAGCTCATGCATACTGATATAGTTATATTTATATTACACACTAGCATGCCAAGGCGGGACCGGGGGGGGGGGGGGGGGGGGGCTTCTTTTAGGTTTTTATGATACCTTCAATTTTGTGTCTTTTCCCCTTGGTCCCCTCAGTTGTACGGTGTACAAATACTAAAAAGGTATCACAATACCCACCCAATAATAAAAGTTGTGTCGATGTGCGACAGCGGGGCAGTGCGTTTGTGCAGCGCTCTGCTTTAGAGGACTGCATTGAGATTGAGATCCCGCGGCTAAGCTAGCACTAACCAGTAAGTATGGAGTGAATGAATAAAGTTGACAAGTAGATAAAAGCAGGTCATAAACCTCGCCGGATGCATGGTTCTACTTTAAAAAACAAAACAAAGACAATAACAACGGGGCTCTAATTACTGACCAAATTGGCTGATAACATTAGATTCACCATCTTCTCTTTATCTGTCCAAACGTCGCAGGCACCATCATGTTTCTCATTAACAGGAAACAGACGGAAAGGAAAAGCAGTCTGGCGACAAGAGTGACGTTCTCTTCACAAACACCACTTTGACACAACACAGCACTTTCTACAGAACTGAACCCCCCCCCCCTCCCTCCGTTTGGGCTGGCACCGCCTGGCACCGCCCCTGAAGCACACCATAGACTAGCACACACACACACACACACACACACACACACACACACACACACACACACACACTCCCTGGCTTGCTGTTTCAGCAGCTTAGGGGCAGAAAGGCCGGCCCTGAAATCAGTGCTATGAATGCAAAGACTGAACTCGGCCAATTAAACCTCAATTACTGACCCGTTGTCAGACACTCTCTCTTTTTCCTCTTCGCCCTGCTCTTCCATCTCTTTTCTCTCCGTTAGCCTCCACCCCCTTTTTAGACTCTGCCACCTCCTGCCTCTCCTTCTGTCAGTCTCTCCCCTCCCCGCACCTCCTTTTCTTTTAACAATTCTCTCCTCTCCCAGTAAGCGTCTCCATGCTCCCTCTCTTACTCATTAAAACAGTTCCCAGTCTTCTCCCAGGAGAGAGGGGGGGGGGGGGAGGATTAAAAATAGCTCTTCCTCAGCTTCTGCTCGCTGGTTCTGTCTTCCCAGCATGCGTTCCATACATCAAATGACTACGTTTCCTCGTGATAACCAGCGTTTCTTCTTCTCTCTTTTTTCCTCACAGACTCTCCGTCTCTCCATTCTCTTGTTCTGATGCTCCCCGCCCAACCACACTCATACATGCCTCTTTAAATTCAGCAGCAATGGAGTTGTTGAAACACCCCAAGAGACTGTTACACACACAATGCTACAAGCTAGCGTGGTGTTGGTATTTAGTTTTATTTTTTCTCTCACACACTAGGCCAGAAAAGACTAACAGCCACCCAGTAGGCATACCAGACCTGCACAAACATTCACAATCGCGTCAGCTTTTCATGCAACCTGAGCCTGTATGGTTGCTGTCCGTGGTGCTGATTTTCTGTGCAACCGCAATATAACAACTACGTCAGTGGACTGACGGGCAGCTAAAGCACGGCATGCAAAGTACAATAAGCAATATCCACATCAAGTTCAGTCAACAGTAAAGCCAGAGAGAGAGAGAGAGAGAGAAAAAAGGGGGGTGCCTTTCACTCAGCGGAACAGCCATTCTCCAGTGTTTCATTGTGGCGAAGTGGTCAAAAACCATGTCGTAGAATGTTAGGATTTTCATTTGTGCTTCTGTGAAAGATTGTTCACCGAGCACGCAGTCTTGTCAAAAATAATAATATAAAAGAGCCGCTAAAGTTTAGCACTTCGTGTGTGCGGACATTTTGTTTGTCATTGAAAGTCCAAATCCCTCGCTTTTCCTCTCCGTACGCAGATCCAGTTTTGAAGTCGGCCCGCCAACAAATTTAGTTATAAATTGCTTCTGTAGCGGTAGTTAAGTACAAATCTCCACCCTCCGTAACTGCACTTGCTAATGTTGCTACTTGCTAACGGCGATATCAAAAAGACGTATTGTAATCTGATTGGTGTGAGGCCAAAGGCCACAGCCTTGACTAACCACAGTTTGGCAGCATGACGGCGGCCTCATCCGATTGGTTAATCCCTCGATATTTTTTGCCACAGGATGTTTGAAGAGCATGGACAGACGTAGGAGTGCAATCAAGTGTTTCATCCTTCACCACAGAACATTTAGAGGGACGCGGTTTCACTCATTGTAAAATACTCAATGACGATGGAAAAAAAGATGGCAGCAACAAAGAACCGAAACTGTTCAACAAAGTGTTTTATTCAAAAATGACAACTACAGTCTGACCTCCAGGAGAATGGCCACCGCTTAATAAGATCAGCATGAAATGAACATGCACATGTTTGTCGTGTCTTAACTGATGTTCCGTATCGGAGCAGTTGTTAATTATAAAATGTTGACAACAGTCTGTTGTAAAGGCACAATTGTGTCTTAGCACCAGGCAAGATACAAATGTTATCTACAGCAATTATGTCAAAAGTTAAATCATCTGTAAAAACTGTTTATGTTCGCTAGTCTACTAGTTGATAAATGGATTTTTCCAGACACACACACACACACACACACACACACACACACACAGAGAGAGAGCTATTGCGCTAACAACTAAAGAAACAGAGCTCAGACGGATGACTGAGCAGCGACTAAATAAACCGTCATGGTAGTGCATATTTAAGTGAACAGATCTCTTCCTTTTTTAAATAAATTTTTGGAACATATAGAGCTGAAGAGGAGGCAAAGAAGAAAGAAAAACGTACACCACACACACACACACACACACACACACACACACACACACACACACACACACACACACTGGAAGAGCAAACGACCATCTGGCTGCTATGAAAGCGCAGCTTTTTTATCCCGTTTCCTCATTAGTTTAATTCTTTTTTAGTCAACGACAGTGATGGGGATAAAAGAGGAGAGGAGGGAAAGGATGAGAGAGAGGAAAAATGGATAGAGCAGGGAGTAGAGCAAGTGTGGTGATCAAGAGAGAGAGAGAGATAAAGTAGCAGTTCATGCGATGCCAAAGGGTATAAACAAATTGCTCACTGGCACAGCAAAACACAGCAATCTAAACTTTCCCCTTGTGAAAACACTTCAATGTCCCAAAATGCTAAAAATACAGCACACCGCAGCAGCAGCAGCAGCAGCAGCTCAGACAGCAGGCACACAGAGCACAATGCTCGCTAGTTTTACGCTTCACAAAAGGCTTCAGAGACAATAAACTGTGTTGAAACAAGATCACCTGTCTGAAAAACTACCCGACAAGGCCGAAACAGTTGAGGAACAGGTTGTTTGTTTAGATTCAGTTCTTGTGAATTTTTTCGTCCCTGGAAGCAAAAAACTGCAGATGCAGAACGCTATGAAAACAGAAGTGAACATTCAGAGAGCATCTGCCACGTCTGTCTAGTCCTCGGAGGTATTTACTGAAAAAGCTTTCTTAAAGCAGACATTTTGACTTGTCAACTGCTTGGAAAAGCACAGGGGCAAGTCAACACACCAAAGTGGAACGCAGCCTTTATTATTGTCATATTGTCACTGTGTGAACAGTAAAGATGGCACCAATAAGAAAGGTATATACAGATTTTGAATTTTTATGAATTTGCATCTGGATTTTCATCAAAACAGATGTGAAGAACAGACGGACGATCAAGTGACACATGAAGCACTTTTTTTCCGTTCAAGTCCGTCCAGAACTTGACGTGATAAAACTGTGCGTTCAACGTTGATAAACCCTTAAAAATAATATTTTAGTCTGCTGACCAATCAAACAACGAGACGGCAGCAATGGATTAGTGCGGGAGAGGACATCCATTGTATGAATTGTTCGAAAAATTTAAAAAAAAAATTAATTCCAAACTGAGATGAAATCATACTGTTTATCAACCTATAACATGTTACATAACATCAAACAGTAAGTCTAGGAAAGTTCTATAATGGATAACCTTCAACAAATGCATTACATGAACTGATCAAGAGAATGAATAAATTCACTCACCATCTTTGTCAGCTCTTCTGAATATCTGTGAACAGAAAGCAAGACAGTGTAATCAGCATCATTGGCGGTATATATCGGCAGTATGAACAGGAAGAACGTAGAATAAAAGAGACATAACAGGAGCTCCTTCCGTTCAAGTGTTAAGGAAAGTGACTTTCTAGTTATTAATAAGCATCTGCTGAGTAGCTACTAAGGACAAAGTTAGAGTCTGGGAACAATGACTACCGTAGTTTACAACGTCTTCTGCTGGCTCTTCTGCAAATTCAGTAGAGTGTCATCAGAGTGTGCAAGAGACACAGGCTCATATTAAATATACCTCCGCTCTGTTACTGACTTGAAAGCAATAGTTAAGTTGCATGGTTGGCTTTTTTCTCTTTGCCTCAGTGGTTTTTTCCCCCAAAGGCCGCACCTACACCTACATGGCACTGGGCCGGTGTCTGTCAGAGGATTGGTCCAGGATTTGAACCTGGGACCGCTCCAACCCAAAGAGAGAATCATGCCTCTACAGGACAAAGAGCCACCAAAGGCATGTTCTGCAAGATTTGCTCTGCATACCAATTTGCCAGATTTTACTGTCGGATGCATACATCCACCCATGCTCTCTTCCACTTCCTCGTCCCCCAGGTCTTCTGGATACGTAGTCCCTCCAGTATTCACTCATGCACCGAGGGTACCAAGAGTATAGGAATGCAGAAAGACCATAGATACGCATTTTGGTGGTTGTTTAGCAATACGGACACTATCGCATTGTTTAACTATACCTATTGTTTAGGGCGGTAGCCTACGGGTTGAGTTTTTAAAAAAAAGAAAGAAATAACTATAGTTTAGTAAGGGAACGCAGAAAACTATGTTAGTTCAAGTTATAAAATAAATGTAATAAATATCCACAAAAATATATTTTTTAAACTCTTAAATGTTTAGTAGGGGACATCATTTCTGGTTCCTCGCAGCAAAAAAAAAAAAACCGGGGGGTACGACTGCAACAAATGTTTCGGTCTTCCGTTCAGTTCGTTCTCTCGCGCATTGCCGCGCAGTCCACGCAAACACTAATGCTGCGTTCACGCGTGATAAGACTTGTTAGGAGCCGCGTGACTGAAAGGTTTATTGGCTAGATTGAACAATGATTATGTACACGCGCGCGCGAAACAAAGCCGCTGACAGAGTCATGATTGCTTGTCGTGTGTACGTGCGTACCGCATTCTATCCACGGAGGAGCACGCGCTGACTTACAGCTTCAGTGAAAGCTTCTCTCCCTGTGGAATTGAGAGTGGCAGGTCTGGTGCTTTCATCGGTGCTTCAGAGTTTGATGTAAACTGTTCCTACTGACAACAGCCAGGAGACGGAGGGGGGGGGGGGGGGGTGCAGAAGATGAAGTGAACAGAACGTGAGAGGGAGGCGCGCGGAGTTACTCTCCGTGCGTGTAGTGATTTGTTCCACGCATCCATATCGCGGATATTTTGCGGAAAAAGCTAATTTCTCCATATCCTATTTAAGTGGAAAATAACATCCAAAATACACATTTAGTTGTTTTTTTTCTTTTACTACTTCGTCTGTAGATTTCTGCTAAATCCATCAAAAGTTAGCATTAGATAATACCTAATTTGCATATTTAAACATAACATTTCAGACAACTTGCTATACAAAATAATTGACTTAATGCAAGTAACCAACTGGTGACGTGTTATGGCGATGAGTTAATTTCTTACCCTATAGTGTAGTCTGTAATCTTACAATAAATATCTTTAAAGGTTGTTTTCTCAAAATGAGTTTTTTCTCAGACCCACAAATCTCCATTTCAGTCGCACTTACTTACATTCACCAAACCGTCCGGTGTCATTCCTTTCTATATTCTGACGATTGTCACAGAGGGATTTGTACATCAATCATTGCCCTGATTTATAGAACATCATATTCCAAAAAACATGGTGTCAATTGATTTATTTTCATGGCTGTATTTTCTGATTTATGGAGTGATACAAAGAGATTTGTACCAATAGATTCCCTCAGTATAAACCTGTGCCTCTACAATTTGAAAAATGTTGCAATGTATGCAAAATAATATGAAAATGAGCACATATTTGGTAAGACAATGCCTCATTTGCATATTTAAACATGCTTTTGACGCAATTAAATAATTGTCTTAATGCAAGCTATCGATTGGTTGTTTCATGGCAATATCTATTGTTTTTTTACCCCATTGACCCCTCAACTAGTAAACATACAGACAGAAGTGTTATGCTGTGGGTTATGTCATACTTATATTGTACGGGCTGCTGTAGCTGTTATTGTTCACGTGAAGGACGCAACTGACAGCTTTAATAGACACCTTTCCAACCTCCAGTGGGCGGTCCTAAAAGGGATGTTGGTGGGGTGTCTCTTAAACTTATCCTCCATCACACAGCCATGATGCGGAAGTACACCTGAGAACACAGAACTGGAGCAGAGCTTATAGGACTTCCCACATAAAACACTTGACTCGTTTCGTTATCAACCGTTTAAGTGTTTTATTGTTTCAACTAATAAACTTCCGACTTTCATATTTAATACTTCAAGTAAGGCTGAAATAAAACTAGTTGATCAAAAGAAAATGTATCTGCAACTCTTTTGATAATTGATTTTTTTCAGCTGTTTTTTTCAAGCAACAATCATCAGGATGTAACTTTTTAACGACAGAGCTCGCAAACCAGTTCTTTAGTACAATGGACATGTAAACTCCTGTACTGCACACCTGCTACTTATTGACAGACTATGAGCAGGTGGTGCGTTCAGGCAGGGGCTGCAGCCGTCTGAGAGAGAGAGAGAGAGAGAGAGAGAGAGAGAGAGAGAGAGAAAATCTGCTGAGACGCGCAGCGTTCCAAACGACAAGCCGCTCTCATTGTTCTGCTCTCCGGCTGCACCCTGTGGTGCACTCAACTCCTAGAGAAGAAAACAGTCAACTGCTGGAGACAGAGGAGCTCGGAGAGGAGGGAAAATGTCAAGGTGAGGAGGCGTGTGTGTGTGTGTGTGTGTGTGTGTGTGTGTGTGTGTGTGTGTGTGTGTGTGTGTGTGTGTGTGTGTGTGTGTGCGTGCGTGGAGAGAGAGAGAGAGCGAGAGTTGTTACAGAAATACAGAGTGAGAAGAAAATAAGAGACGCCAAAAGAGAGAAAGAGAAAACAAGAGAGGAACAGCAGACAGAGACAGAGGGAGGGAGGTCGTTGCATCCATCTCCTAACCTTATTAAGAATGGATGTTTTCTTGGCCTGGTTGAGGAGAGGAGGAGAGGAGGAAGAGGAGGGAATGGAGGGGGAAGGGAGGGGAGGGGGGGGGCGGATGAAAGGAGTTTAAAGAATATAGAAAGAAAGAAAGGTGAAGGAGAAGACGAGAGCAGGATAGCGATGAGAAACAAGCAAGCGGGGAGGGTCTAATAAGCAGAACGCACACCTGCAGCGATCCCTCAATCCCTTTGGTGCGGACTCCGTCGCCGTGATAATAATGCTGGGGTCAATAATATTGGAAAAGTCATTTCAATTTCAAAGTTCAAGCCAATGCAGAAAAAAAGTATGCCGGAGGGAAAATGGCAGAAGGCGCGGCCTGCACTTGCACTGAAATATGATTTTAATGTAAAACCAAAGCGCAGCTTGTCTTTGAGCCGTGCCTAAAGTTGGAAATTCAACTTTTTCGTTTTTTTAGGCATTTCCTGCCTGTGACCCAAACTTCACACATACATGGATGATGTGGTCAAGACCACGTCATTAGAAACAGACCAGCTGTTCCATGGGTCACACATCAGAAACTGGTCAAAGAGCCATTTTGGGTCCTGACTCAAAGCTTAAGAAACCCTGCTGCACTGCATCTGCCTCAGGGAGGGAGTATCAGGAGCAAACTAGGCTACCCCCCCCTCAACCCCTCTACACGCTCACACAGACTCCATTTACTAGGGTACTATGCATTGGCCCTCTGGCCTCGATCATAATTGGTTTCCCGTGTAGCCCTTTCCTTATCAGTGTATTTGGGTCGTGGTCAGGGTCTGCAGAATGTGAACTACTTTTTTTTCTTACCCCGTTTAAAGCATTAAAGCGACATCAGCTGATCTCCGGGGAGAAGATTTAGTGGGGCAGTGGTGAGAAATAACCCAACGGTATTGATGAGGTGACCCAAATCGACATGGCGCTGCTTTGTGCAGGTGTATCCGCAGACCTCTGCGTGAAATGCAATATATGATCGGGGTAACAACTGGATCAATACAAATATCATAGTAAGAAGTTTTCATTAATAATTAAAGTGTTGTGATAAAACTCAGCGATGCTGCTTTTTTCTTTACTTTGGATGTGCTGGGCGGCGAGGTGCGGTGGTGCGCGTCGGACTTTCTTTTGCAGTAAACCATCACCAAAAGCAGCGCTATACTGCACTCATCTGAATTTATGATGACTTCTGCATCGGCGTAGAAAATAAGTGCACAATTTGAGCCAAGCTGAAAGGGCGGGTCGGTCAACGAGCGACTGTACGGAACATGTTTGGACAAGGAGAAAATATATGAAAGCACAGTGATCGGACGCTGCCCGATCACCGGGGGAACACAGCTGGCTTGATTGCCGACGGACACGTGCCTCCCAGAGTGTTAATTAAATCATCTGCTTGCCCCGCTTAAACTCGCGCTACGAACCCTCGACGGTACATTGCGAGACCGCTTCTGTGCGTAAGTGCGCACTGCACCGGTCCCGTATACGCACCGCTCGCTGGACGTCTTCGTCCCCACATCACCCTCCCCATCCGACCCGTTCAGCCCCGGGGAGCCTCCCGCTATACTCACATCCAAAATAACGGAGATGCCTCTCCGCGGCTCCGGGGCGAAGAACTGCTCCTGAGCCACGGCCACGTCCTCCTTGCTGGAGGCGTACTCCCGGCTGGAGATGTTCTTGTTGTCGCTCATTTTGGTGACGATCCAGCGGACGAGCCCGTCGATTCCACCGGGCTGGGCGCCGCTGTTTCCGGACTGCGCTGCCGTCGCGGACTCGCTGTCCTGACCGGCTACGGGTTTCGGCTGCTCGTGGCTTTCCTGGGCTCGAAGTTTGGCTTGTTCTTTGTTCAGCAGTTTGTGGACTCCGTCCCTACAGTAGCGCGCTGCCTGCTCACACATCCTTTTGCTGCGGAGCGCTCATGCTGCGCTCTATGGGGGAGAGAGAGACGCCCCCCACCCCCCACCAAGCTCACCAGTTACATCACAGCACCCACCCCAAAACACACCCATCCATCCTGCATTTCCTACTTAACTCCAATATTATCAATTTGACGAGAAATGGTCATTATATTCTTATGGAAGTGATATTT
This sequence comes from Leptoclinus maculatus, assembly GCA_032191485.1. NCBI lineage: Eukaryota > Metazoa > Chordata > Actinopteri > Perciformes > Stichaeidae > Leptoclinus > Leptoclinus maculatus. Next base: position 6,698,631 of record JAVDOI010000007.1, read on the forward strand.
TTTAAATTTGGACAATTTATAGTGACTTTGATGCTCATACTGGTATTTACTGTATTTACTGTACGTCTTATTGTAAATTATTTTTATATTTATATTGGGTAAAGTGTATCCTTTGAGTGAATATACACTTTGTTCTTCTAAAATGTGAAAAAAATATGAAGTTTGTTGTTTTCAATGTTCGGTCTGGGTGAGCAGTCAAGTAACATTCATCCATGTTGCTTTTAAAGCTAGAGACTTCTTAGTGTGTGAGTGTGAGTGTGAGTGTGTGTGTGTGTGTGTGTGTGTGTGTGTGTGTGTGTGTGTGTGTGTGTGTGTGTGTGTGTGTGTGTGTGTGTGTGTGTGTGTGTGTGTGTGTGTGTGTGTGTGTGTGTGTGTGTGTGTGTGTGTGTGTGTGTGCGTGTGTGTGTGTGTGTCCGTGTGTGGCTCGCTTTGTCCCAATGGGAGGATCAGAGGATTTTACTCTTGGAGTAAGAGTGTCTCTTGAACTGTCAGTCCTGGGCCCCGTTCCTCGTACCTGGCTAACTGAGTTAGCCGGATAAGATTACATAAATCAGGCTTTTCAGTTCCAGCGCAGGCTAACTTAAGGTAGCTGGATAAGCTTGCCACTCCCCCGGAAAAAAATGGCAGCTCCCTTCCTCAGAGATCCCATTGATGAAGGAGCGATATTAGTTAGATTAGCGTTTTATAGGGAGAGAGTTCTTCGAGATCGCCAAGAGCCGTTATCACATCATGATGATACGAGCGCTATCGATTCTGCCGACAAGGAATCATTTATTTAGAAGACCTTCTCGAGTCATACATTGTGAACACCACACACAGCCGAGCATTGACTGTCTCACAGACTGTATGCATAGCCGTGCGCTTTTTTGCGAGTGGTACATTATTGTACAGTGTCGGCGATGCAGAGAACATCGGGAAAGCCGCTGCATGCCGTGCTGTTCGTAAAGTTTATTTGGTGCTTAAGAAACTTATGGATGTGTTCAATACATTACCATGGCACATATTGTATTGACTCACAATTCTGAATAATGTTTTTGTGCTTAGGTTTTACTTGCTCCCATGTCCTCTTGATGGCTGGGTTGCAACTACATGGGGTTTGAAAGCACTCATAATTATATGACAGTGTTATTAGTACACCATAGCATATCATTATTGTACTCATGATACGAATAGAGAGAATCACACACAATTTCTTTTCACTGCTTCAATTGATTGAATTTCTGACTATGAATAATACATACATACATACTGATCCGCCCATACACAGATTTGCACACACATATTCAAACTCCTAGTTCTATATGGTGATCTACACATACATGCAGTGGCGGCTGGTCCATAGAGGGCGCTAGGGCGCCGCCCCCCCTTGAGCTACAAATAATACAAAATAAAATAATAATAATAATAATAATAAACTATACAAATTGACAATATTTGTGTTTTTGAAACATGGAATCACCCAGTAATATGTGTAAAATATGATATCTGCGGTAAATATATGCTTTTCCTGCTCGTCCTCTCTGCCTGTCTGCAGGTCCTCTCCGCGTGTGCACGTCTCAGCTGCTGGGGCGCTGGAGAAACTGCCCCAAAGAGGCGGGTCTATAAAGCAGTTTAGCCAATGATGCTTTAATGCTGACTAAAGATATAAATGAGTGACATACAATTTAGCCAATCAGCGTCCTCAAATAGATTCAGTTTGGGGCAGATTTCGTTCTGCCCCAAGCTGCGCGTTCTCGTTGGGACTAGTCTCTACAGGCGAGCACCAGCGCGAGCACTACTCCTCCATGACCCATTTGAGAGGAGAACTGAGAGGAGAAAATACAGCTGAAAGAGCTGATCCCAGATCAGCCTGACCTCACAATCAGACAGCAGACTAGCAGGACAGAGAAGCAGTACATGAAGCTTCTCTAGTAGCTGTACACCAGACAGGTTTGGCTCGCTGGATGATGTCATGATAATAACTTATTTAGCTTTTTAAAACAACGGGGACAGAACCAGCATGGACAGTTAGGGAGTGAGGGACATGAAGCACCTGTCTGAGAAATGGATATATAGTTATATATATATATATATATGTGTGTGTGTGTGTGTGTGTGTGTGTGTGTGTGTGTGTGTGTGTGTGTGTGTGTGTGTGTTTATATTATAGTGAATATTATTATATGATATATATATATTATTATATTATACTGAATTGAGGGTGACATTAATAAGATGTCCTGACGTGTTTGTCAAAGTTATTTACTGCTTTTACCTTAATTTTTTGCATTAAATCATTCTGGGATGTTTGCTGAAATTGATTGGATGTGGCACAGCCCTACCAAGAAAATTTTCCATCAGCCGCCACTGCATACATGTATATACACATATATAGTATGATACATAAGTGCATACAGTACATATATCCTCATAAGTATCTATTAATTCGTATCAATTAGATACTCTTTGGGCTTGATTTATCTACTCTGAAAGAGTTGAGATCATTATTTTCGCTATAAGATCTCATTCGATGATGCATTCCATTAAGCCTACTGCCGCACATTTAAAGAAATATAATCTGATTGATTGGGGTGTTGAGGCACTTAAAATTAGCCTATACATTTTCCCAACGCATTTAACTTGTCTGCGATATTTTGCCATGCGTCTTGTCTAGCCCTCACAGCGGTGGCAGTGTTAGATTTTGCCATGATTATGGTCTTGACTTCCTCATAAACTGTCATGATCATCTCCTGCTCGTCAGCGGAGAAAAAAGACGCTCTTTCTTTTACTTTATTTGCCATTGTACTGTTAGAAAATCATGGTTTCGGTGATCGACGCTTCCCCCTTTTGAAGTAGGTACGGGCACGCCCAATTATCCTGATGACTGAAGTCTGGTTCGAATTAACGAGATTGTTTGAGCGCTGATCAGCCTTTGAGGAACCGAGATAGCCTGACTTCAATCATCGGGTTAATTTAAACTGGCTAATAGGACATTTGATCGACTTAGTTGAACCACGTATGAGGAACGGGGCCCAGCTCCTCATTAGAGGTTTAGGTGTGTGTGTGTGTGTGTGTGTGGGGGGGGGGTGTGGGGGGGGGGGGGGGGGGGGGGAGAATGTCAAATCTAACCTTTGGTAATGAGCATCTCCTCCAGCTCATGCCCTTTCAGCAGAGTAAGCTATTGCCTGCAATGTGCCGATTGTCACAGTGTGGTTTGGAGAAATGAACTCCAGGTAGAAAGTTGACACTTTAACATGCAGGTTGTGAGGATGAGCAAAAGGCAAAAAAAATTAAATAATAATTATGTGTTCTGTATCCACTCACTGAGGCACTAGAATTGTTGAGCTCTCTTGACATGATTGCCCCCATGTGGACACGAGTGTGCAATGACCGGCATCAGGCAGGTTTTCTTCAGTTGACTCTTCAAATATTTACGAACACAAATGTGACAACTAATTATTCTAAGCAAACTAATACACAGGGCAATTCTGGCTATTATTTTGAGACCGGCATTGGAGTTTAGGCATTGAATAAATCATTTGTCAACACATTGAACTGAAGCATCATAAAAATAAGACACACATTGAAGGCTTGAGTTAAGATCGTTTCCTGTGCATTTATTTATTTGGTACACATCTCTCTCTAGGATTACTCAGAGCGGTAGCCCTTTCAGGTAATAGACCCAAGAACAAGGTTTGCTGTGGCCCTCGGAGCACTGGCTGGAGACGGTCAGCTTGCCGAACCACGGCCCCGGGAAGCCTTCAGGAGGGGCCTCAAAGGATATCAGGATGTTTTGGCTCTTTTTGGAGAGAATGGGGTCTGCCTCTTTAACTGTAAAACAAGTGTTGTCCACCTAGGGGCAGGGTAAACAATGCAAAATCAATCACAGATATATTAAAACGTTAAAGACATTAATTAAATTGAAGCATTTTGTAGAAGCTCGAGGTCTAAACAGGAGAGTGTAAAAGCCAGACGGCAGCACTCTCTTTAACTGTTCCAGGCTAAATTTAAAGCTGCTTGCTTCATGCTGCACTGCCAACCAGAAAATGATGTCATTGGATTTCAACAGATTTATTGTGGTGCACAGTGGTTGTATTGGAATTGAATTCCGCTCTTTAATCTGGTTATTTCCCTGGTCGATATCCGGCCATTATCACGTCTTTACCTGAAAAGAGAAAGTGGTGGTCTGCAGGAATATATTCTTGAAGGGGATGGCAACTCTGTGACCGGTCTGGACGCTAAACGGGCCCTGGGCTTTGGGAGGCAGGCTGATCCCATGCAAGGGAAAGATGTAATCGCCACCGATCGCTGAGGACACGCTGAGCTGGCCCCTCACTTTCCCCAGCTGATGAGGTTCAAAAGAAACCTCCATGCTGACCTCTGACCCCACCTGGGGTAGAGCCTTGTCCACTGTGAAGTCCGAGCAATCAGTCTGCAGCAAGGGGATCACATGACAACAAATAAATCGCTGTGGTAACGTTGGTATTTGATTGAAAATGTCAGGCTATGGTTTCAGCTTTCTGGCTCCTGAGTCAGTCACTTACCTTCATGCGCCAATATAAAACAAATAACTGCTTGATTTCAGTTTTACAAAATGCATTATTTGTTCATATTTTTGGGCTGAGCTTGCCTCCACTCAAGTCTAGTCATCAGGCAAAGTCAAATTTCAGCTAAACACTTTTAGAAACAAATTAATTCAACACATCAGGTGTAATTTTCACTACAAGGGTTTGGTGCTAGTGTCAAAATGACAGCCTTAAAGGGACCAGGGCTCTTTTCTCCTCCAGAACCACACAACACATAGTCTTCACAGGCTAAGTAGTAGTCCTCGTGACAAGTGCATGTGTAGAACCGGTGAAGTGGCCCTTTGAAAGACACTATCCAGGGCCCGTATCCATTAGTAAGTGCAAAGCTACAAAAGCAGAGAACAGGCAGGAGTCGACAGAACATTTCGGTATCACAGGAACTTGGCGTGCACCTAAAGTTTCAAGTCATTGGCACATGTCTGTTGTTTTCTTACCTTGCCTGAGTACTCAGTTTTGAAGTGGGCGTGGTTGGTAAACTTAACAAGAACGGAGTGGCTGCTGCCCAGACAAGTGTTGAAGTGGACGGTTCTCTCTGGTGGTGGGGGCAGAGCTCTGAGAAGCAGATCGTAGTGGAAGTAGCCCAGATCATTACTGTGCAGAGTCAGCCGGGCTGTGGACTCGCCTGCACGCAGGGGCTGGTACTCGAAGCTTAGAGAGCCCTGAACCGAGGAAACGCACACACAAAGAGAAAGAGAGAGAGAGAGAGAGAGAGAGAGAGAGAGAGTATGAATTGTGTGTGCACACAGCTGTTTTTTCCGTACAGAATGACATGTCCTCGGTATTCACCTTTGACTGTCCTGGCACAGTGTGCAGAAGTGGGGCACTGATTTCAGGGCATTTACACTCAGTGGTCAGGCAGGTAACTGTGGTCAGGGGGTTCTCCACCTGCACGGTGGCCGAGGCCGTCTGACGGACAGGGGTCACCAGCTCTATGGTGGACAGGACTCCTGGAGATGTGGCCTTGAAGGTAACAAGGTAGTACAAGTACTCGCCGGACCCCTCATTACGAAACGTCACCTAAAGGGAAGGGTTAAATGGGGGACGTGAGGACGAGGCTGAGAAATATATTCAGATCTGGTCACAGAAATGTGTGTGTGAGCAAACCTTGGTGTTGTAATGCCCCTCTCTGTATGTAAAGAAAGACATCTTGTAGTCTCGACGGGCCAAAGCGGGGACCTCAATGTATTCTAGACCCTTCAGGGACACCGTAGCATCTGGCTTGTCTGGTTTCAGGATCTCCATCAACACGCGGAACCTGAGCACACGGAAACACTCATTACTCTGCTGAACAACTGTTATTGAAATCACTTGCAGCAGGAGTTTTTTTTTGTTGCAATCTGTTTTCCCTTCATGTCCCTTCCGGGGCATTGTAAAAATAAACGAGCTAAAAGAGAGTGAATACTTGAATCTGCCAGAAACAGGACTCCAAATGAACGATAATGTTGCTGGATGTGTAAATAAGCAACTGTTTGCTAACAAGTTTGGTGTATCAACAAAGTGATAGTATTGCCCCCAAGTGGCCAAAAAAACCCATATTGCATCATCATATTCAGGGTTATAGTGTGTGCAGTACCGCTGTTGCTTTGAGAGCCAGTTGTGCACAGGGAGCAATTCTGTGTGGTGAGTCTTTGCCGGCAGTTCATGCACAATGCTGTCCTCTGCCTTTGGAGGTTCAGCAGTTCCTTGAAAGGAGTACAGCATGCCCGTCCCATCAGGGAAGGAGAAGAAGACCGATCCCTGAGGAAATAAGGAGCGATATTACAAGTTGATGTCACACTTCATTGCTTACATTGTTTTGTTTCATCACGTAGAATGCATTACACTGCACTGAATATGCACAAAAGAGGCAAACAAATAAGTAACGGATCGTGTTTAAACGTCAGTGCCCCTCTACCAGGTGTTTCTTCCCATCAGCGGTAACGGACAGCGGTCGGTAGGTGATCTTGTACGTCTTGTTTTGGAGGGGTTCAAGGATCACGGAGGACGCAGCGCTCCACTGCTCTCCCTCTACGACAGGCCTGATGCTGCAGTGCTGGTTTGTGGGGTTGAACACGGGCAGAGTCTGGCTGTGAGAGCCACGCACTGGGCAAACAAAGTTCACCACCTGGAGACAAGCAGTCAGACGGAGGTCCAAATTATGCAAAATGTAGTACAAAGGCAGTTACATGACTCGATATGCTCATAGATATCACTTAAAGCTCATCAAAGCTTAAATGCAGTGGCGGGCCGTCAGGGCCTGCAAAGCCTTCTCTGCTGGCCTAAACAGAATCACAAAAAAAAATAAAAATGTTATGTATTATAATTTATAAAAATATTTTTCCCATTATCTTATTTTCTCATTGCACAGCTACTGTCTTCCTCAGTTGCTCTGCTTCCAGTGCAGCTTGTTTTAAGTAGAGCTTTTATCAGATTTCACCTCTGTGTCTCTAGGTAAGAAGAGAGGCCCCAGGCCTGCAGACTCACAAGTTGCCTCCATGTGCAGTTTAAGTGAATGGGGACGATATTGTTGATTGTCATAGTGTTCAACCAATCAGATCTTTAGTTTGACATGTTGGGCGTATTCTTTGACGTGTCAGAGCCCGCTATCCCCATACCAGCCGGCCCACAGCTACGTCAGCATTAGTGCAGCGATTGGTCAGTGGGCGAGCACGTGACTATCGTGAAACGAAACTTAACAGCAGAGGCTTAGTCGCGTTGTGAATCACACGTGATGCAGCTCAGCCAATCAAATATGGGCATTCTGACAAGTTTCCTGACTCGAGTACCACACACCGTGACGCAGGGGGCTGAGACGAGGAAAGAGATTGCAGAGCAGTACGTTTGATGTTTGGGTTATGAAAGTAAAATAATAAGACGGTCTCCTAAAGAGATGAATGGGCCGCGGCTTGTCGTTAAGGGATGATGGTGGGTCCCACAGCCAGACCAGCTGAGAACCACTGTCCTACATGAGCACAGAAAACATGTTTTCCTGAATTAAAGCTTCTGCATTTTCCAAATGCTCGAGCGTTATTCAAACGTATTGTAAGCCTCGTACCGAACGGTTTAATACGAGTACGTACATAGTTACAGCCATAGAAACGAATAATAGCTGTGGCGCCATCATGTGGTTATAAGGTGGTATTTCAGCTGCATGACAGCAGTGAAGGCCTGGGTATAAAATGCACGGCCCGCCACTGCTTAAATGCAGAGGGCACATTTCATGTATGTACCCGTGTGTATATGATGATTGGAGTAAAGTTCAAGCTACTATGAGGAACTTTAATTTTGTATTGATTATGGCGGTTCCTGCGGACAAAAGCGGTATTGTCTCTGAGTACCAGAGTCTCTTTAGAAAATCTCTCATTTGACTTAGTTCCTCACAGTAACGTTAATATATATTTCTTTACTTTAAAAGGTGATCACACTAAAATAGAAACATGGGGATATTACTCAGTCAGATGATGTCTGTTCTCAATAGGGAATACGTTTGTCAGAACCAGAGCACATTAGGCTGATCGAATGTCACTATTCAACACTGTGTATAAAAGTGCATCAATCAAACCTCTTTGCTAGTGGAGGCTACAATGCAGGAGCCTGTTACAGTGAGGGTAACGGGTGAGGGGGAGCCCTCCACACAGCAAGACAGGTTCTCATATCTTTTGTCGTTAATCAGTTCCACCGGGGCAAAAGTCACTTCGAAAGGAACCTCCATGCCGGGACAGATGTAGCCTTTAGCTGGTGTGATGGACAACTCTGGAGGAAAATTCTCTGTTTTCCACTGGAACCTGGTTAGACGGATAAAAGGCAAACAACAGGATATAAATCCAACCAGAATAAGTCAAGAGTCCCAAAAGCAGACTACTACAAAATGAATGTTTTCATAGCAAGTTAAAGAAAGTCTTTTGTTGGATTACGCAACAATTTGTAGACTCTAATAAAAAGGAGTAACTCTACAAAGTTTGTCAGTGCTTTTTCTGCAATTAGTCTGTATGAGGTTTTTATCTAACTGAAATTGGATCATATATAGTATATTTAACCTCACCTGGCACCAATGTCCCCAGCGTTCATCATGACAATCCTCTTCCTGGCTTGGCAGCGCTGGACAACAGCTCCAAAGGCTAGGTGGTCCTGGTCCAGCTGGACCTCCACACCCTGACAGTTAAAATCAGAACTACTGGTTAACATGACTAACTTGGTTAACCAAATTACAGTATAGAGTTAATGTGACAAACTTTAAAATGTCTTGTTTATGTGTTTCTAAACAAATACAGTCCGCACTCATTCTTTTTAATGGACATCTGTCGAATTTGTGTGAAGATAATTCTGAGAACAGTTACACCCGTTAACTTAAAGTACTTTAGAATAGAATTCCCTGCTTGTCAAGGCAAGCAAATACATCAAGCGCTTTGCAAAACGATGGCCTTTTAAAGTGACAGGAGGTTTACTTCACAGCCTAACCTGGCAGCAGCCTTGGATGGTCAGCAGGGGGTGTAACAGGCCCGCAAACTCCGCCTGCAGCTCAGCGGTGAAGGGAGGCGTGTGCTGACGAGGTGAGAACTGGATCTCAACATTACACGAACCAACACTGGCTTTCAGGTTCAGCTCACCTGCTGGACTGAATGACAGATCCTGTAAGAGGAGGAGGAGAATAAGTTTTGCTTGCGTGGACTACTCTTTATCAGAGTGTGTGTGTGTGTGTGTGTGTGTGTGTGCGTGTGTTCCCTACCCTTGGATCCAGAGGTGTGTTGGTGTTAAGCAGCAGAGTAAAGGAGAGGTCTAAAGGGCTGCGATTGACCAGAACCACTTGTTTTTTCACCTTCTGACCCAACACCAGAGATCCCAGCTTCACCTTCCGCTGCTTGGGGTTCTCCACCTCCAGCTAGGACGGAATAATACATATTCAGGAAAAATAGATTAAATGGATCAGAATTTAATAAATGAATAGTTTAGTTGATATCATTTTATCTGCCCCTCGGTGATTTACCGTGGCTTGTTAGCTTGCCAATGTGTAAGTTAGCTTGTTATTAACAGAGCTAGCTTACATACTAGCAGCCCTCGGACTGTATTTTCCGGGGCGTATGAAGATGATGTGGACGGTAGTATTGGTGGGACACATGCTGGGTGACTCATGGCCTCAGCTGTCCTACCTGCCAAAGAGAGACCCTTCTCTGTTGCTAGTCACTCAGTCAGTGGGCTTTCTGTTAGTGTCGCTAACTGCTAGCTACTACATTCTAGCACACAACTGTTGTGGGATCAAATGCTTTCTGTCGCAGTGATCTGATCAGCGTTATGCACAAGAAGGGATGTTTAACAGCAAAGTGAAGTCTTTTGGCATCACTTGAGGACATGTTTCATCTCTGTCCCAGTCTGTTCCGCTTTACACAGTGTCTCCATCCCGTTAGAATAGTGTGGTACACTTCACTGCTCAGAAGAGCATAACTTGCTTCCTGTTGCCGCTGCTCAGCAAAAGCTACAAAGCAACGCGTCAAAACGGTCATTTTAGTAATACATTGATTCTTCCTCACCTTCATCTCGATGCCTTGGCCCAGTATGTCGACGTGTTTCGTGACACAGCTGTTTAAGACAAAGGTGAGTCTTTCATGGTAGCGGCATGCCTCACGAGGATAGAAGTTGACTGGTGCCTCCATCACAGCACCAGGGGACAAAATACCTGGTTGGAAGTCCATCTCTAGGTAAGAGGTGTTTCTGAACTGGGACTCCACACTGAGCAGGGGGAGGTAGAGCAAATCAGTGCATTTTAACTCTGGAAACTAAAAACATTTCTTCTTGCAGTAGACACCTTTACCTGACGCATGGAGAAAAACAGACACACACAACTATACCTGATGTCTCTCTCGCCTTTGTTGCTGATCACTAGAGTCCGGGAGGCCGGCACCATGCCCGGACTGTACACGAAGCACTTGCCAAAGTTGTGCTTGGCGAAGGAGAATTCAAGGCTAGGTGCTACAGCTCTGCCTTCGATAGCAAATGTAAATGTCGGCCCGTGCTTCACCTGACAAGATGAAACAAGAGAGAGGAATACAGGAGTGTAGACAGAATCAAGACAGAAAGTTACATTTTAACATCGGTTTAAACACAGCTTCCAGCAAATTGAACAATTTTATAGTGTGACATGAAAAGAATTTCATTTATATTTCATTGGTAAATGCAGGATATGATTTATCTATTTTACCATTTATACTTCATTAAAAGGCGTCGTTGTTGACTTGCTTTTAAAGCCTATGAACAATACAGGTAAAGTCTAGTAGAATACATTCAAGTAATCTTAGTATTTGTCTCTAAGAATAATAAAGAATAAAATACAATACAAGAAGATAAAAAAAAAAAAGGTGTAGTAGACTATCAGTTTTACAGCAACTTACTACAGCGTTTTCACCACACTTAACAGAATGTGGGAAAAATAACACGGATTAAGTATTTATCAAGGTTTACAGATTATTTATAGCTTTACAACTTTTTTTCTTTTCTTGTCAGTGCAGAATGAGGCCTAACCAGCCTCATACCGCTCTAAAAACCCTGATGATAGGAGATCAGCATCTCACCTTGATACTCAGTCGGACGTCCCGCAGGTTGCAAATGCTCCGTGGACAAAAGAAGAGCAAAGATCGCAGCTGCGTCCCAACCTCAATAGTGCCGTCTTGTGGCTTTGCTTGCAAGTGTTGCAGCAGCTCACTGGGACCCGTTAGGTCAAAGTTGACTTCCGATCGGAATCTTGCCAGATTGGACACCAGGAAATTAAAGGCGGATTGCTCTGAAATCCCCACCTACAAATAGTGCACATACAGGTAGATGACTTGTCACGTTTCAGCTTCGTGCATCTGAGTATTTGTGTCTGTGAAAGTGAGCTGACCTTCCCGAAGTCCAGAGTGTCTTTGCGGTCAGGGCTGATGTCTCTGAGGCCTCCTTCTGGCTTCTCAACTTGAACGGAGGTGCTCATGCTGAAACAGTCGGCTTTAACTGTGAGCGCGAGTGGCTCTGATTTCCTCTTCACCCTCAGAGCCAATCTGAAGCTCACATAGCCCTCCCGGCAGGGCGTGAAGGACACCGACAGCGGCAAACTGCAACAAAGAGTTCACAACAATTGACAGTTTCACTGCTCTCAGCAGTTTGCTGTGATAGATGGGTTGTAACACATTGAACTAGTAGTGAAGCGACGTGCAACTTCCTCACAGAGCTTTGATATTTGACACATTAATCCCCTCATGCCAGATGCAGAAACAAGTGCGGCAGGGATGACGGAGTTTTGTAGGCCAACAACAATTGCCGAAAATAAACTTTGTGTCAAACAATACGATACCTACACGTCTGGTTCAGCAAGATAATCTTCCCAAATGAACACCACTTTTATGATGTTTGAAGCTTGAAGGCAATCAGCAGAAGTAAAAAACTAACGTTATAAGGCTATAAACGGACTGCACCACATGGACATGAGTTTACACAAAGAGGCTGTAAAGGCGGACTGGTGATGACGTTTTGTAATGTCATTTAGCAACTTTCTTTCAAAGCTGTTTCAAAGACACTTAAAAGCTTCAAAATTCACGAGAGGAATTTTCGCTGGCGTATTTTATGTTGTAGAACAAAACGTTTAAATCTCTGAAGCTTGTGTTAACCACAGACCTTATTTCAAACATCTAACCAAAAACTCACTGAAAAAAACCCAACAAACTGACTTTGAGACAAGGGAAACGGAAGTGCAGAAACGCTGACTCATGGTTTTGGGACTTTGATTCCTGCAGCACTCTATACACCAAGTCAGTGATTGTGTTTTCAAAATAACGGACACGGATACGTTTCTAAACCTCATGAATAATATAGAGCATTTTGAAAGGAAAGTCATTACGTGGAGTGGTATTTAGTGCATGTTATCGTGACATTAACCTGTCTCTGGCGGACACTGTGCCAGTCACAGGCTGCACGATGAGGCTGGACTGCTGGTCATCAGAAAGAAGAGACGACTGCAAGACAGAGAAGTGGAACAGTTTCTCCTCCCCGTTCACCAGATCCACTGTCTGTTCCACTTTACGACCTGTGCAGGCACACACACACACACACAGACACACACACACACACACACAGACACACACACACACACACACACACACACACACACACACACACACACACACACACACACACACACACACACACACACACACACACACACACACACACACACACACACAGACACACACACACACACACACCATATTGTAATGTTTTACAGGCATGTTGGAAACACAGGCTTTAATAAGATGTGTTTGTTTTACTTCATGTGTCAAAAATGACTCGGATATATGCGAATGTGGTCACAATGAGACTATTGATTTCAACAATAGGTTATCCATCAATGATAAACAGCGACCTGCTTCATCAATGGATGAAATCTGTTACGGTCACATCAGGGGCCCAAATATTTCTGTTGGAGGGCCAGATTATCGGTGCTCATATTTCTGTTAGTTAGCCATGACCAGGTGGCTTTAGTTGCCTGAGCATAACAATGTTTTCGTCAGGCTTGAGCGTTGTGCGGATCCTTTTCTGCAGGTAACTTTGACAGTGAACTTTACAGACATATCTATATATATATATATATGCACTTGAACAAAATCCATGCACACTGCCCACTGATCATGTCCCCAGTGTAAATGCATGTACAGTGAGCATGTGTGTGTGTCTGTGTATCTATGTATGTTACACACCAACAAGCAGTTCTCCAAAGTCAATGTGAGGTCTGTCGAGGTAGACAAGGGGTTCTTTAGTGGCGCCCACGCACAGGAAGGGGACAGACAGTGACAGAGCCTCAATCGTAAAGCTCCAGAACGACTCCACCGCTTCAAACTGCTCAGCTACATATTCAAAACACACCTGCGCACGCACACGCACACACACACACACACACACACACACACACACACACACACACACACACACACACACACACACACACACACACACACACACACACACACACAGCAGAGGATTACAAATGCAAACAATAAAAAAAAAAGAGAGGACACGAACAAATGTATGGGGAAAAAAATAAGGGTGAGAGGACTAAAGACGTGGAAGGAGGGGAGGGAAGAGTGACAAGCAAACTAGAACTGATTAGATCAAATGAGTTGAGCTGGAAATGGATTAGAGGAGATACAATTAAAAAGGTATTAGATTAAATGGAGGGAATGGGATTGGGTTAGATTTGTTGCGATGAAGTGGGACATGGGGAGACAGGGACGCTGAGACATTAATGAGATCAAATATCTCAAATGAGGAGAGAGATTGAGATTGACCGATGTGCAATGAAATGAAGGAAATAATTAGATGATACGCTGTGAAGGAAACTGGAGGATAAATGTTACATGGGGTGGTGGTATTTTACCCCACCATTTTGACTGTGTGTGTGTTTCCATCCTTACTTCTGCCTTCTTCCCAGGCAAGATGGTGCCACATGGGGTGAGGCAGCAGAATGGGCCGCCACCTGTGTCTTCACACCTCCACTTGAATGAGTAGGGTTTACTGGTTGGGTTCACCACACTAAAACATCTGTGGTGTAAAGCGAGAAGACACACGTATATATATACAAAGTGTCAGGGCTTAGAGTGACGGAGAGGAAACACTCTCATCTCTCTCTCTCTCTCTCTCTCTTTTACCTTGTTGATGGCACCGAGAAGTCAACAGAGTTGAACTCTATGACCCTGGTGTTAGGGTCCAGATGGCCCCTGAAATCAGGGTTACGGCGTTTCCCACTGATATAGTCGGAGTCCTCCAGGTGAAAGTGGCAGTGGGGCAACAGGCTGCGGCCACACACCGACACACAGGGAGCCTGATCTCCATCCTGCAAGTTGGGGATACTGAAAGAAAAGGTATACACATGCAGACAGAAAAGAAATCAACAAAGTCTGTTACTACTGATTATTGTGAAGACATCCATTCACGTCCTCACAGTCATTCTGTCCTTCTCCACGGCCAGGGGTTATATCAAAGAGGGTGATGTCATTAATCATGACACAGAGCTCAGGCCTTGAGGTGTGGCCAACTTCTAACCTGTGGCGCAGCGTGGAAAAGTAGTCGGGCTGGGCTCCAATCACGGGAACACATCAGATCCCCTCCTCCTGTTTTAACTGAGGCACCTTTCGGTTTGGCTTCACTGTTATACAACTTGTCTATTCTTTGTTTTTGTTTTCGATTTACTGTACCTGCTGACCAGCCTGCGCTGAAACTGGGCCACTTCCACAGGTGAAAAGCGGATGCTGAAGTTCTGAGTGGAACCGGGCGCTACGGCCCCTATGCTGGGCTCGATGCTGACGGGCAGAAGCTCTGGATTCCCCGTCAGAAGAGCTATCACGCTGGCCAGAGCGCTGGCAGGGCGGGCTCCGGGAGACACGGCTCCTGACCTGCTGCCTGGTCGAGGGGTGAGGGTCCCTTCTGTCATGGCGAACACATGTTCACATTTACACACAGTTTCAAACCCCTTTCTGAAAAGCGTTAAAGTGTAACATATTTAATATATTCTATATTGAATTCAAGAAGAGTGAGAACAGTTAACGCTGATAATCAAGGACAAGTTGACCTTATGATTCATAATAATATTACTGTACGGTAATACCTCCTTGGTCATGGTTTACTATGTTGTTCCTTGGATCCATGAGGACTTGCCAGGAGTATTCCAGTTTGACAGTGCCATGATTCACGATCTGCAGTCTGCGCACACACACACACACACACACACACACACACACACACACACACACACACACACACACACACACACACACACACACACACACACACACACACACACACACACACACACACACGTATCATTTTAAGTATCTGACCCTTCAGGATTGCTGGAACAATATATATTTGTATAGTTAATAAATTAAATAAATCTTTTTGGGGAATCACTGGCTAGCTGATAGTAAATGTTGGTGTTCATGAAACAGCATCTCCGTGGAGGCTGACTTACTGGTGCAGCCTGGTTTGGTAAAGCATGGTGTCTTTGAAGTGGATGGTGTCGGTGTTGCAGCTGAACTTCACGTAGTCACAAACTGCGCTGATTCGCAATTCCGACTCCCACTGGGAGCCCTCGACAACAGAGCAGCAGGGCTCAGGATCCGTCTTTATCACCTGCGTGCAAACGTGTGCGCTCAACAATCGTTGTGAACTTGCGACTCTCTCTTCAACATCTCTTTCACAGTCGTCATGTTCACCTTATTCTTCACAGGCTGCTGTGGTGCTCCTGAGGCCTGCTTGGAAGAACTCAGCCACTGCACCGTCCTCTGTCCGTCGTCCCAGTCGGCCACCTGCTCCAGCGGCTGCTGGAACTCCACCTGACTAACTTTGCATCTTATTGGCTGGCTGGTAAGAGTCACTGGCTGATTGGAGCTAAAGGTGACAGTCACTTCCTTGGAACAACCAGCATGAAGGTGCCCCACCTGTAAGAAAAAGGTTATTTTTGATAACGTGCAGCCAAGTATTATATTAAGCAAACGGCAAAAAGAGAGCAGTGTTTTAGACCGAGTCCCTTTCATTAAAACATTTCGTTTTATTTTAAAACCCCACACCTGTTCTACAGCCACACCTGTATTCCTTCAGTGCTTTACCTGTGGTGAAAAGAAGACATGGGATCCGACAGGAGGCCACTCAAACCTCACTACCTGGTCGCTGCTGTGGTTGGTCATGGTGAAACTCTCTTGATAGGGACAATCTACATGGCAGTCCCCAAAACTCAGCACCTCATAATTACCTGTCAGAGAGAAATAGACTTTTAAGAAAAATTCCTGGATAAGAAACAGGTTTACATATTAATAAATCACAACAGTTACAGAATGTCTCTGTTCAGAATCAGGTAACGACTGCCACTGTGGTTGATTATTGAACCTACGTCACACCTCGTACCTTTCCATTCTTATCACATGATAGGCCTCCTGTCTTCTCTTACCTCCCTCTTCATCTTCCTGATCTATTTCCTGCGACGACCGCCTGATGTTGTCAAGAGAGACGATTCCTTGGTAAGCTTCTCCGGTCACTTGTATTATGGTTTTGCCGTACTGGTTGTCCTCCACCTGCAGGGACATCTTGGCCTCGACACTCAGGGGCTTGTCAGAGCAGAAGCTGACCTCGAGCTCCACCTGCTCGTTAACGTCCAGCCTCAGCATGGCTCGGTGCACCGACTGACGCTCTGTGGAAGAAGGAGCAGTGTGTCATCGACAAGAAATATGGCGAAGGCTATGATGAGCTCAAACACGGACCGTTAGTGCAAAACACCACTATCACAGTATATATCAAGTGAAACATTTCTGGAGTAATTTGTTGATAAATATTTGTTGATAATTTAGCATTATGACACAAGTTGCACAAACTTGTCAAGCTTTCATTGTTGTGTATGAAAGCTGCGAGTCCGACAGCAGATTCAGAGGAGAGTGTTAACATTTTCGCCTTCCTGAAGCCAAGAACGCTGGAGAAGCGATGTTGAATACGGATTGAACAGTGTGGAAGACCACACTCACAGCCGAATCCATCAAAAATCAACAAACACGTCTTTGTTTGCTCCAAGGTAAGATGCTAATAACGTTAGCTAGCTTATCACATTAGAAAACAAAGACTGCTGAATATGAATTATTATCAATTTTATGATATCCAGTGTATGGATCATGCCAACAATGTGTGAGCAACATCCTGGCACGCTTTAAACAAATGTAAAAGTGGAATATTTAGTTTCATAATAGATGATGAAAGCTATAAGGAGTCATAACTAAATTTGAACCTAGCTTTAAAAAAACAATAATATATTGACTTACCCTTGTTTCTCTTTACCTTTATCAAGACGTGGGTCATCCCTGATGAATTCCATTGTGCAAATTGCTAACTACTAATTGTTTAAGTGAAGAGGAGTTTTACGGGTTAAGGTTGTACCTGAGTCAATCTGAGTGGAGTGGACGGAGCTGCAAGTGTTGCCAGGAGCAGCTCTGAGGGTGAACACTCCATGTTTATCCAGCATGTCAATCTGGACCTACACAACACACAGAGCCACAAAGCACCTGTTTGTGTAGCATATCTACTGTATTATGTGTCGTAAACACAGGTGATTTTGATTTATTTTTATAGTTGATGTCGGTAAATATGTAATTTTTGCGAAAAGAAATGGACTAAATCTATAATAAATAAAAGGATAAAGGAATATGTCTCCTCTTACCTGAGCTGGAACATTGCCATCATTTAGCAGCACCAGGGGCCGGGTATGTCTGCGCCCTACCAACACTTGTGTGAACTGCAGCATCGGGCGTCCTCTGCTGCTCCTCAGAGCTGGACGCACCACACATATATTGGGCAGATTGCCCTCTCCCATAAGGTCGAACTCCAGCACCTTGCTCCTGTGGGAGAAAAATGTATTTGAGTCTTGAAATACATTTGTGTAAAATCAATCATATCCATAATTTGAAATGTATCCATGTATAATCACATTCATACTGTGATATATTGTCATATGTTATTCACGTCACTGAGGCAGGGGGGTTGGACAGAGGAGGAGGACATCTCCGAAGGGGGGGGGGGGGGGGTATAAAGTAATGTACAGTGCTATTGTGAAGTTAGTTGACTCCACAGACTGCTCGGTTTATTTGTATACTTTGTGATGCAAATAAATCTGCGTGAACTTGAGAAAATCCAATCTCTTTTGTGTTCTGTGGGTGTTCGCTACCGAGTTCCTAATAGTGAGATCCTGTGGTGTCTCACCACGAGTCAGATAGATAAGTTACTGAGCCAGCTGTCACAAAGTCAAAGAAGCTGATCATCAGCGGGGGAAAAAAAACCACAACACTCCTGAATGTGGATGCCCTACTGGAGAAGAGTAGGTGGGCAGTGGTCAGCAAGGAAAGAGAAGAGGTGATGCTATTCTGTTACCACACTCACAGTTAGTAGTGGACATGAATGGACCAATCGACAGCACAGAGAGCAGTAAAGTAGCATACGCAGTCATGAACTCATACCTGTTGGTTACTTCCAATGTGGCCTCAAACACAGCACTGTAGAGCTGAATCGCCTGAGGTGTGAAGGTGACCACAGCGAACAAGTGTGACTTGCTGGGGATGCTCAGAGTTGTAGCAGACAAATCAAAAACCTCCGAGCTACGGCACGTCTGTAAGGAAACACCGTATTGACATGCTAACTACCATGTACCACAATCAGAAATACTCCTGTGATGCATTTATCCGTGTATCCGTTACACGCCTTACCTTAGCGCCAACATACTTGAGGGCCAAGCGGAGCACACAGGGCACCTTGCTGTTGTTGGTGAGTTTGAATCGGGCCTGGGCTGTCCGCCCCACCAGGATTTTGTTGAAAATAAACTTGTTCTCGTCCCGGACGTAAATGCGTTCAGCATTGCAAAACTGCTCAGAGGAGAGCTGACTGCTGTTGTGGCACAGATGGTGTTCCTCAAAGATGGATGCCATGTCTAACGCTATACCTGGGAGACAAAAAAATAAGGAAGGGACAACTACAATTACCGCCTCGCGGTTGTATGCCTCCGCTAACCAGGCCTGTTGAGGTTCGCATCCATGTCCGTCCAAAAATGACCACTTCATTATTTTATCCTACTAGACATTTGTGTGAAATTGTCATAGTTGGCATATGTTATGGCCAAAAATGTTTTTTGGGAGGTCACGGTGACCACCAAATTCTAATCAGTTCAACCTTAAGTCTAAGTGGACGTTCAAGAAATTCGCTCAAGGAGTTTCTTGAGATATCATGACAATGGGACGGACGTGAGATCACAGGGACCTTTACACAGGACCACTAAAAATGTAATCAGTTCATCTTTGAGTGGACGTTTGTTCCAAATTTGATGACGACTGACAAGCATGGAGGTGAGATATTTGGAAGCAACCAAATATCTGGTCAGATTTTGTTAATCAAGTCAGACAGAGTAAGATCACACTGCTCTCACCTGGCTTGCAGACTTCAGCCAGCAGTCTATACGGTATGCCATCAGGCTGGTCTGAAGGATCACGGTCACTGACGTCAATGAGCAAACCCTGGTTATAGTTGCCCAGCTGTTCAGCCACACAGTCCACTGTCACCACCTGCTGGGAGCCTGGCGGCAAGCTCCGGGCCCAGGGAGACACTGAGAACACCCCCGCGGTGAGGCGATTCTGGAGAGAAACGTGGGAGGATCAGTGAGGTACAGATGAGAACACTGCGAGGGAAACTAGCACAATCAATAACATGGATGGAAGGTATCTTGCTTTTTTCATTGGCTTCATTTTCGTTGTGCAAATGAAAACGTAGGTCTTACACACAAAAGACAAAAAGCTCTCCTGGTATTTTGACATGGATCTCAACAGCAGGTCTTTTATATTTTGAATTTGCTCGATGAGCATCACCACTTTTCTTTCTTTCCATTAAAGATTGCGTTGTTGTTGTTGTATCTTCTGAATAAACCGTGCTCACCAGAACCTTGACAGCCTTGCGAGCATCAGAGCACTCTTTTTTTATTTATCGTTTTGAAACGTACCCTAGAACTTTTCACAGCAGACACATACGACATGTTATATCAGGAAAAGCACAGGTGGGTCTAATAAAGTACACAATGGCTTTATTCCATCAATCCATCAATTAATAAGCAACACCTCTGTTTGACAAGTTACAATGCAGCTGTGAAAAACGTCTGCTATACTTCAGTAAATGTGTCAGATCAGCAAAGATAACATTATGTTTGATCGATTCATACAAAACATCATTAAGATTGGAGCGAACTAGCACGTCGTGCTTTTTCAACGATTACCTCTGTGAGAAAAATGGGCTCTCTGACACTCTCATTGTTGTCGTCTCCACCAGCAGTCGCTCACCTTTAACACAATCATGTCTTTCTGGATGGACTCGCGTCTCAGTTTGCTACCGGCTGAAGCGGGTCTCTCTGAATGGCTCTCTTGAGGCGTCTTCCTACCTGGACCCCTGAGACCATGTACACAGGGACACAAACCACAATTTATCTTCAAGCAAACTGATTCTGAAGAAGGACTGTGACAGCTTTAAGACCTTCAGCTTGTCATCGCGTCAAGCAGCAGTTGAGACCTTTAATATATGCACAAGCTTTTTTTTTTTTTTTAATTAAAATAATGAATGTAATAAACAATTTAAAGTACCAGAGAGATGCGATCTTGAACACAAGCCACATTCGTTTTCAGTTAGGTACTGCAAGTCGTTTTCACTTGTTTACTGGAAAGCCACCACCATCACACTAATGGCTCTGGTCTTGCTCACCACTGAATTGGAATTACATAAACCCAAGTCATATGAATTGGCAATTGTAGTCTGTATTGTTTTTGATTTGTTTTACTTTTACATCACAGGGCTCATCATCATAAAAGCAGCACATTCCCTCCAATAGGCGAACAAAACAAAAAACATTTGGAGGGATTGGCAACACAATGATGGTTCATCGAAACGTCATTTCTCCGGTACATTACATTTTATTATGGGATTTTATCACCTGTGGCAGCAGACATGGTTTAGAATGTGCAGTATCTCATCAACAAGCCAAGAACTGAGCTTCTACTTTTAAACTTCCACTACTTTAAAACGTGATTTGTGGTTTCAAAGCATTTTTTTTTTTTTTAATGACTTCCATTCCATCTTAGTTTTAGAAAAGTATATCAGCCCTTGTGTATGACTTTGTGTGTGTGTGTTCTGTTCTCCTACCCTGCCTTCCCCGGTGGCGCAGGGTCCGGGATCATGCGGCGGATGGTGAAACAGGTCTCAAAGTCTCCGTTGTTCTCAATAGTGAAGCTCTGGCTCTTCTTGCAGCCATAGACCAGTGGGCCAAAGTTGAGGTCACATGCAGGTGTGATCTTGTACCTAAAGGACCACACAGCAATTCAGAATTTGTGCAAAGGTGAAATGGTAAAAAAAACAAATCTGAATCTGAATTGACTGTAATACTGTTCCTTAAATACTAATGCGTATTACACAAAAGAGATAGTATGAATCAAGCCTTAACCTGGAGAAGACAGACTTGACTGAAACCTTGATGTCTATGGTCCCTACGGTTTCTCCTCCATTCCCAATGCTGGGTTCAATCACCTGCAGAAGAGGACATCTTAACTTGAGTGAGCTCCAAACTGTTTCTATGAATGACCATGAATATATAGTTCAACCTCCACCACTGTGATCATTATAAGACCGTTGTACGGCTCTGACCTGGCAAGGCAGGACAGCTTGCTCTCTAATTAAGACTTCTCTATTGGGCCTGCAGAGTATTTGCACTGTTGTGGGCTTCTCGTGGGGCATTACAGTCCCACTCATGGGGGACACCTTGAAAATGGAGTCCAGGTTTTGGTCGGCCTGCGGCAATGTAAACCTTGTGGAAAGAGAAGAATGCAAGTGAAACGACGTCGCTAGTTCCACGGTAGTTCACTTGCAGTAACGTGAAACCCAAACTGATACTTTAAAAGTTCAAACTCACTTGTAGGCTATTTCATATTTCCCTTGGTTTTTCATCCTGAGAGACAGTTCGGCATTTTCAAAGACTTTGATGGTTCCAAAGTCCACACGGCCATCTGCTACAGAAACAAGAGTGTTCCATTTTAATTATCATTGCAACCCAAAGGTAAACACGGTCACCTCACTGCAAGAAGATTGTGGATTCAAATATCAGTCTGAATTACATGTGCCTCAATAGATTTAGAAAGTTAGAGACGGAAATGTTATGTTTTTGTATTTGTAAGCTCTACCAGTTCTTACCTGGTATAATCTCTAGATTAATGTCATAGGCTTCAGCTGTGACCTGAAGGTTTTCTGTGTGCACGATGCCTAGAATCATCTCCACATCGGATACCTGAAACAAAACACAGAGCACATACTGTATACACATACAAACTGATATGTGAAATACCTAGTTTGACACATATCTGCATTGACACTGTATGCTTTATTTATTATTCATTTTACTCCACCTCCAGACGTAAGATCTTCTTAATGTGGAGTGGCCTCCTGGCCCTGAAGTGCAAGCACAGTGGGAAAGAGGAGTTGGGTGGGATGATGCCCTGATCCTGTGGCACACTGAACTCATCACCCAACTCCTCCACACCCTGAAGTCTCCAAGACACCGGCAGAGCCGTCTTATTATGCAGCGCCACGCTGCGGCTGTCCCGCCTAGAGAGGAGGAAGGAAGGAAGAAGGAAGGTTGACCATGAAAAAAAGGACAAAGACAGTTAAGTTTACACAGGAATCTGAAAATAATTGCTGTCACTGTAATTGATGCACAGTATTTTGACTTTATCACGCTGCTTCCTTTTTGGAGGGGGTTCACTTGTGCTTCGTGAAAATACTCTTGAATTTCTCTTCCCTGAATTAGTATTCTATGTTTTTGGTACCTGTGCAGCAAAGTCCTTTTAAAGTGAAAATGCTTGCTGTCCAGCTCCAGCTCTGGCCGAACGCCCCAGCAGGAGAGGTTGATGACGACAAGCTCTGGATTGTCCTTGATTTGGCACACAACGCTGTCGTTCATTTGTCCCAGTTTCGTTGGGTAGGCCCACACTGTCAACTCCTAGCAGGACAGAAGAATACTTACACTTACCAACGCATGCTATAATATTATAAGCATCCATATACAACTACAATGGACACCAAAATATTCTAAATCTTGTATTTCCCTGTGTCGTAAGATCTGTAGGGTACCTGTTTCTGGTCAGGTTTGAGAGTCATGGTTGGGGGGTCCAGCAGATATGTGGTGGCCTGGCTATCATGCAGGAAATGGAACTGGACCTCAGCCTCCAGGCCTGAATTGTTATGAATCACTAGTTGCTCCGTGTTCTCTGGGTACCTATTTTCCTTGTATCTACACAGACACGTGTGAATCTGTAAATATAAAGGCAAAGGCTGATACGAACACACTGCAACATTCACAGCCATGCCTCTCACCTGTCTCTGGTCTTGCCGCAGAGTAACGGTCCAAACTCGAAGCATTCAGGTTTGATCATGTAAGTCTTCTGGAGCCCTTCTTCCATTTGTGCTGCCTTCTTACTGTGGGCAAAGAGAGTCCTGAGGAAAGCATCAATGGTAACATTAAGTCCAACTGAAATCACATTTAGTCAAACCTTCATGCATTAAAATAGAATTGTAAATATATATATATATATTATTGTTAAATGAAAGAAATAGAGGATGTTTGTTAGGTAATGCAGTTCAGCTTCCAATTGTGCTCATTTTACATTTCAGTTCCCATGAATTTCAGCAGTGCAGTGCAATGCATTTGGGCTTTAAGATTTTTTTAGGCAATTCATTTCAAATTTCTCCATTTTCAGCAAAGCCTTGTTCAGCTGCCAGCATTAACAAGCATTTTCTTCTGGAAATGGAAACCGGCCGACTGATTTTGTGACCGTCAGTCTATGATAGAACACTGACGTCACTACTTTATTTAGAAATATTGGGTGAAATATCAAAATGTAATTACTGTGTAGTGTCTATTTGTATCTGTAATATCCCCTCTTTCTTCACCATTTATATTTCTGCATTAAGTTATTAAACAATGCTGACTGACATGTAGTCTTTGCAGATGGAGGGATAGGTGCAAATTCCTCTGCAGAGGAGCTGGTAGAGTCTCCGGGTCCCCAGGAGCTCAAAGTCGAAGGTCTGCTCAAACCTCTCAGGGGAGTCCGAGTAGAACCAGATCTTCAGAACCAACTCACCGTTGGCTGGTACAACCCACCGAAATGTTGTCAGGCTGCACACAACACACACACACACACACACACACACACACACACACACACACACACACACACACACACACACACACACACACACACACACACACACACACACACACACACACACACACACGCACACTTAGTACAAACAACAGCAACATAGCAAAGAATGAAACACTATTTGTGGTCATGGAGTGTGTCTGTGCGTGTCTTCCCTTGCCTCTGGTTGCGTTTGAGCTCTAAGTTTTCTTGGTGTTGGTCTTGTTCAGTGCAGTCAGACGAGGAGGCGCCGTGTAACAGAGGTGAGCGAGTCCGGTCCGAGTCCTTTGCCTTTGTCTTGGCTGAAGTTTGTCTCTTGCTCTTCTGACTCTCTCTGCTCTTTTTATCCTTGCTTTTTGTAACTGCCACCTCCTTCATGCTGCCCTTGCTGCGACCTTTGGGAACTGTTGCTGCTGCCTCTTTCTTTAATGTGCACACACAAACACCACGCTCAATATTAGATGTTGACATCAGTTTTTACAGTAAATTGGTCGCACATTTCCTGTAAATCCTGCTGCTTCTTGGAAACGATTGTCACTTCCACGCTGGTAATTTTGCCCTTGTGTGTTTTAGCGTATATATTCATGTGGTGTGAAATAACCATCACCTTTACAACTGATGCTCGCACATCTTCCACCGAATCTTTCGTCTCCTCGTCCTGTTCCTCCAGCCCTGAGGGAACCAGGAAGGTGAAACAGCTACAGGTGAGTCGACTGTTAGATTGCTCCCTGTTTTTGGGAAAAGGAACCATCGAGAAAGTGGTGGGAGGCGGGATGGGTGGGCCGCTGGGGCCCAACCCCAAATCATCCAACACCTAACCAGATCAGAGGAGAGAAGGAAACAGATTAGGCAATGGTGGTAAACCGATGAAAAAAAACAAGAAATAGACAACATTTTCGGAAGACGTGTACAGTAAATTATATTTACTACAAAAACAGAAAAATCCGCCGTACCTCGACCAGTGGAGGCAGGGAGCTGCCTTTGAGCAGCTCTGCAGCACTCGGATAGTCTTTTCCCGTCACATTCAGGACAATATGAGGGATAATGTCCCGTGGAAGCACCGTGTCTGCCATCTGACTGGGCATTGGAGAACAGACCTTGCTGCTGGCTCTCTTGCTCTTCTTGCTAACAGCGGTCTGTGCACACAGGGCGACGATGTATCACATTGCTGTGTTATGACCAATGTTTTGCAGCAACACATTTCTCAGTAACGCATTCTGCAATATCATTACTTTTCCCGGGCAACAAATAGTGTAAGGGATTACAATTTCTAAAACAGGAATTATATTACAGTTATTAATCCGAGTAAGGCTGCAATATTGGATTTATTTGTTTTGTGCCAGGTGACGCCGTGTTGCAATGTTGTGAACGCGCGGCAGTTCAGTATGCATCTTTATAATCCCACTGATGTGTGTGGATCTCTATATGGTTATCCTGTAGCAGTCTGGTGTCACAGTGAACGGCCGGCTCTGCACTGTAGCGCGGCGCTTCTCAGAGGCTGCGGTGCTGCTACCTTCAGATGCTCCATGGATTTCATGAACTGATCAGGAGCTTTTCCTGCAGTATAAAGCACCGCCTTCAAGCTGTAATTGGACAGTTTGTTGTTTTTCATTTTGTCATGGATACTGGGTCTGCATCTCAAAAAAAAATTTAAAAACTCCCCTGCAACAGTGCTTTGCATTTAGTATTGGCAGGTCTATGCTGTCCTCATATCCTTCATACAAATGAAGATGGTTGGAAACAACCATTTTGTTGGGTTTGGAAGAAAGGTTGGAGTGTTCCAATGTTATTTAAAATGCAGCAGGCTTGTTGAACGGCAGTCAGCAGTTTCGGAGAGGATAAAGAAGAATAGCATCATTGTCTTCATTTGTCCAGGCAGTCTTTAACATAATTATAGAGAAAACACGACTGACGGTCATCAACCTCACCTGCTTCTTTGTTGGGGCATCCTCTTCACCGGGGAGCGGGACCAGCAACAAGCCCCGGGCTCGGTCCCAGTGCTGCAAGATGTGCTCCACCTGTTCCTGGCTCTGCTCATACGCACTGAACTGAGACTGCAGCTCATCCACAATGGACTGGATTGGCTGGATAGTCGAAACATCAAGGGTATTACAAAGCGGTCATCAGCATTTAACAGCATTTCATGTTTTTTTCCTGGTGTGGCAGAGGCAACAGAATATATGACACGAGTTAATTATTACTTAAGTATTAACTGCGAATTCCTATTTTATGATACCAATTACAGGTTGTGATGGTCTCACTCTAAATGTTGTCAAAGGACACTGAATGGTTGTGGATATCCACAGTATCCAGAGCAAAGTTTGACAGCAGTGGCGGCTGGTCCATAGAGGGCGCTAGGGCGCCGCCCCCCCTAGAGCTACAAAAAATAAAAATAAAAATAATATTTAAAATAAAAATAAACTATACAAATTGTCAATATTTGTGTTTTTGAAACATGGAATCACCCAGTAATATGTGTAAAATATGATATCTGCGGTAAATATATGCTTTTCCTGCTTGTCCTCTCTGCCTGTCTGCTCTTCCTCTCCTCATGTGCACGTCTCAGCTGGCTGGGGCGCTGGAAAAACTGCCCCAAAGAGGCGGGTCCATAAAGCAGTTTAGCCAATGCTGAGTAAAGATATAAATGAGTGACATACAATTCAGCCAATCAGCGTCCTCAAATAGATTCAGCTTGGGGCAGTTTCTAATACTGCCCCAAGCTGCGCGTTCTCGTCAGGAGAAGTCTCTACAGGAGAGCGCCAGTGTGAGCACTACTCCTCCAAGACCCGTTTGAGAGGAGAACTGAGAGGAGAAACTACTGAAAGAGCTGATCCCAGATCAGCCTGACCTCACAATCAGACAGCAGACTAGCAGGAAAGAGAAGCAGTACATGAAGCTTCTCTACTAGCTGTACACCAGACAGGTTTGACTCGCTGGATGATGTCATAATAATAACTTATTTATCTTTTTAAAACAACGGGGACAGAACCAGCATGGACAGTTAGGGAGTGAGGGACATGAAGCACCTGTCTGAGAAATGGATATATAGTTATATATATATATATATATATTATTATATATATATATATATATATATATATATATATATATATATATATATATATATATATATATATATATATATTATTATATATATATATATATATATATATATATATATATATATATATATGTGTGTGTGTGTGTGTGTGTGTGTGTGTGTTTTATATTATAGTGAATATTATTATATGACATATATATTATTATATTATACAGAATATTATATGATATATATATTATTATATTATACAGAATATTATATGATATATATATATATTATTATATTATACAGAATATTATTATATGATATATATATTATATTATACTGAATTCCCTGTGAGGGTGACTAAAATAAGATGTCCTGACGTGTTTGTGAAAGTGTTATTTACTGCTTTTTTTCGTGTTGGAATAAATGTTAAATATTTAACTGCAAAGTAGTAATGCGTGTTTGATACCTTAATTTGTTTGCATTAAATCATTCTGGGATGTTTGCTGAAATTGATTGGATGTGGCACAGCCCTACCAAGAAAATGTTCCACCAGCCGCCACTGTTTGACAGTATGAACAATTGTAGCTTTCAAGAGCAGCAAAGAGTGCAAATACAAGTGGTAGAAAGTAAGTAAGGACATTTTCAAGTGACACAAAACGTATCCAGTTGTCTCCATTTGTGCTGGAATTTTTGTGAATGCATGGCTAGGATTATCTTAACAAAGAATATTTAAAGAGAGCGCATTTGTAATGAAATGGGTAACTTCTCATTTGACATTATGATGGAGTGCGTTGCTGTGTGGTGGTGACCGGGTCACTGCCTTTGCTCCTGAATAAACTCACCACAGGAGACTCTGTTTTTGATCCCTTGGCTTCTTCTGCCTTCTTATGTGAATGATCTGCCTCTTTGCTTTGATGCACTGTATTAGCAAAGCGGGACCATCAATAATACATACAATAATACACAATCGTTTATTGATCATGACTTTTATCTTGTAAATGGTACGGGCTATATGTTGTTAGTTTTCAGAATCAGAATGACACTGATTCCTTAGTTTACTGTGTGAGCCCTGAAACAGTTATCACTTAACAATTCAATTAGATTACATCATCTTGGGCTGGGAGAGCGTCATGGATTAAAAATAAATCTTATAATAAAATTGTAAGCCATGTAAGACTTAAGTTGTGAGCTTAACCCTCATCCTCCCAACATATGGGACCATAAGAACAAACGACTGTAAGAAACGGCCGTCGTGGTTAAACAGTGTGTGTCATCTGTTCTTACAGTATCTGCTGAAACTGTCTGTGTCCTGCATTAAATCATGTTGGGATTCCTTACATCTGCTGGCACCTTCATTTAAATGATGTTGCTCTCTTGCGCCCACTTGTGATTTTTTTGAGTTGTCACAGAAAGACGTCCGCCCGACATCCAGTGCAGCTGTTGACTGGAGAAAAAATAAAATAAAAATCTTTTTTTTTTAGAAATCACCGCAAACGGTGCACGTGTTTGTTTGCGTGTGTGAACGTGGTGCTTGTACAGACCTCCTTCCCACCAGACGGGCTCCTCTTCAACAAAGCTTCTGTATTATCTCTCTCTCCTCCCGTTTTACTTTTCTTCAACTCTTTTTCTTCTCTCGGCCTCTTCATCTCTGCAGTTTCTATACTCTTGAGATCCAATCACAAAACACACTTCAAGTCAGTTATGATTGCAAAGTTTGTGATTGAATATCAATCGTTCCTGCTGTAGATGGGTCCATAGTGAGATTGAAGACAAACATTGATAACGATTACATTTTTTAAAATTCATGTAGGAACAAGAGAACGAGACGTAACATCGGATGCATGAGGGTGACTATCCTTGAGAGTGCCCTACAACTGCCTTGGCTGTTAGATTGCCACTCCTGGTTCTCAGTCCAGCTGTATTTATCGTAGAAACTACTTACTGTACTCTATGACAACATGAACAACAGTTTCATATAAAACGGGAACACCTCAGGCTTCTTAAGACCTATAAGGACAATGTTGTACTCCGTACAGTAATTATAACTCAGTGGCGGGCCGTCAGGGCCTGCAAAGCCTTCTCTGCTGGCCTAAACAGAATCACAAAAAAAATAAAAAATAAATGTTATGTATTATAATTTATAAAATGATTTTGTCATTGCACTTAGGCTTAGTCGCGTTGTGAATCACATCACGTGATGCAGCTCAGCCAATCAAATATGTTTCCTGACTCGAGTACCACACACCGTGACACAGGGGGCTGAGACGAGGAAAGAGATTGCAGAGCAATACGTTTAATGTTTGGGTTGTGAAAGTAAAATCATAAAACGGTCTCCTAAAGAGATGAATGGGCCGTGGCTTGTCATTAATTAAGGGATGATGGTGGGTCCCACAGCCAGACCAGCTGAGAACCGCTGTCCTACATGAGCACAGAAAACTTTATATTTTCCTGAATTTAAGCTTCTGCATTTTCCAAATGCTCTAGCGTTATTCGAACGTATTGTAAGCCTCGTACCGAACGGTTTAATACGAGTACGTACATAGTTACAGCCTTAGAAACGAATAATAGCTGTGGCGCCATCATGTGGTTATAAGGTGGTATTTCAGCTGCATGACAGCAGTGAAGGCCTGGGTATGAAATGCACGGCCCGCCACTGTTATAACTACTTTGCAACATAAACGGTAGCAAGCATATAGGCTATGCTATGCAGTAGGTTCCTGACAATACTCTTTTCCCTGGACTTCTGTTTGTTCCACGGTAAAAACACAAATGTACCCAGTTGTTATTTGGCCTATCCTCTTTTTGTTATCGTCAGCATATCAAGTAGTGTTGGCAATTTAAAAAATTACTCACAGCAGATTTATAAAGCGCTACAGAAGTCATTAGTCCATCTTCCCCCAAAGCTTCCAGTTGTGTGGCTCAGTAGGTCATACTCTACCCAGTAATATTAGAACAAGTAGCCAGTAGTTAAAAACAAAGTTCATTATAAAATACCTTCAAAAGATCTCACATTTGTACCCGTTCTTCCCTAGTTTCACGTATTGTTCCCTTGTAGGTACACGTAAGTATCAGTACCTACTGATACTATAATTCTATAATTCTATAATACCATACAGTGTATCTGTAGTGTAAACCTACCTTTTCTCTCTCCAGCTGGTCTGAGGGTTGAGGAGACTCTGCATGTACGGCTTTGGTTTCTTCCGTCTGCTTTTGCACATCATCCGCCTCTTTGTTGTGATGCACTGTAGCAGCAAAGAGGACCATATGTCAGCAACTAACCAATCAGATTACAGTCTATATACTTTGCTTGATATCATTCACATTGTCCTGGTGCCAAGACATTGGAGAATGTTTTGTGTCCAGCATTAAACAAAACGCGGATTCTTTGCCCCGGCTTGCACCTTCATTTGAATTATGCTGCTCTCTGGCGTCCACGAGTGACTCTTTAGAATTGTGACAGGAAGACATCCGCCGCATAGTCGATGCGTCTGCTGACTGCAGAGGAAACCAAACAAATGAGTTTCATGATCACCACCATTATTGTTATTCACACAGGATTTTGTTCATTAAAGAGTGTTGGTATGGAATACATTCTGTATACAGACCTGCTTCCCCTCCAGCAAGCTCTTCTTCTTCGACAATTGTTTAGAATCCCTCTTTCCGCCCTTTCTGCTCTTCTTCTTCAACTCTTCTTCCCTCAACCTTCTCATCTCCTCCTGGAGCCTCTTTTCTTCCTCCTCTTTCGCTTCATGCTCGAGCTCCCTTTTACACAGGCGCACACACATTCACACGTTTCTATTTTTGTTGGTTTAGAATATCACACATTTTTTGGGTGAAAGCTGCGTCTACTAAGAGCCCCAACAGTTTCAAACAAGTACAGTCGTGCACACAACATGAAAAACTGGAGCGTTAAATGAGGATTTCATCCAGGTATACGGACACATCTGATATCTATTTGATCATATCTTTATTTTCCTGTATAGTTTATTCCTACATAACGACCGTGTTGTTTCTTTGATCGTCTCTTTTTGTTGTTCCTTCTGCATCAGGGTTGCATTCATAATCATTTGAAGATGACGAAATTGCGACAAGTTTGTCCAGTTGGGAGAAAGGGATGAATCCGCCTTAAAACACTGGTATTAGCAAACCTCAGGGAAAAAAATGGTTTTAGGTTCAGATGTGTTGGGCCACTTTCCAGTCAGTACCTGAGTTTCTGCTGTCTGTGCTTCTCTCTTAGTCGCTGGTAAATTCGCTCCTTCTCCTCCCCTGACAGAGCGTCATACTTCTCCTCATCCAGCTCCTGCAGCAACTGCTCCTCCCTGTCAGCTTTCTCTTTCTGCAGAGCCTCTGAAGGACACACACACACACACACAGACAGTTCCACATACTTTACAGTGCCATGAACCCTTCTGATTAGACATCAAAATACAATAACTTTGATGATTTATGACCGCTGTATAACAATTGATATATTAGCTGGAGCATTTCTTTTTTTTGTACCCTCGGCTTCTTTCTGTGCTTTCTCCCGTGCCTTCAGGGCAGCGTAGGAGTCAGACAGGTTGACTACAAAGATGTGTTTATGGTTATTAAGAGCCCTGAGAACAATTTGCAGTGTGCTGGCTGCTGACTGAGCGTACACAGACTCCAGGCCGTCAATCACGATGCCACGGTGACAGTCGCGTAGCTGTTATCAGGACGCCATGACAGTGACCCGGACAAAGAAAACAAAAATGAGAAGACACAAATGACACTTAAGTGAAACACCTTTTAAACATTACACATAATACATATCTGATATATTTTTGTAATGTAACTCACAATATACTAATACAATAAACTGCAAAACTACAAGAGACACTGTGTGTAAACTTACCCGAAATCTTTCTGTCAGGATATCAACCAATAGCTGTTCAGGCAAGAGATTGTTGAGTGAGGTCACATCTCCTCCCTGAAGAGAAACCACACACAAACAAATTGGTTTATTATATTCAATTATTACATTGTATTTCATTTCAATTACAACCAGATATTAAAAGAGAAATTTGCCTTGCAAAGATGAAGCTGTATTTTCAATTCACAAACCTGGATTACAATGGTTAGACAGAACAGTGTAAAAACAGCAGATGAGCAGAGGATGAGAAACTGTACCAGGCAAAGGGCAAGGTGTGTGTTTTCAGTCTCCCGAGGAGCCTTGGAGTCATTTCCACTGAAGCCGTCCTCACTGGGTTTTGAAGGAACTTCCACCGCATCACGTGAGGCTCGAGCTGAATGTGGAGCTGGTTCTGAGGCTTCTAGATCTGCTGCGGGTCCTGGTTCTGTGGTCTGACCTGAAAGCAGATGTATAGATTTACTTTCGCCTTCATTTACCAATGTTGCTCAACACTCTGCTCTTCTGCAGTGGTGTCCTGTCTGACTATAGAAGAGTATCAATGCCTGATTACGAGCAGAAGACTGCTTAGTACTGTAATCACAATCTTTTATTGTTGACTACTGAGCCGTTCCTGTGAAGTGGTTGGTGATTAAATGCCTTTTTAATCGGCACATTGAAAGTACAGAAAAACGTTGCTAGTCTGTCCATCACAAGCCACTTCTCTCACTTCTAGTCGTCTGCAACTCCCCAAACAGAATGCAAAAAAAAAATCTCACATAAGCATTGCACTGCGTGCACCGTGTTTTGTTCTCACCAGCCTCCTCAGGCTTCTTCTCAGCATACTGGGCAGCAGCACAGTCATAGAGTTGTCTTGCAGTCAGGCTAACAGGTGAAGTGCCATTGACGAGCACCTCTGTAACCACGGCATCAACACTCAGGCACGCCCCTTCATACTGACGCGCCAGAGCAGCCACTGTGCTGCCGTTATCTAAAGTGGAGAACCGGGACACACACACACTATTTTACAAATACATACTCATCAATCCCAGGTTACTGGCTATTTAAACAGTATGTAATATGTGTACTGTGTTGTACGGAAGCCCTGAGAGGCAAGTTAGAAAAATAAATGTGGGTGATCCTTTTG
This sequence comes from Leptoclinus maculatus, assembly GCA_032191485.1. Classification (NCBI taxonomy): domain Eukaryota; kingdom Metazoa; phylum Chordata; class Actinopteri; order Perciformes; family Stichaeidae; genus Leptoclinus; species Leptoclinus maculatus. The sequence continues at coordinate 6,732,001 of JAVDOI010000007.1, forward strand.
AGTCTGATGTAAATGGTTTTCTCTCCCGTTTATGACTTAAGATCAACAAGAGAGCAGGTGAAAAAAAAGTTTTGCCAGGATAATCTTTCTGAACAACTGCAAGGACAAGGATTTTATTTGATTATAATACGACGATTCTGCAAATTAGGTGACATCATTTTACTTGATTTACAACACATAATCTACTTTGAATTGATTCATTAGTCAATGAATTGCATCACCTGTCAGTGGGGCTCCATATACAATAATAGCAATGCCTTTGTGGTTGCGTGCAGCCAGAGCCTCAGGCGACAGATCAACACACATGTGGCGGGCAATTGCTCTGGAGACGGGGGTCATCTCCAGCTGCCCCTGTCCCCCACTGCTTCCCCCTATGATCATCTCCGAATCGACTGAAAGAACAAGCGTTACTTAAACACACAGTACTCGCGGAAATTACACTCACTTCAGGCTACTTTCAAGTTCTGTATTTAACATGGTACTCACGTAGTTCAGCTGGTTTCACATTTAAAGTGTGCACTTCTTCCACTTTGCTGTCTGGTGAGTGGGCATCGCTTTGTCTTGACCTCTCTCCTTCCTCATATGTGTCACCCATCACGGCTTCTTCTTCATCCAGGCCTTCCTTCCGTTCTGCTGCACACAGGTAGATTGGATTAAAACAGGTACGCACACGTTATGTACCGACACCTTTAGGTATATGATCTCAGTGCTTAACGATCACGTGCGCTTGAAGCTACCATCGTCTTTCAGCCGGGAGCAGTGCTCCTGGTAGTACTCGAGCAGTTCTGTGGGAAGACTTTCTCCAGGGGCTCTGGGAGGCAGCAGTAATATGTTGTTCTCATCATAACCCTGCATCAGACGCAGGATCTACATGGGAGGAAGTAATGGCAAAGAGAGGGGGAGGGGGAAGGAAACCAGGACAGGAAGAAAACACAGAAAGGAACAAGACAGAAGAAAATGAAAAGTTGTGAGGGACCAGGTGAGGAAATAAGATAAAAGAAAGGACATCTCCGAGAGGCAAAGAGTGGTTGGAAAGATTAGGTAAAAACATGCGACTTCACTTTCTGTGATGTAATGCATTATAAATGTGGTACCTTTTCCTCCTCGAGATACTGTTTGTCAAAGTCCAGGGAGTAGAACTCAATGGGGAAAGGGCAGGGGTTCTTGACGGTGACCTCAGCCTCAACCTCAGTGGCGACAGGCATGCATGGCCCCAGCTCCAGCACCGACGGGCAGAACTCGAGATGTGGCTCGTCACCCTGCCCCTGGGCTGTAATCAGCACCTGCTGGCTGCTCTCAGCCACGCGGACCAGTAGCTGCACGTTGTAAGGATGCTGTAGAGACACGCGCAGTAGGTCACCAATCCATGTAACGCCATGACGCTCTGCTGGTGTATTTGTGCCGATGTCTAAAATCAATTAAGCTCTTTACCCCCTCAGCGGGGCTGAACGTTATCTGGACGTTGACTCGTTCACCAGGGGACAGCATGCCAGAGCTGGGGATCATCTTGAACACCACGGGAGCTGGTCGCTGCATCTGCACGTCCTTTTTACGCTGGCAGAGAGCAAGAACACCGAATGCAGTTATGTCTATTGATCTTTTTTAGATACTATTCCAAACACTTCTTTTTCCTGAAGCTAAAGTTTTGTTACCTGGAGATCAAATAACAAAACTAGATGGAAAAAATGAAGCGGTTATACCTTTTTGAGAGGCTTCCCCTTCTCAGCTATGCTCCAGCAGCATGGCACAGACTCACAATTAAACAGCTGTATTGTCTTCATCTGATGGGGAACAACAAACAACAACAACAACAACAACAACAACCTGAGTGCATTCTCATGTCCGTTTGGCTACAACAGAATTAACTGATATTCAGTTAATACATGGTGTTCATGCTGCTTCAGCACAAAATCACGAATCACAACGCTCTGACGTATTCAAAGATGCACAGCCACGTTGAAGCAGTTCAGCTGTATGATCCTTGGAACTGATAAATGATGAACTTAACCGGATCTGTCCGCAAGATGGCACCACAGTGAGGCAGCACACTGGTCTCTAATTAGTGCCGCTCATTAGCGCGCCACGCACACACACACACCCAGCAGTGTTAAGCTGCATACAGAATTTGTGCTTCCTGTTGTCCTACTTTTGCATGTTGATAACACAGATTGAAATATAAAGGGCAGTCAAAGAAGATTTGATCTCAAATTTGTGTAATTATCCAATTTCAGTCAAATCAGTGTCAGAGATTATCCAAACTTCCAGCGCTGCATTTTTATCACGGAACATAACAAGCACCCTCTGCAGGGCTTCATAACCGTGTCTTGTCACACTGCATTTACCTGACACATGCCACACTGCACAGTGTCAAACTGCAGTGTATCCGTGGAAACAGTGACGGCCGGCACGGTTACCACCGCACACAGCCGCACCTGGACCACCGGGCCGCCTACGACCTGTAAAGCCAAGCAAGGACAACTTAGAAACGAGGTCACAATGCTACCGATCAACAAAAGGTGACAATGAGTCAATTATGTCGACATGCTGTACCTGTATTGGCATGACAACACTTGTGTCCCCAATCTGCAGGTTGGCTCTCTGGGGGGCAAGTTGAACTGTGAAAGTCTGCGTCTCTCCACAGGGCAGGTTTTTCACTCTTTTAACGTCTGCACTGAATCCTGAGAAGAGGCAACGACACACTCAAAGTATTATTCATTTCATGAAGGCAAAATGTAGAACATTGAGAGGAAATAGAAAATAAAACATGCTATTGAAAACAGAGGGATTAATATCAGAAGACAAGGCAGATTATCCCCGGATTATACCCCGTTGACCCAGGAGAGGCTTCATTTAGCTTAACGTTAACACTGGAAACAGTTAGCTTGGCTCTGTCCACCCACCAGTACCTCTAAAGCATTAATAACTATGGAATGTCATTTCATTCAATATTAAATACATACATACATAAATAAACTAATATCCCTATGAAATAAATAAATGTGTCAATTAAATAAATCCTGAAAAAAATAAATGAGGCGATAAGAATATTAATACATTTAAATATATAAATGACTCAATATAGTTTGAATAAATATGTTCTTATTCTAAAAGAGGGCATTCTACAAAGATAACATGTATGTATTTTGAGGAGACTTTTATTTCCTAATGCCACATTTATTTCACAGCTCGTTTTCTTTCCATCTGTTATATTCAAATGAGCGGGTTGAGAGCCTCAGATTTAGACCAAAACACAAGAATTATCTGGCTGGCTGACTCTGCCTCACTCCCCGAAGACCCCGCCGCTGAGAGACTAGACGTACATTTTTGAAGCACACCTGAATCACGGGGCGGATTGACACATTGTTTTTCTAGTTTTCCGATGTCATTTCTGTGTGTCCTAAAGCTCAATCACTGCCGATTCATGATGCACCATCACACCGAGTGGTTCTGTTGTCTGAAGTTTGTGAATTATGTTACCTGTTCCGGCTAGAGGTTTGCCATTGGCATGGAAGGACACAGCCACTGAACCAGTGTTGGTCACATTTACAGTGTGACTGAGGACACTGCCTGGAATGACGTTACCAAAATCCAAAACATACTCTGGGAGCAGGAACCTGGGGGAGAGGAAAGGAGACTTAGGGAAGGAGACATGAATAAGACAATAACAAGCAACATCCATGTCACAAGTTTGTTTACTGAGGCAGGGCTTGGAAATACTTACATACTACAGCTGGATGATTAATAGATTCAATAGTTCAAATGTTTCAGGTTGTCATGATCATGAAATGTTATCATTTTACAATGTGATTGAAATATATATTTCAATCTTTTTAATTGAATGAGTTCTTTGCCTTAAACATCAACTTGATTATTGCACACGCCATAATCTGCAGTGTACACCTGGAAGGTAAACAAGGGACCATTGAGTGGAATGGTATGAGTGAAGACAGCCAATCATGACGTCCATAAATTTTACACAAGTACCACAGAACAAAAACCTACCCAGCCAGATACTATTCATTAATGAATTCCCCAACACAGTTCTTCTTTCAGACCAGTGAGTGGGCCATCTGTTCAACCAAAGTGTGTGTGTGTGTGTGTGTGTGTGTGTGTGTGTGTGTGTGTGTGTGTGTGTGTGTGTGTGTGTGTGTGTGTGTGTGTGTGTGTGTGTGTGTGTGTGTGAACATACTGGCTAAGTTTGTGCCACTTTCTGGAGGAACCTTGCAAGTCTCTGAGCTCCAGCAGGCTACCGGTCACAGCGAGAGCATTCCGTTTGACCAACGTCCTCTCTATCTCCATGTGAAGCAGATTTTCATGCTGGCAGCAGGCAATAGAGAGGAGGGGAGAGGGAGACAGAAGGAAGGGTACATTAAACACTCGAAAGTTACTGAAAAAGTATGGGAGGGTTAGGTAAGCACCAAACAGCACGGTCTCAGCGGCGAGGGCAATAATTCGAGGTACCGCCACGTCAAAGCAAATGACATGCCCAGTTTGGAGCTCTTAACAGCAAGCAAATGTAATATTCAAACTTCAAGATATCCTCACTTTTTACTTTCTGATGAGTCATAACTCCTGTGTCAGTACTACTTCAGCTTTAGACACTGTGTGAGAGTCTTTTACAGATTTAATACGCAATGTTCAAGATTTCATGGACGCCAGCCAAGGCAATTAACTGGGCTATACACACTTTGCACAACAATGAGGCCACTCACACCACAACTATGCCCCTGCAACAAGTCCTGGGTGTCTTTGGCTCGGCTTCCTCTCTTTGCCCGTCTTGGTGTCCAGGAAGAGCAGAGACCATGTTCTGCTTTAACCCGTTGCAGACTCTGGCTGGCAGTGTCGTTTACAGCGGAACAAAGATTTCTCGCATTCACTATTCATATGTGTGAAATATATGTTTTCAATTTGAAAAAAATGAATAGCCTACTGCTGGACATGGTAGCCTAAAGCTTTCAAAAGGCTTTTTACAAAAAAAGATTTTAGAGCCCCAACGCTCCTCTTTTGCTTATCCTGAGCTTTCTGGCTGTTAAAGGGTTTTTTGGGGAGAGTTTTTCCATTTACGGACTGAGAGTCTAAAGAGAGATATATGCTTTGATGTGGGGCTGTATAAATAAATCAGATTTGACTGACTTGACAAAATGTACCAACAGAAATCCTTATGTTTCGACTAGTCAAAAAACAATTGCAGATTTTTGTATTAAGTATCAACGAAGCAATTTTATGATGAAACGGCGGTAGATCTGTATTTTAACCAAAACGAATGAATTCAGAGGTACTTGTGTTCTCCCTTGACGCATCATAATTGAATAACAATGCAGAATTATTATCATTCTGACCAGCCACGTTGTAATTTTGACTTTAAAAACGCATTCATAGGTGTCTAAATATAATAGTGGATAATCAAGCAAAATCTTGAACAGTAAACATTTCATGAATCAGTTTGCCCTCCTCTTCTCTTATTTCCACTCCCCCAGACTAAAATGGAAGCAGCCTCTGTCTGTCTGTAATGCATCCATTTTCTCCACAAGCGTTCATCCGATCGACTTCCCACTGTAGGGTCACGTGTGAGCTCTTGAGATCGATGGGATGGAATGGATTGAAAGGGGACTTAACGGTTACAAAACGGCATCCTGGGTACAGCTCGCTCTCCGTCGATGTTCGTGGGAGGTTTTGCACCCAAATGCACCTATATCATGGCAGGTGAGAGGCTCAGGAGGACCCAAGGGAGCACAATGTCGAGTGCGAGGTTGTTTGGATGAGGGGTTCCCGAGAGAGCTGCGCCAGGCCGAGCAATAGAAAGTCGCTGAGGTCAGGTTTTTTTTTGTGTGGATAAGGTGGTAATGGTGCCTATTTGCAAGTTTATGCTAAGGTTTTGCAGTCCTTATCTGCCCTATCCTTATCTGCAAAGGAAATGTTTGCATTTTCATTTCAGTCACGGGGAAATGTCAGGGAAGTCGTTGGGGCAACACACAAAACCATGAATAAGAACTGAGGGGTTGAGCAGAAAATAGCAATTTCCATTGTAATTCAATGGCTTTTGTCTACTCCCTGGAAAATCAATGCACAGATAAGAAGCAGGAAAACCCTGTGGAATAGGTTGGTTACTGAGAGCAGAGATGTAGTGGTCCTGCCATACATTATACACTTTATACATTCATACATATATTCACTCGGCATTTTAAACAGGAAACAACATTAATACAACATAGATTTAGTATTGTGTTATTAAGGTTGTCAATGCATAAAATCAATGTGTTTTTGTTTATCTTAGTCACTGACTGTGAGGGTGCGGCTGGCCTCGGTTGTATCTCCTCCACCGCCGGCGGTTCCATTCATAAGCTCCTCTCCCTCCACAGCTGTTCTGGCCTGCTGCACCACATCGCTGTAACACTCCTCGGCTGCAAGGGAATCACAGCGCCACATCGGTGCAGATATAAAGGGTTATATTTGTGTCAGCATACGTTAGCATAGAGACCTGTCAATTAACCGAAGGAACTGCCGCCGCGCAGTACGTGTATGCCTCCGCCAACCAGTCATGTTGCAGTTTACGTCCATGTCTGTCCAAAATGTCGTCACTTCATCATTTTATGTGAATTTATCATAATTAGCAATGTAAATTAATTCTTGAGTTATGGCCAAAAAACGTGTTTTGTGAGGTCACGGTGACCTTTGACCATTCAATTCTAATAAGTTCATCCTGTAGTCCAGGTAAGATGTAGTGAGATTCCCTCCAGGTGCTCCTGAGATATCTCTTTCAAGAGAACTGGGCGGACATAAAGTCACAGTGACCTCAGCTCATCCATGAGTTCAAGTGGGCGTTTGTACCATATTTGAAGAAAGTCCCTGCTCTGTTGCTGAGAAATCACATCACAAGGATTACCTACTAAGAGCTTAATTCAGTTAAAAGGGACCATAAACTATGACACCACATGTTTACCACTTTTTCGTTACTGCTGTTTACTGAGTTTATAAGTTTCCAATAGTCCGTTCCAATGCGAAGAGAACATTTCCTTCTAGTGACAGTACTGACACCATAATCACATTTGGGCATTTTGGGTTATGTGTATACATACAACCGCGAGGCGGGAATTCCAGTTTTTGGCTTAAATGATGAGCATAATGGTAAATAAAAAAACATTTCATTGTAAATGTTCATCCTTGTTGGCTAGTTAGTAAAGATATGGTCATGTCTGTGTGTATGGGAGCATGTCTATGCATACACAGGTTTTGTGGTAAGTTCAGGCTGATCCTTGGGAACACTCCCTCTCCAGTCAGCGTGATGAGCTGCGGTGGCAGGAAAGCCACCTGCAGCTGAAGCTGCTTCTCAAACACCTCGGGGAGGCCTGGGAGGTAGAGCACACGCAGACATTGCTCCGCACCGGGATCAATGTAACCCTGGCACACACAAAAACACACACACACAAAATATGGTAAAACAACAACCTGTGCATAATAAATGATCTTCCCACATCTGAAAGAGTCCCAACACGACCTCACCATAGCGGGGATGACCATGGGCCGGCCTGGTATGACATCCTGTCCTTCCTCATTTTGCTCCTCTTCCAGGTCCTTCCTCTGTCCCCCTGCCTCCTCACCTGCCTCCTCATCCTCCTTTTGACGGCCTATGATGCTAAATTTAAAGCCCATCTTGCCAGTATTCCTCAGGGTCACCTCAGCTTCCCCTTCGTGATCAAACAGCTGGAAGAAAAAGAGATGAGAGGCAACATTGCATTTTAAACTGTCAGTGCCTTTATTTTCATTGGAGATAATGTGAATTAGTTTTTTGGCAGAAGGCTTTGGTAAAACCACTCCAACTCGTGTCTCTTTGGTGGAGTGGGTGCTCTGTAACGATGACACAGTACAGTGATGGTTTCTAGAAAGGAGCATGCATGCTGTTGGCCTCCGTTTGAACCTCGTGGTTTATGGTAATAACTATCATTAAAATATAATATGAAAGAAGATACGGCGTCACTGTTATAGGTGTTACTGTGATAGGAGCAAAATTGAATTTTTATATGGCTGTTAAAAGGAAGAGACAGAGAGAGAGAGACAGAGAGAGAGAGAGAGAGAGAGAGAGAGAGAGAGAGAGAGAGAGAGAGAGAGAGAGAGAGACAGAGAGAGACATAGAAAGAAACAGAGAGAGAGAGAGACAGAACAGAGAGAGAGAGAGCGAGAGAGAGAGAGAGAGAGACAGAGACAGAGACAGAGACAGAGAGAGAGACAGAGACAGAGAGAGAGACAGAGACAGAGACAGAGACAGAGAGAGACAGACAGAGAGACAGAGACAGACAGAGAGACAGAGACAGAGACAGAGAGAGAGAGACACAGAGAGAGAGAGAGAGACAGAGACAGAGACAGAGAGAGAGAGACACAGAGAGAGAGAGAGAGAGAGAGAGAGAGAGAATAAAAGAGAAAGAATAGTGCTGAACAGACAGGAAGGTCAGGGAAATGTTCTGCTGAATCGCTTATTTCAACTAAATCAGAAATCAATACGCCCTTGTTTTGAATATCAATGATAACTGGTCCGGGTGGCTTGCATGCTTAATTAAAGAGGGAGAGGAGGCGCAAAAGACCAAAGTGTGAAAAACTATGCAGTGACATTCAAAGTTAATTTTATTCCCCCTCACCAGTTTTTGCAGCGGATAATAAGCGGATTGGTAGAGCTTGTTGGGTTGGAGATCTGAGATTATTAAGTCTGGGTAAAGGAGCTCCGTTTACATACCTGCAGACCAAAGTCAATATGCGTCGAGTCAAGGCTGTAGCTGATTACAGACGCTTCTCCTCTGAGTTGGATTTCATACGTCGGCCCCTCCTCTACACGGCACTGTGCTACCACCTCTCTGCTGATATTTTCGTGGCCAAAGAAAGTGAAAATGACCTGCTGCTGCTCCCCAGGGGGCAGACGACCGTATATCGGGAAGATGTCAAACACCTAGAGGCACAAAAAAGGAAAACAAGCGGACCTTACAAGAGAAACCCTCATTTCTATTTACTGATTCTGCTGTTATTGTACGCTCACATTAAAGGGATAGTTCGGCATTTGCGTTTCTTCATGTGTGTCTCTCTACGTCTTTGTATGTTGTGTGTGTTGCCGTGGCCTTCCTTCCCGGGCTACTGATGCGGTCTTCTCACACATCTGCCTGCAATCGGCTCATCCACCCTCCCAGTCTACACACCTCCCACACACACACACACACACACACCCACTCATCCGCCTCCCATCACATCATCGACCTGCAGTACATCTTCTCCACCTCTTCATTCACTCCTCACCAGAGTGTCGTTCACCACCGCGTTGTTTATTTATTTCAGGCCGAACTAAAAGAAACTCACTCTGGTAATTCTTTTGTTCATCGTGTTTTTCAGCGTGCTCTCTGTGCTCCAGGGTGTCCACCCGCCTGCCAGTCTTCCTGCTCGTCTGTCTGCCTGCCAGCACCCTCAGTCAGCCACGCTTTCCCCCATTACTCCACCACCACCACCACCCCTGCTGCTGCTGCTGCTGCTGCTGAATCCCTCAGCATCCTCATCCTTACCCTCTTTCGCAAAATACAAACTCTTTCTTACCAACTCTACTCCGGTGCGTGTCCTGCGTTTGGGTCCCACTCGTGGCAGCAAGAGAGCAAATATATGTTGAATTGTTCCTTTAAGCTCTAGTCTTTCAGAAGGTTTCTCATTTAGATGTTGCTCTAGTGGTGTATGCTATTGAGTTGAGTGCAAACACGAGTTGATTAATCAATGACTTAATCGATACATACTGAATGCCTTCGTTTTTTTCCGTCGTTGGTCCGACAATAATGTTATTTTTTACAATCTATAGACTGTTTCAACGTTATTGCATTGCCAGGCAACAGCTTGGCTCCATGTTTACTTCCTGCCAGCTAATGCCATCCACATGAGCTGCAACAGGAAATAAACTGGGACACCATTGGGACGTTTACCTGTACAACTGGGACATGGTCTATAGAAGTGGATTTGATTGATCAAAGAATCACAGAGAGATTAATCAATAATGAAAATGAATATAGTTGTGGCCCCAAATGACATACACGCGTTACAAATCCACTACACAAATTATGAATCAGGGAACTACCATGAAGCCTCCTCTGATTTGTAAAAGATTCTCAGCATTAAATTACATCAATTACTTTTAGTAATTGATGTAATTGTGTAATTGTGTGTGTGTGTGTGTGTGCGTGTTTTCTTCCTCCATAGCATTGCAGCATGCAGACAAGCTGCAGGTTCTCTCCATCCCCTGACAAACGTGAAAGCTCAAGGAAAACCCTGATTTGTTTACAAGCGAGCATTTGCCTACCTCTTCCACACCCACCGCGCCCCGTGAGCTGCTCTGTTCATCTGCACCAGGCCCGGGGCTGAGCGGATCCGAAGAGGCAGAAGGAGGCGTTCTAGAGGAACTCCACCCTTCTTCTTCGGTCCCGTTTGCTGGATTCCTCTGCTCCCCCTCTGCCTCCAGCGTCTCTGTCTCTCTACGAGGGCGAAAGCATAATAAAACTTCCCTGAAGTGGACATTTGTTTTCCCCACGATGAAAGTAAAGCTACATAAAACAGACAGAGGATAAATGAAACATTGGGAAAAATCAATGGCAAGAGGCAAGGATACATGAAACCATCTTCCAACTTAATGAAAATAGACCAGTGAAAGCCTCAGTATGTCCATGAGGTAGCAGGGTAACACATGTCCTACAACAACAAGGTATATAAGCATCCATTGTATTGCTATCATTAACATATATTGTGATAACCCAAGTGGGGAAGAAAATCTTTATCACCCACACCCCAAAGAACTCAGACTCTCTGTTCTACTCTCCCCTTCCCTGTGGGATCAGACTGGGTGCATCCATCAAGTTAATTAAACATAGTGTTCTATAATTAAGAGGAATTTTAATAGGCAAGCAGCAGGAAACAGGTCAGGATAGATTGTAGTGAAGTGCTGAATAAACATGGAAGAGAATGAAAGAGATTTAGTGAGTGAAGCCATCTCAAAGCTGGGCTGCACAAGTTCTATATTAAATCACCGAACACCGGCCACGTCATCGCCACAGTGTGTGTGTGCGTGTTTGTGTACGCGCGCGTGTGTGTGTGTGTGTGTGAGCTTCAGAGAGCGCATACATGTAAGGCAGCATTCAAGTCTGCACACGCATTTGTTAGTTAGTGCTTTAGCCCTGGTGTGTCAGCTTGTAGTGAGAGGAGGCGAGCAGAACAACCAGCAGGGGGCACTGTTGTATGGTCAGTCTGTGATGAACGCTGGGACAAGCTGGGACAAGCTGGCCTGATGTCTGGCCTCAGGGAGATCACAGATGAGTACGTCCAGCAATGTAAGACGTTGGAGCGAACGAACACTGCAGGTCAATGGCTCGAAAAAATAGGGTGCAATTTGGGCGGATAAGAGTTTGTAAAAGCCCAACGAAACCCCCCCCCCATGGAAAAAAAAGAAGTATTTTGGAAAGAGTTTAAAACCCACTGGTGCGGACGGAAGAACAGATGGTGAGACAGCAGATGATGACTCTGCAAGAGTGAGGCTCAAGACAGAAATAGCCTACTCTGACATTGTCATATGTGTCTCTCTCTCGCTCTCTCTCTCTCCTCCATCCATTCTTTCCTTCATGGGTGGGTGTGACTGTGTTTGACTGCTTTGCTATGTTCAGTCCCACTAATAATCTACACAGCAAAGGCTACTGAACCACAAACATCTCACTTCCTGCAGACTGCTGGGGACAAAAAGGGAGTGATGGGGAAAGATGGGGAAAGATGTTGATGCTGAGAAAATGCTATTGGTACAGACAAATGGCTACTGGGATTACAGTCAGTCTGTGTGTGTGTGTGTGTGTGTGTGTGTGTGTGAGACAGAGATACAAAGATAGAGAGCGTGAGAGCGACAGAGAGAGGGAGGGAGAGACTCTCGCTGGTTTAACGCTGATATACATTATTTCAAATAAACTGTAAATGTTTATGCATTTTCATCAAAGAGCTGACAGCACACACATTACTTTTGGTTTCATCACTTTTGCGGTTTCCCATTAGTTTACGTCATATTCTTAACAACTAAAAACGCTCCAGCACGGACGACCAGTTTCACTCGTCTCCCATGCAAATGAGCTTTTTCCAAGACATGTGCCATTTAGTTTATGCAAAGAGGTGTTACCGGCCTTATTCCCAGCGGTGGGGAGTAACTAAGTACATTTACCCTTTAGATCAGACGGTTGCGTGTTTACATTCCTGTCACAGCCAGAGGTGTTTACACCATGAGGCTCCGTGTCTCTCTATACTTTGTTTTAGTATCTATTCACCTTCGATGTTTTATCCGTTTCTTTGATACACATCAGTCTTCTTTGGTTTATTATCGATACTCCCTTTGTGCTATGACAGTCAAGTTGAACATTATCTAATCTAATCTGGTGTAACCACAATCGCGTGTCGCCTCTCTCTGATGAGATATGGACATTGGATGTGCTTTAGTAACCTCAGGATTTTTAAGAAAAACTGAGCAGAAAGAATTCAATTATGTCTCCACTCTTGTCCCATGATGCTTACATTACGATGCAAGAACAGGAAACTCAGGGCTGTTCCTGATTGTTGGACTGTTTGAAAAAGAAGTGACATTCCAGGTTTAATAGACTGAACGCGTGACCACGGATAGTTGCTCAAGAATCTTTATCTCGCCATTGCATTAATCCACCTAGGCTTAAACTCAACTTCCTCTACCTGTGAGTGATGACTCCGTCACTCTGTTGTCTAGTGATCTAATCCATCATGCCTACAGCTACAGTGCAAATATAGAGTCCTAAAGACTGAGAAGTTACAGTATTTAAATGTATTGTACTGCCTCTATCTATCAGTGGGGTAGAGGGAGAGAAAAAATGGTTTGCTCTATTGAAATTCCCCTCTCCAAAGGCGGCGGTGTAATTACTGATAGGGATGTAATTAGCCGAACATGACCAGATAGTGCAGGTTTCGTGAGGGAGAAAGAAAGACTTCGGGGAGCGAGTGAGTGCACGCAGAGTGAGGTCTCCATTTAATTAGCAGGCCGGCCTATGAGACAGATTGTTACGAGAGGTCACAATCCGAGACAGAGAGGGTGAGGAAAGAGAAGAAGAAGGGTGATAAGGAATTGGTAGCGAGCAGAAGCACAGGCAGAAGAGACGGGGGGAGCGGGAGGAGAGGAAGGAGGAAAATGAAGAAGAAAAAAAAAAAGGAAAGATAAATAGGCAATGTAAAAGCCTGAGACGAGGGGAGCAAAAAAAGGAGGAGTAGCAATAGATGAAAGAGGGGGAGGGGGGAAAAAAGATGGTGGAGGGTGATAAATCTTGTAGCGCTGTAGCAGTTAGTTGGTTCAAGGCCATGGACGGACAGACTGCTATAGTATTCACAGTGCATTTCAAGGGAGGGGAGCCAGAGCAAAGGCTTGAGAGAGGCACAATGTAACGCTAAGTACACAATCAGTAGATTTGTCTTCCCCGGAGAATTTATAATAGATTTGGCTTTCAATTCAGAGGGTTAAATGTGTAGCTACTGTACTAACTCATCCCAGTGGACAGTTTCAATATATGCATGGGATTCTGCTCTTGTCCCTGAATCTTGTCTATTCAGGATAGTACAGTTCTAAACACTGCTTTGTTCTTTAACAAACAAAAAAAGTGAACTGAACCAGGGTGCCTTCTTTAGTTCTACAACCCAATCAAAGTAACACAAAAAACGCTGTATGTTCCGTAGACACACGGTATGAACGCTACAGCCGTGTGTGTGTGTTCTTTCTCCGTGTAAACACACCCGATGGCACCGTGTTCCTGGTCATCCAGGAAGGCCCAGTGGTAGGACACGGGCAGCGGGGAGCAGTTGGTGATGGAGATTGCTCTGCGGGTCCCCGTGCAGTTGAGCACGCAGCCGAAGTCCACCGCGGTGGTGGAGAAGTGGAGGTTGGGGAAGTGGACCTCAGCGTGCAGCTCCACCGTGTCATGCCGTGGGTGTCCCTGGTAGTGTATCTCAAGGGCCTGGGGGGGGGGGAAATATGTCAATGAAGAAAATGTATTTGTCAAAGATATCTGATATGACAGGTAAATATGTCAAAGTTTATACTGTCGGGGTAGTTTAATCTAAAGCAATGCAGCACATTTATAAGAACATCATACGTTTGAAGCACGCATCCCTAAAGAACAAGTACATGTACTTATGTTGCACTGGGCTTGTGACCTCTTTAATGAGGCAATTATACCCATGACCCCTGATCAAAGGTTATAGCCTCAGAGTCTTTGATTTGGACGTGAAAATACGCAGTTTTATAAAGAGAAGAGCTACATTTAAAGACAATGAACTTAATGTTGTGTATATTATCCCTTAAATACTCGTGTGGACCCAATAGGGGTCCTAAAACTCATGTTGGAAACCACTGCTGTCTGCGTTAAGATATGCTGTGCTATGGAGGTCACAGTATGACCCGGATGAAAAAGCAAAGCATTATGTAAGGAATTTTACCTCTTCCATGACTCGTGACACCTGATCCTGACAGTAAGTTGGATTGAAGCACACCCACAACTTAGCCTGCCTCCCGTCACCTAAAACCATGGACTGGGAAGAGACATACAGGAGTTAAAATGTAAAACATAAAGGTATTGAAGGGAACACGCTGACTTTGCAATAGTTAGGATCACAGACTTCAACTTTTCTCATTTTTTGTCTTCCATGCGTGATGGAAAATCATTACATTTAATTTTTTTTTTATCGGATGACTCCCAAAGCATAAGTTTACAACCTTTAACATTTTTTTTATTTTTTTTACAGAGTTTAATCAAACATTTATTGTTATCCCGCCAATAAAAACATCCCGCTACTCTTTAGCTTCAGGCTTTTAAAACTATTTTAATGTGGATTCCAAATCCCATATTTAAATCAACTGTCAGAATGGAAGTCAGAGCTGTGATCAAATATAAACATGGGTATTCTGGGAATGTATGATGTACGGTGAAAAAGGTGTTTAAAAGGAGTAATACCACTGAGTCATCGAAACATTGAGTTTAAAACAAGCATATGACAGCCCACGTGTCTCATGTGGAAGATAAGGAATATTAAGTAAGAGAGTATCCGACTCAACACATTAACTGTGATGAAAAAACAAATAATGTGCACACACACGTCCACTACAGATGGACAGTGATGCAGAGGATTTGGTTTTAGTACCTTAAACACGAACTGTTCATAAGGTCGCCTTATTTTTTTAGAAGTGATGAGTTGTATCGTTGCTGACTATCTTGTTGCCACCTCAACAGCATTAGGTTCTGACGCTTCCAAACACAAACGTATTAATCAGTCATCAGCATTTATGTCGACTGTTGATGCTCAAAATGATTTTCTCTGGATATCCATGAACACGCTCAGCAGCACTTCTCACACTGCTCACTCACTACAGGTCTTAGGTGATTGTCACTCAATGCAAATCAAATTACAGCTACGCAATAAACAACAGCCGTTTTGAAATACGAATCAAGAGCTGAAATACTAAATTAGCATCTCGATGATGCTTTAAAATTGTCTGGTCTGAACACAGCTCGAGCCAGCGGGGACCTTTCTCATTGTGCCTGCCTTTGAGCAAGGCACTGGACATCAATCTGATGTTTTTCCCCTTGGCACCAACGCACCAGAGAACATGTCTCCTCCTATTTCTTTTGCTGAATTGTACTTTCCATTGATAATATAAGGTCAGTTCTTGAGATATAAGAAGCTCCGACAGCACCGAAATGTCCTTGAGGTAGAAAATGGACAGAGATTAGAAGGAGAGGTTGGTGGAATTATTAAAAAGGGAAATAAAAAATGCACAGAAAAGTTCACAAGCTCACCACACATTAAAAGGGAGCGTTGGGATGTTTTTGAAGTGCGGTTTTAGGAGGCACTTATATTTTAATATATAAAACTAGCCGACTTAAATCTACGGTAAAGTTAATCTAAGTAAAAAACAGATGTCAGGCAAATAATATCCTAGTTATTTTCACAAAGAACACAGGATTGGTAGAAGACAGAAGATTTAAGATAAGTTTCAATTCATGGTGCCAGGCCAACAGTCTGTGTGCCACTCAAATCAATAGGTTTCTCCTCTTGGAACATTTACCCAAGAGGAGGAGATGTGTACCTTAGTGGTAGCTGGGCTCCAGGCTCCTGAGGCCTCACACAGGGAGAACGGCTCCACAAGAGAGAGCTCAATGGACAGAGGCAGAGACGACACATTCTCCAAGATGAGCTTCTCATATCGGGGTGTTAGACTCTTTCCTGGGACCTGTAAGAAAAATGTATGAATATAGATACATTACAGAACTAATTACTAATATAATAATATAGTTTTGAATAAAGGTATCCTGGAGAGACGATCTTTTGACCAACCTTCTCCAGGTAGAATTTCAGCTGCCTGGAGGAAATGCTGAGTAAGGGAGCCACAAAGCGACAGGTAACATCCACAGACATGATGACCTCATTGCAGCCCTGGCGACCCACAAAGCCACGGCACACCAGGCGCTCCTGTACAACCTTGTTGAAGAAAATAACATATGAACTGTACATGTACAGTGTGCTTATGAAATTCAGAAGTTTGGGTTTATTCCCTTTCGGGCCTGCAAGCCCACTGTCTCACCTTGGGGGAGTCTGAAGATCCCGTCAGCACCATGTCAACGGAGCCGCCTGGAGCAAGCTCCACACGAGAAGGCCTGAGGCTGAACACCGCCTTCTCTCTGCTGGAGGACTCACAGCTCAAGATACCCTTCTTTCTGGGAGCAGAGATGGGGGGCAGGACGGTTCGGCCGGATAAGCTGCCCCCTTTTCGGGTTTTTGCTGAGGGCTGGAAGCCGTCATTCCGCCAGTACATCCGGTTCGTTCGCTCACCCTGGTTGGTCAGCTTGAAGTGGTACTGGCATGACGCATGGCTTATAGGACATACAGAAGAAAGCAAGGAGGCGAGGCATCCTGTCAGCACTACACCTTCAGTTGTAAATCCCCACATCATTGTTATTGAGTCACAATTTGAGCGTGACCTCTTTCGTTCTACCTTAAGTATGTGCCTAGGTCAAGGTTGGGAGCGAACGGTCTGTCACTGACAACTGTGGTGCCGGTGCCTGTGGCGGACAGAAGCACAGTGTGCGGTTCGCTGTCCTGGATGGACACTTCCAGCCTGGCCTGGAAGTGAAGCGTGTCCTTCAGGTGGGCCACTACTCTCAGCTCCAGCTGGCTCTCGGGTGGCACTTCCCCCTCACTGGGCTCAACTCGCACGAAGGAACTTCTGTGGCTCTGAGGAGACAGGAAACATAATCACAGTTCCTCTAAGCTGAAGCGTCTGATGCCATGGAGAAACAATATATCTCCCTTGGGGCACTTTCTTCTAACTGTGCTGCACACGCCACTGAGGCCAATGCCATGCATGGACGTGGAGAGATAGATGTGTATATCACGTAGCTACATAATCGCATCAATGTCTCGGTGTAGCATGAGATCCTAGAGGCGTAAGTAGAGCAGTGGCTCCCTGCCTGACATAAGTAAGACGAAATGTCTCCCTTACTATGGTTACGATAATGGGTAGGGTATGAGATGTACAGTTGTATAGATGTAGCGTATCTTATGTTAAAATATGTTTTCAAATACATAAAAGCCTTAAACACGTGGGTAGTTTAAAAATGTAATTTGTCTCAGGTCTACACTCTCTTTGATAAGAGCATGAAACAGGGAATGCTGCAAACTCAATACTCCCTCTATTTCCCAGCTCTGTGGATTGTATTTATGAGTAGAGTCCAGCGTAATAAGAAAACAGATGTGAATCTAATGTTCATCTCCAGGCCTTCAATAAAGCCCTCCACTGTGCTCACTGTGCTGTGTGACCAAGCAGTGGTTCGTGATCACAATCAATGTTTTTTATACAGCAACTGTGGTGATGAATGGCTGGGACATACACTTCTAATTGGGATGTTGAGAATAATCTTCCTAAAGATGCAGTGAAGCTTGGGCACTTTCAATGCCGACAGGACAACGCGGTAGATTGTTCAGAGAAGAAGAGTGTCTTCAGTCAAACACTGCGATTGACATTGCTGTAGTCAGTGTTGCCTGAAGCAGAGACTGTACGAAAAATAATATCGGACGATTTAATTAAATACGAAGCTTCAGTTTGACATCTCTGTTCAAAGCTACTTCCTTCGAGAAAAGTCTTGCAGACATTCGAGAGAAGAAGAAAAAAGAAAGACGCAGACAACACTTGACCAGAGAGTGACTTTCGGAGTCATAGATCACTTTCTCAGCATTGGTATGATCGGGTAAAGGAGCCGGTGAAAGCGAACTCAGAGTGGGTCGATACAAGGGTGATCACGGTGGAGGGGTGGGTAGAGTCAGAAGAGGGGAAAGAGCAGGGGGTTGACTCCCCAGAGAGAGGAGCCAGATGACTGGAATCTCAATAATCACATCAGCCCTGCTGCATCCCACAGCTTGATTAGCATTGATTGCTTTTGAATGCGGCACAAGTCAGGAGGGCTGAGGATCCACGGCGGTGCGGCATGCCGTACAGCTATCAAGAAGAGCACATGAACCTGCGTGAACCCCCGCATTGGTGCTGAAGTGACTGCTGCAGCCGATTCTCCCCACAAACTTCATACAGCGCAACCAAATCAATGCGATGTAACTGGAATCTCGTGCGGCTCATGTTTCTGGCTGCCAGCCAAAAAACGGACGAAAATAACATCTGAATTTTCCAGCCGATAACCTTTTTAACACAGAGCGCAGACAATGGCGTACGGTGTTCATTGTCCATATCATGTACATATGTATTGTCTATTTCTAGCTGTGTATCTCTGTTTGTATCCACAGAAAATGAAGTAGAGAAAAATCTGTTACCATCTGAGGTAAAGGGGTTTACTATGCTACGCTACGCTTGAAGCTATTCTTCACAGTGCACACTGGCTGTCGAGATATCTTTGACACTGTACGTTAAAGGGATTCTTTCCTTATCCGCTGTGAGGTGCTGCGAGAACTGACTAGACTGCATAAAATAATCAATAAAGGCCTAGGTTGGATTAGGGACGGAGTCGTGGTGAATGTCTCACAGACGGTCACTTAGATGACAAGCTATAGTGTGGATGCCCTCCGTAATATCCCCGCAATCTTCAGTCATCAGGTCTCATTGTGTGGATCTCAACCAGCCTATTGAGCGAGATGTAATGTAATTCAAGGAGAATCTGCATCGATTGATTCTTGAGAGTGCGGGGGGGGGGGGGGGAGCTCAGAGGCTGCCTCAGAGGAGAGGACAGGGTCACACAACAGCAGGAAGTATTGAGGCAAAGCTCGGGTCGCAAGTTTGTTCCCGGCAGATTTCAAAGTGAGAAGAGGAGCTTTCAGAAGGAAAGTGAAACACTGTAGATCTCAGGTCGCGGTAAAGTTTCATTTACACTGATTGAGCTCTATATATATATAAAAGTATGCGGAACATTAGTTGTTTAATCCTAAAGGGGAAATTCATCGCCTTTTATTTGGATGTCCAATCTGTGTTGATATTAAATGTAATCAATTGAAGCAATAGACTCCTCAGTGCGCGCTATATTGACGGAGAAAGCTGAGTTCTCCTGCTGGTGGAGCCGAGCCGACGGTATCTACATGTACCAGGATGCATTGCACGCGAGTTATCCGGATGGTCACTGCCAATGCAGCAGCAACTTTGGCCTCTCCCTGCTGCATTTCTTTGGCTGTAGCCAAAACACTTTTAAAATGTATCCTCGTCCATAACTTCCTCTGCACTCATATTTGGGGGTGCCATTTTCACTAAACGTAGCTAGTTTTGCAATTCAAGCAAAAGAACAAGGAAGTCCTGTTTTCGAGTGGCACATCAAATGACAGCGCTGGATGCAGGAAGTACAACAACAAAGAAGGCAACATTTTCTGGAGAAATCTAAATCCCTCGTATCAACATAGGGAGCGGGTGCACCACCTGCACCGCCACGTTTCTACAGGAGCCCAAAACGGACTAATGAAACACTGCCTCAACCCGAGTCTTTTGCATTTTTTTTATGTTACCTGAAGGCCACCGTAGTTCTCTGACACGCTTGTGAAACATGAGCCGCAGGGTGCAAAACCGTGGGACCTCAAAGTGTAAGACACTTTCATAGTGTTCGATGGGAAGGATGGCCTCTGAGCAGTTTTGCGCTCGGCTGATCACGTCACCGTAGTCTTGCAACGTGAGGGATGAGCGGAGGGAAAATTCAGTTGGTTGCAGTCTGCAAACACACCGCTGGATTCCACCAAATCCTACTCACCATGAGAATTACTATTGTGTGCATGAAAAGCTACAGACACCAGAAACAACAACAAGGCAATCCAAGAGGATCATCGCTCAATCAGCTTCCCAGATCAAGCCCGTCTATTTCGTTCACGTCATCCTGAATTGACAAAATGTCACCATCTGGCTGGTTTAATGAGCACACTCTGAGGTAAATCCCTGATTCTCCTGGGATAGCACTAAAATTGAACTGGCAACTAATTATTTCAAGAGCTAACCAAGTATTGAACCTATTAACTCATTAATTACATATCAAATTAGACTGAAAATCAATTAGTCACAAGAGCCGGGGAAGACAGGCAGAAGGTTTGCACAAGGAATCTAGCCACTGATGAGTTTACCTATATTTAGCATGTGCAAGCCTACCTAATAGCACTAGTAGGTGTGTCTGTGTTGCTGTGTTTGTACCATGTGAGCAGTGAAGTGGGCTGGAATAGGAGACTGGTTTGACAGGTGCAGGGCTCTGGTAATGTCCGTCAGAACCGGGATTGTGCCAAAGTCCAGCTGAGGACTGTGAACACGAACTATTGGTCCCTGCCCAATACAGGACACGGTCACCTCCTGGAACAGAACAGAACCAAACAGAGAACAGAATTAACCAAGCAATTCACAAAAAGACACTCACAATTACACCCGCATGGTATTCAACCAGTGACAGTTATTCACACTTCCACGGACCAGGGGCGGCTGGCTGCTGCCGAACAGAGCGATGCGTAGAGTGTGCGTCTGCTTTCCTACGGCCTTAACCAGCACAAACACAGGAAGCTCCTTTGAACTGTGACGAAGTATCAATCCTCTTGGTGCGGAACTGCCAAAAAGCAGTGACGGACTCTCCTCGTATTCCTGAAAAACGGTGACACAGACAGAAATTACTTTTTTAATGCAAGCATACAGACTCAACATCTATTGTACGTATAGATAGAAAGCAAAAAGCTAGATGGTCCTGGAAGTCATTTATTCCTCCCTCACCTTGTGACAGTTGGCAGACAGCGATATCAATGTTTGCCATTTGTACCAGTACTTTGCAGTTTCATGGAGCTAGCTGAATCAGGGTCAGATTATTTTGACTCTAAATATAATCTTAATTCTATTTCGTCTCAAAAATCATGAGAAAGTCTTAGTGATAGTGGTATTAAATTGCATTTATTAAAGCAATAGTTCAACATTTTGGGAATGGCGTTGGCCTTCTTGCGGAGAGGTAGATGAGAAGATCGACACCGCTCTCATATCAGTGCGTTAAAAATGAGGCTGGAGCGAGTTTACCAACTCCAGGAAGTCACTGCTCCCAGTCAAGAAATAGTCCGGCACATTGACTTTGTTTTGTACGGATTAATGGATAATATTGTTTTTGAACGGCTGACTCATCATTCCTCTTTACCGGCCGGTAGGGGCCCCGAGTGATCAACAACCACTTCAGCAGCAAAAGGCACTTCCGGCAGAATTCAGCTAGGCTAAAAACAAGCCTTACCAATTTGGCCTTTGTCGTGGATAGAAAACGGACATCCATAGAAAAGTGCGGTCTCATTTGTAACTAGAGCATCTGACTGCAGGTTAGCTGGGAGGGACCACTGAGTGACATTCAACTCTTCTTTGTTTGCGAGGGGAGAGGGAGACACACCTGGCGGAGATCTGCACTCTACTGAGTGCACTGTCAATAGTCGAAGTCAGTCTCACAACAATAGTCAGGTGTGCATTGGAAAACGTCATTATTCCTCCGGTTCATACTCCCAATTAGAAGATCCCTTCCTAATACGCTGTCAATGGAAGTGATGGGAGTCAAAATCCACAGTCCTCGTTCTAAGCGTGAATGCACTTCAAAGTTCGGCAAAAGCTGAGAAACAGCTTTAGCATTCTGGCTTTGTCAAATCATGTGGATATCGTCAAAGGTTACTGTGTCTAAAGTACAATAAACGTATAAAGATTGAATGTGTTGATTAGTTATCTTTAGAGGTACAGCTAATCCGATTGTGTTACCTTTGGACACAGTTTTATCATTCCGGGACAGACATGAGAGTGGCATCATCTCTCAGCAAGAAAGACATCAATTGTGTTATATTGAGCTGGAAACGAGCCATTGTCTTAAATATGCATGTGTCGGCAGGACAGGTTTCGTATTTGTTCTGTTCCCTGTTTTATGAGTACCCTGCCGCACAAATGAATAATTTACTGCAATGATCCACTTAACCTGGTCAAGCATGCCGTAGCAGGCAGGTAGAGTGCTGTTGTTGGTCAGCCGCACTCGCTGTTCATAGCGGCGATCGAGGAAACACCTTCGAAAGTCCAACACTGGAGTCTCCACCACAATATCAGGAACAACACAACTATGACCAAAGAGAAATACACAGAGAGAGGATAAGAGAGGGAACAATCTGTGGCTTATTTATAATTCACAACAGTAATTGCATTGTTGAAAGAAGAGGTATTCAACCGCCTCATGAGGAAAAACGGTCTCTCAATACACAAGTAATTGCATGACATCGCGCCAAAACCGCAGTATATTAATTAGAACTGATTGATAAATTTACAATTACGGAGTGATTGCTGTAAGGAAATCAGATTACCATGGCCCTATTCTGAGTGATGGTGCCGGTGACATTCGAATGTATTATTATGCAAATGAGGTTCTGAATATTCAACACATACTCCGGTGATTTGTCGACACCTGTATGGAGGTTCAATGGACCACATTCACAGCTTGTCAAAGCATCAGCGACAGCCAGAAGCACAGCAGAGGTTATTGTTAGACAAAAAAAGGCATTTTCACTTTAAGAGGAAGGATTTCAGGAGAGTTTGGAAAAAAAGCAAGATGAACCGTCTGCTGTTTCATGGCATGGCAGCATTCATTTTAGAAGAGGAGATGATATTCCATCTTACTAGGACAGGCCGATGGTGATTCATTTTCATTCATTCATTCATCTTTTATGAGATCAAACGGTGTTATGGCAGAAGAGGAAAAATATACAGGA
Source organism: Leptoclinus maculatus (assembly GCA_032191485.1). Taxonomy (NCBI): domain Eukaryota; kingdom Metazoa; phylum Chordata; class Actinopteri; order Perciformes; family Stichaeidae; genus Leptoclinus; species Leptoclinus maculatus. The sequence goes on from JAVDOI010000007.1 coordinate 6,755,272, forward strand.
CAACTGGCCCAATAATCAGTTCATGGCCTCAATGTGCAAAGTTAAACTTTTCTGCAACACCTTATATTATCGTTTGAGCCATTTCGACGAGATAGTCACTTGATAATCAGAACTTCAATTTATAAATGTGTCATTGAAAACATATTCACATGTTGAATACTTTCTAAATGAGACCAAATAAATACATCTCATTCTTTTCATTTTCTCTTATCAGTAAAACAAACACACAATGGACGTTAGCATTTCATATTAGACTCAATGTTATGAGTGGGCTACAATCATCAGAGCAATACGGACATTCAGGCTCCTTCATGTGGCTCAAAGGTGTACTGCAGATATAAATGTTAAATAGAAGACGATGGAAGAAATTCTGAAAATGTATTTGGCGGCCCTCATATTTCACCTGCGACCCACCTGTGGGTCCCGACCCAGTCTTTGGGAATGACTGCACTATACTACACTATACTGTACTATAGTTGATAGTATAATGATACTAATGTACTATGAGAAACAGTTTTGATTTCAGCCAAAGATAAATTATGTCACGGTTGAAAGCAAAGGTGTATAAATAACAACTATCTGACTGTAACCTAAGCTAAGCTAAGGTTAGCCAGCTAGCTAGCTATAACTTAGCTACGCGGCATGGATCAGGCGTTGGTTATTTTGCAGCGTTAGCTGATAAAGTAATTTGCAAAAGGCAAGCTAGTTACTATCATGAAGCATGGTCCTAATAAAATAGAGTAACATTATAAATAGTAATGTTATTCTAAATATGATATATAATTGTAACATCACGTCACTGTTTGGGCAGATGTTCACGCGAGCAACAGGATGCGGACTGCAGTTCACTTAACAGCCACCGGTGCCATAAATAACAAGGATTCTCTGAAAAGTTAAATAATACCTCAAACAATAAGTATTTTGGTGCAACTTGCGAGACAGCACAAAACTTGAACTGATGTACGAGTATGTCTGTGTGAAACATCAAACAGTGTGTGTACGTTCACATCTGTAGATGTGTCTGACCTGGCATTGATAGGCAGAGTCAGGATCTCCTCTCCGACACCTTCTACATCCACCACCAGCGCCAGCCTGTATCTCTTGACTGTGTTGGAGCACAGCATCACCTGTATATGCAATACACAGATATAGTATAAGACCACACAAGGTTCAAAACATACAGTGAGCAACGACCGTGTACACAATTTCAGTTAGTAGGTTTTTAGTTTATTGCTGTAGAGTTTGTGATAAATCCTCGCGGGACAACTTAATCCTCTCAAGTCCTTCTACGAAAGTAAGTCGAATGACAAACAGTGTCATTCTGAAAAACAAGTAAGTAGAACTTTCAAGGCAAATTCCACCTATGAACGGAGCAGTTTGACATTTTGGGAAGACCGATAACACTCTCATGTCTGTATATACTGTACGTATGTACTAAATATGAAGCCAGGAGCTTAGCTTTGCATAAAAACTGGAAACGGGGGGAAACAGCTGGCCTGGCTCTGTCTAAAGTACCAAAATCCAACTACTACTACTACTGAATTTTCTTTATAGAAAATGTATGATATCTTAATTTTAGGGGATGCATTGCTTTTCTCGTTTGCAGCTCCACCTCATGATTTAGGCTGAAAATATGGGCATATTTTTACAAACACATACTGTGCAGTTTCGGCACACATCTTTACAAAGACCTGTAATTCATCTATGCTGGCAGGATAAATCAATGACTTTAAATTGGTTCCCCCTCCATTTGTTAATTTACTTGTACCTGAATGGTGACATCTGACAAGGCACGCACAGAGCCCGCAGCAGGTGTGACGGTGAACTCCACAGGCCGTGCATGAAGGTCTCTAGCAGCACTGCCTCCCCAATTGTTCCCGGACACTTCGGATGCCTGTTGGGCACTGTTTATACTGGGAGACCCCAACCCGTCTCCCAGGACACGCAGGGCAAAGGTCATTGGCACCAAGGAGGTGTTGATGAGGGAACAACGCAATCTTAGTGGGTAACCTGCCCATAGAGACAGACGACAAAGATGGGAAAAAATGGGAACATAAAGAGGAGGCTGAAGTGGAGGACCTTTTTTTCTGAATGTTGTGAATGTTGTGATTCTCTGGATTATAATATATATATACTGTATATTTATATTTATATATATATAATATATATATCTTATGTAGAAATAAAAAAATGTATTACTCACCAAAGGCTACATCTCCAAAATCGAGTTCTGAAACGTTGAAGTGGAATGTAGGACCAATGACACAACCACTGGAAAAAAAGAAGACAAAAACACGAGACATGAGGAGCCTTGGTATTTTGATTAGTTACACTGCCAACACTTTTAAGTTTTTTTATATTTGCACGGACAAATCTGATTGTTCCGTCACAATCGCTCGTCACTACACTCGCTAGCTTCACCTGAAAGTCACGGTAAGTGGTTGCGGCCGTCCTGTGACAGTTAGCAGCAAGTCCTCGGAGAAGGTTCCCAAGACGCGACTGTGGAAGGTGACTTCCACAATCTGGCAGGTCCCAGAGGGAACAACACCTTCCTCAGGACTGAAGGAGAAACAGCGGCCGAAAGTGGTGTCAGGGCCTGACAGCCTGAAACGGCCATCAATCAGTCCTCTGTTGTGAACCTGCACCTGGACAAAAAAGAAGGATCCACTGATTCAACACTCGAGTCATGTTTTTCTTGTATTACACCGTCAATAATCAAGTAATAAACATGTGCTGCATTCACGTTTTAATAGAAAATGACAGTGCTCTGGGAGCCTAATTTGAATTTTTGCAGGAAACATTTGATGACTTTATTGCAGCACTAAAAAGAGATAAGTGCATGAGTCGTTTTTGTGTTGGAAATTGTAATAACCGTTCTGTTGCTTTAGTCTAACAGTTTAAGCTTATTTATAAGAACAGACACCCAACGAGGACGGTGTAAACACCAAATGTGACTTTAGTAGATTGTTCATAGCTACAACTCATCTCATCGGCAAATATTGGCAAAGACTGAATAATACATACTTCAGTTTTGTCAAATTGTATAGAACATGCTAATTCTATTTGTTAAGCGTTTGGCTGACTGAAAGTGGCACAAGATTTGGGTATATGTTATATTGCACACAAGTGGACAAAATAACATGAACGCTTTACAATATGACAACATAGAATCCTACCAAAGACTTCAGCCACAAATATGCTTAGAGTTGATCAACACACGGCATTATACGCTTCACACAGGGGCTGTGGCTATATCATTGCATTGCAAATTTCTAGAATTTTTTTTTGTCAGCTTTTTTTTAGCTTGAACTAAATGCACAGACTCACTGTAAACGGTAGGGAGACACATGCAAGCTTTGGTTTATGTACGATATACATCAAGCTCATCACATTACCAGCGTGTCCTGACCCTTTACTGAAGGGAAACTACTGTTCACTTTGGCTTAACCTTTCTTACTTCATAACGTGTTCTGTGACCAACGAATACGTTCTGCATGTCCACCAGGTCATAGTTGAGCTGGAGATTCGGTCCCATGCCCTCGGCGTGTATTGTGAGAGGCAACCGAGCTTCACGGCCTGAGTGCAGACACAGACAGGGAGAGAGTCACAACAAAGTTAAAGACAGAGAAACCCAAAGAAATATATTGGGATTTTATTTAGGTCACTGGGAAAGTTTGTTTTCATGTCTGCAGTTTAAAGTGCTAAATCAGAAGTACAAAAATGAATACTGAATACTTGCTAAACATTCACTCTGCTGCAGCTTCTTTCTACTGTGAACGTATTAAAGGCCATTAGAGGTCCGCAGTTCTGCTGAATCAGCTTCTGAAGCTTCTTCAATCAGGGCCCGGTAGTCTCCAGTTGGGCTCTCATTGACCTACGCTGGTCAGGTCGTCAACTGCCTCAGAAAACATGGAAATGAATGTAAATCTGGCCTCCGGCTCAGAAGACACACGTGACGGCCACATGCAAATTTCCCCAACAACCTTCTACTACCACAGGGTTGAGCTGCATATATTGGGGCCTCGTGACTGCATTGTCGAATATGAAAATGAGATGAAGTAGCAACAAGTCATCCAGTGGTTAAAGCATTTAGGCTGATTTATTGGTTCATTTGTGGCACTTCAACCAAGTTTGACTGTGGATGTCGCACGCTGAAGGAAAAGGGAACATGAAAAGAGACCTAGTTGTTCTCTGACAATAATCAAACATACAGACATGGTTTGCTACCCAGCCCTGTCTGTCTGACCTTTGTCTGAACCAACCCACTGAGGGAAGGAGAATCTTTTATGAGAAAGCCAAAGCTATTGATTTACAGCAGGAGTGTACAGTCTGCTTAAAGTCGTTAAAACAATCAATTCCAAGAAGTTGAAGAACAAACAAAAGAGGATATTGGTTCAAGAAACAAGCCAAGTTTGTGTGTGTGTGTGTGTCTGTGTCTGTGTGTGTTGCTATAAAATTGCTGTAAATGTAAGCTGTAATACACATTGACCTTGAACCTAACGAATGCCACCCTTACCCAAACTCAAATCTAAATGTATCTTCATTTCAACATTGGAAAGACATGCACACTACTAATTTGATGACTAAGATTTGGATGGTGGTGCAGAGGGGATTCTGGATCGGTGTGACGATGAGGCTTGAATTTCAATTCAATGACACACTAGAAGAAAGAACCAATGCAAAAAGACATTATTTATCCATGCATGTCCGTACGGTACATAGCAGAAATGGGATTCCATGTTCTGTTCTCACAGCGTTGGTAATGTTGCTTCGCCTAGAGAGTTAAATACTGTTCCCAGGCAGGATTTTTAGTTATTAACGTACCGTAGTTAGAAAAATCAATGGGATTTTAAAAGAGCTTTTCTCATTTCTACTATTGCTCAAGTGTCATATCAATGGGGAACAACACATGCGCAGTCAAATCTGGTCTGCACTTACTGGCGCACGAGCGAACCCTAAAAAGTTTTGTCAGGGCCAAAGACTGTATTTGGATCATTAACCAAATGACTGGATACCTTTAAAGTTTGACCTAACGACGGTGCGAGATGAAACATTAAGGATTCAAAAGTTATTATAATTCATCCCGAGGGGAACATGAATGTCTGTACCATTTGTCATGTCAATCAATCTAATACATGTTGAGACTTTCCACGAAAACAAAAGAAAAATGTTAACCTCAATCCATCTAAAGGTTGTTGAGATCTGGACCAAAGTGCAGCGAGCATGGCTAAAACTCTGACGTTGTTCGGTTGTTGCTGTATCGTAAAGATACGTGCAATACTGTGCTTTGCTATGTGAATCCTAAATGTGTGTTTTCTCGGCACTGACCTGTGACATCACAATATATGGTTTGTTGGTACAGTTTGGCCTCCTCGGGCTTGAAGACGATGTTGAACTGTGCCGGGGTTTTGGGCCATATTTCCCCCTCCTGAGGAAGATAAATAATGAGTGATTCTACTTAAAGGATGTAAAGACATAAAGCAGGGATGCACACAGTGTAAATGCATATTCTCTCACAGAGAAAAAAAGCCTCATGGTGTGAAGGGGAGACGTTTTTTAATGGAAGTTCAACTGCATTCATTTCAGTGTGGTAAACAATGTGGAAGTTGACTGTTTATTTATCACGCCTCAACTCCACACACACACACACACACACACACACACACACACACACACACACACACACACACACACACAAAAGATACCTGTGTGTGTGTGTGTGTGCTGTGTTTCTCTCCCTCTCAAAGTTTGTGTTGGGACTGGCCTACAGACTGTTTACTCTCCCTCCCCCCGCACTCTCTCTCTCTCTCGCTCTCTCTCGCTCTCTCCTTCTGTTTTCCGTCCGTCTCCTCTCTCCCTCTGCCCAGGGAACCTGGCTGATTTAAGCGGAGGAGACACTGGCAAAAAAAAAAAAAAGAAGGGTGGGGGTGGATGGTGGTGTCAGAACAGGTAAGGCTACCTGAAGGTCCCTAGGCAGAAAGGACCCAGCCCCCGTGACCTGCTACTGAGCAGTCGGTTCAGATTTACGTTTGAACAGCAGAGCTGAAACATAACTCTCTGCAACAAATCTCATCTCAAATGCGATCTTTTGGCGTAGCATGTAGCGATTAGTGTCCTTTTAACCTGAGGACCCCGTCTCAAACAGCCAACCCGCTCTTGGAACAAGCTACTGAAACCCTGCTAGCTCAGAGAAGGCTATATAGAGGTACGATAACCCCCTTCGCATGAATTAAAGTATTCGATTATGCAGTACAGTCTTAACACAGGCACACATGAACATACCGCTGGCTCCACAGTGATGCAGCTGTGTGAGAGGGTCAGGCGGTAGTCCCTCACTGCCTGGCTTCTGCGCTCCTGCAGGGCTCTGGACAGCAGTGGGAGGCGATGGATCGCCGCGGGGTCGGACTCGCACTGAACGAGCAGCCGCTCCCTCTCGCCCTCCTCCGTCTGTGGGAGCGCCGAGCTCTCCCTGGAGAAATGGAGGAAGGGAGGCGAAGGTGAAACAACAAATAAAAGACAACAACAAAGAGAAACGAGGAGGGTCAGAGGGAAAAAGAGGCAGAGAGAAGGAACAAAGTGTCGCGGGCAGAAAGAAAGTGATGGACACACAGGTAATTCTACTTGCTACATGTAGCAAAAAGGGGGAGTTTATACAGCCCACACATCCTATTAAAAACACCTTCCTGCATTGTCTGTGTTAAACATACCTCAATAAGCTCAGGGCCTCCTCTTGCAGGCTGGGCCACGTCGTCCAGCAGTACTTCAGAGGGATCTCACTGCTGTAAGCGAGGGATACTTTGCGAACGCTGGCCAAGGAAATGTAGGTCTGACTCAACAGAACAGAGTCCGGCTCAAGACGGATGTTCAGTTCCTCACAAGTGCCACACAAGCTGATGTACACATCTTCACCTGGGCAGGGGAGACATGGAGTGTTTTTAAGGTTTAAGAGCTTCTAATTGCTCCCTGAAGTGGGTCACGTGAGTCACAACAAAGCAATGGTTCTTACAGCTGAGTGTGTTCTGCATCCTGTTCAAAGGAATCTTCTGAATGAGTAAGGTGAGGAGTGAGGAGACAAATATATCAGCCATCCAAATACAGTGAGCAATGGTGAGACGTCTTTATTATCCGGATATGTTGAAGTTGATTGACTGCACATGCACTATCTACTGTGCACACTGTAAAGCCACAGAACTGTACCCTGATAAGCCCACATGTATTTCTAGATTTACATCATTTACAGCGTGCCTACAGATGGGGAACATGTTGTCAGCTCGTGGACACTGTTATTCCTGACGAGGTAGTTAAGATCAACCCCAACAAGCAAACTTTGGGAAAGCAAACATCTCAAATTCTATTTCGCAAAAGAAAAAAAAACAAGCTTTTAAGCTGGGTAATCTCTCTGATACAAACTCTTTACAAAAGGAGACGAAGAGAAAACTAAGTGGCCAAACTGTGTTCAAACCAAAAGGTTGAAAGCAAACTTGAGCAATAACAATTTAGGCTCGGCAGTTTTATTCTAAGATTTGATGTCCAAGAACTTCAGCAGAGAAACTGCTGCTTCAAAGGGCATTCTGCTGCACTCCGGTCATTTCATCTCTTTTTTTTTGTGCACTGTGTTGTGAAGCTCTTTAAGCATTCGAGCCCTCGCCCCGACAACATTTGCAGCCATCTGCTGATCCGCTGGGCTGATCAATTAGGCTTTATTTTTCATTATGTATTTAATCATCAGTTCCTACATTTATGGAAACAATCTACAATAGCCACCCAGCTGCAGTGACCTCATGAGTTATGGGAAGTGGACTTAAGTTTGTACAGCTCCTCACTAGTCTTCTAACCACCCAAAGCTCAACCATCGCTCAACCTCAAACAGAAAAACTCATTAGCAAAGGTGATGAAAGTCCCTCATCAGCAATAACTATCTCAACTGGACAAACCTCCGACAGACCCCTACATATATGTTTGTGGTTATTTTGATGTTGTGTGTCTTGCTCTGTGTTGGTGCTGTTTATTGCTACTGTGATAGAACCAATTGCCATTCTGGGACAATAAAGGTCTTGAACTTGAACACGTTTAGTGCTTTTATTAAAACACTACCGTTCAGGGAATCATTTCAAACAAACTATTCACATTTAAAAGCGACCACGTCTTCAGGACTCACAGGAGTAAACTGATGCCACGCACTGAATTGTCTGAATTGCAGTCCAAAAATCACCGCCAAAGAAAACATGGCAGATGGTTTATATAGTTCAAATCTGTGACACATAAGTATAATCAATAGGCGATATACAAAACTCAAACGGAACACAGCTGTAGTCGTGTTGTAGTGATGCTGTATTGCCACACGCCAATAAACTGTTCAATCTTTATGTATTGTACATCGTAGTAGTTAAGATATTGTAAATGTGGGGGGAATGGAAAAATACTTAAAATATGTGAATATCAATTTTAAAACACATTGTGTTCATTAATAAAAAGCACATCAATTGTATGTATTGTATGTAAATGTATGTAAACCTGAATATTATGAATGTCAAACAAATAAGCTTTATTAATACTGAATACATACACCTGGTTATGAATTCAAAACACATTGAGTTTCATTCTTACCTGTTTCAATTATGTTTGACGAACAAATATACGTCACACAAAGTGTATTAGTTTGTTTATGTTAAAACTATGTAATCCAAATGGATGGAAATTATATATGCAATTAAAAATAGATACATCTTAAATATTAGGCCTACATATTTCTTTGAGTGTGTATACTACTGTACAGCACAGCCAGTTGGGATCATTTAATGCGTTAATTGAAGCAATGGCCGTGCACCGACTATACACAACATACCCACCGAGCAGCCACTGCTGCTCCTCCGGGAGGCTCGGGCCTAATGTGGGCAGTCGATAGAGCAGAAACTCACAGTGGAGTCAAGGACAAGCTGCAAAGTCCAGCTTTGAAGCACTGGATCTGGATCAAAAAGGAGCCTCGCAGGGAGATTAAAATGGCTCTCAAAATATCCAGGAAAACTGGCATCCAAAACATCACACTCCATCATGCTGCCAAGGAGAGTTGAGTTGCAGCAATGTGAAACACATTAGGGCTGAAATAAATATGAAATACTTCATGTACTAGACTTATTTAAGGTAAATATGATTTCCCACAATACGACACATTTCAAAGGCTGGTTTTAACGCTTTTAAAACCATAAGAGACAAAAGTCCTTAGTGGTTAATAGGACATCTAATGAGTCTCTGTAGTGGTGACAAGGAGCCACCATCACAGCGTGCACACTTCCAACAGCGGGAGTCTGAGCAACAAAAACAATATGCAAAACAAGGTTTTGTATGAAAGCCACCAAGAACGAGGGCTTATGTAAATTAAGTGAATGTTTGTTTACATTCAAATCACAAGGAATGGGGCTTTAGCCTGCGGGAAGACACTGCGCATCCTGAGATTATTTATATTTGTGTACCTGAATTGTGAACACTCAGAACACCACAGGGTCCTCCTCTCCGAGTCTCTGCGGTTCATCGTTTCTTTGATATGTCATTTCCCTAGCGTATATGAAAACACGGATACCTGGGTCAATCAAATTACTAGAAATGAACAAATGAGATCAAAGCGACATCGGGGATTTTTCTCATTTGCAAACTGTGCAACTCAACGGGTCCAATGGGTTTCATTTCATTCCATTGTGATTGTTGTGCTTTCCAGAGCGTGTCTCTAGCCAAAACAACCGCGGGGACTTGCCATTAATTACTTTACAGAACCAAACGACATGAAATACAAGTCCACGAGTGCTCTGGAGTGCAGGTTTGTTCGACTGAGCGGCTGCTCTGCAGGATGGTGAGCGGGGCATCCTGCTCTCGGCCGACGATTAGAAACTTGACTCTGGTTTGACGGTGCAAAAGACTTTAAGAGTACTGAACGTGCACCTGTGCGCTTCCACTGATGCGAGTCCAACGATGTTTAAAGAAAGGAGGGCACGGTGTCATTGGGGCCCAGGACAGCAGGTTCAGGGCTGCAGTGGTGATCTGATCTTTTGTTTAGTCTGTTTAGTTTTACTCAGTTTATGTTATGGCCTGAGTTTAGTTCGGTTCAGCTGACCCCTTTCATGGTCCCTGAACTTCTTTTATTTTGTTATATTGTTTGGTTCATGTTTTGGGTCAATTAAACCCTTATTTTGAAAATTCACCCTGTGACTCCTCGTGCCAGCCAGCTCGGTCCCTCACACATGAGATTGCCTGAAAAAAATAAAAACTTGACTTACAAAAATGAGAATAACTGTAACACTTATTGCCTGCCTGCGACTATTAATATCTGAAGCGAGTACTTTCTGTGCCTTTGCGTCATCGACATGTCTATATTTGCAGGTGGTTATGCTGGCAGGAAACACTAGTCTCACACACACACACACACACACACACACACACACACACACACACACACACACACACTCAGTGAGCACAAGATTTCCCTCGTCACTGATTTGTTCGTGACAACGAATGACACTTGCATCTTACTGGACGCGGCGAGGATGACGACAGAAACAGCAGGAGGAATCCACCCGTTCCAGGTATCTCTTGCTCTTGTTTGTGTCACGCTAACAGCCTGTTAATAAGGGCTGAAACTTAACACAGTCCAAGTTTGTGCTCCACATATCCAACAACAAATACATGGTTTTCTCTCTTCAGGCAGATCAAGGATCTTCTGTTACTCACTAAAACCAGGACAACAAACAGCAGACAAGCAATTCAATGAAGACACTACACTTCATTAGAAGCTACACACCATCAGACCAAGAGAAGTAAGACTCAATGAGGAATCCATCAAAGCACTGGCTCTTTCTGGGAGATCTATCTTTCCAAAATAAAAAAACAAAATGTGTTGAATTTTTCACAAGATAAGCCGTCCCATTAGGGTTCTAGTCCTGCTCAATGCAGACTGCACCGGAGAGCTTTTAATCCATCTCTGCCTGGGCAGAGTGAGCGGAGACGTGATTGCTAATTGGGAGCTGGGATACCTCATTTCTGAGTAACATGAAAGCCTCAGTGGAAGTAAAACTCTCCCAGTGTGACTTATTTAGCTCTCAGATGCATCAACAACAAATTGACCCCAGTCCTGGTTGAGGAAAACAAAAAACAAAAAAAACAGACTGTGAAGAATGCAGACTGGAAGCAATGACCATACGTGCCCTCCAGTAAAAACACATATTCAAATTGAAGCAGTGCTTCCAACGATCCAATTATCACTGAGATTTCCATCATGTACGGTACCTAGAGGCAGAAGGAGGGGGGGGGGGGGGGGGGGGGGATACAAAAACAAAATAAAAAACGCCTGGCACAGTTCCACAGGTCTTTGCTTTCACTCTGCGAGAAAGACGAGATATCATCGGATGGAGGACAAGAGAGGAAAGACAACACAGAGGACGGAGGATGAGTGATAGGAAGGAAATGAGGGAGAGAGAGAGAGAGAGGAATTGGAGTATACAGAGAGAGAGAAAGCAATTATCTCCCAGCATCCGGATGCTATGACAGCAGTTGACAGGCAGGGAGAGCTGCAGCTTATTGCTAAGCTTTCATCACCGCTGTCCGCCAAACCCCCCCCCCCCCCCCCCCCCCCCTCCCCTCTGCTCGCTTTCTCTTCCCATAATTTCTCTATCTCCACAGCGAGGGAACTTCTCAACCCCCCCCCCCCCTCAGCTACCTTTGATTACTGCACAAACGGCAGCTCTGCAGTACGCGTGCGGACGCACATGCTTGTTCTTTTGAGCGTGTGTGTTTGTGTGCGTGTGCGTGTGTGTGTGCGTGTGTGTGTGTGTGAGCGAGCCGCTTTTCTAAAAGGCTGCTGTGCTGAAGTCCCCTCGGTGCTAGAGCCCTGTCAAAGCAGATGCCTCAGCGCTCCCTAAGAGCTGTCCGTCTTTTCATTTAAATCAGCGACAGTGACAGAGGAGAGGTGTGTGTGTGTGTGTGTGTGTGATGGAGGGAGGGAGGGGGTTACTGGAGCAGCACAGACTCTCTGCTCGCTTTTAAGACGGAACAAGGATTGTCTAACACACCATGGTGGAAAACAAGTGAGCTGAGCAAGCTATTACTTTTCAAAGCTGGCACTTGCTCTCAACTGACAAACGAGAAATAAAGACGCAGTGTGTACCCGCGTTAAGCACTGTGGTACACACACACACACACACACACACACATACGTGACTGAAGTCTGTAACGAGCCCCTCAGCAGAGTGAAGCCTTTAGCAGCATGCTGACCTGAAACATACATGAGCGTGAGGGAGACAGGGAAAGGTGCTGAATTAAAAATGATAGTCTCTTGATGGGCTGTTAAGTGGTGTTCTGGACCCGGGCTGGCCCTCCTATTATAAAAGCTTAATGCTGCCGAGCCCCGTTAGTTGCAGCTCCTTCAAGCAGACCTGCCTGTTTACATAGCCAGTCAGCACCTCAGCTCCTTAAAAAGGTACACTAAAGAAAGAAAAGAATGAATACGTTTACAGTACACACACACACAAACACACACACACACAAAAGAAACGCAGATATTTTTTTAGCGATCCTGATGTTTTTTTTTTACTGAAAACAATCATCATTAAAGTGCAATAAATAAATAAATATCTGATCAGATGTCTCTCTGCTCTGGGGAATGGCATCCAAATAATGAAGTGATGAAGACGAGTACAAATCTAAAGGTGGGGACAGTTCAGCTCGTATCCACCGTTATCCAATCATAAACAGGCAGTTGCTTTTTCCACAAGGTGACTTTGCCGTGGTAGAGTTTCAGGACTACTACTGAATGATTGTCGTGTCAGCATGCTACTCAATTTTCCCTCTCTCACACACACACACACACACACACACACACACACACACACACACACACACACACACACACACACACACACACACACACAGTACAAATGGGTGTAGTGCAGCGTGGAATATCCACCCAGGTGATGCATAGCTAACAAGGGGTGAACGCAAGCACAGCTGTTCTCCTGTATTTGTTTAGCACCATGGGATTACTCTACCTAGATGACTTTTGGGGAGTTGTGCAGCTGAAATTAGCTTCGGAGGAGACTTTGATGTGGCCGGCTCGGGGTCAGGAGTAAAGCTGATTTGGCACCCCCCCCCCCCAGTGCTAATCAACCTAGCCTGTCATGTTTGCTATTTTCAGCTACCGATGTTTAGCAGGGAGTGCACATGAAACGTGAGCCTAATTGCTCCCATCATAACAGACTACGCTGTAAAAGTGGGTCTAGTTTGCAGAGTTACACTAAGCTGAGGTTTTGCATTGACATTTTTTCAAAATGAAATGATTGCAGTGATTCAAAATGGTCCTTTATCATTTCCTGTAAGGTGTTCAAATCGGTGAGCTTGAGTAAAGAAAAAAAAAGACACACACGTTTCCTAACAGACTAAGCCCCAGTTAAATCATCTTTTGCAATGCACTGATGTTTTTTCAGCAACTTTCTCCCTTCACCTCTAATTGATCCCCTTGTGTGCTAACAGGAAAAGTCAAGAGCTTCGTCTTTTTTGGCCTTTGATGTCAAGGAGTCTGGCTAATTGTGCAGGCTACCCTAAAATAAGGCGCGACCGCTGAGTGTGAAAGTACAAGTACACGTATCAGGAATCACTGAAAACCACACTGTTAACAAGATTATTACAAATGAGCAGATTCATCACAAAAACACATAGTAGGGAGGCATAGTGCAGTTTGATCATGCCATGATGCCACATTAAATGAAAGACTTGATGAATAATACAAATAAAAAAAGAAGGGAGGATGAATGATTCATTAGTTTACTGCACTGAGCTGAGGCGAGTCCCTCCAGCAGAACAAACTAAACCTAATAAACTGCAAAAAGCAGTTTGGTCAAGTTATTCCTTTACACTTTTTCGTGATTTACTTCCATGGAATGGCAACATTTACTGCAAAATCTTTTAGGATTACTAGAGATACCTGAACTGGCATTACACAGTCAGTCCCACTGGTGTATCAGCAGTGCCGGTCACCTGCTTTTGTTTAGAATGCAAATAATATATCGAGCTTGGAGGAGTCATTTGCAAAAGGTGGAGCCAGTCTGCCCGATTTTCAAATCCAACGCTGCACTATGCGGAGATAAGGCAGAGACAGAGATACAGTATAGTGGCGGGTTGGTGTATGCTAAGCCCATTAAGACGTAATCTGAGAGGAGAGGAGGAGAGGAGAGGAGAAATAACCCTCAAGGAAAGCTGCACTGAGCAGTAAACACTATACACCACAATCATCCTGAGCTATCCGATCGCAGCCCAACTCCCTAAGGTCTCTATACATTCTCCTCTCATCACCATTACTCATGTCACCTTTGACTTCACGGCCTCAAGCAGACACAAACACACACACACACACACACACACACACACACACACATACCAACACTAGCTGTCTATCTATCTACTTATCGGCCACACCCAGGGTTAAAGGATCCTTCTGAATCAAAAAGCAGCCGTATTCATACGAGCAAACACAGTCGCACACACAACGTGTTCGGGTTTAAATCAAGCAGCAAAAATTTGAAAATTAGAAAGGAGACGATGCGCGGTTAATTGGACCAGCTTGGGGGGAAATCTATTTGCGCTGGGCCGCTACAGATAGGTCCGTGGCGCTGATGGTAAACACTGATACGGGCTGCATACGTGACGGAGACGCAATAAAACACACACATGCAGTAATATTGAAAGTACAGAGTGAAACAAAGTGAACGCCTGTCTGCCAGACGTTATCATCAAAGCCTGAGCTAGACTAAGGAAACTACAGTAACCACTGTTTAGTGTGTGTGTGTGTGTGTGTGTGTGTGTGTGTGTGTAGGTGTGTGTGTGTGTGTGTGTGTGTGTGTGTGTGTGTGTGTGTGTGTGTGTGTGTGTGTGCCGATGGTGCGCCCTGTTTAGCAGTCCCGTTCTGCTTCAGGGTCACCGTTGCTGCAGAAGGAGAATCTCATTATGGTGTTTACCTCAGTGATTATAGAAAACACATTCATCCTTTTAGTTCCATTTCATTTGACACTGCTGATTATGCAACATTTTTCCTGTAGAAAATATCTGCTTCCATCTGTCCGTCCGTGTGTGTGTGTGTGTGTGTGTGTGTGTGTGCGTGTTCGCTGCTTGCACGCGTGTGCGAGTCACGCTGTAACAGATATAATGAGACGGCGTACTTTTGTTGAGGCGACGCTTCTTATACAGTTTTAAGTTTCACAGTTCGTGTTGTGCGTGCGCGTATCTGCGTGGTACATTGATACAATTGTCAGATTTTGATGAAGCCAAATTAAATCTAGTTGTGTGACAGGGTGTTTACAAGTGGAGTGACAGACACGTTTCCGACAAGTAAGAGATTCCCCTCCACTGTTCTATGGAGGCATTGAGAGAATTACATTTCCGTGGGAAAATAACACAGCTGATGAGAAACACACTGCAACAAGGTCATTCTTATGATTAAAAAAATCTGCTTATGCTAATCAGGACCGCTCGGAATATTTCTCTACAGCTCTGGAGAATCAGGATATGATGCTCCTGTACAATTGACACTGGCTTTATCAGATGCTGTGGTCATAGTCTCCTTCAGATATTTGTGTCACCGGTTTGCTGTGTATGTTTTCAGAGGCCTGGATTCTTTCTCACCCGTGTGGTAGTGCAGAAGCAGCACTTGGCTGTGGACTCCTACTGTCATGGGGCTGAAATCCACAGTCACCTGCATGCTCTCGCCCTCATCAAGAGTCCCACAGGGGGGCGTCACTGAGAAAGGGCTGGAATAAGATAGAATGGAATAGAAGTTAAGGCTTGGCGTCTTTATACCAGCCAAGGTTCAATGTTGTTTTAGAAACTGGCAGAAGAATCCGAAATGTTCAATAAAACTTTGAATTGTAATCAATAGTAATTACTGTAACTGTTAATTAAATGCGTTTACAGTAATACACTTCTTGAAAAGGTTGCTGAGCAAAATGTTTGAATTCCAAGTTGTGATTCTTGGTTAGTGCAGACATTAAATGTGTATGTATGCTGTATATTAAATATACTCACACATAAGCCCACCCTGTACTGACTCTCACCTCTGTGTGTCTAGCTTGAACTTGGCCTTGCCGTTTCCTACGTTGCGGACTAGCTGAGTCCTCTCTGTGGAGGCTTTCACGGGGCAGACGGGTAAATGGAGCTCGTCGCGAAAGTCAAGAATGGCCCGTGGCCCAATGGCACGGATTGGGACCACAAAGCGCTCCCTCTCGGTCACACAGACCAGCCTGTGGGGGTAGTCCTAGATGGGCAGAAATAAAAAATGAAGCCACCTGCCTCTCCTCAAAGTTAACACACGCAGAGACACACGCAACAAGCACAAACACACAATTAGCGACTAAACCATCGCCTGTAGTATTTTCTAATCACCCCACAGTTCATCCTCTGGGGGTGATGACACCAGGGGATCACCAAAGTCATTGGGGTTCATCTTTGGGGACCATGAATGACTGTACCAAATTTCAAATTTCAAATTTCTCTTGGGACTAACAGATGAAAAATAGCCTCTTGGCTAACTCTGGCGCATTTACAGCAATGTTTTTATTAATGTGCACTGTCCCTTATCAAATAAAGCAATACTACATGTCATGGTAATCCAAATAGTGGCCGACAGTCTTTGCCACCCCTGGTGTCACGCCGCTAGCAAGACTAAAATCAGTTTTAATATACTTTTAATATAACGTTGCAACATTTGATGTTGATCTTTGCTTCTTGGTTTCCACTTCCTCCCACAGTATCGGTAAAATAGTCGACAAACTGATGTGCTGGTGTAACCTAATGCCTGACCCTTGACCCTTAAACCTTAACCTTCTGACTCTGATTTAGCCGTTGCCAGAGATTTGTGCACAGACTATGAATACAAAGTACGTGCATCCCTTTTAATGTATCATTTTCCGTATTAGGAGTGCTTATTTGGAACATTTCCTCTCTGATTTCCTACCCACATCCCATCCTCTGCTCCCCTACAGGTCCAATTACAACTTCATCTAATCACGTAATCTAAATCAGCCTCTTAAATGCAGATTAACTCCATCCTTCATTGTGCTCTCTGAATCCAGCCTTCTGTGCGTGATTATTCTACGGAGCAGTCCAACTCTCCTTTGTCTCCAGTACCTTGTTCTCCTGCGGGGTGAAGAAGACAGTGAAGGTAGCAGACAGTCCTGGTGCGACCCTGCTGCCTGCATCCTCCGGTCCGACCACACGGAAATACTCAGACTCCGGCAGCTCCAGCTTCACGTGTCGTGAAACCTTGACCAAAAATAAATAAATAAAAAGATCACACAAACTTTACAAAATTGCAAACCTCCCCACAGCAACAAACACACACAAGTGATGATTTATTCATTATTACTAGATGGTGTCTTGTACAAATTGCAGTGATAAATCTCCTCCAATCCCCCATGACCTTTTCCATTCATTCTGCACCCCATACACACAACCCACACTCCATGATACACACACACACACACACACACACACACATACAGTAAATATTTGTCTTCTTCTACGGCCACAGCTCTGTTGTTCCAATTCCCAGCTAATCTTCACCGAATCATCAGGCCAGCAGCCGTGTTGCGGTAACTTGTTACGTAATTCAACACTCACACACCGTGTCAATGTTGCGGAGCAGCAGAGGTAACATGTAGGTCTGTGCAGGAGAGAAGTTCTGGAAGACCAGCTCAGACGGGTGGGGCTGGAAGAGCGGCTGATCCATATCCACCAAGGAGAACTAAGACACAACATAAACAGCACTCATTACCACCCCTGTCATTATGGAACAGTAAAGATGACTGTTTACCTTATTGTGGTTGAACACACACACACACACACACACATTTACACACACTCAATGATTTCCTCTGACTTCATGGGTATGGCTTCCTGGGTTTTATCAATATCAAACTAATTAATATAGATGGTAAACCTGCTAAAACTGCATAATAATATGCATTTACTACACTGAAGCATACGATATGTACTTTCTGTTGTACCTACTATAACGAGCATTACATTCAGGTAATTTTAAGATATTGATAACATGTACCGTATTGATTCATTTAAAAGGTTCAACATTTAGGGAAATAAAGCTCATTCGTTCTCTGGTCCAGATTAGATGAGCAGATTGATACCACTCGCTCATCTGTGCGTTACATATGAAGCTACAAGCAGCAGCTCGTTGACGTGCCGTGTGTAAAGACTGGAAGACAGGTAAATCCTGTAAAATGTCAAACTGCCATTTTGAAAGATATAATGTGTTAAGTGGTGAGCTTTAGAGGTGCTGGCGGGTGGATTTTTAATATCTTTCGAGCAGAGCCCGGCTTGCGGTTTCCCCATTTCCAGTCATTACGTAACGTTAAGCTAGCCGGCTCCTGACCCCAGCGTCATACTGAACAGACATGACATGAGAACCGTATGGATGTTCTCATCCAATGCTCGGCAACACGTATGGGGAAATATGCCCTCTTAAACTTAAAACTTGCGTCGTTGTCATTCCTCCTGCATCACTGCCGGTCACAGATAAAAAAATAATACTGTACTGTGTATTAAAAGTGTGCACATTTTGTGGCATTCAGGATGACCTGAAAAAGGTCCCGCTGGTCATCACCTGCAGTGGCCCACAGTGGGGGTTATTCAGATTCACATTTGCATATTGGACAGGGTTAGATGCAAAAACGGCTCCTCCTAATTATGATGAGTGGGCATTTAGTAATTTAATAGACATTTCACAAACTTTTGATGGCAATTTGCTTCAAGCCCTCCCGTTAAATTCGGACTCTAAGCGTACGGAGCGTTCAGTCACATTGGTTGCCCTTTGCCCATCAATTAGTTTCTGCTGACTAAGGGGAAGCAGCTTTGGTACAATGTTAACGACCTCAGCGGACAGCATTTGATCTTTATGCCGGGGATTCATGATGATATAGTGAGAAGTTTGAATGTCGCTGGTCTCATCTACAGTTCAAATAAGTCGCCCATATTTATTCCAATATTTACTGAAAATATATCTATGAATTTCCATATTAGTTCAGCCCATACGAATATATATATATGTATACATGTTAAACTACCTATAGTAACTGGTGTTAAAGTGTGTGTATACAATACAAATGCTTCAACAGTACAGTGTACTGTAAGTACAATAACACAGGAACATTTTATAGAAGAATACCTTATTATACATTCTAGTCTGGAAGTCTATGTAGTGAGGAGACAGGCTGTCAAAATCAAATGTAGGTTTCCATGAATTTATTTCAGTCTCAAATGCTTTAGTGGACTCCCCAAGGTTTCATTCTCATAAAGATGAAAGCCAGCAGCTGAGGCGCGTCTCCTGTCCAACGTTTATGTTTTGCCGTAGGCTGTTGTCACCATCACAGTGTTGGACCCGCCTCTAATGTGTGTTTCAAGTTCAAACGACACAATGACTGGTTTAACCGGGTCCCTCATCCAGTGCTTACTGTAACCTTTCACTATCACTGTACCGTCTGACACCATGGTTTCTGGTTGCTCTCTCATCAAAATACGGTACACAAATGTGAATAGAGTACTACAATACATCAGGATATTGCAATAAAGTCACATGAAATAGTTCTATTGCAGTTTTGTAGTCAGGCTAGGAGGCAGGCAGGAGAAGGGGATGACATGTATATGCTACTATCTTCTACACTAAAGATATCAACATTGTTGGGACTGTTGGGCTATAATTATTTACTCAGCTGTTTTAAAAAACTATACAAAAATGGGCATATTTCATTTCCTTTATTCTTTTAGTTTGGTTTGCTACACTAGCCCTCGTTTTCGGACCATACTGAAAATATCCAGTAAAATAATAATTACCTTGTAAACCATGTTAAGTTTCATCTGTTGAATTCTACCTTCAACAGGGAGCCGATTCAACTCTTTGAAATAGTTTGGGCTAAGATGCGTTCCTGGACTGAGACTCATTAGTTTGTTGTGGGCCTTTTGTTCTTTTAGCTGTGCCACTGTACCTGGTTATGCAGGTGTATTGATCTAATGATATAGCTGGTGTCCTCATGGTTTCCTTATCAACGCACTTAGGTATTGTTGCCAGATACTTTGTCTTTAAGTGGACCGTCCCAATAGAACAGAAGAGGATGTAGATTCACCTGTCATACACTGTTCCAGTTCAAATCCAAGATGAGTAGCACTTCTCCTGTCTCTTTGTTAAATTACATTCAACAGAAAAACTGGTTAGGTCCCTTTATTCATGCCTGCAAAAACGATGGATTCAGATTTGCCTCAGTGCAAGTATGACTCGCTGTAACATAACCAACTGCTAACTTTCTGGAGCTCTTTACAAAGTGATTCTAACTGTTTCTAAGGACCCTCCAGTTACTAACAAAGTTGAATCGGGGATTTCAGCTCAATATTGCAATGTAAGCTCATTGTAAAGTGGCTATTTTCGAGACTTTCAACAAAGTCTCTCCGGTCGGGAGGTCTATATAAAGCGCTGATCGGTATTGGTTTGCTTTAAGTAAGTAAAATATCAATCCAAACCGCTGTTTAAGGTTCATTATATAGTGAAAGCATAGCAAGTTATTCAGCTATGGGGGGTGTAATTTACTTTGTGATGCGTAGTGTTGCTCATGTCAAGCAGTTCCAGGATGCGAGGCTGGTGCATGTTGTCGGTGTTCGCCAGGCGCTCCTCTGTAGACTGCAACATCTCCTGGGTGTAAGCAGATGGAGTCACCTGCAAACACACAGCAGCTCAGGCTATTATGTGAACTGCACTGACAGCATGTTTCCTGTCTCTTAATTCAGCAGTGTATGGCACTACATCAAACAAGACTGTTACTACTGATAGAGAAGATGGGAAAAAAAGAAGAAAAAAAAAGATAGTGAGCACAAGAGCTGCAGACTGTCACCTTGAAGCTGTCAGCTATATGACACATATGCGCGTATGAAGCCTGTGGTTAATATCCTCTCCACACCATCCTCCGGCACCTCTTAATCATTGCACCACAAGCAGAGAAACATCTTACTGCACTTAGCCTATTTCAAGGTTGGGTCAGAAGGACGTGAGCTCAAAATCTGAATGAATAATGTAGCAGAGGGGGTTATTGTATATGGATTATTCAATAGCTGCCAGTTAGATATGTATTCATAACGCACACTATTATTCAGAGACAACAAAGTTGCTTGAGTAAACACTATTTTTTTAAATGATAAGCTGTGAAAGAACTTCAGATGGTGACTTCTCCTAAAATGTAATCGTTTTGTGTTCACATGGAGAAATGCAGGCGTACTATCCGACAGAACACTACGCTGAGGGGTGTAATGGTTGCACTTCTCTTTTGGCAAATGTTACGTCATATCATATTTATATTGTTTATTACTAACATAACTGTTTGTTACGCTCAGCAATAGACACAGAGAAATAAAGAGGACCACGACTGGAAATATTTAAGATATTAATTCATGCTATTATTCAATTACTTATCGGTGTTTGCATTTTTGGGGGTTTTCACACAGACAATGAGCAAAGAAAGGTTTGTTAGATGATAAAAAATGAGCTATCACCAAACTCGAAATCAATATAATCAACTGCAAGTAAAGTAAAAGTACTTCCTCCTCTTGTCACCTACTACAAACACGAGCAGCCAAGGAGAGCAGAGGCCCAAAATCGCTGAGCTCATTTCAACAAAACTCTGCAGTCGGATATTGATTTTTGTTCCCTATAAGAAGCCAAGGTAATTATTAGGCCAATCTGTCATTGGAAGCAGCTTCTTTAAAAGAATGGGACGATGTCCAAAACGTGGGTCATGAGGAATTGGGCCCCTGTTAATTCATGAGAAACCCCCAGTTTCAAAGTCTGACTAATGTTAGCTGGCTACTGTGTGAAGTTACGAGCAGACATGATGATATCCTCACCCTCTTTGGCTTGAGAGACACTTTGCTCTTCACCCCATTTGTTCTCGAGGGAAACGAAATGGCTGTCATGTTTTATGTGTTTTGAGCACAGTCACCTGCAAAAAAAGAGAAAAGGACATGGAAGAGAGGAGAGGTGTCATTAAGTAGATTGAGCTAATTAAGTGCCTACTGTATACTAAATGCGCAATTATCAAAGACAATGATTTACCCTGGTGTGATGCTGACGTTGCTAACGCTACAGGCTAAAAGTATCGAGCCAAGTTTAACGTTAAATTCTCTTTAGTAAACGTTTAACGTAAACAGGCCTTAAAACCTCGCTGCTTCAGCAGGAAAGTACTTTACGCTAAATGTTACTTTAGTTGGCCGAAGTATCTGTTAAAATTGTTTAAAAAGTTACTTACAGTAGTTGGCATGACAGGTACAAAAAAACGTGTAACGTTAGTTGCTTAATACATGACGTTGTCAACGTCTTCAATGGCCGTTTAGTTTCCTAACGGCGTTTAATTTAACTGTTCCGGTTTCCTACCTTGCTAAATACGTCTCTCCTCTTCATATAACGTCAGGGTCAGCTTAAAGTAATGAAATAAAATAAGTACTAACCTCTCATTAACGTTAGGTTACTACCCATCAGGTGAATAGAAATCGGTTCACAACTCTTGTGTGGCTTGTTGCCCTGGTAACACACTCAGCGACCTCCCAGTAAACAGCTTCCTGATTGGCTGCGACTAAACTAGCCGCAAACATGGTGCGCAGCTGGCAGTTTACCTTCGAGCCCCGAAGGTAAACTTCTCCCGTGTGCAAATATGTTGCGCTGAAGCTGTCTCTCATAATGAAACATCATACAACCAGTTTGCTTCGGTCCAGACCTTTGAATCTGCCCACTCCACCGAGTTAGAGTGGACTGGTTCTGTGTTTTTCTCTTTTAACTCACTATGCCCCACTCTTAAAACACATCACCTGTCGACTTAAAATTACGTTGGATTCTGGTGGCTACGTTGGTCTCTAGAGATTGGTTGGCAAAAATCGACCCCCCTCACGTGGAATATGGAAATAGATTAAAGTAGAGGCAATGTCATACTGAACATAGAAACAGAGAGTGATGAGTCGACAATTCTGTCGGATATCAGGCAAAACGAGTGTTATTAAAAAGAAGAAAAGCTAAAGAACGAACGTAATACCCTTTTCTGAGGAGTCATGAGAACACACACACACTCAATATGAAACAAAAAATATGATATCCTATATTTGGCATCGTATTTTAGGACTACGATAATGTAAAAAATACTCAATTACAAGTTGAGGCTGAGCTTGTTTTAACTACTTATATTACAAGGTTACACGGTTCATTAATATAGCCCACTGTTGTAGTTTATATTTAACAGTGCATCATATTTTTTATGAAGATCATATTTCGGATGTAAAATCTTAATCAGAGAATTAAAGATTACAAATAGATGTAACCAAGTAAAAAGCACAATACTCCCTAAACTAAACTCTAAACTGTAGGAAGTAACATCACATGGAAATACTCAACAGTACAAGTAGGCTACCTCACAATTGCTACGGTTTATTTAAATATACTCACTTTATAAATATACTCACTTTATGTGTGTGATTTAACTGTCTTTACTTTAGAAGTTCAATTTAAACCAAATGCAGCTTGTTTCAGACATGGAATTTGACCTTGATTCAAATTATTGCAGCCTTTCTTGGCCTGAGAAGGGGAAATGTTCTTTGCAGACTTTAAAAGAAACTAACATTTAGTGAAAATTAGTAACACAGTTACTTTCTAGTATAACATCCCTGGATAGTCCATGGACACAGTTGGGGAAATAATGTATATATCCAATAGAAGTAACAAACAGAAAAAAGTTTTCACTTTAGATATGTTCCATCTTATATTATATATAAACTTGTCCAACTCTGACTCTCTCTTACACACACACACACACACACACACACACACACACACACACACACACACACACACACACACACACACACACACACACACACACACACACACACACGCAAGAGGGTCATTATAAGGACAAGTGTGACTACAAAAGGGATTTGAAAACCCAGTGAGCATGTTGACACCGCAGGAATTTCTAATTGAATCTACAACTTTACAAATCCACGTATTTATCCCTCTTGACCGACTGTGTTCATGACATATATTTGGACTGATATCTTACTAATCTTTCACATAAATACCTTTCACACAGGACCCAATGTGGGAAAGGTATTTATAAATGTTTTTTTTTATAATTTTGCAAAATTACAACAATATTCACTACAGCTGTGGTTATAGCAGCCTAAATATTGAAATATTGTATATGATGTGTTATTATACCATATTGGTTTATGGTTCTCTTGACTTAAAGGCTCACAGTCCTATAGCAGCTGTTCAGCTTTTGTGCTTTCTCTGCTATCACTTTCATTCTTTCCTTCTAACCCATGAGTCAGCACTTTCAATTGTTGTGCAGCCAGTATGTGGGTGGGTGTGTGCGTTTGTGTGCGTGAGAGAGGGAGGATAAGTTATTGTAGCCTACAATATGGTTCAGTCCAGGCACATATGCATCAGTTAAAAGTGTTTAACCAACAAACAGTGACTCAAAGCGTTTGGTTGTTTATCAGTCGTTGCTGATCTTACATAATTCTCCTCATCTTGCTGTTTGTCTTTCCCTCTCTTGCCGCCTCATTGTTTCTCCCTCTGTTCCCAGCCCTGCCTCTGGCAGTGAACGGATCAGTGAGCTGCTCAGCCTGCTAGAAAATTGGATTTAGTCTTCTTCAAAGGGACCGGCAGTCTGCTTAAGCCCCGCCCCCTTCGCCCTGTAAGCCGTGACGTCGGCGCGCAGCACGCTCTCCGCCACTCCGTCCATCCGCAGCAGCAGCAGAGTCTCCATCAGCCGCTCCGGCTCCACCACCCTGAACTCAGCACTGGCAACGTCTGTCAAACAAGACACAAACAAGCGTGTTATCAGTAGATTGGTCCCGCTCGTCGTCAGATATGGAAGCGGCATCCTCCTCCACCAGTCAGTGCAGGTAAGACAGATAAGGCTGGATGTTGATGTTGGTGGACCGGAGTGGAATGAGCTTCATGGTTGTCAAGGCCACAGTCCACGCAAACGCATCTTGGTGTGGACTGTGCTGTGTTCATGTTCTTGTCGCCAGAGCTAAAGCAACATACACGCTTTATTCCGAGGATTAGTAGCCTCTATAAGGGCTTCCCTCCCAAGATGACGCCTCTCACTCTGACGTAACCGTGTGTTACAGGTGGTGGATCTGCCGTGTGTTCTTCAAGTCGAATTAATTTCGTTGATAAATATCTTTGCTGCTAACTTAACAGGCCAGTCTTGTGTTTCCAGTTCACTGACAACAATTGAGCTTAGCAACAGCTCAGGCTGTTTAAACTCACATTGCTGTGTTGCGTCTGCCAAAAAATGTGTGGCAAACAGCCTGGAGGCCGTCCCGCTCCGCTCTCTGCTCTGGTGCCTGAATGTAAAGTTCCCAGCAGCACCATGGACAGCTCCGCGCGCATCCGGTCGGTCCGCGAGAGCCATAGAACGGAGAGCCCACGAGCTCACTTCCTGCTCCTAGTTAAATCTCTTATTCTGCTGTTACATAATGCAAAGGCTACTGTGTTTTCAAAAGCCTGTGTGAACTGGCTGATCATTAACTGTGATGACTACACAGACAAGAACAACAAGCATTAAAATAGCTTTAGGCAAATAATATAAATTATATATATATATTCTGCAAAAATCTTAATTAATTAAATAGAGTAAAACTAGCCCGTTACTCTTTCCATATTCTTAAAATGATTGTAAAATTGTCCCGATACCTATGTATTGGAAGGTATGACTATTTCGGTGAAATTTGTCATTTAAGTGATCATTTATTTATTTTTAGGGTAAAGTTAGGGCAAGGTTTTTAAATAAATGAAATGCACACAGCTCTACCATAGGTGTAGTAAAATGTATTTAGCTTCAATAAGCTAAAACACAGTTGTGGAGATAATAGAAGCTAGCTAAAAAGTTAGCATCAGTTTTGTGTAAACTGTTTTAAACAGCAGGAGATTCCCGCCACCAACTGTCATTAGGCCGCAAATAACAAGATGGCTGCTGCAGACTGAATCTTAGAAGATGTGAGAGGTTATGTGTTTGTTCTTTAATGAAAGGGGGTTAAGATTATGTTGGAGGTTTAGCCATTGTCAGAATGTCCGTTGTGTGAACACCTTTCTTAGTCGTTAGCGGTTAGTTTAGTCAGTTTAGTTTGCTATTAGTAAATTCAGCAGCTGGACACATTTAGAACAGAATTTGGTTTTCCTCTTCTTCAACCTCCTTGTTTATAGGAACATTTCAGTGACGCTCATATAAAACATCACCGCAGAATGACAGACACATGACATGTCATCATGTTTTTGTTGGATAAGAGATTTCTATGGCAGGTCTACACACTGGACACTGGTTTCAGTTTCTCGGGTTTATGATAAGAAAAGATGACGTTCAGTTGTCGCGTTACACAAACATGAATTGCTCTCATCCCTTCCCCGCCTTATGTTGGCACCCACAGTGATTCTGTTTATGAATCACACAACAGAACGGCAGAAGTTACAGCAGCTGGAAGTATGCCTGGTTGTGAGTGTGTTTGTGTGTAAAGCTGCCATCTGAAGAATTATGTGAAGGGCAACCTCTGCAACCGACAAGCCGGTAATGGCAGCCATGCAACAATTGTGTCACAGTAGAATAAATCGATTATGTGTTATGATAATTCTTCCACAGATTTGAATACAGGAATACACATCTGCTTTATTTTTGTCTTGACAAAGTTTTAATGCCAGTCACAACTCAGATATTTAGTTGGGGCATTATTCACATTCATCACTTTGACTTCACCCGGTCTCTGGTGCCAACATACCTACCGATATCTAAGATGTCCCAGTTCTTTTTGGAGCTGAAGAAAAAAAAGAAAAGGGGAAAATGTGGGAAGATTGAACATCCGTCTCTCTCCTGCAGATTGGTTCGGTGAAGGCTGAAGTCTAAAGTGTCATTGTGTTTTAATAACAAAGCTTGAGGCACAGAGGGCTCTTTGACAACGTTATAGCTTAACAACCAGATTTATAACCAGAATAAAAGACTTTCAGACTTTGTATAATGTTATACCTCAAGGCTTTTCCAATGTAATCAGCATCCGTGATGAATAATTTGGCCGGTACATGGCAAAGTAAAAACCCATAAGTGCGTTGCCCAATGTTGTATTCATTCTTATTTTTTCCTTTCCATGCACTTTCACTCCTGCATTTCCAAGTGTCTTCCCCTCCTATTATCATAACAAAAATCGACAGTATGCTAAATTAAACTGACTTCTCTTGTCGGCAATGTTCGACTTTTTGCCTGGAAGTTAGAAGAAAAAAAAAAGCAATCACGTTAAATAGTATTTCTATGATTTATGGTTTGGTAATATTTACCATGAATCAATATTCTTCCCATTGTCTCCAGATACAGTTATGAAGAGTATAGGGAGACAGCAGACTGGCTGCTGGCCCACACAGAGCAGCGTCCTAAAGTAGCCATCATCTGTGGTTCGGGCCTGGGCGGACTGGCTGACCTGCTGGATGACAAGACCATGTTCCCGTATGAGGATATCCCACGTTTTCCCACCAGCACTGGTAAGTTGTCTCTGACAAATTGCATATTATCTCATGTGTTTTGGAAACTGTACATAAGCATGCTAGCAGCCGCTCATACTGAATGTGTGCCGTGCAGTGCCGGGCCATGCCGGGCAGCTGGTGTTCGGGAGGCTGAAGGGCCGTGACTGTGTCTGCATGCAGGGGAGATTCCACTTCTACGAGGGTTACGACATACACACGGTACGCTACAGTGCATACTGCTTTTGGTACTTTTTTTATTAGTAAGACCAGCACAGCGTTATCGCTAAGATGAAAAGTTCACAGCCATACTATTGGCTGTGTGATGCTGTAATTGACAGTTAAATGCTGAGGTAGGCATGCTCACAGTAAAAATACTAACATGCCGAGGTGTCCGTTTTAGTTTAGCATGTTAGCATGCTAACATTTGCTAATCAGCCCTACTACAGCTGAGGCTGATGGGAATGTCCTTAGTTTTGCATGCATTTAATCCAACGTATTGTAAAACATTGAAATTATGACCTGATGATGATGCCAGAGGGAAAAAAAGGGGTCAGCAATTATTAGTCACAAATGCAAAACTTCCGGTTATGTTAGAGGAATATTCAGGGTATCATCAAATCTCAATGCAATCCATTTAAAGTTATCGAGATATGCAGTCTGGACTACAGTGGTGGACCTAACACTATCGCCACCCATGTCGGCTAGCATGGCTTAAACACTGTGTTGTATCTTAGAATGACATTGTTTGTATACTGGATTTATCTATGTTAGTATCTGTTATGCTGGAAGTAAATTCATTTATTAATGACTTAAAATGAAATTTGAATGAACACCGTTTTTTTGTGTAGTAAAGCAGACATATGCATTTGTTACTACTCTAAGTTGCCTTATGAGCAACTTTCTGTGTCAGTTTATGTCACGAGCCATTTTGGAAACTTGCTGATGCGAATGATATACTATACAGGATAACTGAGCCAAAGCTGGCAGTTTCAACTCTGACTTTGTCAATCATCTTGAGAACAACATTCACAGTGTTAGGCGTCGGCCTAATCTTTAAACCTGACATGAGCAAACACTAACTTTGTTATTTGTGTTGCAGAGGGAGGCTCTTTACAAGACACGCCATTCATTTTGCGCCACATGATCTCTTAATTTTAAGTTCCAATTAGAACATTGACCTAGTGATAATTGTAGATACAGTATTTGTAGTACTTATATCAAAATGCCTGTAAAAGTTATTATTTTGGTTCTGAACATTTTACCATTTAAATTCAACAGCTCAAACCTTCTTTACACACCCTGTCTGAGAAAACGACTCTCAGAGACACTTAAAGCTTTTATCTCATCCTCAATCATGATTTTGCAATTGTATTATATAAAGTTGTGTAAACTTGATATATGACCATATTATAGCTCACAACTGGCTAACAATTTACTATGTGTGTTGAATGATCAGCTGCAGAATCATGATGACAGTAAGAAAACCACCCAGTGTGTCATAGTGTGGCTACGGGACTGGCCTTTGGCCTCTGGAGACACTGTATCCTGGTTTTATTTCTTATTACCAGCTGTGATGTGCCATCATATAAAATGATCCATGTAACCCCACTGTATCATAAAATCCAATTTCATACATACAGCAATAGAAAGCCAGATGCATTATGACCCTCCTGTATCCGGTTGGGACTTTAGACAGACATATAATGGATGAAATTCCTCCAGTTCAATCACCACATGAGTTGAACTTTAAAAGATTTGTTTCTGTCCAAGCCAACTACCGTAAATCTTCCCAAAACGATATTACCGATATGCTTTCTTGGCTAACTGAACAAAATCCTAAACTGAACAGAAGATCAGGCGAGAATCAGTTTTTATAAGCAACGCTAGCAGAGTGACGTAAGATTTCATCAATTCATTTCTTCTTTTTACAAAGTGAACTAAAACACCGACAATGAGGAAGATCTTGGCTAGATAATGATGATACATATTAGACAAAATACAAATCATACCCTCTAAACTAAAGAGAAATCAGGTTTGAATTGCAATCAAACACCATGACCAAGCTTGTTTACAAGGTATTAAGTCAATGCTGATCTACAGAGGAAACCATAAAGTGCACCTCTGGATGGATGGGGGAAACAACACCGAATGGGAATACTATTGACTCTTCTGGTCCATAAATAATTCATGAACAGTTACTGATTGGTTACGGTTAAACTCCAAAAACAAACTGCTCGCAAATTTAAAACTGTCGACTGGACTGAAAACAAATACAACATGAAGCAAAATAAAATCATATAAAAAGATATTAAATAATATTAAAAGCATGCAAGACAAACTTCCACTCAAGGCACATTTCAACACACATGGCAGTTGTAGCAGCTTATCGCGCTTTATTCAAGTTTTTAAAAAAAACAACACATTATTTACCTCCAATGATGTCGGCCTGTTTCAAATACCCTGCAAATATAATGACACACCCATCAGCCTCAGCTCCACTTTGTGGTTAGTGTTAATTAGCGTGTGTTAGCATGCTAACACACTAAACAAACATGTTTAATATGGTAAACATTACACCGAAATGTCAATGTTACAAATGAGCATTTACCGGTAAATGCTAAACATGAAAATAGCATTGTCATTGTAGGCATGTCGGCATGCTGGTGTTAGCATTAAGCTCAAAGCATCAAACCACAGGAGCGTATCTAATCTCCCAGGTTCAATCTCCTCTTAATATTACTCCTTCAGGAGACCTTTCAAAGGCGTTTTCTCTATTCAAACTACATCTCCCTTCGGTTATTTGCAATTTGAACTACGAAGATAGCCCTTACCCATCTCATACTATGAGGACACACAAGGAGGACCTCAATCGATCGCTAGCATGGCTGTGCCCTCTTAATCTTGTTCTCTTTAATTAAAGTCCTTTTTGTTTCTGTGTTGCTCTTTTTTTGTCTTCTTCCTAGTCAGGTGACATTAGAAATCATTGACTGAAAACGAGCTTACATGGGTAAATATGTCTTGCCACCCAGGAGCCTTTTGGCAAATAATTGAATCAAGTCAACTCTTTTATTAACGGCTCCCTGCTACAGTGTAACTACCGACAGTCCTGCCATTACATATGCAGCTTACTGTGCTTGCATTTTATCCCAGACAAGGCCGAAAGTACACTGACAGCACAGTCCACTGCTACAATATGCAAAACGCATATCCAAACAGGCCAATAATCCACAATGACAGCGCTGACCTTATCGAGAAACCGGGGTACTTGGAAACATTTCTGCATTAACTAGCAAGTCACTTTCGGAGGCAATTCAAGCGACAGACAAATGT
This sequence comes from Leptoclinus maculatus, assembly GCA_032191485.1. Lineage (NCBI taxonomy): Eukaryota > Metazoa > Chordata > Actinopteri > Perciformes > Stichaeidae > Leptoclinus > Leptoclinus maculatus. Next base: position 6,786,188 of record JAVDOI010000007.1, read on the forward strand.
GAAATAGAAACAGCAATTTCAAAATGGGACTGCAGTGAGAAGGAGCATTAGTAGTCATTACCGGGCCATCAGCTGCCCTATGAAGTTTAGTGCAGAAGCACGATTGTTTCAGTCATGCACAGTTCAACAAGGACCTACAATAATAATAATGATCTACTGACATCAGTGTAGGCGGAAGGTGTCCCTTTTAAAATATTGGCTTTCTCATGTGATGCATTTTCTCCACTGTTGTTCCCAGGTGACCCCCATCTTGTAACTCCCATTTGTAAAAAAAAAAAGATATAATAAAAACGGACATACGTCAAGCAATAGAAGAACAACAGTATCTGTCTCTGAAGCATAGCGCGTCTGTTACTCCAGGTGGCGTACCCGGTGCGAGTCTTCTACCTCCTGGGCGTGGAAACTGTGATCGTGACAAACGCAGCGGGGGGACTCAATGGCAGCTACAAAGTGGGAGACATCATGCTCATCAAGGATCACATCAACATGCCGGGCTTCGCGGGCCAGAACCCGCTCTGTGGGCACAACGACGTCAGGTACAGCACAAAAATCGCCAATGCAGGACTATGAAAGTTAAACACTTGTGTGCATCGGCCACATCTTTGTCTTATTGCCATGTCCCATTCGTTTATTTGACATGTCTCCAGGTTTGGAGAGCGTTTCCCTTGCATGTCGGACGCGTACGACCGTGAGCTGAGGGCTCTGGTCAAGCAGACAGCAGAGGAGCAAGACTGCGGCAGCTTCCTGCAGGAAGGGGTTTACTGCATGCTGGCTGGACCGACATACGAGACCATTGCAGAGTGCAGACTCCTGCAGACGCTGGGGGCTGATTGTGTGGGTTAGTACGGCTCTCTCGTGCTCACTTAAAGGGATACTGATGTGTCTCGAAAGTGCATCTACAACAGCTTGGGGATATTTAAATGAATATGAATTCATAGTTTGGATAAGGAGAGATATAATAATTTTGCAGTGGTGGCCCCTTCTGGAATAGGAAACAAAATGTAAACAAATAGGCCAAGGTGTAGTATTAGCTTCAGTATTCAGATAGCGAGATTCGTCGTGAATAACGTTAGTGGTTTTCAGCGGATTTGTTGGGCAGTGCAGGATAGAGCTTGACTGACGTTGCACAGATGTTATTTTTACATCATGATCTGATATTGTACCCTGGTGCCTTGCAAAAAAAGAGCTATCTGAGCTATTCTCATTTTTATTTTATAGACAATCCAGAACAGCTTCAATCCCCTCTAGACCTCCTCCCATTTCATTCACAACTTTTTATTTTATTTTGCAATATGACCCGATAGCTATTATGGCGGATATTCGTACCTCTAGAAGAATCATACAGTATGGCCCAATGCAAGTGTGACTTGTGTTTTTCCACTGTTAAAACCTGCTGTTCTATTTCTATTACTTTCCTCTTATTTTGAAGATGGGGTTCAAATACAAATCATGTTTTATTATTTGACCAATTTAGGTAAGTTTGAAATATTTTCACGGTGCAGGGAGCAGGACAGACAGGAAGGATGCAGAATGCAGAAACTGGCAGATTCAATGCTGATCATTTAATAACACAAAAAGTGTACTGATTCCAGTGGGCGGGACGGAAACTCCTTGCAGCAACAATAGACGAAGGACAGAGGAACTGAGGTGGTATAGATAGGGTACATCCCAAGTCTCTTATTTGTCATTTCCTCTCTCCTCGCATGGTTTCCTGCCATGCGTCTCTCCATGCATCCCTGGGGGGAGGGACTAAGACGCAAGGAAAAGACGCAAGTGAGGGAAACGGGGATGCAATTAAGAGACTTGGGATGTACTCATAGTCACCGACTAACAAGGGAAGGGGGAGCAGGTGAGCAGGCCTAATGAGGGACAGGTGAAACTAATCAAGGCAGGGCAGACTATCAAAAAGGCGGGAAAACTCACAAAAACAGGGAGTAAAACCAAATATGACACGTGAGGAGTGAACTTCAAAATAAAACAGGAAACAGACGAAACAAAAACCCAAGAACATGAAAATGATTTTGTATATTGTATATGAATATATATATATATATATATATATGTATAAACTCTTTAAATTATGTATAACACTCTTACAATTCTAAATCACATGATTGATTATTATTATTATATTATTATTGTTGTGCTCATGATTAAGTCAGTGTACCTGAGATGGACTTCTCCCCTCTGTCTAGGTATGAGCACAGTGCCAGAGGTGGTGGTGGCTCGTCACTGTGGCCTGCGTGTCTTGGGTCTGTCCCTCGTCACCAACAAGGTCGTGACGGATTACGACAGCGTTGAGAAGGCCAACCACCAGGAGGTGCTGAGGACCACCCAGCGCAGAACCCAGGACCTCCAGAGGCTCGTCAGCAACCTCATCCCCAAGATCTAGTACCTTCATCTGAAATCTGCAGACAAAATTTCTAGCCTCAGAACAAAGCTGTTGGTGACTAACTTTGAACAAAGGGTAAAAATGAGGTGCAGGTATGTGTGGATAAGTTGTCACTTATTGCATTGTCTAGCTTGGTTAACTGGGGGAGTGAGTGAGAGGTTTTTGAGGTAGGGAGCAGAGTAAAGATAAAAATGTTGAGAATGTCAATAGAAATGTCCACGCCATTTGGTGGATGTTGGCATTATTGTATGTGTCTAGTTTGCGATTCAGTGCTATCACAGCAGGACTTTTCCAGTCCCCATGAATCAATTTCATGGGGACACCATAGCATATATTACTCACAGCTAGCTCAATTTGGTCTTCAGAGGTGTAATATCTATGAATCGAAAGAGAAATAATTAGCAAGTTGGCTATTAATCGGACAGTTTTAATAGAAGACAAGGATCGGCTTTAATTTTCACTTTTGACTGTTTTTGGTTTAGCACTGTCCAATCCTTTTGGGGCAAATCATTAAAAGAACTAGGGGATTATCAGAACCCTCGAAACACATAAAAAGTGACTTATCACCAAGTTGAAAAGCAGCGTTTCACCTCCCTCGCTGGTTGGAAGATTCAAGTATATTTCCCCGACAGACTACTGTTGCCTGTGGTTGGTGTGGTCAGAAGCATACACCTGTAACCACACCCCGCAGTGATGTCACCGTGTACCGACACACCCCGGAGTACACTTTGCATCTTTGCAGCAAGTTGCTCTCTCACAAAAAAAGTGATGCACATGTATCATGAGATCTAGAAAACCAGGTTTGGGAAATGTTGAGAAAGAAGAATTAGATTTGAAATGACACACTGACTTTTGTTTTTGCATTTGAGTCCAAATCCAGAGTACTGTGGTGGCTACTTGTGATTATAGTACACCATTCCCTTGCTCATGCTCTCATATATCCCAGATCACGTATCAGTAAATGTGATAGGAATAGCAACAGCGGTGGCTGTTGTACAACCCCCACCGGTGTGTATTTCTATCCAGCGTTTGTACTGCCGGGTCCATTGGGTTTCCTCTCTACACTACTACGTGTTAAAAAGACTGGGAGCTCTCTGACGGCTGAACCTGTTTCTTTGATTGCGTCTAAAAGAATGTGAGACAATTCTGTGATCAGCTCACTACTAATGACTAATAACAGACACACAACACTTTTACTTTTAACCTACTGGGATGATTGTGCCATGGTTAGTAGTTATGATCACTGGCTAGCATCCTGCTCTTGTAGATGGAGACTCAGCAACATGTTTTTTGTTTTATGAAACAGATGATTGTCTATAATTAAGGCTCGTAGAGTGATACCCTCCATTATTTAAAATTACATTTGTTATATGGGTACATGCTGTATGTCTTATTTGCCTTTGGTAAAGTATGCAACTACCACCTATGAAAGCATCGTTCATAGCTTAAGTTGTATTCACTGTGCACTTATGCGTTGGCCTTGACATGTTGGAGAAAAAACAGCCTGTTCCTTCTCCAGCAGGGTATCAGACGTGAATCCACATAATAACAGTTGCTAATTATAGAGAATAGAATATTTCTTGTGATCTAACTGGATTGTTGGGACCAACTGGCACCTGCTCTTTCCTTCATTAGGTGATTGCTTGTTATTAACAATGTATAATGAATACTTATTTTAGCTATGAATCATAGTGGCTATATTTTGCAGATCAAATCAGAGTTGCTTATTTTTGAAGTAGACAAATTAGTTATTTAAAATATTTAATGTATTTGATAATGAAGTGTTGAAATGGCATTCATTCAATGCCAATCCTGGAAGGATCTCCATTTTAAAAAGGCAATGGAGTTTTAGCTGAAAAAGCCTGTCCACAATCAAATCTGATCTGAAAAAATTGCTAAAGTCAGAGGCTAATCTGGTCAAGCAGCAGTGATGTATGAAGGTTTTTCTGGGGTGGATTGCATTTGGATCCCTTTTATTTGTACACCAAGAGACCACAGCACTGTAATGTCAGGGAGGGCTGTAATACCTGGGTCTGCAGTGTTCAATCTTCTCCAGAACGATCTGGAACCTCCTGCCAGGTCCCCTCCTCCGTCTCATTCATTAGAGCTGCAAGGGCAAGAGAAATTCTAAATCAGCATTCCAACATCTTCGACCATTTGTATCAGGCTCAACATCAGGATGCTAATGGGAGTCTTAAAGAGGAATTCCACTCAGAGTGAAGCCTGCCATCATCGAAGTGTAAAATCTGAATTTCAACTGTTCCATAATAAACATGAATCTTCTTATTTACATGCAAGTTATTCATTTGAAGATGCTCTTTCCATGCTCAGTATTTTCCTGTATGGGCACAAGTCCATGTTGCATTTTATTTCCTTGTTAGTTGTTTGTGAAGTCTTCCACACGATTGCATTTACTAGACTGAATAACTGAAGGATGTTATGTGTTAATCATATTTACTGTCTCCAGGTCTCAGGTTAGAATCTAATTCACTAACAAACAATAAACCCCGCTATCTCTCTATTGGCGTAAACATACTTTATTTGAATACCAAATGTTGCTGCTGTCAAATAAAATCTTGCAGATGACATATGGATGCTGGTATTTTCTGTCATGGCTGAGAGCACGTGTTTATTTGTGTGTGTGTGTGTGTGTGTGTGTGTGTGTGTGTGTGTGTGTGTGTGTGTGTGTGCGAGTGACTGAGTGTGTACTGAAGGGTTGTGTCACCTGAATTAATCAACATGGCTGCTTTCAAGGAGAACTCGAGTTTCTTCCAACGATAATGATGATCAGTGAACGAGCTGATATCCGCGAAGAGCAGGGAGATAAAGGAGAAGTGCACACACACACGCGCACACCAACGCATCCACTCGCTCTGTCCTCAGCTTCCCTCTCTCAATCCTTCACTTTAAACACACCTCAAACAGACGTCGACTCCGTGAGATTGAGATGAAGTGGAAACGGCTGTCCCGCGCTCCTTTCCGTTCCATAATTCATCCACATAACGGCGCGCAGAGGTGCAGCCCACTGCGGAGCTGAAATATTCATACAAATGAACGAGGGAGGCGCAAACACAACACCTCCAACTGGGCTGAAATTGCACGTGCGCACGTTCACGCGACTCGGCTTCGTGGCGACAAAAGTGAGACGCACTACGAAATACGTGCGTGCATAGGATGCAAAAAATAGCGGGCTCCCCCTGCTACGAATGGAGGGACGCGGTAGACAGGCAAACTGATAAAGACGAGACGATAGGAGAGAATTAGAGAGGGGAATGAAGTGGATTTGACTCGGCAGTCCCCGCAGGCTGGCGACAGGCCCCGTCTGTAATGTAATGTTGATCCATCTATTGTCGCCGTGCCAAGCGAGCCCAGAGCCAGCTATTGATTATTACAGAGTGAAAAGAGCAGCTGAGGAAATGCAGCGGGACAGCTCTGCTGAGTTCACGCTCTTAAACACTAGTGTTACACACACACACACACACACACACACACACACGTGCTGCTCTCGTGCACTGTCATGAACCTGAGCTCGCGCTGAGTCTACGAGTAGGCTACAGCACCGCTCCTGTTAGTGGATGCGACTTCTGACAAGCGTAAGAAACCAGCGTCAGTTAAGGGGGGGGGGGCAGTGACTCCGGTGACTTTCACGCGCGCGCGCTGCCTGCAAGAGGAGTCGGCTGCCAGCGAGTGTGTCAGCACTGCATTCTGTACCGGCAAGCAGAGCGGGGGAAATGACTGCTCCTCTACCTCGGGAGGAGATGTGCCGAGGTCGAGTTCGACAACGCATCTTTATGCATGACGGTGCCGGCTTGGTTTGTCTGAATCATCTTAAATATGTGCCTTATGCGCCCCATGGTCAGACCACCTCACGTGGAGCCTGGAGCCGGAGTTGTCGCTATAGCTTCGGTACCAACCTAGTTCACTCTGACCAGCAGGTGGCTTTATAGCTGAGACACAATGACTCGGCCTGGGGTGTTGAGGAGCTGCAGTATTTATTTAACAACAAATCAACAGCACACAGACACTGTAACACCCAAGTGCAAGTTATTCATGAAAGAAAGTTGCTACTTGTACAACACATTTTATTATATTAAAAAAAACATCTTTAAAATACATTTTAGAAAAAATCATCGATGCATTGAACCTGACAAATCTTGATCACATTTCAGAAAAAAATCAAAGTTCAATTATTTCTTGCTACTTGTTCCATCAGCATTTAGTTGCTAGATTTACTAGCTACTCACTTGCGAATTAAAAAATATACATATCGCCTTGAATTTGGATTAAGGAAGCAAGACATTGTGGTATTTATTATAAATGTATGTGGGTACATAGATGTTATGAGAAGCTGTACATGTGGGGACTTAGGACCCAGGGGTAATGGGGGTGAAGCAGGGCAACCTGGGAAGGAGTCTGGCTCGTGAGAGTAATGTACATGCGGAGCTATGCGAATAAAGAGTTGAGTTAAGAGCAGTTTGTTCTCACATTTATTTGGAAACACGACAGACATCATATTAATCACTGTGCTTTGGAGGAGTTGATATATTTTGGAGAGAGCTAGACTAGCTGTTTCCCCCCGGCATGCAGTCTTTATGCTAAGCTAGTTGGCGCTAGCTCCAATACTTGACACACAGATGAGTGGCATCAATCTTCTCATCCAACTCTTGGGAAAAAAAGCAAATAAGGGTATTCTGCTAATTGTCACCATAGTGAGCATTAATTAAACTGCTAACGAGACAGATATTTCCCTCTGGAGTTGTTGAAAATAAAAAAGGCTGATTCATCATGTTAGTGGGAGAAAAAAACGTGACTTTTTTGCACTGCCTAAGGCCGCCATGAAGTTGATCTATGACACAATTTTAATGACACGGTTGATTATGTAGAATGTTGCCTTTTCACAACAGGCATTTCGACATCTAGTAGAAAAAACACAGGAGTAGGTACAAAAATGAACAACTACTAAAAAAAACACCCAGTTATTTATGAAAAAAGTATTGATTCTCTTTTTCTTCTCTGTTTAACCAGATGTCTTTTTGCAGATTCCATCCAACAGCAGGAATATGCTTCTAGGGATACTTGCCCTCCTGCTCATTACAGTCGTATTACTTCATCCTGAATATTATCACCTCTTGGAGTAAATGAGTTGAAGAAATATATGAGTACTTTTTTTTTTTTAAATCCTCATTCTCCTAATATGATCCTGTGGCTTTGACTACCCCTCTGCCCCTCAGCCTAGCCATTAATGAAAAAAGTTATTTTTCCATTTTTTTTCTATTTTTTCTTCTTCTAGAATTTACATTTATTATGTGGGCTAATCACTGCTGGCTGGAGGCAGTGTGGGAAATGTGATTAGTGTGTGAATTCTAATTAAGTCTGTGAAGCCTCACACACCGGCAGACCAGCTCGGGGAACTGCACGCTTAGATACACACACAGATGTAAGGGAGGAACACACTCAGTCATCTCACACACACACACATACACACACACACACACACACACACACACACACATCCATTTCACGTGCATATAGAAATTCACATGCATGCATGTGCACTGGATCACACACACACACACACACAGGATCTAATGTAAAGCATGACGATGCAACAACCAAACACTCTGCTCACTATCTCCATCTTTCTCATCTTTGTCTCTCTCTCACACACACATATACACACACTCACACATCAGTCTGTCCACTGCAGTACCCAAGACGTCCTATCACACACAGCCACATCAAGCTTGAACGCACAGAGAGAGAGATAGAGAGAACAGAGAGAGAGAGAAAACACACAGAGAGAGAGAGAGAGAGAGAGAGAGAGAGAGAGAGGATGGGAGGAAGCTGACTCAGATGGATGTCCTGTCGGTGGATGTGCGCCCCCAGCGGCAGTGCAGCGCCGCTGCCGCTCCTTCGCCGGGGTTAAAAAGCGGCGGGCGGCGCGCTGGGGCCACAGTGTGGGGGTGTGTTTGAACGAGAGAGAGACAGAAAAGTTAGCGGCGGATTTCTTTCTGGCTTCTGACCCACAAGCAGCATCCGTTCGAGAAGCATCATGGCCAACAAAGCACAGCAGCCTCCCCACCTGCACCTGGCCGAGGTCACCGCGTCCCAGTTCCTCGACATTTGGAAACATTTCGACGCTGACGGTAGGACACTTTCTTCTTCTTCTTCTTCTTCTTCCTCCTCCTTTCCTAAAAGTTATTACAAACTGCGAACTCACGAGAGAATGCTGGATTACAGAGCGCATCACTGCTGTCAAATGCAACCTATTGAAGGTAGGTTATTGATAATCATACAGGGAGATGCATGGAAAAGGATTGAAACGCTTCCTCCTATAATAGAGCAAAACCGTTATAAAGCCTAGAATAAACAGACTATAATAAAACAGCAAGTGTTTGTCGTTTTGGCGTATTAAAGCGACTATTTAGGAAGAGAGAAAAAACATCCACAATGTAATATAGCATTCTGAATATTATAGCGTCTATTTTGTCTTTAATTAGTGATAATAATCTTTGTCGTCTTAAGCTCCCTGTGTGGGAGAATAATAAAGTAGCCAAACGCAGCATTTTCATGTTTAACAGTTCTGTTTATGAGCTAATATCAGACCTGATATTCTGGATGTATCGAAGCACTGCATCCCTCAAAAAAGTTCGACGTCTTCCAAATTATTCTCTGATGCCGACCACTCCCGACACCACGTGGTATGAGTTCATTTTATTACATTTTTTGTATTTAACTGCACATGCCGATGCATGATTTCTAATGACAAGCCCTCAAATAAAATATTTAATTGAGTTATTTAAAGACTATACTTAAAATATTCAATGAGCCTTACAAGGCGAGTATAATTCTTTTCTGTTAATTCATCTTTATTTTGCAATCATTTCATCATTTAATTCGGGTCTCTTTGAGGGTTAACCTATACTCACTGACAGTTTGGAATGTTACCTTTACGTGTAAGTAATTGGCTCTGTCTGATGCTCCTCCTGTTGGTATCCGTTTGCAATCAAAAACTGGCTTATTTAAGTTTCATCAATAATGTCAGTCTGTCAGGTGGTGATGCTCTTTATGCAGTGGAATGTGAATATGGATTTATGTGATGCAGATGCGATACCTGTAAATGTGAAATTGTCCCATCGGCCTACTAATTTATTCAGCGTCTCCCTCCCCACCACACACACACACACACTGTTTCTTCCCTCGGTCTCAGTCATGATCTTTTCTGTTTGTCTCCGTACAGATTTGACAGTTCAGTCTTTCTTTTTCTGGCTCTGCAAATATCTCTGTGTGCATGTGTCTGTGTTGCAGAGTGACAGTATGACTTTTGTTTTTTTCCTAGCCAAATTCATCATTCGTCTTTGCTGTCATGAATGCCTCATAAGTCTGATTATATAAATCCTTTTCTGTGGATCAAGGGCATTTTGTGAACTGGTGAAAGTGTTTTGAGAAAGGAGATCTCTTTTGTGGTTTCCTTTAAAAACTCAGACTGGGACATTCACATAAGTGACCAGTCTGAACCCCGGCTGCAACCGGTCTTATTAAACAGAAAGTCCTCTCTTGGAACATCTCAAGAACGTTGATCGAGTCGTCAAGGCGAGTGTGTCGCTCCTATTTGTTTTACACACACGCTCCCGGGATTTCATTGTTAATGCGATCTGTTTTTGACGCCTGCACACATGCTGAGATGCACTCCGCGGGGAAATCAGGGCGGAATGAGGAGTCGGTCTGGGGCTCAGCAGCTGGGCTCCTCCACATGAGCCAATGTGCAGATAAAGTTGACATAAGCATTGTTGTTTTTGCTCTTTTGTCCTGCTTCGAGACCCAGGATGTCAGTCCTACCACCCCGGGTGCCTCAGGTGCTTTACATATTGTGCTTTGCAACGAGCCACTTTGCAAATCAAATACAACCAGTGAGCGTCAACAGATTTGGCTACAGCGTTTGATTCCTGCTCTCATTACTGGGAGTATCTTCTGGCTCGGCAGAAAGAGAGGAGAGCTAATTTGCTTGCTCAGATTGAGTAAACATCTCCCGAGTTGCAGATAAAAATACACAGGAGGCGATGCACCCAGAGATGATGAAACCACATATTCCCCTGTTGGCCCAGGATCAAGTCTCATCTGGATTGCGTCTCTCGCAGCTCCTCCGCTCTGCGTCCCTCTCATCTCTCTCTGCTGTCTCAGTCAGGCCTCCTCAATTCAATCACTTCAAAGCTGAAAGAGGAAACAACTGCAGTTCCTTTTTGCTAATTATAGAGCATTTGCTGTCAATGATTTTTTTATTAACCTGCATATGGAAATTTGGCAGCATCGAGCAAAATCCACTTCCTGAATTGACCCAGCTGGTCTCAACACAAAATATTTGAATAGACAGGGCTGCAGTCTCCTTTGAAAGGCAAATGCACTTTATATAGGCTTTAAATATGCACTTAGTTGGCACAGCTGCCCACTTTGAGAGCTTTCCTGTGTTGGGGTTGAATTTTAGAATCAGAGCCGGAGGACTGAAGCGCCTTTACCGGTGTCTCCTGGGACCGTAATACGCAGCATACAAAAGAGTGTGTATTTGGGCCAAAAAGTGGTTTTGTGAACCTTTTTATCTTGCTCGTTGGTGCGAGCTTTGAGGGCTTGTGCAGAGGGACCAAAGTGTATGAGAGCAAGTCGGTGGGAGCGCCCTCATTACGACATAAAAAACGAGTTATTCGACATTTAAGTTGAGTGATGGGGAAGTGCGTTGAAGTCAGCCATGAAATGTATCTGCCGGAAGTGATGCTTTTTTGTGTGCTTGGGACAGTTTACTGCAACATTTCATAGAAAAAAAACAAAGGGTACCACAAGCAGATTGTTGTGTCTTAGAGGCTGAATGAGAAAGTAAGCACTTATCCTACTGATATGAAAAAGCACAGTACAAACAGATGCTCCCTTTAAGCACAAAAATAGTGGGATGTATGGCTCTGTGGCTGCATTTGTTGAAGGTGTGACAGCGCTCTGGCATAATCTGTTCATAAATCTATTTTTATTGTCATTTTATGCCATTTGCCTTGTAGTTAATCACATCTTACTCTGTTTAATTATCAAGCAGGCCATTCCTCTCCAGAGCGCTAAATGTCAATAAGACCCACAGGAGGGAGGCTCGATAGTAGCGAGGCATTTTACCGTCCCACTTATTGAAACAGCAGAGCCTGTATTCATGAGTTTTGATAACATCGCTGAGGAACGCCCCCCCCCCCCCCCCCCCCCCCCCCACACACACACACGCACGCACGCACGCACTCACTCACACACACACACACACACACACACACACACACACAAACACACACACACACACACACACACACACACACACACACATTTCCATGGATAGAACAAAGAGGCTCAGATGCTGGTTGGATGGGGAGTGGGAGCTAGAAAGAAGATGACAGAGAGTTAGAGGGAGAGGAGAGGAAGTGGATGGCATAATAATCTTTGTTAGCGTTTAATGAGGCAGCTCTGCCTTCCAGCGTTTTATTGAAGCAGCTAGTCACATCGTTTGGAGCCATCTGTCCAGCCATTCGGCGTGCTTGTTGATGGGATGTTGGCACGGGCTCACAGACTACCTGGGTGAAGCGGGCACACTCATTTGTCCTCTGAATAGGTTCTGTCAGGGCAGCAGAGCACCGGGAGTAAGCATGAAATGAGATAATCAACTTTGTTTTCCCATAGCTAAATCTGTCATGATGGAATCCAAGAAAATGTGATGGACGTCTTTGTAGGGTGAACCCCAATTCGACAAAAGTGACACTTTGTGTGTCAAATTGATTGACAGCATTCAGTGAAACAGGGTTGAAACATTTTAAAACTTCAGTTCTTTGTGGCAAAATATCATCGCTTTCACAGTCTAGATGAAAAAAAAAAGAACCGGGTAGAAAGTACACTGTTATCTATATTGATTCGTCCCATTTGCCGAGCTCCCCGCTGACAGCGGTATTGATCTCCGTGGAATAAAAGAAGCTGCCCGTGGATCATCACCTTCAAAAACCAAGAAAAGCAGCTTTCCATATATAGCCTCTTCTCGTGTACAACACAGTCTTTGAGGAGTGATCAGTTTGCATCGTGTCAGTCAATAGTCTAATCTATTGAGCCAGAGGGGGGGAAGGAAGAGAGTCACTGGTAAAGGCTCATGTTTGGATCAATACCGGGCCAAAACCGAGCCATGCTGGGATCTGTTTGACACTGTGACCACATCTGTGCAGATGTTTTTTGTATTTTTTTGCATGTCAGCGATACTGAAATGCGCCCCTTTGTGGTATGTTGCGATGACATAGGTTTATGGCTCTGCGTGTCTCCCAGGTAATGGCTACATCGAGGGGAAGGAGCTGGAGAGCTTCTTCAGGGAGTTGGAGATGGCCCGGAGAGGAGCAGGGGTGGTGAGTTCAAGGAGTAGAGATTAAACACACGCACACATACTGGCCACTCAGGTTTCACTTGTACTGAGTGCAAATGTTTTCCAGGACCCTTCAAACCCCACATTCAGAGAAAAGATGAAGGAGTTCATGCAGAAGTTCGACAAGAACAAAGACGGACGAATTGAGATGTCAGAGGTAAGGCCTGGAAGGTGCTTTCTTTTTTATGCTTTGAAATCTGTAGTTTTCATTAAAGGAGTAGATTAACATTTTGGGAAAAATGTCCTTTTGCAGAGAATTTAATTTTTTTTGTCAGTGTGTCATAGTACATTATTAGAACAGATGAAAGTACCTATTATTGATGTGAATTAGATTTGATGCCACTTCCATTTGTGTAGCCAGCAGCCGGCTAGCTTAGCTTAGCATAGGGACTGAAAACAGGGGAAAACTGCTTGTCTGCTTTCTATGGAGGGAGAGGAAAAGTTGTAAAAAGAAAAAGCTCAGATAATTCACAGAGCCGAAGCAATACAGTGCAAGGCTTGGTCAATACTCCGATCGATTGCATAAATACAGTCTTTATGATGGTCTCAACGGAGCGTCAGTTTGGCATATTGCTTTCCTTCGATTTTACCATTTTCGGATCGTGATTTGAAAGAGATGCAAGAAGAAGGCTCTTCTGCAATATCAATAATCCACCGGCAGCATGGAACATCTGAGAATGACTTTAAGGTTCAGTTGTTGGGGGTAAAAATCAGGGGCAAAGGCTTTGTCTGAACCCAAAACTTGATTCCTAAATAAATTCTTACTTAGGCACAGCCCGGGTTCTCTATTATTTATGTCCGAGTTGGCCATTTGAGGCTTTGCAGACAAAAAGCTCCCCGGTCTCCATCTCTTCTCTCCCAGCACATCAACCCCACCATCTTGTGTTCTCACCACTCCCATTTTCCTGTCATTTCTCTCTCTAGCTGGCCCAGATTCTCCCAACAGAAGAGAACTTCCTGCTCTGCTTCAGAGAGTTTGTGAGCTCCAGTGCTGAGTTTATGGCGGTAAGAGAGTGTCTCTGAGTGTGTGTGGACGGGCCGGTATATATTTTTTTGTTCCCTCTCGCCGAACTCTGTCATTTGAACGGTTCTTTGCAATGCTTTTTTTACAAAGGCTTTTTGTTCACTTAGAAATGCCATTAGTCAGGACACATAGGCTGTATTTGTTTCTCCAAAGATTCATGTGAATGTCCCTGCTGGTGTATGCAGAGGAGCTTTGGGTTGTTATGGGTAGCCGTAGAGGTTTTGCAGAGGAGCTGATGTTCACAACTCCCACATCTCAACGTGCAGTGTGAACATCAATCATGATTGATTCAATTCATCTCAGGAGAAACAGAAAGGAACCAAAAACATGTCAACTTCATGCCTTAAATCTGTAAATGTAGAAGATAAACAGCTACGGGAATGTTTCTGATTGAACGCAAGGCATATTTGCCTGGAGATCAAGGCCTAAAATCAACACTGGTGATCACTAATCGCTTTCGGTGCCCATTCGGGGCACAGCCGTGCAGATTGCTTGGCCCCCAGAAGGGCTGCTTTCCGCATTCTCAAGAAGCATTCTCATTGCTCTTTGACTCCACAGAACTGAAGAAGAGTTCTGTTGTAACATTTGTAAATCCAGCATCCGGTAGCAAAAGTGAACTGTAGTCAATGAGTTGCGGACGACATGCCTGACTCAGTCCGTAGAGCCCTGAAGCCCCGCCCCTGCTGCTGCAAATAGCACTGTTTATTTGTTTATTCAAAACATAATATTTAATATTGAATGTTTCCCGTGTCCAAATTGCACCAAATTTGGCACCAGCCACCGGCCACGTGTGCAGCGGATCAGATGAGCGGTTCTTAAGATATGCGAAGGACACACACACACATAAACACATATGGACAGAAATTCCTTGCTTTTATAGTTGAGATGTGATACTAGATACTTAATAACATAGAAAACAATAGATACTAGATACTTAGTAACATAGAAAACAATAGATACTAGATACTTAGTAACATAGAAAACAATAGATACTAGATACTTAGTAACATAGAAAACAATAGATACTAGATACTTAATAACATAGAAAACAATAAATACTAGATACTTAGTAACATAGAAAACAATAGATACTAGATACTTAATAACATAGAAAACACTATATACTAGATACTTAGTAACATAGAAAACAATAGATACTAGATACTTAGTAACATAGAAAACAATAGATACTAGATACTTAGTAACATAGAAAACACTATATACTAGATACTTAGTAACATAGAAAACAATAGATACTAGATACTTAATAACATAGAAAACAATAGATACTAGATACTTAATAACATAGAAAACAATAGATACTAGATACTTAATAACATAGAAAACACTATATACTAGATACTTAGTAACATAGAAAACAATAGATACTAGATACTAAATAACATAGAAAACAATAGATACTAGATACTTAGTAACATAGAAAACAATAGATACTAGATACTTAATAACATAGAAAACAATAGATACTTAATAACAAGAAAACAATAAAGACCACTGGAAACTAGCCCAGTAGAAAGTTTTCAAGTGGTTTATACAGACACATTTTAACATTTGTTGATAACAAGTATTCGTATAACGTCTTCGTCAAATTGAAATGTGTCACCAACAAAACATTGAGAGTTAGAAAAGTGCCAAAATCAATTCAGCTAACGAGCATTCAGAGATTAGCTTCACACAAAGCTAATCGTATGTGAGTTATCAGCAAGACATCACAGAAAACAAGACTTTTCAGTGCTGTTAGTCTATTACAGCCAAGTTGTATGTTTAAGAAACCATTTATATATGAAGAGTTCAAAGTACGGTTTGGTGCAGCTGAATTATGAATTATGAATGATTGTTGGAGTAACAAAAAGCCCTCAGCAGAGCAAGGCGTGTGTTAAAATGTACTGAAATAAGGAAATCGTTTATTCCACAAAAATACCTATAGAAGATAAGAAAATGGCAGATTTCATGTACGATATGCCGCAATGAAAGAACGGAGCCAATTAGAAACCAATTACATGTCGGGAAGAGGCTGTCCCTGTCTCCTGTGTCATACTGAAAAGGAATAATGAAAGGAGAGATGGAGGATGAATGAAGGGGAAGGTGTGGAGAGAGAAGGATACAAAGGGTGAACAAGAGAACGCAGGAACAGAGAGGACGTAAATGAAATGTCGATTGGGAAGTTGAGAGCCAGAGTTTGAGAGCATAAAACAAGAGAGGGGGATTAATCAGTCTTTGTTGAAGGGTGCAGGGAGGAGGAAGTGGGCAGAGAGGTTTTTAAAGGGTTAGAATGAGGAAGCAGAGCCTTCTATTTTCAGAGTCATATATAATGGATAACACCACTGTAACTCCTCTTTGCCGAGCCCAGAGGAGGAGCAGAGCGGCGGGAGAAGGAGAAGGAGAAGGGAGGAAGGCCATCCATCTTTGATAAGGAGCCCTTCTTTGGACAGGGACAGCTGCTAGATTAAAACATTCATTAAAATGACTTTCTCTCCCTCCCTCATTTCTCCCTCTGTCTCTGGCTGCCCTCTGCTCTGTATGCGGGCGGATTGGGATTGTATTGAAGACCGTGTGATTACAGTGACGGCCCGAGCTTCTGCGGTCATCCCCCATGGAACCATTTCTGCTCTGCACCAGAGAAAAATCAAACTCTTAGCGCAGTTAAAGAGCAAGCCGGGGGTTCGGCCGGAGGGAGGATTTATGTGCGTGGAGGGGGGGGGGGGAGGGGGGGGGGGGGGGGGAGAGACGTGTAAATGTCTTTGCGCTTTGTACATCAGCGCTGAAAAACTGCTTTCAATTCAATATGTCTTTTGTTTTGGTGATTTCTTGCAGGCATGGCGGCGATATGATACAGATCGCAGCGGCTACATTGAAGCA
Source organism: Leptoclinus maculatus (assembly GCA_032191485.1). Taxonomy (NCBI): domain Eukaryota; kingdom Metazoa; phylum Chordata; class Actinopteri; order Perciformes; family Stichaeidae; genus Leptoclinus; species Leptoclinus maculatus. Next base: position 6,802,904 of record JAVDOI010000007.1, read on the forward strand.
AATGAATTGAAGGTTTGTTATGACTCAGTGTGACATATTGCATACCTGATATACCTGATTATATATATATATATCTTCATCTGCATCCCAAGCCACTACAACAAATACCTGTTATCTATTCATCTATTTACTTTGTCATACTTATTTCTCATTTTATTGTTGTTTTTTTACCCCCCCTTCCCGCTCCACACACACATTCAAATACACATTCAAATGCTTACTGGCAGAGCACCCAACCTAAACTGTAGCTACTTAAAGCATATTCCCTGTCTTTTATTGTGTCTTTTACTTATTTTATTTACATATCTACATATATTAATACCACTGTAATAGTCATGTAATAGTCATATGTTCTGTTTTTGTGTTTACCTGGATGTATTTCCCATAATTAAATTAATTTTGACTGTCAAAGTGTAGATGCAATGTTTTCTATTTATCCCCTCCTATATTGTTGTGCACCAATAAAAGAAAGAAAAGAAAGAGACAAAGATAATCCTGTTATGATTAGTAAATGCCCGATTATAAAAATGATTCTGAATCTGCTTGCTGAAAGGAATAGTTAGGAAAAAAAAGTAGGAAATATGCTTATCCGCTCTCTTCTAAAACGTCCACAGTTAATCAACATTTTTAAATATTCGTTGCTGATTTTCAGTGTGAATTCACATTTCTCTTTTAAAAATCATGTGAGCACACGGGTCAGTAAAGCCAGACAGCAGATTTGGCCCAGGAGAATTAAGTGGCTGCTGAACAGGAAATCCCCCAATGACCATGAGTGTTTTTTCCAGGTGAGGATTCACATTCAAAAAAAGCTTTTCAGGACGCAAAAAAACCCCAAAATGTTATTCACTTCAACAGCTCTACTGAAATGTTGTGTCAAATTATATAAAGGAGAGCGCTCCGCATGGGGGAGTTGAACGTTAATGGGGGAGTTGAACGTTAATGGGGTCAGCGACTACTCGTCAAGGGGATCACATTTCTTCCAGCTGGCCAGGTGCAGATGAGTTACTCAGGTGTGGCCTTTTGAAAGCTTTGAAATGGTGCAGATGAGATCGCAGGCAGGAGACATTGGTCTCAACTCATGACTGAGCGGACCAGGAAAATATCCGACTCAAATACTGAACAAGTGATGTGAGATAATGGCTGCTACATTTACTGTACCTAAAGGCTGTAGTTACTATTTCCTTTGTAGATTAGGATGTTTAATAGAAAACACAAGATCAGTTAATAAAATAACAATTATATATTTTTTCTGTCTCCATCCTTTCTCCATCATGTTCTTTCCTACCCTCCTCCTTTCCTCTACGCTGTCTTTCATTATTTGAACCTGTCTTTGTATTTTCCTTCTTCGTTCCTTCCTTTTCGTCCTTCATCAACTAATTCTTCTTTTTCAATGGGGACCCTGTAATGCCATACTTCTGCATGTTCTTCCACATTTCTGTTTTTATTCTTTAATCTACGTGTGTCTCTGTCCTCAGGGCTTTCTGTCTGACCTGCTGGAGAAGGCTAACAGACACTACGATGACAAGAAGCTCCAGGAGTACACACAGACCATAGTAAGACTCACACTCACACACACACACACACACGAGGAATCCCAGATGCAGAAGTGTAATTGTCCAGTTATTCCCATTCTGTTGGGCTAAACTTCATGCTCAGTAAACTGTTCAACTTTAAACCTAAAAAGTTGCACTGATTTCTCCGCTGAGAAAGCTTTGAAAGGATTCTAGAGGGATAAAGAATAAGAAAGTTGTCTCAGGGTTATTGTCCAGCTCACATCGGCCCCCCCATCGGCAGCTGCTCCTCCTTAACCAGCGGACAACTGAGGGCCATTTTCAGGCTCCTCGGTTTCCAACAATAGCTGAGTTATGCTAATTTGTTTTCCAACAAGTTGTCAAGTAGATTTTCTCCAGAGGTTAAAAACTCCAACAGTTCGCTTTCCACAGTTTGGCTTTACAAGAGGCTTCCAACTCGTGTCCAATTGCAAAGAGTCTAAAGCCTTTTTATACCTGACCTCGGCTCTGTTTCCATGGCATTTACTTTACTTGTTACTTTACTCTACTGATTGAGCAAGATACAAAATTAGATTTCTTTCCATATTGGTCACATATATTTGCTTTTGTTTAGACTTTTTATTTTTCTGTTATTTCATTTATAGTAGGCCTGTAGCTGCAATCGTGCAAACCAATAGTTGTCTTGTTTTCTGAGCTGTTAACATGTTTTGGATAAACTCACGCTAATACAACAAATGTGAAAATGCAGGAGAGATTAAGTAGACAGACGATGTCGACTGTCCAACTTTTTCGTCTCCATGTCGATTCAAAATTGTACTTTGCAGTTATTTATGAGATGTGTCATACCATGTAATAACAAAACAGGTATCCAGTAGCATGAATTCCTTTGACGTTCCCACATTGTTACCTTGTTGGACCTACATGTATGTATCAGTTTGCACTATAGTGGTTCATATATTGTATATATAAGAGGTGGACGTAGTCACCGTGACGTCACTTATTGGTTTATGGTCATTTTGAAGCCTCGAGTTCGTCATTTTTGGCCGTTGCATCTTAATTTTTGGACCACTCCAGCTTGACTTTTTTGCAACCAGAAATGACATGAGAGGGTGGAGCCAAGTACAACTGAATGCTGAATAACAATTACATTTTTAGGCGACCAAAAAGGTTACAATCCATGAACTGAAAACACACTGTGAAAGGGTTAAAGTTCTCAGACAAAAACACGGACAACTCCCAGTCAGGAGAATGGCGTGTTAGTGACCATTAATTCACAAGGTAGCTACGCCCTAAAGCATCCCCTGCTTTATCGTCTGTTCTATTCTAAATGGGGCCATAATTTACTAAGTGAAACTAGCGATTGAGACCATAAACTCTTGTTTACAATGTTTACTGAGGTAATAAATCTAGTGAGAAGTACAGTCATTTTCTCAAAGAGTTCTATAAAACTGGACTTCTTCAAGTCGCCCCTGATGGCCATTAGAAAGAATGCATGTTTACGGCACTTTCACAATCGCTTCACTTTCCAGAACCGGAGGTTGGCGCCTGCCAAAAACCACAAGTGAGGTACTGATTTTGCATCAGTGCCTCTCAAAGTAGTAAAAAAATAACTATAAATGTCTAAACTTAAATAAAAAGCAAACATCTCGGAAACAGCAATAAATCCTACTGAAACACTGTGAGCCATAAGCAGTCTTTATGAAATGTATATCTCAAGTGTCCATCTGCCCGGAGGACCTCATAGGCCTATCGTGTTGGTGTCAGCGGCGCTGTGAGGCTGTGCGGCTGAGCGGCCGTGACCCATCATGTCCTGCAGGTTGTGGGTTTATAGCACAGATGTGCTAACATCTGCTTCTTCCTGGAAGCCCCAGAGCTGACCTGACCTGATTTACCGAAGCAGTTTCCACAGCACACTCCTAGATACACTTTGTCATTGTTGTTTTCTATATGCCTCTATTATAGCCGCAGATGGTGAAAGATACCATCAAGGGAAAACAGCAAGTTGATCGATTTTTGCCAAATAATAATATATGCTGAATAATAAACAGTAGAATCACAGGCACCAATATCATTCAGGCCCAGCGGTAGTGAAATCATGGTCGGGATATCCTCTGCTAAATAGAAATCCTGTCGTGAAAATCAGAACCTGCAGCAAAGGTAAATGATGGGTCATTTGAATTGACATGGCTGTCAGTTTAGCGTATGGGATGTATCCTGTAAAATGTGAAACATTCATAACAAATGGTTTGATCAATCTGCAGCTCTGTCTTCTTCTATTGTGAGTAGCATATCACATCACTCAACGGAACTGCTGATAGAACCTTTTCACAAGACATTACAAATGGCAATTCTGTGTCAACAAATCGTCCACGTTTCAAAAATCTTTTGCAAAGCCCTTTGCATTCTTTCCTCCTAACTCACCCTCAAAAAAATGAGAACTTTTAGCTTTATTAAAAAAAGAAACCATTACAGGTCCTCTGTAAAAAAAAAAGTCAAGGATTTATAATAAAAGTACAAACTGTCCATTCAATTTCTCGGTCAATGAAATTCATGGGACCATATTTGCCTTCATCTTGACAGCACATACCTATACAAAACTGTTCTTTCAGTTTCTCTCCTCTGTCCCTTTCTATCTCTGTCCTGCTTCCATTTTGTAGCTCAGGATGTTTGATCTGAATGGAGATGGGAAGTTGGGTCTGTCAGAGATGGCAAGGTAATGTGCAATTTTACTTGCCTCTGTTCGCTATATAAATGTTAATACACATTGCCCGCTAATGTTCATTCACCGCCGATGGATTTGAATAATTTAACTAACTACCGTGTCCGCTAATGAAGTCCTTCTCTCCCCACAGGCTTCTCCCCGTTCAGGAGAATTTCTTACTCAAATTCCAGGTACGGAACAAACATGGGGCAGAAAGAAATGTTCATGCAAAACGAAATGGCTATACCCAATTAATCACTGGATAACTTGCTTTAGTGTAGCAGTGATTGAGTTTTTGTCTTGTCTTGTTTTGTTTTTTTTGCAGGATGTCAAGTTGACCACTGAGCAGTTCAATGCCATCTTCACATTCTATGACAAGGTAGGTGACGTTTTTTGTCAAGGGAGCAATAAATACCCAGCCACCAAACACCAGAGGTGCGATCGTCTCTGAAAGGCTAAATTACAGCCACATAAGGCGGCTGTTTCAAAATCAAAGAATACATTCATTAATCGGAGCACTTTTTAAACACAGCACGAACAGAGCGCTAAATATTTCCATCAAAATCAGCAGGGGGAGGCGGCCTGCATGTCTCTGTCTGTGGATTGCTACAACAGGGGAGAGAGGGAATTAGGGCCAGAGGTTCATTTAACAACCACGAAAACCAAGCAGGCTAAATCATAAAGCTCTCCTTTCTCTCTTTTTCTCCTTAATAATTTGAGGCACAGAAGCCCCTCCTCATCATTCAACACTTCCGTAATTGTTTTTTCCTGCCATGGAGCTAAGTTGAGCCAAACTGATATGGAAGTAACTAAATTCGTGTCCAAATCACAAAGAAATGACATGCCTGCACCATTCAGCACAGCACGTATAGATGCACAGCCGCAGAAGTATAAATCAGGCGTAATAAACCGTGTTCTGCCTGCAGTACTACACAGAGGGGGCAAGAAATACAACTGAGCGGTTACAGAGCCCACTTAAAACCTCTTGTGATGCCGGACCCGAGCAGAAGTTCTCTGGGTGAAAATGGTTTGTTGATGGCAGAGGTCAGAGAAGAATGGCCAGACTGGTGCATTGTTTAAAACGTCCAACCTATTTCTTGTTGCTGACCTTTGCCATCCCTTTATGACCACAGTGTGAGTGGCTTATTTCCTCACACTCTTCTCATTACACACAGCTGAAGTCTGGCCCCACTTCTGTGTTAGTTTCTCTTTCACTAGCATTTTGGCATCGATGGTTTTAATCATCTGTCGTCATTAAAACTGGGAAATTCTGTCATTCATGTATTCTGAGCGAAATGAGTTTGAATCGACAGGGATGAGAGCTAGCTTGAATAAGGGTGGTAGGTTTGTGTCTGCATAATAATGTACTGTATCTGAAAGCTAATATGCTAACATGGTGAGAGGATGTCGGGTGTCTACCGTATATTTACACTGTAAAAAGAAGAAGAAATTGCAACAGAGCTAGAAAGAAAATAGTCAGGACTCCTGAGTCAAGCTGTCTGGATGACTCAGCGCTGTTTGTTTTGGAGTTTCTTCTTTTGGTAAAATCATGAATGGGCAAATTCATTGTTTCGTACCTAGGGCGCTCCCGAATCACCCAGGGAAATGAGTCGGGCTTGGCACACCTGTCCCTTTGTAAACAGCTCAGGGTGGTGGAGCAGTGGTTCAGTTAATGGGCTCATTTTCCACATTAGCAGTGGATCGGTGGGGAGGGACCACAAGGAGCATCATGAGACAAGAAAGACGGGAACAGAGCAGAGCTACAGGGGAGAGTTGATCATCTGCTAAGTCATTTGTTCTTGTTTAGGATATCTTGTGAGTTTTTGTCAGCGTGAGCGACCTGCCATAATCTAGGTAGCTGTGAGAAGACTGACTCAATTTTTGAGGAAATAAACAACTCAGCTTGATGTGGCACAGCACTAGCGGCCCAGTTAACTTGGTTGTTAGCTCAGTTTTCATGTGCTAAAAGCTATCGTAGTTAGGGATATACAACATTTTAATTTAAATAATTTTTTACATAAATCTAGCCACTTCATGACACATTTATTGTCTTAAACATTCATTGTGTACGGCAAATATGCATAATACAACCATCTGAGTATGTTCACAGTAAAGTAAAATCCAGCATGGATACTACAATTGCTTAACTTTTGAGGGATAAAAACATGCTGACTCTGTATTTGTAAAGTTCATCTTTTTTAATGGATGCAGTGTAATTGGCATTGTATCATTTTCTATTTGAACAAAATTGTGCCGTTTATTTAGCACTGTGCCATATTGCACTGCATTATTTCATAGTAAATAATGTAGAATATTTGCTGTTGAATTGAGAAGCATCAGTCTTTGTTTTAAGACAATTCTGAGTATCTTGAGATTCCAGTGGATGGTGAGAGGTTTGTTTTAGATTTGTGAGTGGGAACATGTCAAATTGTTTTGAATAAAAAAACTATTAGAGGAGAAAAATGTACTGTAAAAATCCTAATAATTGGCACTTATATATATTCTATTCTATTCTATTTTTGGCTCTAACAATAAAACAATCTGACACTAATTTTCCAGAGCCAATAAAGTCCATGCGATATGGCTGAAAGCTCCAGAAAATAGCAAGTCAGTTGATGTGCTCATAGCTTTTTTCTTCTTCTTTCTATCAAAGAAGTATTTCCAAGGTCAACAATTAACCTTTTATTTTTGCCACTGTGTAGGCCTCAGTTAAGAGGCCAGGCCAAATCATAGCGGTGGGTGGGTGGTTGCGTGTCCATGTCCATGTCTCGGGTTGGACTGAAGGCAAGCGCTCTCTCTCGCTAGCTCACTTCCAGAGGACAGGGTTGAATGTTCAATTATAGATGAGCCACCCCGGGTCATTCATGTAGACTATCTGTGGGAATGGAGCACTACCATTTTTGGGCGTAATTAGTTTCATCATTTTGTTATGAGCTCAGCCCCTGCAGCTGAAACACAGGCAGCCGCTGTCACTGAGAGATCGTCGGCAGGGCGGAGAATGGCCGGTCAGCTGAACGCTAACATGGCTCACGGTGCCACCGCCCCCGAACTGTGCCAGGCTTTAAAAATGTCTGAAAATGTCAAGATGGCACGCAACTCGGACAGACCAGCTGATACCGGATGTTGCTTCCCTTTCCCATAACTCTGCAGAGTTGCGGGTCTTTCATACTTAAAGTGAAAGTAAATATAATTCACACTTTATTCCTGGGATCTTTAGATCTGGGACACTTCAGTCTAGCTTTGTAAACATCAAAGAGCATCTCCCAAAGTAAAAAATAAGACTGGCAAGCCACTCAGCTCTGAAGTTATCTTGAGACCGAGCCTAGATGAACAGAACATGGTTTTGTTCCGCTTGCCAAGGGAAGATTTCCAACCATGTGGACTTATTTCTTGGCCCCCAAACTCGAAGCTCTACTGTGAGAGATAACTCATTAATTAGCAAAGTAGCTCCGTGTTGACTTTGCAGCTAACCCCCTTTACAGGGTTGTGAATGGGGAAGTCTTTTTTAAAATCATCATTCATGAATGGTTATTTGGCGGGGGCATTCGTGATGGCTGCCATACAATATTGAATGAGCAGCAGAGCAGGGCACACAAATCAGGAAGCTCAGAATCTAAATATAGCTGCTTCACACAGTTTAGGAAAGAACATTTTTGATGAAAACTAGAAAAGAAAATCAGGTGTAATAGGCAGCTGCATATTGTTGAGCGGTAGTTTAAATGGCTGCGGTTTAATTACGTTTTGAAGTCTCCAGATCACTCCAATGATTTTCCTTCCAGTCTTTTCTAAATGTTTGGAGATGAAAATAACATTTGTGTTGTGTTTCTGTCAACTTTTTTCAGGATGGGAATGGCTACATTGATGAGCAGGAGTTAGATGCTCTGCTACGAGACCTTTACCAGAAACACAAGAAGGTGAGATGGGGGCTTTAGTGAGGGTTCACAGGCGCTTTGTATACTGTGACCCTGCGGCAAACAATATGCACCATTTACTTTTTGTGAATGGCTTGTGACCTTTGGCACCCGATACCATTTTCTTTCTGATCATTCCTGCTCCTCTCAGGTTTTTACTCCCTGTGCATTTTGTGCATTGTTATTTCTGTGTGTCAGAAACGAAATATACACGAAAAAATGCATTTTAAACATCTTTGATACTACAAGCTATACCTGTATGGTAGAGTTACAATACTAGAAGATCAAAAAACGTTACCGATACCTCTAAATTATTTAAGCTTACCAACTGTTTTATTATGAGCATTCAGGATGTGTATATTGGTGTGAGCCCTGACTGAAAAGTAATACAGCACAGCAGGCTGCTTGTTAGCAGGGACTGAATGTAGACACATAAATATCTAATCGACAAAGAAAAAGGTCACAGCATCTTGTAGTGTCTAGGACTCGCGTTTAGTTTAGTTGACATTGTGGGGATTAACATAATATGAATTTTATAATATATTTACAATACTCCACTGTAATACTAGGGCTAACTGGCTCCACACTACAATAACAATGCTGCTAATTTACCCAGTACGTCTATATGGAGCATGAACTGGTAAGGATCCGTTCACAAAGAATAGATTGCGGCCGCTGATAGCACCATGGATTGCGCATCGTTTGTAACCGCTGCCTGCCCCGTTTCTAGGTCCACTTCACAAAAGGTATTGCACTAATTATATTAGAGCACAAACACGCACATACATTTTTGCAGCTGAGTGCAATCTGCCCCTTGTTTGGAAAAGGGAAAGTGAATAAGATATTTGTTTATATAATAACCTTATTTTTCATAAATTTTTTCCATGTATTTTCAAAATGACATGTGGGGAGCTTCATTCATTTATTTTTTCATGACATGACTGTTATTGCATCCTGTGACTGCATTCCCAAAATAATCGGTGCGTTCGCCTGGCTACAGCCTCTGTCTCTGAAGACGCTCATAATTTCACTGTAACTGCTGTCTGGTTATTAACACTGATCTTTGTTAATTGGACTGTTCTTACAATTAGGCTCATTTGCATTGAAAGGGGCCAATTTTGCACCACATGTAAGCACATTAACTCATTTAGATATGTGCAAATAGCACACGAGCACCACTTGGCAGCGCAGTTAGTGATGCATTCAACCTTTGTGGGCGCTTTAAGAGTTACACGTCTTTTGTTTGTTTTTTGGTCTTATTTTTTGCATTATATTATAAATGTAGCCAACCAGTGCATATTTAAATATTAAAAGCTGATGAAATCTGCCCGCTAAAGTTTTCACTTCTGACATCAAAATCAATAGTGCTCAACTAAAATAGAAAGTCCTTCTTCTGTCGACGTCTGTCTGAAATCAAGCACCCATTGTTTCCCCAAAACCCCCTCTCTCTCTCTCTCGTTCAGGAGGTGGATGTGAAGAACCTGACGGGCTACAAGCAGAGCATCATGAGCCTGTCTGACGGAGGGAAGCTCTACCGCAGCGAGCTGGAAATTGTCCTCTGCAGGGAGCCCATTGTGTGACTCTTCCTCCTGTTGTGCATCATCCTTTTCTCTGCCTGCCCCGCCCCGCTCTCCCGAGACCACACCCACATCCAGCTGCCTGGCAACATATACCAGGTTGCATGTGCCAGACACCCCTCCCCGCTATCATTTCCCCGACCCGCCCTAAAGTTCCAACATCAGAACGAATAAGTGCACTGTCAGCACGCGAAAACAGCTCTTCCTCCTCAAACCCTCATTCTTCTGCCACCTGACCTGTCTGAAACCTCTACAGTAGCTTTTCACCTTCTCAGCTCTTCACCCATTTCCTTTACTATTTCTGACCTCATGAACGTCCCTGCCCTCCATGCTGTGCCTGACTTGCAACTCCTGACCAAAAGCCCAAACCCAGTTTTTCCACAGAAACAACCTTTTGACCCGTTGATAACCCTTGAACCTTGACCCCGGCTTCGTCGACCCCTCCATCCCCTCGCTCTTACAACTTTGCATTAGATACGATATATATATATATAGTCAGACAAAACTGCAGACAGCTGTGTTTGAATTTATCTAATTTATAGTCTGTGATGGATCTGGTATTGATTTTTTCCGCCTGTTTGCCCTGAAGCCCTCTTGATCCATTGCCATATGATATGATTTAAAATTTTCAATGTTTGTTTTTGGCTGGTACTGTCGATTGAAAATATGAATAAAATGTCTTAAGATAAAAAAAATCAGTTTTGACACTTTATGAACATGATTTCTTCAAAGAGTAACTGCCAGTGTTGGTCACGCTTTGATGGGGAGGATTACCTCCTGGACTTCCTCGTGGCAGTCTGAATATTTTACAGCCATGCCACGCTGCATCATTCTCTCAAAGTTGTGTCTCCTCGTGCTGACCTTCTGCATACCAACTTGATTGTTTTATCAAGGCTTCCCAGCTTTAAACTGCTCCCTCATCGTCAACTCACTAGCGTAAACATGAAAAGAGTTAACGACGGATGCAGTCACAACAACAGCAAGATGGTGTACAATTTAAAACTGTCGTAAGTGTAGAAAACCACTAGACATTGTTGATGCCGGTTGTCTGTGTTGAGCAACTTAACACAAGCAACTACAACGTCTAATGCTTTCCCCTGAAAATGTATCGCCTTGGAATCAAGAAGACGATAGAAATACTGGCTGTTTCGCTGCGGCACTGACTCAGTCAGACAGCTTTATTTGCAGCATGATGTCCGTCTCCCAGTTGCATAATGAAAAGGACCGAAGAAACAAGTAGAGTGACATTGCTGAGTCTGCACTCGGGCATTGCCTGTGTTTTCCCCTTGTGTGAACGAAATGAGGCAGCATAACAAAACACTTCCCTCCCTTTGAGTTGCCGAAGCAAACCCGAACTGAAGCGAAAGCTGACCTGAAGTTCTTACAGTTGAAATCGGTTTTCTAATGGATTTACAATTTAGCTCCTGTCATTAAGTTGGGAAGTGAATTTATTTCAAGAGCATCAGGCTTAAAACGTTTAATTGTCCGTAAGATGAAGCACTCAAGCTCAAATGGGCCCAAATATGGAAAAGCTTTGTAAATCACGTTCAAAAGCAAATTGGGAAACCCTTTAGAACTAACTGAGGTCTGATTTTTGAAACTCATAAATGACCAAAGTAAATTAAATTAAAAGGGAGATAATCTGATCTGACACCCAAAAGGAAGAACATGGTGTGTCTCAGAGGCTTTATATGTCGAAAGAAACATGAATGTGGAGCCTATTGCATAAAACATGCAATTAAATATAACTACAAAACTTAATTAACAATGATCTGAACTGACAACAAAAATAATTTGGCTGGAATTCCAGCGGTGCCACTGGAAGCCTCCATCTTTTTTTCCAGTTGAATCCAGGTGGGGGGGGGGGGTGCTCCTCCTGAGCTGAGATGTTGCTCCTGACATAGTGGGACAGGACTTGATATTTCTCGTAAAAACCCTGTAATTGAGTTGACATGCTTTTAAAGCCATCTGAATAATACAGCAAGCACACAGGCCCCCATCTCAATGTGGAGCTGGTGCAAACCCGCATCAATTAATCAGAGGCATTTAAATCTTTATATGGCATCCAGCTGCTCAAAGAAAATGTGCACTAACATTGCAATAAGAATTTAGCTGTTAAGAAGTCCAATTAATATTGTTTCAAGTGAGACTGTGGTGACTTTTGCTGAACACATGTGGACACGGGGGACAATTGCAGAAACACTGAGTGTGTCTGAAGCTGACTGAATAATGTCGGTTACTCAGAAATATATGTTTTTTGTTTGCCAACATTGGCCACCTTAAAGAGCTAGTGTGTAGCATTTAGGGGGATCTATTTGCAGAAATGGAATATAATATTCACCACTATGTTTTCATTAGTGTATAATACCCTGAAACAAAAACAAAAAAGTTGTGTTTTCCTTAGAAAGAGCCATCTATATCTTCGTAGAGAGTGGGTCCTCTTCCACGGAGTCCGCCATCTTGCATCGTCATATTTCTACAGTAGCCCAGAACTGTCAAACCAAACAGTGCTCTAGATTGGAGCCTTTTGCGTTTTTTTTGCTTTACCTGCAGGTCGCCATAGTTCTCTGACACTCTTGTGAAACTGTGGTTAATAAGACTATGGTAACTGGTTGCAGAGATCAGAAGCGTGGCACCCCCAGCGTCACCACCGTTTTGCACTCGCCAGCTCACATTAGCCGAAGGAGTGAGTCGGGTATTCAGTAAACACTGTGCTTTTAAGCTAAAATATAAAAAAAAAACACGTTAGTGGCCGAGATAATGGAAAGCGCTGCTTCTTGTGTTTAGGTGCAGCAACATACAGACAGAGAGAGAGAGAGAAAGAGGGGGGGGCGGGGGGGCTACAATTAGCCACCATGAGCTACTACTGGTGCTGTAAGAGCTACACTCCTAAGTCTATTGAGTTGAGCAAGACAGCGTTGTCTTAAGGTGGTGTCACACTATTGCGTATCGTACTAGCGCATGCGGACGTATGAAAAATATCACTCATACGTTGGTATACGGTGACAGACGCTAGGGGTACGTTAGGCATAGGTTGTATACGTTTCAAGCACGGTCGCATACGGTGGCATACGCTGGCATACGGCGAGGCAGAAAAGTTTTTAAACATGCTTAAAAAAGTTGTGCCTGTGCGGATGTATGGTTTATACCAGGGGTCCCCAACTGGCAGACCGCGGTCCGGACTTTAACCTGCGCTGTTTATTCAGCCGTTACGGCACTTGTTCAGTGGTGCAGGAAACACACCGACCAATGCGTTGTAAATCACATCACGTGATGCAGCTCAGCCAATCAAATATGAGTATTCAAGTTTCCTGATTCTAGTGAGATTTACACACACCGTGACACAAGGGGGAGAGACGAGGAAATAGAAAGAAGAGCAGGTTATCAGAGAAGTTATCTCACATGACGTTCTCCAAAAAGAGAAACGTGTTCAGAGAGAATAGAATTCATAAGCAGGAATGAACATAATCTTATATGTTAATTCTTCCCACAGGCAGTTAAAACCAGCATGTCTCATATGTTCAGAAACCGTAACTATGGATAAAAGCGGCAAATGAAGCGCACTACGAGGAAAAGCACAACTCTTTTGAGTCTGAAATGAAGACAGAAAATAAATTATGTATTTCTATGTATTATTTATAATCCATCCAGTTACATTTGAAAACCAACAATAATAATTGTTAAAATATAATTGATGTGTACTTTCTTTATTTGATTTAACAGTTGTTGACTACACAGAGGCGTTGTTACTACTACTAGGCTTCTTGAATATATATATATATATATATATATATATATATATATATATATATATATATATATATTGCACTAAATAGCGCGAGTTAGATATTATTGTAATGTTTCTGACCTTTGCCCGAGGAGATTTTCTCAATCTGGACCTTTTGGAATTTTAGTTGAAGACCCCTGGTTTATACGCTAAGCATACGATCGGCATACGCTGAATACACAAGAGTAACGTCAGAGGTAGGTTTTTGTGCGTATGAAAGTTTTTTGGGGGAATTTGCATACGCAACTCGTACGTTTTTCTCATACGCAATAGTGTGACATCACCTTTACTTATGAAAAAGACTGCATCCCAAGAATGCGATTTCTGTAAGAACTCACATAGTCCCACTTAAAAGCACAATTAATATGCAGAAGAGTTAGGCGCTACTGTCTTGGATGCTATTAAAATCCAGAGCTATAAGAATGATATCATAATCACGCTATGTTTTCTTCTGTAATTCATGAAATGATGTTGAATGTCATGGAGTTTCAGCCTGAATAAACCTTAAACTATTTCAATGCATTTTTACAATCAGTCCAGTGGCCACGTGCACATCCCTCCCTCTGTGCTCTCACACACTCAGTGAGAAAAGCCTCCAACCGACAGGTGGGGTTCCCTGCATCCCCGACGAACGCCAACAGCAGCACGTTTCTCCCTCTCAAACGTATACATGCACGACAATCTCGCTGTAAGACATAGTGAGATATTTAATTGCAGTCTGGAAGGCCCAGTGAACTAAGCTGTATAGAGGTGACTCAGATGTTTGTCGTCAAACAGTGGAGAGCACTTTGAAAAAAAAAAAAAGAGAAATGCATAAGGGAGTGGAGTGCATTGGTGTGGGAATCATTTCTTACAACACCACATTATAAAAAAAGGAGCTGCTGATAAAGTTTGGAAAGGAGGCACATCTAATTAAACATTTTGCTGAAGATGCACTAGTTGAGAGATTGGCCAACCGTAGATACCGATAAGCTCGATAAGTCTCTTTCCTAACAATATTGTGTCAGTCATCCACAAGAAAACCATCTCCACATGTTCTGTATCATCTGCATCAGCAGGAAAAGGTACACTGTCTTCTGAAGATACTCCATTGCTAGACCGTCAACAATGAGGGGTAGCCTGCATGGGATTGCAGGAAGAGTCTGAATAAAAGGCACCGCAGAAGGCCAGAAGCGTCTACAATCCCTGAATGGCGTCTTACTAAGCGCTGCCTTCTGCTCCCATCTGGGAGTAGATTTTACATTTTGAATCAGACTGATCTCAAACAGCTGCAGGATGAACTCTGTTGTTTAGCTATAAATCTGCTCAAAAAGGGGAAATGACAAAAATACATGACACATGACAAAAATGAATTCGTATTTGTTATTTCATACTTATTTGCCAAAAAAGGTCAATCTCAAGTCTGTTTATTAAGATTTATTTATTGGTAATGTTTTTTTTTTGTCATAAGTGTTGTTTTTATAATGTCCTGTATATACAGCATATTATACTGACAATAGGCAAAAAGATCTATAATAATTGCAGAGACAATATTAAAGGGACAGTTCACCCCCAAATCAACAATACATATTTGACCTCTTACTTGTAGCGCTATTTATCAATCTAGATTGTTTTGGTGTGAGTTATTTATGGATATATCGTCAGTAGAGATGTCTAGATTGATAAATAGCACTACATGTTGCATTATACTGTAGAGGTTATGGTAACTTTTCTACATGTGGTTTTTAGCCCACATTAGTGCCGTGGCAGTCATGTCAGTGGGTCGGTCCACCTCTTTGATCAAGGCTGAAATATTTCAACAACTTTTGGATGGATTGTCACGAAAGTAGGTGCAGACATTCATGGTTCCCAGAGGAAGAATCCTAATGACTAAAGTGATCCGTGACTCTTCCTTTATAGAGTCACTAGCAGATGGAATTTTATGGTTTTGAGTAAAATGTTCCGACAAATATAGAAAAGTCTATTCTCCTCTGTTCATTTGCTAGTAATAAGTACAATTGTTGATGAATGTTTAGTGGGATATAAATGTGGTGCAGCATCGCTGCTGACCCAGACATTTAAAAAAAAATCAGAGTCTGTTTACAAATTACAAATTCAAGAGCAAATTCTTTAGATTCTCAGCTGGGGAAAGAGAATAAAAACACTGCATTTGGTGCACAGATGTGACATGAATTCTTGAAATGGAGGGCATTCTCCTTCAGCAGTTCAGTGTTAGAGGGTGATTTCCTTTTCTGCTGATGTGGTTTTTACTGATTTGCACTATTTCCTGTTCTGTTCTGGTAGACTGGATTTTTTCCTCGGGACATTAAATAGTATTGAATCTTAAATTGTGTTCAGGGTTCCATATGATGGTTTTTTTGTAAACAGTATTTACGCCAGCAAACTCAATATGGTGAATAGCTGAGTGGACAGAACAACCGAAGGGTACTGTTGTGCATGTAAACATATCATCATACATCACACATCTAGCCCACTGTGATAAACCAATGTGATAAAGACTGGAGGCAGAGTACTACACTGTGTGCAGGGGAAAAAGAGAGAAGAGAATATGAATGCAAGAGGATAACGGCCATGATTTATGCATTGACGAAAGGAACCCTGGTATTTTATTTATGGTCTCCTTAAATATAGCTCATGTGAATTAAATAAGTGATTGAAAAATGGATGTTACAACCTAGATTATTGTGTATCCCACACAACCGGGCACACGCACACAGACTGAACACGGGCATGTGCACACACACAGACGAACATACATCACAGCACAATACAAGCACACATCCACAAACAAATACAAGTTAATAAGTTGACAACTTGACTCACCCTTGGCTGTAGCACTGAAACACAAAAAGCAAAGTCATGCTGCAGCTGGATTGACTGCTACTGAAAAAAAAGTTCTGAATGATATGGAACAACTCATCAGTTCACTGTGGTTAAAAAGCAGAATTATCTATTTTTTTATGGATGAGTCAAGCAAAATAATATTCAAAGAAATATGTTTGCCATTTGGGGAAATATCCTAATTTGCGTTCTCTCTGGAAATTAGATGAAAAGGTCAACATCACTCAAATGTATCTTTATTTTTAATCAAGCTATAGCCTGGGGATGCTTAGCTTAAAGACTGGAAATAGGGAGAAACAGCTGGCCTGGCTCCGTTCAAAGGTAAAATAAATCAGCCCTACCAGCACTTGTGCAAGAGTACAGACAACAAGTTGAGGTTGTGCAGGGGGTTATGACTATTTCCTGGCTGGGTGCCACTGCCTGCCTCCAGCCTTTTATGCAAAGCTAAGCTGTAAACCTGCAATAACTAATTCTGGCCACTTGGGGGCAGTGGGGAACAACATTGATGAGTCACCTTTTAAATTGATAGGGCTAATTTGTCAGCTAACAGTTGCTTACTTGCACATCCAGCAGTTACAGAGCAACATTAGAATTTATTTGGAGTGGAGTCTTTTGGCTACTTGGTGAATGAATTGCTGAGAGTGAACCAAAACAGTAAAGTTGAGCTGAAACTTGTTGTGAAGCATTGTTTTCACATTGACATTTGATACATTGTTACTCTGAAAAGAAAAAAATGTAGACAGACGGAAACTGTGGAAGTATTCCTTTAAAAAAAAAAAAGAAACACCTGTCTTATACCTGAATTAAATCTAAAATTAAAGCATAAACTTAAAGTTGACGTAGTCGTATTAGCTTGGAAGCCAGGGCGCCCGTGTTTCTGTGAGATCAGTGTATGTCAAATCCAAAACAGTGAAGTAGTTGGAGAAATGAATACCGTTTACTTGGTTTGCATGCAGATTGTCAATGGTATTATGCTTTATCCTTTCATCTTGAAGGAGTCCCAGGGGCCCATCAAGTGTTTATTCCTTACCACCAAGCCAATGATTCAGGAAGAACATTTGACGGAGGATCCTTAAGGGATGCAGTGAGAGGAAGTACTATATAAAACGATCAATACTTTCCAGATGCAAAAAATCCACCACGAATGACTCGACCAGTCTTTGGTTTTTGGTTGAATGTTAGCCACAGGGGACTTGTAATACATCATGAATTCTATCTTTAATCTGCTAAATTCACTTGACCTCTCGGTTATCGTTCAAGCAGAAAGGCACACATGGAAAACGATGTGACAAACGGCCACCAGGAAAATCTTTGGTCAATTAACTTGCACATTGAATTATAATTGTAATTGTACTACTCCAAAGAAATTCCACTATGGTTTCAACTCTAGTGCCTTTGCTACAAGTGTCGCTTCGCCTTCTTTTCTGTCATGTTCCACAAGTGAACAATGGAGTTAAAGTTTGGAGTTCACTAACTTTATTCGGAGAACTGTTTGGTCAGCCATAGAGTCAATATAGCTCTGAGGCAGCTGTTTAAAGTAACACACGTGCTAAATGAACTCTGGTGCACTCGGACTTTATACTATCTGCTTATTATGCGATTTCGTTGAGTCTGGCTTTTGTGATTTTGCTTAAAGTAGCAGCGAAACTGCCAAATATTAGAAACATCCCATTCTGTATGTCCACTCTGCACTGCTTACTGGACAGACCACCTCTTATCTAAACCATTAACTGGTTGCTGTTTTTTCTGTAGAGACAATACCTCACTATTGTGTATGCTCAGGAGAGCCAGTTAACACCCTCCAGCTCTGCACCACACATTGTGCCACTACCAACCCATCATCTGCAATGTGTGCTCTGTGCCAAAGTAATGTGTCTGTAAATGGAGGCATATAGGAGCCAAAATCCAAATTAACTGACCTGAAGCAGACCAGGGATATCGGCTGCTCCCAAGAACCAGGAGCTTTAAGAAAATCTGGACTCAGGAGGCTGCCAGAGAAACCATCTGTGTGCTGTGACTGCATAAGCTCCATCAGCTGTGCTGTCACCCTTATCTCTGCACCTCAATCTTAGCTTCAATATTTGAAAACTAACCGAATGCAAAAGCAAACAGCGGATGCCTCTCTCCTTTGCAAAAAAATGAAAGCCAGACTATCTAATCATAAATAACGAATGGATCAGGAAAATCAAATTATTTTATTAGATTATGCATTTGCTTCTTGGAAAGTGCCCTTTTCATTTTGTCAAGTCATCTTTTGAAGATGAAAATTGGAAGCAAACTAATTCTGCAAACCATGTGAAAATAACAGCTATTGATTTGACTACTTTAATAAGCATTGTCACATATTAAAGGCAACATTTTGCATGGGTAACTTAGTGCACAACCATACAACTCAAAATTATAAACATTTAAAAGACTGATGCAATAATTTGATTTGATATGTGTCTGCAGTAGCTCATTAGGCAGAGCTGTAATCCAATTTAGATATTTACTCATGAAATTGCATTATTTAAGTATAATATAATTTAGCTTTACTTCATGTCATTACATAACTTAAACCAGTGTTTGTCAACCTTTTCTGAGCCGCGGCACATTTTTTACATTAAAAAGATACCACGGCACACCAACAACCAAAAAAGATAAAAAATTACGCCTTTTAGCATAATACAGCATATATGCCAGGGGTGTCAAACTCAATCACAGAGAGGGCCACTATTAAACATTGGGACTACGTTGAGGGCCAAATAGGGTCAACATTTAATAAAGAGGATATAATGGATATTGGACAAAGTGCAAAAAGAAATACATTATGTCATGAGTACCAGAGCCAGATGTTTGGCATCTTTTCTAGGCTGCCAGTTCATTAATATCTGGGGTTAGGTTCTGTGGAAACCCTCAAGATGGAGTGAAGGTGTGCATCAGTGAGACGACTCCTGTGTGGGTTTTTGTTCCTCTTCATCACAGAGAAAAGCTGCTCACACAGGTATGTGCTTCCAAACATGCAGAGCATTTGAGCAGCATGTAGGGGGAGTTGAGGCATCGTTTGCTTGGAAGCTGTGCAGCGCCCTCAGAGTCATACTTTGCCTTGAGTGTGTCATTACACTGGAGGTCTATCAGCTCCATTTGGATGTGCACGGGTGCTCTTTCCACGCCAACTGCAAACGGATTGCCGAGCAGTTCAAATTTAAATTCCTGAGCTGCAAAGTTGGCAAATCGCCGAGTGAACTCCGTGGGAACACAGCGGTGGAGACACGGTTTGGCAACACGAAAAGTGACCCAAGTTTCCTCTCTGCATCCGAGTCTCCCACAGGGGCAGCTTGGCTTGGAAAGCTCTTACTGTGTCATACATGTCTGTGATCACACGTCCCCGTCCCTGAAGCTTTGGCGCAGTGAGATGCTTCGTTATGTCGCACAAAAAGGCCATCTCACATCACCACTTTTCGTCCCGGAGCTCTGTGGTGTGGCGGGCCAGTTATGATAGACATATGATTCTCGCGGGCCGGATACAATTGTACAGAGGGTCGGAATATTTGAGTTTGACATGTCTGAAATATGCTGACAATGTAATGACAAGTCTCTCAATGTGTTGATCATTACTAGGCTTTTCGTCTGGGTTAGAATGTTGTCCAGGGCCCAGTTCAGAGTCTGCATTTTTCTTTTTCAAATATTTGTTTCAAATACATATTTGTCTTGTCACCGCAGCCTCTCCCGCGCATCATTTAATTCTACTGTTTTAAATTAACAAGGTAATTATTGCGCTACCTACTGCCACCCACTGGCATGGAAGAGTATTTATTACTTAAGCAGCCACTATATTGCAGCTCAGACGCCCAACAATGGCAAAGTATTTGCAGCAACTAAATCATGTTTTTTTGACTGAAATTGGACATTTCCCCACGGCACACGTGACGATCTCTCACGGCACACTGGTGTGCAGCGGCACAGCGGTTGAAAATCACTGATTTAAACAATGTGAATATTGTTCCAGGCATCATACTCAATAACATCTGTTTTTTTTTCAAGCCCCTTCACCATGATTTCCGTTGTCAATTGTGTCTAACCTCAATTTATATAACCCACATTTAGATATTTGCTTTTATTCAATCGCTCTAATAGACGTATGGTCCAACCGCTGAGTTTTAATGAATCAGATTAGAAACTGTGTGAGGGATTTTGTGCGCAATGCCTTGTGGGAAGTATGAACCGACCCCTGGGCCAGACACGTCCAAGGACATGAATATCGAGATTCTCCACTGCTCTGTGTGACGGTTTAAATTCAGCTCCTGCCTGCTTATCGTACGCAACTGTCGTTTTAACAACTTTATTTCAGTGTCCTCATCTGTTTCAAGACTCAGTTGTCGAAGATAAACTCTATTGAAGTGTCCTCGCAAAGCGACTCTCGCTCAGTTTGGTCAAGTGGAGCAACCCTTCCACCTACTGGAGGAGTCGCGCGACAGCTGCAGTTTTTAGCAAAGCCCTGTCACGAGCGATATATAATACCTGGAGTCCACTTCGCCCAGCGTTTGTTACGGGTGGCGTTAGCAATGAGTGGTGCCATGAACTTTAAAAAGTGCGGCTCTGTGCTGGTAACGGGAGCCAGCCGAGGTCTCGGGCTGCAGATAGTCGACAGCCTGGCGCGTGGAGGTTTCTCACCCGGCAAGATAGTAGCCACGACCAGGGACCCCGCGAGCACGCAAGTAAACAAACGCACTTACAGACAGCTTAGTAGCTTTGAAGCTAACCAGCCTGTCACCACCCCGCATGTAGTGCTCAATGTCACCTACTTCTACTGGAAGCCCGGTCCACTGCGACGGGTGGAGGCACACCAGACGAGTCACGTAACTAGCTAAAGAAATAAAGTTAAACGACACGAAGTCCGTCATTGCCCCCCCCACACTGGATATTTAACAGTTACTTATGAACAATGAGGTGGTGTTGTTTTGACCCACAGAAACTTCAGGAACTGGCAGAGAAACATCCCAACATCCACATCATCGCTTTGGGTAAGGCAGAGGAGAACCATGGTTGGTGTGCATAAACAAAGAACGATACAATGTATATAAAAACACCATAATAGGTTTTGTTGTATGTGGACAACTAACCTAAACACAAACCTAACTTTAAAGTACTAGGCCTGTTTATTTATGATGTGAATGAATCATGTTAGATTCATGGCTGCTTGTCATCCCTCGTGGGATTATTTAGACATTAACCAAGAAACAAAAAAGTTCCTAAATGTATACCGACCAACCTCTTCTAACACAGCTACCTGTTGGCCTCATGCATGTGTAAACTATATAAATCAGGTACACACTGGAGATATGAAGTGAAACTGAAAACATTACTTAATAATTCATCTTCAGCATGTATTTTCTTTTTTTCCCCATTATTTTCATTCAACTGTCGGTGATTTGATGTGTTGACGATTCTCTGCCCTAGACGTATTGAACCAGGAGAGCATAGAGAAGTCTGTGGAGGAGGTGGGCCAGCTCGTACAGGAAGAGGGTCTGAACTGCCTGATCAACAATGCGGGCGTCAACGTGGTGGCCGACTTTCAAACCGTTACTGCAGAGATGATGATCGAAAACTTCCACACCAATGCTGTGGCTCCTCTAATGATCACCAAGGTAATGTTCATTATACTCTTATTATTATTATTATTATTATTATTATCATAGATTTTGTGCTTCCTGTCGGCTTGGATGTTGTGAATCGGCTACTTGTTTGGAACGCTTGCAGCGCTCACTTCACCTGATTATGAAATGTAAAAGAGAAGAAGCGACAGCGTGAGCAGGACCTGTGAGTAGTTCATTTCCTGAAAACAGCAAAACGAAAGGAAAGGATGACCTTGATGGACAGAAGGGACAGAAGGGACACAACTGACGGACTGTATTTCATAAATATTGAAACATGCTTTACTTTTAAGGTGAAACAACATATGTGTGTGTATATATATATATATATTGGTTATAGCCCAAAAAAAAAAACCGAACGAGGCTCTGGATTGAATCACTAGATATTTTAGCGTTAGTATCATTAAGAGATCAAATGCATCTGCTAAAAGACAACATCTTAAAGTCCATCTCGATCGTTGCAATAGTAAGTCATCACTGCATTAACACTGTAATGTGGTCTGAGATACTTGTGCACTCAGTTGCCAGTTTATTAGGTACACCTAGCTAAAGCCAATGCAGTCTAATACACACATACACACAGTTTCTGAACTGCTCTTGAGCTGTCTTGCATTATACTGACGGGTGTTTCTTTTATTCGGCTCTTGTTACAAACGGTCATAGAAACACACTACATTGTGTATATATGTCATGCTGCCGTGCTGCCACCAGAGGGCACTGTTTGTATTCCTCCCCACAGACTGGACAGTGTGAAGTGTGTTTTACTCTGACTGGAAAGGCTCCGGAGTTTGCCCAAAATTCAAGATTTGATAGTGAAATAATTTGTGAAATGTTTATCTCTAGATCTCTAGATCTCAACATGTTCTATACAGATGACGTTTTGTTGTTAATATTATATATTTGCAATGTGGATTGTGTTATTAAAAATCCTCATACAATGTAAGCCTCCTGTAGTCCTCATGGTCACAAGCTTTTGGATATCTTAGAATCTCTCCATCTCATGAAAACCCCGTGCAGTAGGTTGATTCCAGCTTCAGCTGTGATGTGTGTTTTATTTCTGCTCCTGCCAGGCCTTCCAGCCTCTGTTGAAACGAGCTGCGTCTAGAGGAGGAGCCGATGGAACAGGCATCATGGGCATCCAGAGGGCAGCGGTCATTAACATGACGTCTCTGCTGGGTTCTGTGGAGCTCAACTGGGGCGAACGGGCCAACAACTTCAAATGGTACCCCTACAGGACGTCCAAGGTATTGTTACCATTGGATAAGGCAGGTCAAGTGTTTCATTTCTGACCTGGCAAATGAAAGGAAGTCATAAGCACTCTTCTGTTTGAGCATTTTGCAGCCATAGATTTTTAGGATGAATATGAGATATCAGCTGCACCTTCCACCATCTCCAAACGGATCAACGTCTGTGCTGTTGGGCAAACCTGTGCTGTAGTGGGGTTTCGGGTTTGTGTTGCATCGTAACTTGTTTCTGCTTCCCTTCTCAGAGCGCCCTGAACATGGTGAGTCGCTGTATGGCTGTGGACCTGGAGCCTGATGGGATTCTCTGTATGGCGATACATCCCGGCTGGGTCCGCACTGACATGGGGGGCTCTGAGGTAAGGGCCTGCTCTGTCCACCTCCATCACAGTCTTTTTGGGGGGGCCCTTAAAGAGCTATAAATATATATGTATACAAAATAACGTTTTTTGTGTCTCTTTCCAGGCTCCACTGAGTCCAGAGGAGAGCGTTTCATCCCTCCTGTCCGTGATTGGTGGACTGACTGAAAAGGATCACGGGTCGTTTCTGAACTTTACCGGAGAGATTTTGCCGTGGTGACTCTTTCTATAAGCACTTCTAACGGATCCTGATATTTCTTCAGGTTATCGTCATCTTCAACTAGTTAAACTTGCAAAGTTAAAGGACTCAAGAGAGGACAGAGTTTTAGAAATCGTGCATATTTTATTTTGAGGGTCCATACTGTACACGCAGTATACTGTTAGGCCAGTTCAGCCCTACATTCCTCTAACATGCTGTCTCTGTGGTCCAACTGTGGGCACAGAGTCCTCTGCTAAGAAGGGAACACCAATGACGAGCACTTTAAAGTCACTTCTAATGTGTAAACTGATGAGCCAGTCATGAGTGTTTGAGTGAGTACAATGAATTATTGGCCACTAAAATGTCTGGTTTATATTTGCAGAAGTGAAGTGAATTATCTACAGAGGCACTTTTCTGCAGTTTGCAGTTCAACATTCTAATCTAGTATCTCCATGCTGTATGGTAAAGATACCACAATAGTTCAAATACGTTAATATGGAAATGTGTGACCTGTGCTTGAGATCTTTACCGTTTAGAGTTTTTAGCACATTGTTGTAAAACAGTGTAAAAAGGTTGAGTTTCCATTAAAAGAGGTGTATTCCTGTTGTTGCTTTTGTCCTGAACTGCATGATTAGAAGATGGTCTTGTAGTCAGTCGTCAGTGTTCGGGGACATTCTTCCTTGTAGGATTTAAGTCAAACAAGGAAGTTTAGTCAAAATGTTTTTCTTCCTCATTCCTGGAGCGGTACGTTTGGGCTACTCATAACACCTCGGTGTTCCTGCGGGGGTGACTTGACATATTGTTCTTTTTGTTAAACGGACATTTTTTGGTTACAGCGCCTGTTTCCCATTGTGCGTCTCTCTTTAAGCAGGCAGTCCTGCAAAAAATAATAGGTGACGAGTCTGCGAGATAATGACAACAATGAAAGCGTACGGTGAATGTCATTTGACCTCATGGTACCGTCTTAGTGGCACTTACGCTGTACAATTGTCAGAGAGTTGAGTGTGTCTTATCATTGTCAGTTTACAGCACCTGTGGCCACTGCTGGTTTGGGTACCGTGCACGATAAAGCAGAGCGCTTTAAGTTGAAACTGCAACTTAGAAAATGAGCATATGGAATGTATCAAACCTCAAATGAGTTGAACTTATTGGATAAGATCATTACGTAAAGGTGCAATATAAATGTTGACTATGGTATATAGTAGAGGAACACGACGGCTTAGGCAGGATTCAGTGGCAGTTCTCGGGCTACCTGGCCGC
The DNA here is from genome assembly GCA_032191485.1 of Leptoclinus maculatus. Classification (NCBI taxonomy): domain Eukaryota; kingdom Metazoa; phylum Chordata; class Actinopteri; order Perciformes; family Stichaeidae; genus Leptoclinus; species Leptoclinus maculatus. The sequence continues at coordinate 6,827,924 of JAVDOI010000007.1, forward strand.
AGGTGCATGTCTGACCTCATCATTTGGTAAGTAAGGCCTGCAGAAGGATCCTCAAGAGGAACAGAGCTGAAGATAAGGGCCTGCCAAGCTCCCTGAAATGTCATTCAAATCTAATCAAACCAGTTTGCCCAGACTGCTGTGCAGGAAGTCATGTGCTGTGTGTGTGTGTGTCTGTGGAGAGCCAGAGGAGAGAGGGAGTGTGCATAGAGCGCCAGACCCGGGAGCAACAGTTATGTGTTAAGGTGCTGCTGTGGATTTCTCTTGCTCACGAGTTATTTTATGTTGATGAAATTTGAAGAGCTCTGCATTCCTGAAGGAAAAGATGAACTTTTCATTACTTGCTACAGGTAAATGTGTTTGTGTGTCCTTAATGTTTTTTTTGTTTTTTTTTAAAGTTCTGAGCTCATCGTAGCTGGATTGTTGTGTGTTATGTCAACCTCTTTTGTATGAATACTACTTACAACTTTGTAGGTTTTTCCCTGCAACGTTGGTGTTGTTTTGCATGCGGTGTGAGCAGGACAAGTGCCATTTGACTAAACCGTTTCTGATAGCAGATACTCATGTCTTTCTGACCACGCCACAGTTGTACCAGTTTTATTTACCTCGAAGAATAATCCGACTACTAAAGTCAAACTATTTAAGTGCCAAGGCCCTAAATTGACATCTATACAAGTTGATCTACTATACTGGCTGACCTCAAACTGAAGTTTTTAATAACGGCATTAAAGAAAGCTCTGTTCTATTCAAGTGTCCCAGTAAACCATCACAGTTCGAAGGGAAACGCAGCATGACCAGTACCAGGAACCTGAAACTGAAGCAGCTAAATGGAATTCACTCATCATTCATTTTATTATGTACACCTGTGCTTTTCCTACTACGATATGTTAAATGATTTACCAACATATTCAAGACTTTGGCTGTGATCTTGATCCACTTTGACTTTTTCACAGTGTGCCATGCTGTCTTTGTCCAGAGTATCTTCTAGGTGTTTTTTTCTTTCTATCTATACTTCAATCAGGAGAGACAAGTGAATGATTAGTAGTTAACATTTATTATGACAGATGATGCGTTCATGAGTTACACAGAAATGATTTGGCGCTTGAACTCGACAAGGAGATTTGTGATCGCGTTGTGATTGGCCTGAGCGGCAACAATATATAAATCCCCCCCCCACGAGGAGTCCAGACACGTGGTGGTGGTGGCTGGAGGTTCTGCTGGAGGTGCGAAGACGGATGGCGCTGGGGAGGAGGAGGGTCCCATGAAACAGCAGCTGGACACTAGAGGCGGGGATACAGCACATTTAAAAGGAGACAGCAGCAAGCTGATAGGCTAACAAAGAGGGAGTGACGCTGCGCTATTGGCTGGGGACGCCCAGCTGTTAAACGGCTAATAGAGTCTATGATGCCTCTGACAGTGACAGCCGGAATAGAGTCTGTGCCGCTAGTGAGGGAGTAGTATGAGAGAGAGGCCTAAGTGTGCAGGGATAGTCTTCCTGTCTGAACTTACGCTAGAGCTTCATTACCACTCTTATCTCCTGAGAACTGAGGTTCACATGGGGTCCTAAATGAATAGGAAACAAATCCTGTAAGGGCTGCAACTAATTATTTTTCATGGACAATTTTGACAGATTCTTTTTAATAATTAAGTTAATTGATTTGTCACAAAAAAAGTCAGAATATGGTATCTTTCACAGAGCCCAAGTTTACATTTTTTAATTATTTGCTGTTCAGTCTGAAACCCAAAGATATTCATTTTACGGGTATGAAAAACCAGCAAAGCAGCAAGTCGTCCACATTTGTTCTGACATCGCGTCACAAGTCCTGCAGGACTTTGTGTGACTGTCCTGTATCAGGGCTGTATGCAAAGTTATCACATAATGCCGACATGTGACAGCTAGCGAGTGTGAATACTGTAGTTGCCATTCACTTCTGCTACTTGAAGTGATGAAATCCAACAGGAATCCTCTATTGTTGATATTGGTGCTGCTCCAATGGCTGAACCTCCAATATGGAGGCTGCCAACGGGCCCATTCGGTGGTCACAGAGTTCTGTAATCTACATCTACACAGTGCCCTCACGTGGTCCGTCTTTATTGTGTTGCAGAGGTAAGCTTTGGCTACACGGAGCTGGAGAGTCAGGGTTAGGCTGATGGACTATCCAGCCCCCGAGTGGCTGCTGTCGACTGCTGGAGAGCTGAGAATGCCGTTCTCGGATACGGCCAAGTACTGCATCCTGGGCATCTCGGTCGCTCTTCTTCTGCTGGCGCTGGGCATCTTGGCATGGCAGACCTTCAGATGCTGCACAGAGACGCACACTACAATCCCGCGGCAAGATGCTGGTGAGTAGATCAGGTGACAGTGCCAAACGGCTACAGCACATACTGCTGATGCCGGGTGTCTGACCAAGAAAGTAATTACCAAATGCATTCTTGTGTCTGATTTTTATCGTAGTAAACCGTGATCCGCTGTACTTGGCCGAAAAGTCAAGAACAGTTGGAAACTACTCAGGAGCTCCAAGTACTAGGGTAAGACTAAATGGATTCGAGGGGTGTGGATGGAGACAGATTTGTTTTTATAACCGTAATGTCATCTGTCATCTGTGGCCACCCTATTCTATAAGGTGGCCCAGAGTTCAAAGCCGCCCCCTATAGTGTACAACACAAGTCATGACTCCTTCCCTACTTCCTATCTTGTTCTTCCAGCGCCCTTACTCGTACCCCACCCATCTTCAAACTCGGCCTTCATTTTGGTCTCAGCTACAGTACACGCCTGTTGAGTTTTGTTGATTGCATTTGGCTCATTGTGTGTTGATAGAATCTGTCCACAGACATGTGAACACATACAGACAAAACAACACCATTCACATCTAGAATATCTAGAATATCTATGGGAGAGCGCTGAGAGAAATGCAGGATATTTCAGGCTTGACAGCTGCAAAAGAAAAACCCACAAAATCAAGGAACTCTTCCTGGAAAATGTAGATATACTCAGGGTGTGATCTGCCAATTCAAGACGAAGTGAATTTTGAGTCTGGAATAAGCACAACAGAACTTAAAACACCATGCGCCAAGGCATTTTTGACTATTTTTGACATATTACTAGTTCATGATGGAAAAAAAGGTAACTTAGCCTCTTGCCCAGACTGCAGGAAGTCTTTACTCTAGATTTCTATCCTGACATTGATGTGTTTAGCTGCACTATTATTATATCAACGAGAGGAATCAGTGTTGATCTAGTACATGTGAGCTGTGTTTCATACCTCTGTCACATTTTGTTTGGATAGTCTACTGTTTCCTTCCTATCACCTGACTCGTGTTGGTAAAGGTCCTGCTGCATGTACATTTGTTTTGTTTTTTTACTGTGTTTTTATATACAGTCTATGGTTGGAACAGGGTTAATGTTGGACTTATGGGGGAAAAAAAGAGTTGGATGAAAAACTGGCACAAGGACTACACTTCCTTCAGGGTGAGGTTTAGGGCTGCACTCACTTGTGCAGAATAACAGGAGCACTTTTCCCATAATACAACCACAAACCACAGCCTAACAAAACACCACGAGCACCTCTTTGACGAAGCGTTAATGACCTTTTAACATTAAAAGTTCCTCAAATTTTGGATTTATCTATACTGTTTAATGGCATGTCGCTTGTAAAAGATTACATTATGTTGTTGGGCGTTTCTGTTATTTTGTCCAGACAGTCTGTGGAGATGTTCTAAATTGGCAACATTGTCTATGTAAATAACGATTAAGATGAACTTCTTCAAACAAAGGAGAGTTGAGGCTTGTCACAAGTCAAATAAAAGCTGGAGGTGCTGTAGTTAATAACAACACGGGGATGTCATGCATGCTCCCCAGATGGAGAATGTCCGCACAGAGGTCCGCAGGCTGAGTCGCTGTCTGTCTCCGGCCTCGTCTCCCTCCTCGGGATCCAGCCAGGCGGACGGAGACACAGCGGAGCAGGCCAACATTAAAAAGGTAGTACGTTACTGTATAACGCTGTCGTCGCGTCACAATCAATCAACAATGTTTTGCTAGTCTGTTTATTCTCCATCAAAAGGCGTGGGCACTTTCTGTCTTCAAAAACGATTCAAGGCTCTGTTTCAAATGTTTTTTACTATAATACAAGGTGTCATACGTTAAATCGCTTATGTCCATCCTAAGTGGAAGAAGATGTGCGAGACCTGTTTCCTACTCATTGTGTTTTAAGGGAGGCTCATGTAGTTTTCATCAGACTATCACGTCTGATAAATGGCACACTGTATTGAACCATCACACTGTATTGGTGATGTGTTTTTTTTCTATTAAGAGCTAGGAGCTCTGTGAGGTCATACTTAGAAACAGTGGGGATTTTAGCTAAATTCTGACATTAGCATGCTCTTATGCTCACAATGACAATACAAAGATGCTGGTGTTCATCCGGTAATATTAAGTTCTTCAACATGCTAACATTTACTGATTAGTACCAAACAAAAAAATAAACCTGAGGCTGATGGGAATGTCATCAGTTGTATTAGTATTTGGTCAGAAAGTCTAAATGTTGTGCGATGGCACTAGAGGAAACGTAAGGGGATTATACCAAAGTCTTTCTTAAGAGACCATGAATATTTGTAGCAAATTGCACTGCAATCTACCCAATAGTTGTCAAGATAGTTTACTCAAAACCAAAGATGTCGACCTCATGGTGGCGCTACAGGAGCAGTCAGGGGGTAGATACATCGATTGTCTTTATTGTCGCTGAAGGAAATTTGTTTTCACAGGTTCCACACAGAAACACACAAATACTGAGTTCTTTAGTTCTTCATCGTCTGGTTGCTGGCACCAAGCAACATCAACAGCAGCGTGAGGTTACATGTGTGTCTTTCCTATAACCAGGTCGATGGATCGCTTCGTTTTTCCATCTATTATGACCAACTGCAGTCCCAGCTGGTGGTCACCGTCCTGCAGGTGGAGGGGCTTCTGGGGCCCAGCCGGACGTGCAGCCTCCAGCCATTTGTTAAGCTGAGACTCATGTGGGCGGGTTCAGAGGGAGTGGAAGTGGACGACTGTATGGACGAGGAGGTAATTTTGTCTTCATTAGTTACCACATGCAGTGTGTCAGTCAACAAGTGACTTCATTAAATGAATTGTCGGGCACAGAAACTACAGCAGGTAGTGTCTCTGTACTGTGTAAAGCTGTTGTGGATTACTGCTGTGACCCTCTTAGGGCGAAGGGAGTGCACCCGTCTTGTGGACGGTGCTGCAGGAGTGGCGGACTCGCATTGTGAAAGGCAGCTGTAACCCTTTATTTGGAGACCAGTTCAGCTGCATCATGCAAGAGGAAAAGAAGCTTAATCACATCAACCTCAGGATGGAGGTACTGCAGTACACTAACCCATCTCTCACCCTCAGTATCTCTCAAATCATTGGAAATGGTTTTGTCAGTTGAAATAAGCTCTGAGTAGAGAAAAAGGAATGTTTTTGTGTGTGATTCTGTAAGTAAACTTGTCTGTCTGCCATGTGTCTGTGTGCATCTCAGGTGAGGCACTTTGATAAATTCTCCAGACACACAGTGTTGGGAGAGGTGAGGGTTCCTCTAGGGCAGCTCAACATCTCCTACCCTCTCGAGCTACAAGAAGATCTGAAGACACCCCAGAAGGTACAGTAAGACATCATGTATGCAAACACACACGCATGTTCTCCAATAGGAAGGTTTTTTTTCTCATCTTTCAGTTGAGGTGAATTAAAGAATTACATTTTTACTATTTTAAATATTGAACGCTTAAAGGGAAAGAAATCACTGAACATGTGACGGTGTAGCATTCTCGTCTAATTGTGAATATTAATGAAATAAGTGACAGGGCATTTGCAGACTTAATAGAAGGAAGACAACCTGGTCCTTGGAGTAGAAAAAGTACACATTGGAAAAGTGAATTATCATTATGTTATGTTAATCACTTGTAAACCTAATCGATGTGCAAAAATATTTTTAATTTGTGATTGAGTTTGGTTTAATTATTTACAATTGTGTTTAATTTCTGAAACATATTGCCTCATTATTATTATTATTATTTTTACATTTCTGATTGAAAAGATCTTTATTTATAATGTGTCAACACTGTTTATTTCTATTTCCTGTAAATCCCACTACCACCACTCAATCCAAGAAATTCTAGATTGTATGAAATCCTTTGAATTACACGCTTACTGTAGCAATTAGTGTTTAATGTTGAGTTCCATATTTGATATCTGTTTGTTGTGCTCATGTAGTATTAGTAGCTGTTATTTATGGTCCTGCTACAAAGAAACCACATTTTTTACATCCTATAGAAACATAATTTGTGCTGAAGTGTTTCTCCTCCCACTTTCCGGACAGGATCTTGTAGGAGAGGTGCTCCTGACTTTAAAGTTTCTTCCCACCTCTCAGAGGCTTGAGGTTGGACTGCTTAAGGTCAGAGCGGTCCTCACTGAATTATGCTCAGATGCAGGTAAATAACAAACAACGTCATTAAAAATCAACCCATGACCATACAGCTGTCTTACACGTACAGTTCCTGATTTTGCCTTCTCTGTGTTGTACAGCCCTGTACGCCAGGATCAGTGTGCAGTGCAACCAGCACAAGTTGAGGTACCAAAAAACCTCCACCGTGGCCCACTCTCTGGTCACTGTCTTCAACGAGGTCCTCATGTTCTCCCTGCCAGAGTTTCCTCTGGAGCAGTGTAAAATATCAGTTTCTGTGTATGAGACTCGCACGACTAGGAAATCCCCCAAACATCTGATTGGACAGTTGACTTTGGGGAAGGAGAAAAGTTCAGAAGATGAGCATTGGAGCTTAATGATGCGCTCAGTTCGCCAGCCAATAGCAAAGTGGCATGGCCTACTGATCTGACTTGCATCTTGTAAATACTCTCCTGCACTTCCTGGATGTCCGCACCTGCTTGTATATGACTGAAAGCTGTAGTGCTTGTGTGTCGGCCTGAGGGATTTGCCCACCTGCTTAGCTATAAGGCCAAACATGGACCCCTCTCCCTCCTGACACCTCAGCGGTAGAAAGACCTTTCTGTTCCAATCAGGGCAGCGGAGGGACTGCCCAACTGAAACCTTTGTTTGTTGTTAATCACTCTTTTTAGCTCCAAATCTCATCATATTGAAGAGTTAAAGATCTGACATTTGCACTCCTTATCGCTGATGAAGATTACTTTAGTTTTGCACTCACTCGGAGCATAACTGTGTTGTTTGTGTAACTGTTATCTTTCATATCTGCAGTTCTTTTGTGCTTGTTTTCAAATCCCGTCATTCTGCATTAATAAATCTCTATATTGCTGCTCTGAATGTTCAGTCAACATAGTAATTCACTGTTAATAAGAGTGTTAATTAATGGCTTATCTGTAAGGGAAAGTATAAAATGTCTAGTTTCAACCGACAATCTCACCAAGGATAAGTCGCCTCACTGTGGATTGAAACAAAACTAGTGCTGGGCAAGTTAACGCGTTATTATCGCATTAACGCATTCATTAATTAACGCCGACAATTATTTTATAGTTAACGCTTTTTTTATTATTTTGAAAGTCCGTTGCTCACTGGCAGCGGTGGAGGGAGGCTTCAGGCTACGTTGATGCAGTGTGTGCGAGAAGTATAGATAAACAAAAGCAAGACAAGCTAACAAATGTCACAGAGAAGTGTATACAAACTGCAGCCGGTTAGTATTGTGGAAGATGTCGGTCTGAGGAACGTTCTCAAGGTGCGTTCGCGTCGCGTTTGGTGTGAACGCACCTTTAGGATCGCAACGAATGACGGCACGCATGAGCCTCAAGAATGAGCTAAGAAAGTTAGCGGAAAGATTAACGTGAGACAACATCCGGTTTCTTCAGACGAACATCTGGTTTTCAGAATAAGATGCCAACAAAGTATGAATTATATTCACATTAAGTATAAAACCTGCATCTCATGAGTTAAAGGGAAAATACACCTAAATTGTGCGTAAAGTGTCTTTATTCTTTGATCGCTGGGTAACCATCATCACCTCGGAGTTACAGCATTATATTGATAAACAGTAGAGCTGCATTCACATGCTCTGACTGTCATGAAGACAGACATTTTTGCTGAAACGTGCTGAAACGTGCTGAAACGTGCTGAAACATTTTATTCATGTTGCACAGCAGTGGAACGTTTCACATAAAGTCAGCACACTGAGCACAGATAGTACAAGAAATATGATCGCTACTGTGTAAAGGGAATACTGCTGTTAAAAAGGACCTTATTTGTTTTAATAAATGTTTGCAAACCAAATATTATTGCACTTTTGTTGATATAGCAGTACTTGTGCGCAATACACTACTTTTGAATTCATTATTGAACTTTGCCATAACAATGTGATTAATCACGATTAATCGCAAAAAATCCATGCGATTAATCGCGATTAAAAATTGTAATCATTGCCCAGCACTAAACAAAACAACACAAAACACAATATTCATTGACATAGTGAGGAATTTTAATATTGCCCTCTTTTTCAGGATCACCATGCTCACAAACACACAGTTATACACATTATTACCTCATGTTAGGGGTTTTAGTTTCAGAATCAGAATCGTTCATTGCCAAGGAAGTTTGCACCTACAAGGAATTTGTCATGGCGGGTGGTGCGTAACATTTGACAATAAACAACAACATTAAACAACAACATTAAACAATCAACAACAATCAACACAGTGCAGGAAATGGAGACATATTAAAATTTACAATAAAATATAAGATAAAGTATAAAATATAAAATAAAGTGCACAACAAAAACAGATAACAGGACTGGAAAACAAGTGAAATGTAAGTGAAATGTTGAAAGTGTCGAGTGTGGTTAAATAAAGAAACAGGGACGTACAGGGGAGTGACCAGAAGGAAATGTCCTGGTGATGACAGAGTCAGTGTCAGTGGGGGACCCGGGCTCTGTTAATGAGCCCGACTGCAGACGGGAAGAAACTGTTCGTGTGGCGTGAGGTCTTGGTCCTGATGGACCTCAGCCTCCTGCCAGATGGAAGGGACACGAACAGATCATGTCCAGGGTGAGAGGGGTCGGCTACAATCTTACTTGCTCGCTTCAGGGTCCTTGAAGCGAACAAGTCCTGGAGGGACGGCAGATTGCAGCCAATCACCCTCTCGGCAGAGCGGATGATGCGTTGCAGCCTGCCCTTGTCCTTGGCTGTGGCTGCAGCGTACCAGACGGAGATGGAGGAGCAGAGGATGGACTCAATGATGGCTGTGTAGAAGTGCACCATCATTGTCTTTGGCAGGTTGAATTTCTTCAGCTGCCTCAGGAAGTACATCCTCTGCTGAGCCTTCCTGGTGATGGAGCTGATGTTCAGCTCCCACTTGAGGTCCTGGGATATGATGGAGCCCAGGAAGTGGAAGGACTCCACAGCGTCGACGGGGGAGTCACACAGGGTGATAGGGGCTGGTGGGGCTGCGTTCTTCCTAAAATCCACAACCATCTCCACTGTCTTTAGAGCGTTGAGCTCTAAATTGTTCAGGCCACACCAGGTCACCAGATGGTCAGTCTCCCACCTGTAGGCGGACTCATCCCCACCAGAGATGAGTCCGCAAACTTCAGGAGCTTGACGGACTGTGGACTAGAGGTGCAGCTGTTGGTGTACAGGGAGAAGAGCAGAGGGGAAAGTACGCAGCCTTGGGGGGAACCGGTGCTGATGGTCCGGGATGCTGAGACGTGCTTTCCCAGTTTGACGTGCTGCTTCCTGTGAGACAGGAAGTCTATGATCCACTTGCAGGTGGAGTCGGGCACGTGCAGCTGGGAGAGCTTGTTGTGCAGCAGAGACGGGATGATAGTGTTGATGAAAGCAGAGCTGAAGTCCACAAACAGGATCCTGGCGTAGGTTCCTGGGGAGTCCAGATGCTGGAGGATGAAGTGTAGAGCCAAGTTGACTGCGTCGTCTGCAGACCTGTTGGCTCTGTAGGCGAACTGCAGGGGGTCCAGGAGTGGGTCAGTGAGGGCTTTTAGGTGGGACAGGACCAAGCGTTCAAACAACTTCATGACCACAGAGGTCAGGGCAACGGGCCTGTAGTCGTTAAGTCCTGTGATCTTGGTTTTTTTGGGGACAGGGATGATGGTGGAGGCCTTGAAGCAGGCTGGTACGTGGCATGTCTCCAGGGAGGTGTTGAAGATGTCTGTGAACACCGGAGACAGCTGATCAGCACAATGCTTCAGGGTGGAGGGGGAGACAGAGTCCGGGCCGGCTGCTTTGCGGGTGTTCTGTTTTTTAAAAAGCCTATTGACGTCTCTCTCCAGAATAGAGAGAGTCGTCACTGGGGAGGGAGGCGCTGAGAAGGGTGGTACAGAGTCATGAGCCCCTGCTGAGCTGGGGGAGGGGGGGCTGGTGGTCTGGGGCTGGTTGATGGGGCTGTGGGGGATGGAGTCAGGACTGTCCCATTGTCTTTCGAATCTGCAGTAGAACTCATTTAGCTCGTCTGCCAGGCGGAGGTCGTTCATGGAGTGGGGGGTTTTAGGCTTGTAATTGGTGATCTGTCTGAGACCTCTCCAGACAGAAGCAGAGTCATTTGCTGAGAGCTGGTGTAGCAGTTTCTCAGAGTACAGTCGTTTAGCACCTCTCTACAAGTCCTTGTCCCCACTCTGACCATCAGACTGACCATCTGGTGACCTGGTGTGGCCTGAACAATTTAGAGCTCAATGCTCTAAAGACAGTGGAGATGGTTGTGGATTTTAGGAAGAACGCAGCCCCACCAGCCCCTATCACCCTGTGTGACTCCCCCGTCGACGCTGTGGAGTCCTTTGAGGCTCAAGGGTGTTTTTGCCTTTGGAGACTCTCCACTAGGTGGACCAGAGTGATTTCCTGCATTGACTTTAGGCCTTTGCCTCCATCTGTTGGTTTAACATTTTAGTTTGTTTGTAAAGCAGCACTGTACTTTTGAACTTACTCCCGTCAGTGGTGGAGGAAGTCCTGAGATAAATACCACAGAGTAGAAATCCTCTGTTACAATTGTACTAAAGTAAAAGTACACAAGTTTTAGCATCAAAGTATACTTAAATTACTCAAAGGTAAAAGTACTCATCATGCAAAATCGCCCATTTTGAAATAATGTATATTATATTGTTGTATCATAATTATTGATGCATTAGTGTGTTTATCACTTTGATGTTGCAGAGGTGAAGATGGAGCTAATTTTAACTACTTAATGCAGGCAACTGCTGGGTAGCTCGTGAATTTCTCCCAGAAATTAATCAATGATAATGATACATTATAGTTATGTTTCGTATTCTTAATTTGACTCTGTAAAGTAACTAGTAACTAAGGTTGTCGGTTAATAGGTCCATTCACTAAAATTGTCTCTTTGCAAAGGTCCGACACAGTGTCCAAACTACGTCCTATAGCCAACAATGTGCATTTCCATATAATCTCAACAATATTCTCAAGTAAGTACTTTTAACATACAGAATCATTCAACATGTATGGAAAACAAATGGCTATCTTTACCATAAATATAATCAGTCATAGCACAATGAACTTAAGGCCAACATTTCAAGTAAAGAAAACAAGACAGAATCTTCTGAATAAAATAAATAAAAAGTCTCTTTTAGAAAAAAAGAAAAGAAAAGGCAAACAGCTTTGAGCAGCCCTTTCTCTTTATTTGTGTATTTACATTTCTTTCTTCTTTCTCTCCTAGAGGTAGAAATTATCCCGTAGTTTAAATCTAGGCTTGAATTGAATAAAGTGACATTCTCAGATTGATGAGCACATTTGTAGGTGCTCATTGGTGAGCATGAAATGGTTTTTGGTTTTAGGTTTTAATAGCGGAGAAAGCTGATTCACAGCTGAGTCGATCCAAACATCCGTCCTCAGGAAGGTTAGACCAGGGAAAAGAGTAAGACAGAGTCTCTAGACTATAGAGCTTAAATGTGCAGGGGCAGTTACTCCATGATGGCTCAATTGACTGTTGTATTACCGTACTAGCTGGATTAGATCCGCCTGCCGTCTACAGCCGCGACAGGCGCAAAAAAACGAAGCTCGGTGAAGATTAGTATTTATTTTCATTGATTTATCAGTAATTGGATCTTGATAGAACCGTCACGAGGTCCGGTTCCACAGTCTGCCAAGGGTACGTCATTAGTTGTGGTACACTGCGTGCCAGTTTGAACAACGCAGTCGAAAACTGCGGTCAGGTCAGCAGGCACTTACATTTTATTGCACCTATATGCTGAAAATCACGGTAAACGCATTCAAATGGCACAGATCGGGAGCGAGCGAAGGACTTTGCAAAGTTAGCTGAAAGAATAACGTAAAACAACATCCTGTTTTTCAAAATAAGATGTCAACTAAGCGTATACAAATTGCATAAAATAAGATTCAATTAATTATATTCACATTAAGTATAAAACATGTTACCTGCATCTCGTGAGTTAAAGGGAAAATACAACTAAGGATGGATGAAGTGTCTTTATTATTTTGCTGGAAAGATAATTAAATGAATAATATCTGACTGACTGATGTGTTCAGGACATTTCTGACCACATCCAAACAAAAATCAAATATCTTAACTCTATCAATTAAGATAATTTATGAAGTAAAAACTGTGAACTGAAATTGTACCTTCAAATAGTTAATTTCTGAAATGTTTAAGGTGCTATAAAAATATTCTTCTCAATAATACCACACAATGACTGATGTATATGTGTTCAGGACATCTTTGACTCCACCAATTCTAAAAATCTAACTTTTTTACTGTACAAATTAAGAGATTTTCTAAAGTAAAAGTCATACATTTGTACCAAGAAAATATCTAATAACTGAATATGCTATACAAATATTTTTCTCAATAATTCCAGACAATGACCGATGTATATGTGTTGAGGACATCGTTGACTCTACCCATACTAAAAAATGTTACTGTACCATTTAAGAGATTTTCCAAAGTAAACGTCCTACATTTGTACTGAGAAATATCTAATAACTAAATATTTGAGGTGCTATAAAACGTCACTTCTCAATAATTCCAGACAATGACAATGATACTTTTATGTTCAGGACATCTCTGTCTCCTCCTATAGTGAAAATCAAACATTTTTACTCTACCATTTAAGAGATCTTTCAAAGGAAATGTCCTATATTTGAATGTTCAAAAGCTAATTTCTGAATATTTGAGGTGATATAGAAATACTTTTCACAATAATTCCACGCAATGACTAATGCATATAAATTGAGGAAATCTCTGACTAATTTTACAGTAGTAACTAGAAAATCCCTAAAGAAATTTTGACAGTGTGGCTTCTACTGCCCGAAGACATCGCAATATATATACACTCCGATGTTACCGGTAGTGCCGTTCAGGTTCGATTGAGATAGCGCTTCTCTCTTTTCTGCATTTTAGATTCATACTCTTGGATTGAATCTTGTATTCTGTACGAACCTCATTCTGAGCTTCATGTTAAGATACGGTTACTCTATGGGGCTTTTATTTTGAAAGGGTGGGACTGGGTGGGTGAGAGAGGGGGAGAGGAGACATATTCATAATGTTTGACACACAAACACAGAGGCTATTAAATGACAGGCTTCATCACAAGCATTCCAGTTAGAATTCACTCTGTGGAGCTTTTATTTTGAAATGGGAGGGGGGGTTCTCTAAAAATATCCAAGACCTGAATGACTGCATGATAGAGAGAGCCAGAGAGAGAGAAAGAGAGAGACACAGAGTGAGTGAGTGAGACAGGCAGACAGACAGGAGGTCTAACGATCTTTCCCTGAATATCTCTAACTCATGTGTGTCTGTGTTCATTAATTAGCTCAATCACAAACACCTGTCCGTGAGAGAAATTTGCCTCTACAAGTCTAAACATTCTTGGTTCAAGATTGATGTCTCTGGCAATCATTCTCATTTGGAGATTGTCCTATGTTTTAACATTTACAGCTTACCTAACTATTGTCCTGCTCTGCGATGTCTTTCCTCGTCTCGCCCTCTTGTGTCATGGTGTGTGTACATGTCACTCCAATCAGGAAACTTGTCAGAATACCCACATTTGATTGGCTGAGCTGCATCACGTATATCTCTAAGTCATGTGTGTGGGTGTGTCTGTGAGTCTGTGTGTTTATCAACATCAACAGCTCAATCAGAATCACCTGTGTGCCTGCAGCCTGTTCATGGAGAAAAAGCAGGGAAACAAATCTCAAACAAATCCTCAAAACCCCCATAACCGTAGCTCCTATTGCGCCGATATTAATGAATGAGAGGAAGGATGAGTTGAAGAACAGATCATGTGAAAATTGTGTCTGTAGTGTAAAAAATGTGGCTGAACCGGCGATTTAGAAATGGGGTACCGTGTTCTGTGGAAGATGATCTTGAAGTAAAATTTAACATTGGTCTCTATGGAGCAGAAACTTGGTTTTCCTGTCAATTAAAGGCTGTAGTGCAAAATGTGTAAATCTGCTGGAGTCCACAGTAATTTCTCTAGACCAGCACACGATTAGCTAACTTTGTAGGAAAAAATAATGCATGAAGAGTGAAAATTGTGGGACTCTGAGCAATTTGTTTGTAAAAATCACAGAATATTTTCCTGCTCTGCTCCACTCTAACAATTATGCTCTCACTCTAGCCCTTAACGAGCAGCGCAATACACACCCATTATAAAATCTGAAATGGACCCAAAATGTTCCTGAAACTTAATCTGCGAGTTCATGAAAACTGTGCTAGCTATCAAAATGTCCATTTGGCTCAATAATGTCCAGCGTTTTGTCTACGTTTTAAACTTTGAATCATTTTTCTACGTTAAAGTATGGCTAGTCAATATGGGTCCAAAGTTCAGTGTTTTTTTTTTCTCTCTTCACGCCGAAACCCCATTCAAGTGAATGCAGAAATTTTGCTCAGATTTTGGGGATTTTCGGGAAAACCGCTGGGCGAATCTCTCCGAAAAATACTGAGCACACTATTGCCGACCAGGCCGCACGTCTGGATGTATTTTTCGCGCCGCTGTTGGCAACGCTGTGTGAGGAGAAGCGCGCCAAACTTCCTGGATAATAATAATAACTAGAAAATCCCTAAAGAAATTTTGACAGTGTGGCTTCTACTGCCCGAAGACGTCGCAATATATATACACTCCGATGTTACCGGTAGTGCCGTTCAGGTTCGATTGAGATAGCGCTTCTCTCTTTTCTGCATTTTAGATTCAGATTTAGACTGCTCCTGAACTTGACTTTGGACACAGCTTCAGTTCAACCTCCTGAGCACAGCCATGTGGAGATCAGCCGAGGAGCCGAGGTAACGTTAAGCTTATCATCCGATCAAAGTCTCCAGTATTGATTTGTCTTTATGATTATTGAACTGCTAACATCTCAGATAATGTTTCACTTGGTCTGATTCATTACATCAGGTTGCTAATATTGGTGGAGCTAGCTCTGTAACCTTAGCTAGCTTGAGCTCAATTAGCCTTAGAAAGGTTAGCTAGCTAACAGCATAATAAGTTAAGTTAACATAAATAAAGTTAATCACCAATTACAGTGTTAAGATGTAACCTTAGTAACCTAACTTGTGTTTACTTGTGCTATTATTGGACCGACTGTAGGACCGCAAACTGGTCGATTATCAAAATGGAGAGATCGCCGACGTGTGTTCAAGACGATGAACAGTTGAGGTAACAGTAACGTTACCTGTGTGTGTTATCCCAGGAGCAACATTAGAACCAGATCAAACTCATTTTAGTGTTGAACGTTAGTCCATTGTGGTCCATTGTCTTAGCTTAATTTCTTCACCTAATGTAGTCAGCTCATCACATAGGCTGTAAATTTAAACTGTATGGTATTGTTTTATTAGCTTTGCACTGATATGTTAACATATGTGAGGCACATGCAAACCCACAGTTGCACAACCATAGCTTCTTTTAAGTGTGTTTATCCTGGATAACCATTACTCTGTCACGTCGAGGCCAATCTGCGGTTGCTGGCTCCGCTGCGCAAGGGATTCCAGCATGGGAGTAGGGGTTTTGTCCACGCGCAGGATATGATTTTGTCATCATGTATGTGTAGGTAGCTTCGTCCCATCCTCTTTGGATGAAATCTCTTGGCTCTCGTCCCTTTCTGACAAAGCATATGTCGGGCCATGTGTTTGGATCGGTCATTGCTTTATCGGACATTTTATAACCTTCGTAGTCATAATATTGTTGTCTGGGTTCTCCTATGGGTGTGGGTAGTTTGATTCCCATTAAAGTTGCCATCACTGGCTGGGGTCTCTTTTTATAGGGAAGTGTGGACTTGCTTTCCTTCTTAGAGGACAGTGTGGGCCTGGGTTCCTTCTCAGAGGACAGTGTGGGCCTGGGTCCCTTCTCAGAGGACAGTGTGGGCCTGGGTCCCTTCTCAGAGGGCAGAGTGGGCATGAATTCCTTCTCAGAGGGCAGTGTAGACAAGAATACCTCTAGGGCCTTGTGGGACAATGGTTCTATCGGTTGGTTCCAGGTTTGGTCTTCGGGGTCGAAGGAAAATCCCAGGTCTGTCATGCCTACCCATTCTGGTAGGTGTCCATTTCTTGGTTCGGGCCTTGGTCTGTGGGTGGTAATCCTTGTTGGCCCACTCCGCTGAGGCTTCGTTTCCGGTGGTGGGTTTTGGATCTTGATCGGTGCTGTTTAGGAGAAGGTCGTCCATCTCGCTGGTTCTTTTCCTTTTTCTCATGTTTCTTAATCTTTTTGCGGGAGACATGGGGGTTGCTCCGTTCATCGTCCCGTTTGGGTTCGGGCTTTGCAGCTGAGGCCGGAGGGAGGTCATTGCTGCTGCTGGGCTGTGCGGAGAAAAACATACACCAATTGTTTTTTTTCTTCAGACCATATGGCCATGGTTTGGCATTTCAAGTTTGTCTCCTACATTATTGGTTATCACTAAATGATCCCCGTATGCCAAAGAACGACATGAGTCGGTTGGTCTTTGTTTTTCCTGTTTTATTAGTTTTTCTTCCACTTCTTCCTTCTGTATAATAAACAAAAGCTACGATTAGTGGGTATGAAGGGTTTCCCGTAGTTGATATAGCTATTATGCTGAGTATCAATCCAATCAGTTGGACTCCGAGATATAATATTTTCATTCGAGTAACGGCTTTTGTAGTTTGTTTGGTTAAGTATAATATATATACTATTACTATAATACAGGTACAGGATATAGGTATAGCTGTATAGTAGGTTGACCATTTCATATAGTCTATTACATTATTTGATAGAGCTAAACAAAGTATTATAATGTTTACCGGCATCCAAGCTTTTAAATTTGTTTTTCGGGTCAGAAAACCTATCATCACTAGTGTTCCCGATGGCTGTGGTTTGTTCAACAAAAACAACCTCAGTGCATTAGTTATGCCATATATTATTACCCATATTATATGATATTTTTCATGAATTAATGGTACAGTTAGTAATATGGATAAAATAATTAAGCCTACCATCTGAGCTAGTTGTTCCGTTAGTTGGTCCACAGACTCGGTGATTCCGCTCATAGTGACATTGGCTTGGCTGGATCCCATGTTCAATGTTGTGTTCATTTTGTTCTCTTTGTCTGCAGGGGTTCAAGTTTATACTTTAGTCTGGGTTGGGGGCGTTAACAGCGCTCTTTTTTCTGACACTGTGTCTTCTTGTTCGACGTTTTGACTTCTCCTTTTTTTTATACGCCTTACCCCCAACAGCAGTAGTTTTGAGAGGATAATACCTCCTAATATGGCTATGAGCAGAAACACAGCGTATTGAACGTATCCCCATATTATTTTCAGCCAGTTTCCTATAGTATTTTGGCATACAAACCCCACGGTTTCCTTGAATCCTTCTGTTACTGCTACAATGGTTTTGACCACTCCATCTTTTACATCTTCTCCCAGGCCGGCTAAGATTTTGAATCCTATGTCAGCCATTATCCATTTGGGGTTGTAAGATGTCCCTTTTTTTCTTGCTTCATTTCCTCCTCTGTCTGAGGGAAAGCATTCTGTGTCCTTTTTTAGTTCCCACATGGGGTACAAAGTTTTGTCTGGGTATAGGTTTTTATCTATTCCGGGGCCATGTGGTTCTTCTATGTGTTCGTAGAAATGGAATCTGGGAGTGTAGTTCTGGGGCCATCTGTTTTTTCTCCCGCACAGGATCATGGCCAATCCGTACCTTACTCCTTGGTTCACTTCTGTTGGATACATTGAGGGCCAGTGGTTCGAATCTTCTACTATATTTGCATTTATGTCATGTTTTTCACTTTCCACTCCTAGGGTGCCTTCTCTTTTATCTTCCTGGCATTTATGCCATCGCCCTGCTACCCATCCAGAACATCCAATAGGGTCGTAGGCAGACATTCTTCCATTAAATGGGGCCACTACCTTGGTTCTATTATTCCATCTGGTCACGGCCACTCTACTTTGGAAGTTGATAGGGGCATGTTGTACTGTATTTTCGGTCTGTTCCCTTGTTTCCATTACATTACGTTGCCACTCTCGGCCATTCCAAGGATCTGCTTGTGCATTGACACTGTATCGGTGATTGTAATAAAAATCGCCTGTTGATTTATGGGATCGGGCTTCGGTCATATATCCGTATTGTAATCCCTTTATTTTTTCAACGTGACTTTGTACTATTTTGGGAAAGAAGAAAAGCTGTACTTTCAGTAATTGGTATTTAAGAAGTATCGCGTTTTTGGGATCTGTTCCCTTTGATATCTGGATAAATGGCAGGGAGATATGGCTTGTTTTATGGCTCTCGCGGTTTAGGGCTCGTCCCACCAGGCCTAGGAGTTGATATCCCCAAAAAGTTGACATTAACACATCTGTTTTTGTTTTATCCTGACGGGACTGTATCGCACAGTTATCCATTATTTCGGAAACAGTTTTACCTGTTCCTGTCCCTGCTGGTCTACAATTTATGAAAAATTCACCACCTATTACGCTTTCATTCTTACATTGTACATAACCTATCAATTCTTGTATGGCTCCTAACTGATTTTCTTCCCATTTTCCTTTTTGTCCACTCCATCGGGACTTGGTATCGTTCGTTTTCCGATATATGGGCCATTGTTCCTTTGACCAGGTAGTTTCACAAATTTTTTGGACCCCTTTCCATATACAGGCCCTCACGGCCCTGTCCCATCTTCCAAAACCCTCTGTTGTGTGAGTCATCCAATTTTGATTATCCGAGTTAAGCATATTGGGGACTTTAATCATGTGTTCCCAGTGTTTACCGTCACTTGTATATTTGTCCATTGCTTGTGACTTATGATATGCTCCCCTTAGATAAGGACCCCAAGTCACAAACATGGTCCAATTGAAAAAGGTTTCGTTCCGGGTTATCTCGGTCCCGTCAGTATCTTTTATTCCACAGTACTTACACCTTCTCTCGTTATGGTTACGTAACGCCCTACTTTTGTACGCTCTTTTTGTGCGAGATTTCGCCACTTGGGTTTCGTCTGTGGTGTTAATTACCTTCCCCTTTTCTATCTCTGGGAATAAGTGTTTACCTAGGTCCTGTTCTTCTAGAGAGGGAGAGGGTGGAGTGGACACCGTATAGTATGTACTATTGGGTCCTGTTGGCCAGTTTACTTCTGACTCTATTAAGGGCTGGGGGACTAGGGGGGGTTCTAATTTGGTTGGGTGGGTTTCGTTGTCCCTTTTTCGGGCCCAGCATGAGCAATTCCTGTATAGTTTATATTTGGGTTCTTCCCTTATTATGGAGAAAGGATCTTTAGTTTGGCCTTGGGCTATATATGAGGTGCATGTGACCGGGCCTTTTTCTCTAGTATCTAGGCATTTTAGAGCTATGCTTACTGAGAGGATTGTGGGGTCATAGCTTAGGTGTTTAGTCCTGCATGAGACATTATACTGTGGGCTTGTGTATTTGTTCCAATACTCCGTGAATTTCTCCCATGTCCATCCGGGGACGGGTCTGTATTCGTAATTCCCCAACAGGTGGCACAGGGCTCTCTCTTCTTCCCATCGGGGATCAGAGCAATTGGCGATGCATGTGGTTGTGGAGCTGTCCCATACTGAGGCTCCATGTTCACATAGAGTAGTCACATTAAGTTTTGGGGTGAACACATTAATTATGTTCTTCAAAAATCCCAGGGGGTCGGAGCAATTTGTTGTAGTACTGGTATTATCTGAAAAGCACCCTGAGAGGGGTAAAGGAACATTCTCTACCCATTTCAAGCTTATCATCTGAGTGTCATATTCATGGTGGGTCGTGTTAGGTGTGGAAATCGTCCATCTTGTTTTTCTACAGGAGAGGAGTGGTACAGTTAAGATCACTAGCATGAGAAATCCCATTAATAGGCTGTAACCACATGCTCTACAGTTTCGGGGCTTTTTTCTTTTTAGTGGTATCGGAATTTCCGGTTCTTCCACGCCTTTTTTATCATCAGGATCTATATCATACCTTCTCCTCCTGCTCCATCTGTTTCGTAAATGGAAACGTAAATGTTGCCACCTATTGGTGGTAGTGGCTGGTTCTATGTGTTGCTCTATGTCCCGTTCCATCCTCCTCTAGATCCTGTTGATACAAGAGGACGGTAATTAGGGCCAACATTTATGAGGTGGTGAACATGCATGAGCATGAGCAGACCCCCCCATCTTCTTTGATGTACAGGGTGACCTTTATGGTCAGTCCCCTTATTTTTTTATTAACTTTGATTTGACATCTTGTCACAAAGTGAGCTGTCATACCTGCTTTTGGCAAGTGTGACATGGTCGTGGCCCAGTCTAATTGGCCACTCCCACATTCTAGGTTGGTCAGCAGACTGGTCGAAGAAGACCATCCTCTATAGTTTTCTGCCATCCATTTAGCTATGTTAGTGGGCCTCCATGGTCATAGTGGACCGTTCCTGAGGGGATACAATCTAGAGATTCCATTCAAATTGGTCTCTTCAAACTGACCTAGGATCAGTCTGGAGATGTCTTTTGGGGTCAAGGTTACCATGGTCCTGGTAAAGGAGGCACCTATAGTAGTAACCACTGCCGTCCCTGTGCTGCAGGTAAACACGCCCCTATGGGTGTCTTTACAGCAGCATCCAGGCATACCTGAGTGGTCATATCTGACTATGTTCCATTTTAGTCCTTCTCTAGTCCAGCATGTGTTACACATGGCTACCTTGCGGTCCCCGCCCCCTTCTCTGGCCGTCCTATTGACCTTCCTCCAATGGGTCTTCTGTAGCTCGGGTCTTGCAGACCTGGTTCCCTGCCACAGGGTATCTGCTACCTTACTTTGGCATAGGTAACATGTGCCGGGTTCATAAGTTTTCCATTCTAATGGAGTACCCGGCCCATCCATAGGGGACAGGCCTATTTGGGTCTTTCCCCCCTCATCGCAGGAAAGAATACATGTGAATCTTCTCGTGATTGGGAGGAATTTTGGTTTTTCCTCAACCATATTGTCTTGGGCTTTCGCCTAACTTCCGGATTAGAGTCACGTTATATTCCACTAGCGTATTTTAGTCAACCTGTATTAATCTGAATTATTTGTGAGATATGAACGCTTCCTTTGTTTTTAAGCTTCACCACGTTACCTGTAACTTGTTCTATTTCGTATTGACCCTCGTTGTTAGTTTGCACGGGTTGGTCGCCTTGTTTTTGTCCCCTGTTCAACCACACCCAGTCTCCTGCCTGTAGACAAGATGGAGAGGGATGGTTAGGTTGGGATTTTGTTCGCGGAAGTTTAGGTAACGATAGGTGTTCATTTAGGCACATTAAATACCTGGGGTCGTCCCAGTCATTTGGACAGTTTGCGCGTATAAAATCTTTAGCTGATCTAACCGCTCGCTCTGCTATTCCATTTGTTTCGGGTTTATAGGCGCTGGCCCATATTATTTCTACCTCTAGTTGCAACATAAGTGACTCCACCAGTTTATTTTTGAAATGTGTACCATTATCCATTCTAAGCGATTTCGGAGTTTTACCTGTAAAGAAGCTCGCCAGGGAGACAACAACGTTGCGACCTGTGGCTGTTTTAAGCGGGTATACTCGGGTCTCTCCCCCTGCGTTATCCGTGACAACCAGGAAGAAGCGATTCCCTCTTGACGAAAGCTTATTTAATGGGCCTGCTATGTCAGCAGAATAATGCATTCCAAGATGTTCTGTTGTGATAGGGAGTGGGGGCCCATGGGCCCTCAACATTCCCCCTTTATCCGCGCATTTACCGCAATTGGTTTTAATGATTGGAAAAAGCTTGTTGAACTTCGGTAAATCAATCCGTTGTTCTTTCAACCAGATCTTAGTTCTTTGCATGCCACAGTGACCCAGACATTCATGAATTTTTGTTAATATTGCTTTAGCTTTGTCTTCTGGGATTTGCACACCGTTCTCTGTGTCCCACTCTGGGGAAAAGATGCAAGTTTTTCTAAAAAGGAGGCTTCCTAAGTGAATTTCCTCCTCTTGGTCCCTTGACTGTGCTAATTCATCCGCTTCACGGTTACCTTTGTGTTCTTTAGTGGTACCTTGCGTGTGACTTGGTATATGTTCCACTTTCACTTTTTTACCTTTTTTTAGTTCCGCTATTACGGACCAGCTTTGTTGATGTTTCAGTTCTTTACCTTTATGGTTCTGAAAATCCCTTTGTTCCCAATACAAAAGTTCTTCAGTAAACCCTTTACAGCAGTAAATGCTATCAGTGATTATTCTTATGAACTTCTTTTTACGGGTATCTGCCCAGGCGAGGGCTTCAAGAAGGGCTGTAACTTCTGCTGTTTGAGCTGTCCCTTCAACGTATCCAGTGATTCTGTCCACTGTTACGCCTTTTGGGTTTTTCATTATACATTCCCATTTAGCTTTTTTGTCTGATTTCTTTTTAGACCCGTCGGTGTATATTGTCACCTCTGGGTCCCAATCATCAGAATTTCCCTTCTCCTCTGGGACTTTTCTTCTTTTTGCTTCTTCAGGAAGCGAAAATTACACCAGTGGGTCTGATATCATATTTTCCCATTTTCCCCAACGGGACTGCATTGCTTTTGCACCGGGTATTGTTTTCTTTGTCCCTTCTGCCACCCCTCCGTTTTCTGTAACGAAGATTACATGTCTGGGATTTCCTAAGTTTGTTAACAAGGGCCAAAATGTATACGCTAAGGTTAAATCCTTTTCTGGGGCTGCGTATTTGAGTTATGTTGGGGTCCAGGTGAGGGACAACATAGGTTTTTTAGACCCTTGGTTTCTTACTTCTATTCCTCCTCCTTTTCCTGAGTTAGTTCGTGCACACGTTATGGGGCTTCCCATCGTTCTTTTTTCTAAATCGTTTATGTTGTCTGAGACATATGATAAGTATTTTGTGACTATCACTTGATCTTCGTTGGTTAGTGCGATTTCCTCTGCTGCGTCTTTTCTTCTAAGTTGGCCTTTTAATTTGTGCAATGGAGCTGCATGCTCACTGTAATGGGGGATGTGGTTAGACACATACTCAAATTTTCCAAGAAGTTGCTCAACCTCATTGACGGTTTGAGGAAGAGAGCACATCCTGTATGTAACCCTCTGCGGCTTGTTTTCCGTCTTCAGTTAGTGTGAAACCTAAATAGCTGACTCTTGTCTTTCCGATTTCACATTTTTTCAAGCCTATTTTGAAGCCTTTTGCTTTTAGTCTCAAAATGACTTCTTTCAATGTCGTTAGGTGTTCCTTTTCTGTATCATGTGTTATGTATATATCATCTATATACACTTCACATTCTATCCCTGTTAGGGTCTTTTCTACTATGGCCTGGAATACGTTAGGGGAGTTACAAAATCCTTGTGGTAACCTAGTCTATCTGTAGGATTGTCCTTTGAACGTAAAACACGTTTTTAAACTACTTTCATGGTCTATTGGTATGGACCAAAATCCATTTGCTAGATCTAAAGTGGTTTTGTATTTTTTGTTTGGCATAGTCAGCATGGTGTGTGAGATATTTAGTGCATTTCTTCTATCTTTTACTGTTCTTTTATTTAGTTCTATCAAGTTATGAACTAGCCTAAAGGTTTTGTCAGGTTTAGGTACTGCTTGGATAGGGGTATTACAGGTTGGATTATGTTCTTTTATTAATACACCGCTGTTTTCTAATTCTTTTATGGTTATTGCTATTTCTGCTACAGCTGCTTTGTGCATCGGGTACTGTCCGTAGTGTCCAGGCACTCCGCCCTGAATGGTGTAACATTCATCCTGAACTAATCCTACGTAATTTTTATATTTTGAGTAGCGTCCTAACTCTAGAATTTCTTTTAATTCTGTTTTTAACTCTAGGTCTGTTTCCTCTATCTGTTTAAGGATCAGGTCTTGGTTGTTTATTTCTTTCATAAAACAGGCCCTGAGGGGATTTGTTTGGGCATGTTCTAGATCTTTTACTCCCAATAAATTATCTTTGCCTGTTCCAGAGATGCCTATTATTTTGCCTATTTGTTTTTTGTGTATGTGTTTATGTTGGCCATCGGCCAAGATTACGCAGGTTTTTCCTTTTATTGCTGTTCCAGTTTCTGGATTTAAAACGGACACATCAGCACCAGTGTCTACAGTAAAAGAAATTGCTTTTTTGTTGTGTAAGACTGTGGCCTTAAGCCTCCCATTTTCTTCATAACTGATTCGGTTTAGTTCTGAGAGGATCGTTGGGGGCGGTATTGTCTGTCCCATTCTTTCTGGGTTTCTTTCAGACCCTCTCTCTCTTTGGGTATCATGTCCCTGTATATTGTGTCTGACACTCTCGGGCGTTCTGGGCGTTCTCTGTCCCGAAGTGGACCTTGAGGTCGGGGCCCCTGGGGTTCTTGAGGTGTTTGTCTGGGTGGTCCCCTCGGGTTGTTCCCCTGTGGTGGTCTTGGCCTGCTTGCCATCTCTCTTTCCCTGGAGGGTGGAGCTTGGCGCTGTGGGGGGTGCTGATTTCGGACTCTCCCTTCGGGATGAATTTGAGCATTTGCTCTGGGCATTTGGGAGTTTCCGGATTTCTCGGTTGATTCCCCCTGCCGAGTAGGGGATCTGGCGTTTTTTGGTCTAATTTTTTCCTTTTGTTTTATGTCATAGACTTCCATTTCACTCACTCTTTGGGCCACGTTCCAGCTTTTCCATCTTATTCCTAGGTCCCTTCCTTCGGGAATGTTCAGGAAAAGTTGGGCCAGCTGTTCATCGTTTGCTTTAGCTGCCCAGGCTAGGTTTACACCTTGTGTTAATGTTATGGTCCCTTCAGTGATGGCTTTTGCCCACTCCTGGATTCTGTTTACAAGAGGGTTTCCGCCATAAATGGTTACAGCGCTTCTGAGTAAATCATAAGCGGAGCAGCCGTCCGGGATGTTTAGATTTCTTTTCATTTTAAGGAATTGGGTTAGGCTTTCGTCTGCTAATCTGTTTTCTGGGAAGCCTTTATAGACTATATCTTGGACAAAATCGGTGTCTGATTGTCCTTTTTGTCTTTGGGGGAGGAATTTATCATAGTTTGTGAAGTCTCCTAGGGGGCTGCTTTCGGTTTGATTTCCCGTTGTGAACATGATGGGTGGGTTCTGGGCATTACAAGGCCCTGTTTGTCCCGAGTTCCAAGAGGTGTTGTGCTGTGGCCCTACAGGGTTTATGCTGCTAAAGTTCCAGTGTGGAACGTTTCCTGAGTTACCTGGGGTCGATGTGGGGTACTGCTGAGGGCAAGGAACAGTCTGGGGGTCCATCATTTGTAGCCTTCTTACCTCTCTTTCTACGGACCTGTCCCTTCTCTCACATCCATCCCGGTAGAAGTCATAACCTCTTGCGAGGTAAGCCTCTTTCCAGGGTCTGGATACGTTGGGCATTTGGGTAATGTCCCTAGCGTTTGGGGCATGGGGCACTATTCTTCTTTCTTCTACTGAGGCTCCGTACCAGGGGAGACATTCTATTTCCATCTCGTACTGGTAGTCCTGATTATTTGTTAAGGGGGTGAAGGGTCTGTTACCGGGGCTAGCCGGCCCTAGGGCTCGCCCGGACACTTGCAATACATTTGCATTGGAGCTAAGGACAAAAAAGGTCCTTTTTCAAAGGAATATTATGGACAGAAGGAGCGCCGCTAAAAATAAGCAGGTCCTATATTCGCAATATATATTTGCTCTAGTTTAACGCGGGAATTTTGTGTTCGGTTCGGACTTACGCTCGCCGAGTTATGATTTTCCAAAGTTTGGGAACAGTGTGCCCGAATGGCCTTTTATCGTCTTTGTCCACTAGGGGGACATTGACTCGGACGTGCGGGAACAAAACTGCCATTCCGGTCGGGCCATTTGGGCCAAAAAGGGCCACTTCAAAACCGTGGCCCTCAAATGGCCTTTGTGTTCCCGGACGGCCGGGAACATTTGGGCCATTTGGGCCATCACTACGGGAACTTTTGGGCCATTTGGGCCATCACTACGGGAACTTTTGGGCCATTGAAGGGCCACCTCGGGGGGATTCTGGATTGATATTTTAAACTGCCATATCTTCTCAACCGTTTGATATCCCGCTTTGAAACGTAGATATCTTGGACCAACGCGTAATTGTATGGAATCAATGTTTTGGGACAAATGTTGCCATTTGGGCCACATGAGATTCCAATGTAGTGGGAACACAAAAAAGTGTCATTCCGACTACATTTGTATGGGTTGACCATGTAGGCCAATTGTCCTAAGGGTTAGGTTACTAAATGTAACCCTTAACACAAAAAACTCCAAAGTATTTAGAAGTTTTTTTTGCGCCCCTGGTACTCTAAATGACTACCAGAACGATGGGGGGAGTCAGGCAACTGCTCTGGACCGCGCCAGGGCCTCGAAATCGGCCTGAACTCTAAAAACACAAAAAAACACAAAAAACACAAAAAACACAAAAAACACAAAAAACACAAAAACACAAAAAACACAAAAAACACAAAAAACACAAAAAACACAAAAAACACAAAAAACACAAAAAACACAAAAAAAACACAAAAAAAACTTCAAAGTATTTCGAAGTTTTTTTTGCGCCCCTGGTACTCTAAATGACTACCAGAACGATGGGGGGAGTCAGGCAACTGCTCTGGACCGCGCCAGGGCCTCGAAATCGGCCTGAACTCTAAAAACACAAAAAAACACAAAAAACACAAAAAACACAAAAAACACAAAAAACACAAAAAACACAAAAAACACAAAAAACACAAAAAACACAAAAAACACAAAAAACACAAAAAAAACACAAAAAAAACTTCAAAGTATTTCGAAGTTTTTTTTGCGCCCCTGGTACTCTAAATGACTACCAGAACGATGGGGGGAGTCAGGCAACTGCTCTGGACCGCGCCAGGGCCTCGAAATCGGCCTGAACTCTAAAAACACAAAAAAACACAAAAAACACAAAAAAAACTTCAAAGTATTTCGAAGTTTTTTTTGCGCCCCTGGTACTCTAAATGACTACCAGAACGATGGGGGGAGTCAGGCAACTGCTCTGGACCGCGCCAGGGCCTCGAAATCGGCCTGAACTCTAAAAACACAAAAAAACACAAAAAACACAAAAAAAACTTCAAAGTATTTCGAAGTTTTTTTTGCGCCCCTGGTACTCTAAATGACTACCAGAACGATGGGGGGAGTCAGGCAACTGCTCTGGACCGCGCCAGGGCCTCGAAATCGGCCTGAAGTCTAAAAACACAAAAAAACACAAAAAACACAAAAAAAACTTCAAAGTATTTCGAAGTTTTTTTTGCGCCCCTGGTACTCTAAATGACTACCAGAACGATGGGGGGAGTCAGGCAACTGCTCTGGACCGCGCCAGGGCCTCGAAATCGGCCTGAACTCTAAAAACACAAAAAAACACAAAAAACACAAAAAAAACTTCAAAGTATTTCGAAGTTTTTTTTGCGCCCCTGGTACTCTAAATGACTACCAGAACGATGGGGGGAGTCAGGCAACTGCTCTGGACCGCGCCAGGGCCTCGAAATCGGCCTGAACTCTAAAAACACAAAAAAACACAAAAAAACACAAAAAAAACTTCAAAGTATTTCGAATCTTTTTTTGCGCCCTATGTCATCTAAATGACTATCAGGACGATGGGGGGAGTCAGGCAACTGCTCTGGACCGCGCCAGAGCCTCGAAATCGGCCTGAACTCTAAAAACACAAAAAAACACAAAAAAAACTTCAAAGTATTTCGAATGTTTTTTTTGCCCGATTTGCTTGAAACTTTGCACATCTGGTGGGCTGGTCCCAGGTATGCCCTCTAGTAAGTTTCAGCCTCCTAGTCTAGAGCATACTGTAGATACTGTATGGGAGCAATGAGAACAGGCTTGGGAGTTTTGGCATAAATGAGAGCCCATTCAAATTTAGGACAAATGGCCGTTTTTGAACATTCCTTATAACTCCCTTATAACTCAAAAAAGGACATTTCCCCTACATTTGATTGGGCTCTCATTTATGCCAAAAGTCCTAACCCTTTATTTTAACTTTATTTGGCCTGGAATCCCATAGAAAACAATGGACTAGGAAGCTGAAATTTAGACTACACTACAAGCTCAACGCCTTGGTCCACTGGTATGAAAATGAAAAGGATTGGACCAACTCCAATCTTACTTTGTTTGACCTATTATCCCATAGAAAACAAGGTTCAATGAGGCTGAGATTCTCACAGTAATTCAACCTTTGCCCAACGATTAACTGTTATGAAAATCAATGGGAAATTCCGTACAGTTTTATTATAGTAATGTATGGCATTTTGACTTTGTTTGACCTATTATCTCATAGAAAACAAGGTTCAATGAAGCTGAGATTTTCACAGTAATTCAACCTTTGCTCAACAATTAATGTTTATGAAAATCAATGGGAAATTCCTTACGCTTTTTCCATAGTAATGTATGGCATTTTGACTTTGTTTGACCAATTATCCCATAGAAAACAAGGTTCAATGAGGCTGAGATTTTCACAGTAATTTAAGCTTTGCCCAACGATCAATTGTTATGAAAATCAATGGGAAATTCCTTACACTTTTACTATAGTAATGTATGGCATTTTGACTATGTTTGACCTATTAACCCATAGAAAACAAGGTTCAATGAGGCTGAAATTCTCACAGTAATTCAACCTTTTCCCAATGATTGATTGTTATGAAAATCAATGGGAAATTCGTTAAACTTTTTCCATAGTAATGTATGGCATTTCGACTATGTTTGACCTATTAACCCATAGAAAACAAGGTTCAATGAGGCTGAAATTCTCACAGTAATTCAACCTTTTCCCAATGATTGATTGTTATGAAAATCAATGGGAAATTCCTTAAACCTTTTCCATAGTAATGTATGGCATTTTGACTTTGTTTGACCTATTATCCCATAGAAACCAAGGTTCAATGAAGCTGAGATTTTCACAGTAATTCAACCTTTGTCCAACGATTAACTGTTATGAAAATCAATGGGAAATTCCGTACAGTTTTCCCATACTAATGTATGGCATTTTGACTTTGTTTGACCTATTAACCCATAGAAAACAAGGTTCAATGAAGCTGAGATTTTCACAGTAATTCAACCTTTGCCCAACGATTAACTGTTATGAAAATCAATGGGAAATTCCGTACAGTTTTCCCATACTAATGTATGGCATTTCGACTATGTTTGACCTATTAACCCATAGAAAACAAGATTCAATGAGGCTGAGATTCTCACAGTTATTCAACCTTTGCCCAACGATACATTTTCAGGAAAGTCAATGGGAAATTCCTTAAACCTTTTCCATAGTAATGTATGGCATTTTGACTTTGTTTGACCTATTATCCCATAGAAACCAAGGTTCAATGAGGCTGAGATTTTCACAGTAATTTAAGCTTTGCCCAACGATCAATTGTTATGAAAATCAATGGGAAATTCCTTACACTTTTACTATAGTAATGTATGGCATTTTGACTATGTTTGACCTATTAACCCATAGAAAACAAGGTTCAATGAGGCTGAAATTCTCACAGTAATTCAACCTTTTCCCAATGATTGATTGTTATGAAAATCAATGGGAAATTCGTTAAACTTTTTCCATAGTAATGTATGGCATTTCGACTATGTTTGACCTATTAACCCATAGAAAACAAGGTTCAATGAGGCTGAGATTTTCACAGTATTTCAACCTTTGCCCAACAATACATTTTCATGAAAATCAATGGGAAATTCGTTAAACTTTTTCCATAGTAATGTATGGCATTTCGACTATGTTTGACCTATTAACCCATAGAAAACAAGGTTCAATGAGGCTGAGATTTTCACAGTAATTCAATCTTTGCCCAACGATTAACTGTTATGAAAATCAATGGGAAATTCCGTACAGTTTTCCCATACTAATGTATGGCATTTCGACTATGTTTGACCTATTAACCCATAGAACACAAGGTTCAATGAGGCTGAGATTCTCACAGTAATTCAACCTTTGCCCAATGATTGATTGTTATGAAAATCAATGGGAAATTCGTTAAACTTTTTCCATAGTAATGTATGGCATTTTGACTATGTTTGACCTATTATCCCATAGAAAACAAGGTTCAATGAGGTTGAGATTTTCACAGTATTTCAATCTTTGCCCATAGATTACATGGTGTGAATATCAATGGGAAATTCACTGTTTTTTGTGAATGTCTCCAGTCTTTTAATTCATTAAAAATACTTTAAAGGCAAATAAAGGGATGCATTCTTTTTGTCAATTAAGAGGGGGTCGTGGAGATGAAATGGCTGAAATTTAGAGTTCGTAGGTCCAAGTAAAGGTGCCCAAAACCAGGCGTTTAGGTCAAAGGTCAAAAGGTCGTAATTGGTGCATTATGTAAAAATGGCCATAGAGTCTGAGAAAAAGGTTGAAACTGCCTGAATTTTGCACCACACCTTCCCCCTTATGTGTAGAGTACATATGTCCAAGTTAAAGTGCCCGAAAACAGCAACAAATGTGTAAATTGGGCCTAAAGTATGTTAAAGGGCCGGTACATTTGACCTATGTACAAACGGTCATAGAATCTGAGACAAAGGTTGAAACTGCCTGCATTTTGCAACACACATTCTCCCTGATACCTTGATTCATGCTGGGAAGTAAGAAGTCTGTAGACCCTAGGGAAAGCTATCTCCTGTTAGCAACATGCTAACAAGATCAATCCAATTCATGCTAGTAGAGCTTCCTCTGGTGTCCACCATATATCATTTCCATCAACATCTGTCTTGTAGAAATGGTTTTATGGCACCCAACAGAAACAGACACATGTGGACGTAATTTACAGTCTTTTAATTAATTAAAAATACTTTAAAGCAAAATAGAGGAATTCTTTCTTTTTGTGAATGAAGAGGGGGTCGTGGAGATGAAATGCCTAAAATTTGGAGTCCGCAGGTCCAAGTTAAGGTGCCCAAAAACAGCAAAAAAGGTCTTAATTGGCTCTAAATCCTCTTAAAGGGCCGGTAAATTTGACCTATGCAAAAATGGCCATAATCTCTTAAATATGGGTCCCAGAAACCACAGATTACGGACACACATTGTGGACTAGGCCTACAATGAGGTCACGTGAACAAAATCCCTCTAAAATGTCTAGAAAAGAAATTTGCCTGTATGAAACTCAGAGATCAGGAGGGTGAACATCTTAGCAAGATGTACACCCTGTCGTGCTGTTAAGTCAGATTGGAGCAATTTTAGTTCTAAACATCTGAGAGCTCTGCTTTTTTAATATGTTGTAGCCATGCTACTGCTGTCCATCATATATCATTTTCATCAACATCTGTCATGTAAATCGGGCCTAAATTACCATAAAGAGCAGTCAATTTGACCTATGTAAAACGGTCATAGCATCTGAGAAAAAGGTTGAAACTGCCTGGATTTCGCAGGACACCTTCCCCCTGATACCTTAATTCAGTCTGGAAAGTAAGAAGTCTGTAGACCCTTGGGAAAGCTATCTCTTGTTAGCAGCATGCTAATGACTTCAAACCAATGCATCCTAGTAGAGTGTCCTCTTGTGTCCAACATATGTCAATTTTATAAAACAAAGTCGTTTATTAGTGTTTTTATAGGACCCAGCAATAACCCTCTTGACTCTAAACACTGAAAACAGGCTTTTTCGAAGGCCCTATCTCCCCTTATTTACAGTCTTTTAATTAATTAAAAATACTTTAAAGCAAAATAGAGGAATTTTTTCTTTTTGTGAATGAAGAGAGGGTCGTGGAGATGAAATGCCTAAAATTTGGAGTCCGTAGGTCCAAGTTAAGGTGCCCAAAAACAGCAAAAAAGGTCTTAATTGGCTCTAAATCCTCTTAAAGGGCCGGTAAATTTGACCTATGTAAAACGGTCATAGAATCTGAGAAAAAGGTTGAAACTGCCTGGATTTCGCAGGACACCTTCCCCTTGATACCTTGATTCAGTCTGGAAAGTAAGAAGTCTGTAGACCCTTGGGAAAGCTATCTCCTGTTAGCAGCATGCTAATGACTTCAAACCAATGCATCCTAGTAGAGTGTCCTCTTGTGTCCAACATATGTCAATTTTATAAAACAAAGTCGTTTATTAGTGTTTTTATAGGACCCAGCAATAACCCTCTTGACTCTGAACACTGAAAACAGGCTTTTTCGAAGGCCCTATCTTCCCTTATCTTGGGACTTTTGGCATAAATGAGAGCCCATTCAAATTTAGGACAAATGGCCGTTTTTGAACATTCCTTATAACTCGAAAAGGGCCATTTGTCCTACTTTTCTGTATGCGAAATGGCAGTGCCCTTCCCTTATAAATCAAAAAATGCCATGTTGCCTACATTTGAATGGGCTCTCATTCATGCCAAAAGTCCTAACCCTGTCCTTTATTTCTACAACATGCAAATAACTCATCAAAAAGCTCAAACAGTCTGGAAATTGCACCCAACATCTTATCTTAGGTCCTGAACATGCTCACCAAGAATCCCATCTCTCAGCCCTCTGGAAAATTATCTCCTGTTAGCAGCATGCTAATGACTTCAATCCAATGCAGCCTAGTAGAGTGTCCTCTTGTGTCCAACATATGTCAATTTCATAACAACAAGTCGTTTATTAGTGTTTTTATAGGACCCAACAGAAACACACACATGTATACATTTTTAACAGTCTTTTAATTAATTAAAAATACTTTAAAGCAAAATAGAGGAATGCATTCTTTTTGTTGATGAAGAGAGGGTCGTGGAGATGAAAGGACTGAAATTTAGAGTTCGTAGGTCCAAGTTAAGGTCCCCGAAAACAGTAAATTGGTGCTAAATTCTCTTAAAGGGCCGGTAAATTTGAAACGGCCATAAAATCTGAGAAAAAGGTTGAAACTGCTTGAATTTTGCACCATGCATTCCCTGTGATGCCCTGATTCAGCATGCCAAGCAAGAAGTCTGTAGAACTTTGGTAAAGTTTTGGACCGTCCCTGTGCATCCGGTAACATAACCAAGGTGTCCACGTGGCGTCGTACGGTGATAGCTGATCCGTTTCCATGTTTTCCACTCAAAAAGCAAAAAAGGCCATTCGGGACTTAGCCCCACCCATTCCCATGTTTCCCATGATCAGCCCCACCCATTTCCATGTTTCCGACGAAAGTTGTACCCAAAAGGCATATAATCCATTCGGGACTTAGCCCCACCCATTCCCATGTTTCCCATGGTTACCCCCATCCATTTTTCCATGTTTCCGACGAAAGTTGTACCCAAAAGGCATATAATCCATTCGGGACTTAGCCCCACCCATTCCCATGTTTCCCATGATCAGCCCCACCCATTTCCATGTTTCCGACGAAAGTTGTACCCAAAAGGCATATAATCCATTCGGGACTTAGCCCCACCCATTCCCATGTTTCCCATGATCAGCCCCACCCATTTCCATGTTTCCGACGAAAGTTGTACCCAAAAGGCATATAATCCATTCGGGACTTAGCCCCACCCATTCCCATGTTTCCCATGATCAGCCCAACCCATTTCCATGTTTCCGATGAAAGTTGTACCCAAAAGGCATATAATCCATTCGGGACACTTAGCCCCACCCATTCCCATGTTTCCCATGGTTATAATCCATTCGGGACTTAGCCCCACCCATTCCCATGTTTCCCATGGTTATAATCCATTCGGGACTTTACCCATGGTTTACCCATGGTTTCCCATGTTTCCCATGGTTATAATCCATTCGGGACTTAGACCCACCCATTCCCATGTTACCCATGGTTTCCATGATGAATAGCGCCCTCTATAGCATTTCTAGTTGTTAACACTTGGCCCCCTAAATGGCATTTGAGTTCCCGGATGGCGCAATGGGAAGTAGTCCGTATGGCCAAAACATTTCCACCGTGCCCAAAAAGGGCCGTGTCCCCAGTACGGCCCATGTTAAAGTTGGGCCATAAACCCCAAATTCCCTAGCCCATATTGGGGGTCTGGCCGGGGGGTCATAAGGGTTATATTCCCTTGGCTGGTACACCGCCGCTCCTCTCCTTCTTGCCCTGGGGGCTTTCGGGGGGATTGGTTGGTCCTGCCAGGTTAATCTTCTCACTATTTCCTCACTGCCCTCCTCGCTGCTGTATCCGTCATTGAGTGTGTCCCTTTCTGGGGATACAGCTGGCGTTGCGGGCCTTTGACGCCTGTTTCGACTCCTAGAGAGTCTTCCACTTTCTGGCTCAGGGTCTATAAATGCTGGGCAATAGTTCCCCTGTACAGGAATGTTGTCTGAGCTAGGGGGCATGAGTGGGGTTCTAGGGGGTGGGGGAGGGCGAGCTGGGCTTCCCTCTTCTGCGTCCCTCCTTCTAATGGATCTTAGTGTTGTTTCCATCCATTCATCATGGGATTCTATTAAGTTTTCCTTCATGTCCGTCACCTTTCGGGCGTCGGTTACCAGGATTCTTATTATGGCTCTTTGAGGGGTTGCATCCCAGGGCCAATTTGCAGCTACTGTGGTTAGGTTGGCCATTTCGCTGTGACCTATTAATTTTTTGTTTTGTTGCCTGAGTCTTATAGTGACCACAGGCCACTGGGCTCCTTCTATTTCATCTGTTAGGTGCTCTAGGGATTGTTTTATGTTTAGTATTCCTTTTTGTTCGGGGTTTTCCCAGTGGGAAACCAGTATGGGTGTATAGAGGCCCCCGAGTTCTCCTGTGATGTCTAATTCTTGCACCGTTCCAGCTTCTGGAGCCGGAAGGCGGTTAGGGCATTTCTATAGGTTTTTAGTCCTATATTTCTCCTGACTTCCCCTTCATGGGATTGGTCTTCTCCTATATCATGGGTAAGTTCCCTTATTACCAGTAACGGGCCTGTACATTTTTGAAAGGCTCATGGCCAATCTGGGATTTCTTCTAGTCTTACAGGTTGTATTATGAAGTGGGTTCCCCCCAAGGTGAGGTGTGTACCTGACACCAAGGGGTTCATTGAGGGTTCTGGCCTGTTTGGTGGGGGGGGGGTTTGGATTTTCTTTTTCCGATTCTACGGAAAGCGGGGGTGGTCCCTTTTCTCTAGGTGTTACTGGAGGTGGGTTCCTAGGGGGT
Source organism: Leptoclinus maculatus (assembly GCA_032191485.1). Classification (NCBI taxonomy): domain Eukaryota; kingdom Metazoa; phylum Chordata; class Actinopteri; order Perciformes; family Stichaeidae; genus Leptoclinus; species Leptoclinus maculatus. The sequence continues at coordinate 6,863,264 of JAVDOI010000007.1, forward strand.
ATTTGGGGTATCTGGGGTATCTGGGGGACTTCATCGTTCCTTCTCCCATGTGGTGATTGGTCTCTTATTGTTTGGAGCAGCTCATCTGGCATGCGGGGCAGGTGACCTGGTCTGGGTCTGATCCCTATGGGGGTCTCTTCTACTCCGTCCCAATCTGGGTCGAGCAGAGGGGCATTTGGTTTTATGGGGTATGGGACTGGTGGTATTTCCGTAGGGAGAGGCGGATACATTTTTTCTGGGGGTGGTGGGGGAAATTCAGGGTTTTCTGGTGGGTTTTGGAATCTGTTTTGCATTTCCTCGTAGGTATATTTACTGTTGGTTACCAGGATTACGTTCATGTCCTGTGGTGTTCCTATTGTTAGGAACCAACTCATGGCTTCTACGGAGGCTCGGTTAGTATAACCGAAAATTCCTTCTCCGAATATGGGGGTTACCATGGTCTCGTTCTGGGCTATGGGCCTCATTCCTTTTGATAGGATCTGTTTTAGGTTGTGTATTTGGGCTGTGTCTGTAGTCCCTGGCCTACATGCCCTATGTGGGACGTGTATTATTGCCTGGGCACCCCTATGGCCTTTTATTTCCTGTCTGTAGGCATGGCCTTCGTTTATTTTATTTTATAAAACTACTCGGGTATTACAGAATTCCTGTACTTGTTTCCCAAATCTTTCTTTTAAGCATTTGGATACGCTTCCTTCATTTCCCAAATGACAATTTGTCGGGTTGAGGAAAACGTTTGGTCCAGTTCCTACATCTATATTGGCAATATCTCCTTGTAATAGGGTTATTTTGCCTGAAACCCATTTTCTTATGGGTTTTCTGTTTGTTCCGTTTCCGACTAATTGTCGTTCGAGCCTACGGCGTCGTTCGGACTGGCTACGGGGTCTATCTGATTCTTCCTCTGATTCAGGATCAGTAACCCAGTCACTGTTCACTGCGGCTGCCATTTGATTTTAGATCTGGTTGGTGTTTTTGGTACGGTTGTTTTTCGGTTTTGAGTTTGCCTCGAAAGAGTAGCGACCTACTTTCTTCTAACTGGTAACTGGTTCTCTTTGGCTACAGCAGTATTTTAACTTACTTTACGGTCGACCGGGTTGGTTATTTTTACAAGTGGGTTTCTTGTTATTTTTACAAGGGGGTTTCTTGGTAGTTTGTATGTTAAGGTGTTCAACTTCACCCGTAACAATTTATTCGAGTCGAATAACGGTAGTAGTGGTTCTCAGTTAGGGGTTCTTAATCATTTAACTCGATTCTACAATCGAGCCCCACAGTTGGGCGCCATGTTGCGTTTTCTCTCTTCAACAATTGACTATTGGTTATTTTCTCTTAGTGTCTCAGGCTTCCGAGGAGGCTGGCCGGTTATAGCAAACTCTTTGCCCCTATTTCGACACCAAAGATACTCTCCCACAATAGCAACTATCGCCTCCCGCCCCCTAGTTTCCTTACTGCATTAGTATATCGGTTTAACAATGTTGGGAAACGATTTCAGAGAGGATTTTTAAGTTCCAGAACAGCTTGCGCTGAACTGTTTTCGAATCCGGTTCACATAGGTTCACTCTGTGGGATTTAGATAGACGTCTAAACTACCAGGACACTTAGGCAGAACCTGTGGGTGGATTTACCCCACTTTAAACAACCTTCTTTTTGTTTTCTTTAAAGACGTTTTTAAAGTTTGACCAATCACGAGTCTAAATTAGATTCACACTCACCTCGGTCGATGCTGCTCCGGTGCCTTTCCTGGATACGATGAAGGGGGAGAAGAAAAATAAAAGGAAACTCTAATAAAGTCCCTTGCAATACTTATGGTAGAGCAAGTATCTTTATTTTAACAATCAAGCAGTTACAAGTCTATATGACAAGTCTATATGCTAAAGCTATTTCCTTATCAAAAACGGCAAAAAGGCCAAGTTTAATGTGCGTGCACTCTTTTTATAAGGCCTTCCGCAGAACACCCTCCTCTCCTTTTCTTCTGCCTCCCTTTTCTCAGCTTCACCCCTCCTTCTCCCCTCCTCTTGCTCCGCTGGTTTTGCACAAGACTTCATTACGTAAGGCCTATTGCGCAATAGCCAGCTGGAACGAAGAGAGAGGCCCGCTTCCTGTCACTGGAGCATGTACAGCCTTATGAGCTATGGCACTTGCAGGCTGAAAAGTGCTAATTTCCACACATGCATTCCTCAAGCTCCAGCCTTGTGTTCTTTAAAATATAATATAGCAGTGGTACATGTGAGCAAAATACAGCATATAATATTATAGCAGTTTTCTTATGATACAGATTTTGAGAGTTGTTACAAACATTATTTGATTTTACACAACAGTACCTACCACTGAACAACAGTGGCATTCCACTCCAAGGATAGGTACCTACCACTAAACAACAGGAGCATACCACTGGCCACTTTTCGATCTCGGCACTACTAGTCTGAGGTTATCTTCATGAGTTCAGTTAAGCCGGTCATTCAAAATGTTATGATTTTATTTGTTTTCTTCTAAACATGCAGTATGTTCTGCTCCGACCCAATGTCGACTCTGTGTCCTGTATTGGGCTTTGCAGTCAGCTAAACTCTTCATCATACTCTTCCTCCAAGGAACAGACCAGCGTGTTGTATTTGGACAAGTTTAATATGAAGAAGTGTGAAACTACAAAACAGGCACAAAACATACAATCACATATTAGTTTTGATCAAACTTAAATACTGTGTATAATAATACTGGAAACATACATTGCTGTGCCATCTACATATATTCATCAGTTACATGTTGCACATGTCATCAAACTATTTCTAATTACCACAACTAACAAAATAAAACCTCAGAAATACCTAACGCTCTAAAAGTAAATTATACTCACTGGCATTGCCACTCAAAGGGCCAGAAAATGCAGGATGGATGAGGATACTATTGCACAATCACTTGAGTACAACAGAGTCATGTTGTCAACAAACCAGGAAATGGAATACGTTACTTCCTGTCACATGTGCCACACGTATAGTAGGTGAACACTGGCGAATAACCGTAACACCTTAAGTGAACACTAGGTGGCAGTAATTGCTTCGAATAAAATACAAGTCATTACACAGTACATTGTGAATTTTGTGATGTAATACAAATGTCCCTTTATTATTTGTCTTGAGAACATGTATTAATTAAACTGCAACAATTATGTATTGAATATCTATTGTGATTATTTTATTTGTTGGAAATTAAATGCAAAACTATTGGGTTGTATTACCCTTTGTAAATAAACGGTAACATTCTGGCATATATCGTAAAATCACCGTAAAACCCAGTTATCCTACTATCACATACCGTAATCCAGTATACGGTAAGATACCATAAAAGTTAATTACGGTAGCTTCACCGTAAAAAAACAGTAAATTACTGGCGTCCCTGCTGACAGCAAGTTACCGTTATTTTACGATGAAATTGTTTAGAGTGTATGTGTTCAGGTGATATTCATATATATCAAAAATATCAATGGTGGAACCAAAAACAAATTGATCCTTGTGGCCATGATTAATTATTGCTGGCAATTGTAGTTAATTCCTAAATAGACACTTAAAGAGTAGGCCTAGCCTAATTTATCCTCACATGGATCAGCCTCATATCCCTCTAAACACCCACATTCAACCACAGTGGCCATTGCAAAGCACCTCCTGAATGTTAATGCATAGAAATTATTCTGCCGATCACTGGTCCTTTACAGCGAAATGGTATCTACTGAGAGTAAGACTACATCAACACTAATACGTTTTCGTTTAAAACCGGCGTTTTAAAACCAAAACGATATGAGTTCACATGGACCCCCAAACTGATAGAGAGATGGAGCAGGGACCCCCTACGATATATATTGTATAAAATTGTGTTTTATATTAAACTGGGCCTAGTGCCATGTATAAACATACCTTGGTATTGTGCATTCAACACGAAGCTATTCAAATAATACACAGTTTCATATATGTTTTTATTTTAAACATGTGCAAGGTACAGTGAGTAGGGTGGCCGTGCCACTGCCATTTATAAACATACCTTGTCAACTGATACCAATGTCAATATCAACATTGTCTGTCAATTGCATGATAATCATGTGTACAAGCTATTCAAATTGACGTTCTTATTTTAAACATAAATGTGGAAACGAAAAATGAGTGATGGCCTATTAGTGCCACTGCCATGCATAAACATACCTGTTATCTTGCATACAATACTGAACTATTAAAATAATGGACAGATTCATGTTTGGGAAAAAATTTAAAAAGACAATTTTAAATATAAAAAAAAAATCTAATCAATCAAAAATGTCACGACCCCCCTGCAGTACCCCTGTTGAAGACCTCTGGTATAGAGTATTACAGTACTCTTTAATAATAAAAGGTTTTGCATGACACTTAAGCTCTTCCTCTATAATCTTCCTCTATATACAAATTTCAGGGAAAGTTTAATTTTTCAGACTTAGTTACAACGCTGCAGATCTTGCTCTATCTCTCTCTCACACATACACATCAAATGTACTTAACATAAACACTTAAATCATAGTTTACTAGATTATGGGTCACTAAATTTGGTTTCTCACTGGTTTTTATAGGTTTTGTTGATAAAGCCTAGTCAGCTGGGTAGTATATTTCTACTTATTACAAATGGGATTTCTGCATAGCCAATTTCCCAGTCTATCACTTATCTCTTAGGAAAACAATACCATGGAAAAAACACGCAGACAGCAAATTTGAGAGTGAAAGTGAAAACATTTATTTTTGATAGCATATTTCACATCATATTATATGATTAGAAACCGCTCATCAGGCAGTGTGCTTTACTCTGCTACTTCTTTTCCCTAAAAAACACACAAAGACAGGGTTTGATTAGGTTGATTTAAATCAAACTTAACTCACAGTTACTTTCTGTCACATTAAATTAAATTCGATTTGATTGAACAGAATTGTAGCGTTACCTTGCCAGAGTCACGGCTTTTTGCTCTCAGCTTGTTGACCTGGGACTCTGCAATGTCAGCACGCTCCTCAGCCTCCTCCAGCTCATGCTGGACCTTCCTGCACTTGGACAGATGAGTATTGGCCTGCTCCTCCTGGAATATCACAGACATAGTTTAAAGGTATGGAACACTTTTAAAATTGTAATGTATGACGGAAACATTTTTCATGATTGTGTACAATATGAATATGACATAACTGTTTACATTGCCAAAATCAAAAAATGTGTTTATAACTATATAGCTATGGTGCTTGATAGCTGATTGTTTTTTTTCCGATCATTCTCATCAACATAATTAAATATAATGTTACAGTGTATAATATGTATTCGTTTATTATGATGTCAGTTTTGCTTAATATTGCTTTTGAGTATCAGTTTGAGTTATTCTAAATTATATGTAATTGTAACAACAAATACATGCGACCACACACAATTGATTCTCCAACCTCTCCAGCACTTATTTTAGTATCAGATGACTTACATTTGGTAGATGATATTATACGAAAGAATGATAATGAATATGAAAATGAATGCTTTTCCTGTACTTTTACTTTTATGTACTTTATTTTTACTTTAAGAAATTGTCAGTATTGAAAAGAAATATGTTATCCTTACCGCTTCCTCAGACTGCCTCTTGTAGGCCTTCACCTTGAGTTGCAACTTGTCAACCAGATCCTGCAGCCTGGAGCCATTTTTCTTGTCCTCTTCAGTCTGTAATAGACAATGTAGATGTGCAAGTTAAAATGTTTTTAGTGGTAAGGATATTGGATAATTTTGTCCTGTACATTTTAACTGTCAAAGTGACTGTACCTGATAGGTGAGCTCCTTCACTCTCCTCTCATATTTGCGGACACCCTTAACAGCATCTACTCCACGTCTCTGCTCAGCCTCAACCTCTGTCTCCAGCTCACGCACCTTCAAAAAACAATAAGAAAATAATTAAGTTTTCATATTGTTTCAATGTCTTGCTTCAGCTTTGTAAACCTTAACATGACTTTCTTACCCTGGACTCAAGTTTCTGGAGCTGCTTCTTGCCACCCTTCATGGCCAGGTTCTCAGCCTCATCCAGGCGGTGCTGCAGGTCCTTGACAGTGACCTCCAGGTTCTTCTTCATCCTCTCCAGGTGAGAACTAGTGTCCTGCTCCTTCTTCAGCTCTTCAGCCATCATAGCAGCCTAGATGAGACAGCATCACATGTTATTTAACAATATCTTTAAAAAACACATTGGAGTTGAAGTAAAAACAAATGAAATTTAAACCTACATCAGTGATGGCCTTCTTGGCCTTCTCCTCTGCATTCCTTGCTTCCTGAACAGTGTCATCCACTTCACCCTGGACCTGGACCAGGTCAGTCTCAAGCTTCTTCTTGGAGTTCATGAGGCTTGTGTTCTAAAAGATAAAATTATTTTCTCACTTAAGTGTCTGAATTTAGGTTATTGTAAATCTCATTAGACATTTGATTTATTGAACAAATTAAAGGAGTTTGTTCACCTGAGAGTGCAGAAGTCCAACACGCTCACTGGCGTCCACCAGCTCCTGCTCTGCAATTTTGCGGCTTCTCTCTGTCTGCTCCAGAGCAACTCTAAGTTCCTCAATTTCAGCAGTCATGAGACCATTCCTGCGATCCACCATGGCAGCTTGTTCCTTGAAGTCTTCCTGGGCTCTAACAGCATCGTCAAGGTGCAGTAGTGCATCCTAGTGAAAAAATATCATGAAAATATTATGAATGCCGAAATGTCCCTGTACTGACCGTAGACTGTGGAACAACTCTGTGTCTTACAATACCTTAAGCTGTGCCTGCACATTCCTCAGCTGCTTCTGGGACTCAGAAGCCTGGCGATTGGCGTGGCTCAGCTGAACCTCCATCTCATTCAGGTCTCCCTCCATCTTCTTCTTGATCCTCAGGGCATCGTTCCTGCTCCTGACCTCAGAGTCCAGAGTGCTCTGCATGGAGTCAATCACTCTCTGGCTGTTCCTCTTGATCTGCTCCATCTCCTCATCTTTCTCTGCCAGCTTCCTGTCCACCTCACCCTTGATCTGGTTGAGCTCCAACTGGACACGCAGGATCTTAGACTCTTCGTGTTCCAGAGTTCCCTGACGATATCAAAGAATTAAATATTCATCACTGCCTTCAATCCATTCATGCTTTTTTTTACTACGTGCAATTTTTTTCAGAAGATCTCTCCAGGAAAAATATGTACCTCAGCCTCTTCAAGAGCTGTCTGGATCTCAGACTTCTCTGTCTCCACCTGCTTCTTGGACTTCTCCAGCTCATGGATGCTCTTGCCAGTCTCACCAATCTGTTCAGTCAGATCTGAGATCTCCTCTGCAGATAGATACATTTGTTTAATATTGTTAAGCCTTGAAGTGTAAAATATAAATACTGTATTCTAACACATACACATGTGTTGAATACAATGTCACTTTTACATTATTTAGAACTCACGTTGAAGATTCTTGTTTTCACGCTTCATGGTTTCCAGGTGATCCAGAGCTTCCTCATAAGAGTTCTTAATCTTGAACAGCTCAGTGCTGAGAGAACGAGCCTCCTTCTGTGCTCCCTCAAGCTCTGCCTGACCCTCCTCATACTTCTGTTTCCACTCTGCCAACACCTGAATAGCACAATTACTACAGTTCAGTTGGTTATGTAGCACTATAGAGACAAATGTATAAATCTATGTCATTGTTTGTATGGCTTGGCCACACAAAGTTAACAATGCTACCTTGTCAAAGTTCCTCTGCTTCTTGTCAAGGTTGGCTGCGAGACCGTTGGCCCTCTCCACATCAATCATGAGGTCCTCCACCTCACTCTGGAGCCTCTGTTTGGTTTTCTCAAGAGAAGCACACTTGGAATTCACTGCCTCAATCTGCTCCTCAGCCTCCTGAAGGCGCTGGGCCAGCTTTTTCCTGTTTGAAAAATGTAGAATGGACTTGGAGCCTTAGTAACAAGAATGTGCACCGTGAGTTCTTAGCTGAATAATTTTACATTAACAAATACTGTATCGCCCCAATCATGAGACAACTAGGTTTTCGGGAAATTTAATTTACAAAGTTGGAGCTCGTATTATATTCGAGGATTAGATGTTGAGCTCTTCTTTTTTAATGGAGCCTATCGCTGTAACGCTGGTGTTATGCTCATACAGAGAGTGTTGCATTTTGGTGAGCATTTTTCAAAGACAAGGTGTTGGATAAGGTGTGGGGGGTCTTACATTCGGGCCATTATGATAATAACATGTCTTTAGGATCTAGATGAACATATGAAAGCGGAGCAAAATTTGACCATTTAATTGCATGAAATGTTACTCACTTGGATTCCTCAAGCTCCTCAGTGCGCTGAATAGCATCAGTCTCATACTTAGATCTCCACTGAGCCACCTCACTGTTGGCCTTGGACATTCCACGCTGCAGCTCAGCCTTGGCCTCCTGCTCCTCCTCAAACTGCTCCCTCAGCAGATCACAGTCATGGCGAGCTGATTGCACTCCATGGGCAAGAGCATTCTTGGCCTGTTTATAAAAATGATTCATGAATTTACTAAATTTCTAAATTCCAAAACCAATAATACCATTGTACACTTACTTAATTAATGGTTTCTTACCTTAACCTCTTCTTCAATCTGTCTCTTCATTTCCTCAATCTGCTGTGTGAAGGCCTGTTTACCTCTGGTCAGCTGGGAGACAAGGGCTTCTTTCTCTTCAATTTGACGGCTGAACTCACCTTGTGTGAAAGATGTCATGATACATCAGTTTATCTTACGTTTCTCAATAACATGCACAACAGATCATTCAATGATAACTTGTAGATACCATTTTCTGTCAGGAGACGTGCTTTATGTGCACTTGTGTCATTGATCTGACGAACATTTTCATCATTCTTGGTCTTCAGTTCGCTATATTGGTCCTCAAGAGTACGGCACATCTTTTCAAGATTTCCCTAATGAGTAAAAGAGAGATGAGATCATTGATCAGATTTCATTCATAATATTAAATGGATTATTATCGACATTAATTTGGGTAATAAAATAGCATGTAATGCATTGTGTACCTTTGCTTTAGCAACATTCTCCATGTTGCTGGAGAGGTCATCGATCTCCATCTTGTATTCACTCTTTTCCTTCTCAAGCTTCTGCTTAACACGCTGGAGGTTGTCAATCTGCTCTCCCAGCTCAGCAACGCTGTCAGCCTGCTTCTTGCGAAGAGCAGAAGAAGTGGATTCATGCTGCAGAGTGGACTCCTCAAGGTCTCGACGGAGCTTCTGGAACTCAGCCTCACGCTTCTTGTTCATCTCAATCTGAGCAGAGGTGGCACCACCAGCCTCCTCCAGCCTCTCACTGATCTCCTCAAGTTCCCTGGAGAGGTCAGCTCTCTGCTTCTCCACCTTGGCACGAGCAGCACGCTCAGCCTCAATCTCTTCCTCCAGTTCCTCAATGCGGGCCTGTTGAATGTGGGTGAAATTTCTTTCAGTAAACTTTCACTTTTGATACACACATTAGGAAATGGGTGCAGTAATGTTTTCTGGATCAAAATATGTCACCTGAAGCTCCTTGATCTTCTTCTGAAGCTGAGCACCCATTGACTGCTCATCTTCAATCTTGCTAAGGAGCTGACTGGTTTCAAAGTCCTTCCTGTGAGGATTATAGACAAAATACATATAGTTCATGCAGTTGACATTCATTTTCAAAAGAATGGTTGTTGTGCAAATTCAAAACATTTTTTACTTTTTAATTTTCTCATCAGACTGCTGCTTGTCATTCTCAAGATCCATAACGGATTCCTGGGCCAGTTTCAGATCACCCTCGAGCTTCCTCTTGGCTCTCTCAAGGTCCATACGCAGCTTCTTCTCTTGCTCCAGAGAACCCTCAAGCTGAACAAATAATATTTGTTCACATTTTTATTCATCATTTTTAAGAACAATCTTGCTTCTTCAATCAGAGTGTATTTGTAAACTTACATCATCCACTTGCTGCTCAAGCTTGGTCTTGGCCTTGGTCAGAGTGTTGACTTTGTCTTCCTCAGCCTGCAGGTCATCAAGAGTCTGCTGATGAGACTCCTGAAGGGCTTTCTTTTCCTTGGTCAATTTAGCAAGGCTCTCATCCTGAGAGGCCATCTCCTCGGTCAGGTTCTTGACCTAAGTGTACAAGAAAGATCTCGTCAATAAGCGCTAATCATTATCATTTTACTTGATATGATGGTCAGATTATTATTTACAAACCTTGTTCTCAGTGGCATGTTTCTCCTTCTCCACTTTGGCCAAGGTAAGCTCCAGGTCATCAATATCCTTCTTGAGCTCAGAGCATTCATCCTCCAGCTTTCTCTTTTTGGCAGTGAGCTCAGCATTGATTTCCTCTTCATCCTCCAGTCTCTCAGATGTCTCTTTGAGTTTGGCCTCCATCTGAATCTTGTTCTTGATAAGACCCTCACATCTCTCCTCAGCATCTGAGAGATTATCTCCTTCCTAATCCATTTAATGCAAATTGACGTCAGCACACCAACAATGGACAACATGAAAAATCACAATTGTCTGTTGATGTGTACTCACATTTGCTATTTGCAGCTGCAGATCATTTTTCTCCTGCAGAATGGAAACCATCTTCTCCTCCAGCTCCTTCTTCTTGGACAGGGCAGCAGCCAAGTCAGTTTTCATTTTTTCATAGTTCTCCTTCATGTTTGCCAGCTCCTTCTCAGTTTCAGCAGACTGCAGCAGAGGCTTGATCTTGTAGTACAGCTTCATCCATGGCCAGTGTTTCACATTCATGAATGAGCGGATATTGTACTGGATGGAATAGATGGCTTCCCTGCAAACAAGAAGTAGCTGTTATGGACAATGTTGTTTGTGATTTTTCATACCATCATTCAGAATGAGTTATTTTCAACATGCCTCCTCTCAGTCATCTTCACAAACTCCTTTCTCATGACGTAACCACGGCACAAAGCTTGAGTCATTGTGACCAGTGATGCCAGTTTTTCATCTCTCATCTCCTCAAGGGTACCCAGCAGACCGGCCTTGAAGAACACCTAAACAAACAAAAAATAAATTACAGGTAGGATGAACTGAGGAAGTAAATACTTCACATCATCTAAAACTCAGCATGGTCTGTCTGCAACGACCACTTCTGTAATGGTTGATTGAATAAATACAACAACAATTGCTTCCTTTCTTCCTTTCATTTTTCACTCACATGTTCATATGCTGTCATTTTTATCTATGCAGCTGTCCCAGAATCGCGGCTAAAAATGTGTTAGCTGCTGTCATCTGCTAACAGCTAACAACGAACGAATTGTCCTCCTGCTGACATGAGAAGACACGCTCTGCCTGAGTCCACACTCAATTGAGTTTTTCATTTATGAAGATGACTGCGGTTTACTGCAGTGAACACATTATTGTTCCCAGGACAACAGGACGCCTTTAGTCTCTAGCCCTTTTCGTATATGATCGTTGCTGTAATGTTTGATTGAATAGTCCAAACTGAAGCAATTGTTGATCACTTGTGGCCACTACCGGCAGGTTAACAGTAGTGAGGAGTAACCACTGGAACCATTAAAGGTCCTTGAGCATACAGTCATGAATTAGCATTAAAAAAAACATTAGGGTGATGGGTCCAGCAGAATGCGAGATTAGCCGTAGACAGAAAGTCAAAAAGATGCAAACAACAATCATACTACATACTGTACTAAACAACTTAACCTCCTTGGTAATTATTCTTCGGTTAAATAAGGAAAGGAAAGTGCTTACCTTGGTGTGTCCAAATTTGTACTCGTCTTGTGGGACATCAATTGACCCAAGCAGCTTCTCTGAAGCCTTCTTGTTGTCCATGAACTGGCCGTCGGGGATGACACTGGCATTCAGCACCTTGTACCTTTCATGAGAGAGTTAATGGTCATTGTGTGACCTTTTTCTTTCAATAGTCCACATTAACATTATATGAAAATATCCATTGATACCTCTGCTTGAAGTCAGCATAGATAATTCTGCTGGGGAAACCTTTCCTGCAGATTCTGATACCCTCGAGCACACCGTTACACCTGAGCTGGTGGATGACCAGGAAGTTCTCCATCAAACCTGTAAAAAATAATTTTTTTAGTCTTTAGAATTATGTGAACCATACCAAAAAAAGCAAACCACTCCTCCAAGACTCTTGAGATTATATGCTCTATGTACCTGGAACCTTTGTCTCATTGGGAATCAGGCAGCGCACAAAGTGAGGATGGGTGGCCCTCAAGTTAGTCATCAGCTTGCCCAAGTTCTCCTGTAGATCCAAAGTGGTGACTTATCATGGCATGTTACAGTTGTGATTTTGAGTATAAGCTAAGATACATAAGATACGTTGGCAATGTCAAACCTTACCCTAAACTGTGAAGACACAGTCTGCATAGAACCACCCTTCTTCTTGCCTCCCTTCTTGCTGCCACCAACCTCTGTTGATCATTTTAGGTAAACATATATTTTTAGAACGACATAACATTTACTTGAACACATGTTACAGTTCAAAATATACAGTATCTATAACATTGAAATGTGTTTTAGTTCACTGTAGCTACTAACATACCCTCAACGACAGGTGGATACAGAACGGGCAGCAGTTTCACAGAGGACTTCTGGTACAGCTGAACGACAGAATCATTCAGTGGATCCTTGTTCTTGTCCAGCCAGCCACCGACATTGTAGTCCACGGTACCAGCATAGTGCACCAGGGAGAAGTGGGCCTCAGCCTTGCCTTTGGCGGGCTTTGGCTTCTCAAATGCTTTGTTTTTGCCAAGATGCTGGTCATACAGCTTGTTCTTGAAGGATGTGTCTGTTGCCTTGGGGAACATGCACTCCTCTTCAAGGATGGAGAAGATGCCCATGGGCTTGAAAAAAGTGGGAAGAAGTTTGTCATTAAGTTATATATTCAGTCAAATTAAGGACAATTATATCACAAAATGAATTGATTACCCTTTCAATCAGCTCGATGCAGGCAGCCAAGTCCATGCCAAAGTCAATGAACTCCCAGATAATACCCTCCTTCTTGTACTCCTCTTGCTCCAGGACAAACATGGTGTGGTTGAAGAACTGTTGCAGTTTCTCATTGGTGAAGTTGATGCACAGCTGCTCCAATGTGTTGAACTGCAAGGAAACATAACCTCTTTCTGTTAATAAGAATGATTATGTCATTAAAAGTATTGGCTGCTGAATTTTTGGAATTTAAGCTTACGTCAAAGATTTCAAACCCAGCGATATCCAGGACACCAATGTAGTACTGCCTTGCTTGTTTAGTGTCCAACATCTGGTTGATACGGATGACCATCCACAAGAACATCTTCTCATAGATAGACTTGGCCAGGGCAGGCACTGAGTTACCCACCTGAATAAAAATAACGATTCTGATTTGATAAATTAACTGTTTTGTAAAATAATAGATTATTGGTGTTTTTATAATCATTCTAATGAGATAAATGACAAAAAAAATCCTAAATGAAAAAAATGCATCTAAGATTCAATTCAATTCATTTTTTTATAGCCTACAATCACACATTTGCCTTGGAGGGCTTTACAATTTGTACACATATGACATCCTCTGTAGGGACCCTCTCATCGATACAGGACCCCCCCCCCCCCCCTAGATTTAGCATTCAATAGATACAACTTCAAGTGGTAACATTGAACACTTACATGGCTTTTGTTGTATCGAGTGAACCCTGTAATACGTTAATTTAGTAGAACTAATATAACTAATCTTCTTTCAAATAGTAGGATACTGAATATTGATAATTCATGTTTACCTGAGGTACAGTCTGTCCCTTGGTGACATACTCATTTCCGACCTTCACTCTGGGATAGCACAGAGCTTTCAGCATGTCAGCGGAGTTCAGACCCAGCAAGTAAGCAACCTTGTCAGCCTCTGAAAAATAATTCAGTGATTTCCATCATGATATGAACAGAAACCAGTGTGATTAAGAACTCTATTTTATCTTAATACTTTTGTTCCCAAGCTACTCACCCTCTGTGCCATCAGGCTCAGCCTGCTCCTCACGCTGCTTTTGCTTGAACTTCATGTTACCATGGTGGAGCACAGCACAAGTCATCTTGTAGATGCTCATCTTCTCTTCATTTGTGAAGCCCAGGATATCAATAGCATTCTGAATTCAAAAGATGTGTCCACACAAAACATAATCACTTTAGAAAATGCACTTAAAAGAGCAGTTTTGCATGTATTACACAAAATATATTTCAGTAGTTTGAAGTGAAAATCACTCACATCAGTGGCTTCCAGCTCCTCTTTGTCATCAATGCTGGCCACAGCAATCTGACCCATACTGCACATGGGGAAGTCGTAGGGGTTGGTTGTGACGAGTCCCAAATCTGGTGATCAAAAAAGGTTACAAATGTAAATACTTTAGTATCATATGAAAACAGTAGGTGAAATGTTGCAACATCTCAATCTGTTTACCAAGCAGCTCAGGTTTGTGGCCGGTCATTATCTGGAAGAAGATGTGGTAGCCTCTTTCAGCAGGAAGCTGGTATGTCACTCTAGACTTCTCCAGCAGATCTACAAATATTGTTTATAAGTCACAGCAAGGCCAATTTTCTATTTGAGTCAATTGTATGTACAAGGAGTATTATTACTTACATGTCTCAATATCAGCACTAGCCAGTTTGCCAGTTGTGCCGAAATGGATTCTGATGAATTTACCCTGTTTGGAACAAAGATATTTTTAATATCCCTCTACATGGACAATCAGTAACAAGGCCTCTCACATGTGTAGAAATTGTTTCATACTTACAAAACGAGAGGAGTTGTCATTCCTCACAGTTTTGGCATTACCGTAGGCCTCCAGCAGGGGATTGGCTGCAATAATCTGATCCTCCAGTGACCCCTATAATCCAGTATTAGAAGCAATATCAGAAAATGACTTTGGAAAATGTTCCATTGGTAAAGAACCCTGAATTGTAATCATCAGGAACATACCTTTGATGTGTCCCTCTTCTTGTCTCCACCAACTGAGATTGTTGCAAAGTACTGGATGACACGCTTGGTGTTCACAGTCTTTCCAGCACCAGATTCTCCACTAGGCATATACACAGACTTATAAGAATTTGATCAAGATATTTGACTATCTTCAACAAAGTCAACAATTGTAAATAAACCAAACTTACGTGATCAAGACAGACTGGTTCTCCCTATCTGTTAAATAAGAAACAAAAGAATGAACTATGTTTCCCTGCAACAGAAACCTCATATCATGATATATTCTACATTGTTGTGATAATAACTTACCAGTTGACATGAACTGATAAGCGTTGTCAGAGACTGAGAAGATGTGGGGTGGAGCCTCCATACGCTTCTTGCCTCTATAGGCAGCTACACATTCAGAATCGTACACTGGGAGCCACTTGTAGGGGTTCACAGTGGCACAGAACAGTCCAGAGTAGGTCTGAAAGTTATCATAGAGATTCAACAGTTAACATTATGTTTCCTAAAAGTAAAGTCATTTTCAATCGTTATCGTTCTCCTTAGATAGATTGTCTTACGTAGATCATCCATGCTGCATAACGCTCTTTGAGGTTATACAGCACAGAGGCTTCATTGAGATGGGTCATCATGGCCATGTCCTCAATCTTGTCATACTTGGGAGGATTCATTGGAAAGACTTCGGCTTCTTTAACTGTCTTCTCCTGAAACATGAAATTTGTCACAATGAGAACTGATCATATTGAATTCCCAGTTGGCTCTGACTTTATGATACCTACCTCCTGAGTGGTCAGGACTTTGACGGTGACTTTGTCACCGTCTTTCTTGACGATTGTTCCCTTCAAGTACAGCTCCTTGACATCGGTCACGTAGCAGGCACTCTTGGCATCAAATGGTGCGTTTTGAGCTTCAATTCTCTCCTTCGCTGGCTTACGTAGGTAAATGGCAGCTTTGCCATACGTGGCCATCTCCGCGTCTGTACTCATGGTGGCGGCTTATGTCTGTTAGATAATTACAAAGGAACTGCAAGTTTACTTCTCTGAGGTAATAATATATATGAGTAATCATATTAATCTTTGTTAAAACAAATGTCTTCAAGTCATTTGACTGAACAAAACAGAATTACCAAGTTCAATTAAATGGTCAACATATTTCTTTCTTTTGCTAATTAGAAATAGTTTTCCATACTGAGTTGATAGTGATTAGATTAACACTAACCTGCTTTTTTGACAAAATTGGATGACTTTGCAACTGAATGACTAATATTTTAATTCCATGTAATTTACATCACTTGAACTTTAAATACATAAACAAATCCACATTGAAACCATGTATGTGTATGGTTACAGGTGGGCTTCAACTTTACAACTTTACTTCCAACTTAAGGCTTATTCAGACTTCGTTGTTACAGAGAATACATTTGAACATGTTGAGTTTTGCCAAAATATTTGGATGAAAACCGAATCTGAATCAGAAACATTTTGCATATGTATTAAATGCTTAAAAAGACAAATGAATTATTTAATAATCATCCTTACCTTACCCCCTCTCTCTCTCAATAGTATTCACCAATCCTGTTCAAAACAGTTTTTGTTGTTAGAGTAGGTGTAAAAACAAAATCCATGCAACAATTGATTCTATTCCTACAACTTATTTCTTAAATGAAGAACGCATTCAAATTGTCTCAAATCTTAAGAGAGCATGATATTACCACAGGCACGAACTCAGGTCTTCAGTGGCACAAATGCTCTTGTCCTTGAGTTGCCTTTATACTGAATCAGATTTTGATGACGCAGTGAAAGTTAAATATGGTACCAACTGTGGTAAGGCAGACCGCCCATCATAAAACATATGTTGTAATTATATCATCTGATGTGATCAGGTTTCAGTTTATATGGCCAGGTCTTGATATTTGTTTAATCATTGCCTTAACAGAAGTTTATTTTAGGCTCTTGAACACCCTCTTCACTTTAAAGAAGGGAAACTAATTTTAAAATACATCAGTGCTTTGTTTTTCTAAACAGTTTTTTTTAAGTATAATTTTTGAAAACTTTATTTCAAACTTTGAATTTAACTTTTAACTTTTAATATATTTTAAATTTAAAGAATCTTATTGCGATCAACAATTTAAACAAAATAATATAAGTAAGTCATGGATGACTTAAGTAATATATACATAAATATATATATTTAGTTTTTTATTGATTTATTTTTATTTCATTTCAAGTTTTTCAGTTTCATTTCAGTATGAGGCACCATAGCACGAAACAAGCACAAAAAGAATAAAAATGTACAGACACTATTAATCCAGAAAAAGAGATAAATCAATTAAAAACAAAGATTCTTGAAGCACTATCAGTTTGTCCACTTATTAGGATACTCGCTTTATCTGACAGAAGAACACTGAGTGTGGAGGTTGATTATTCTCTGAAAGGTTGGAATGCACTCTCTGTTAAACATTCCTGTGACACTCATTAAACTCCTCTCTTACACTTTACATTTTGTGGCTAGATGAGTTTTGATCAGGGCCGAAAGTGAGGGTGTTTCTGAGATGCCAGAGGTTAACTGTCTCATTCAAAAGTATTGGCCTCCAAAGATGGTTTCTTAGAGAAAATGTATATTGAATTAAGCCAACTATTCATTCATGCTCATGCAAAATGTTCATGTTGGGATTACAGTGACTTGGAGGACACAATTAGATCAAAACAACACAGACAATGCAAGTCAAGATAAAAAACTACTTTATTGTGGTGTATTTCACATCATATTTTATGATTAGAAAAAAAAACTCCGCCGAAGCACTTTATTCAGCTGCCTCTTTTCCCTGTGAAAACAGAAAACAGTTATTACATGAAATGCATATGAGCCTATACACATCATACTCTGTAATGGTTTTGTCTGTCGTTCATTTTCTGAAGTTTAAGGCTATATCGTAACTTTTTTTCAGTCATGACTTAAGTGTTACGTGATTTACATTAAAATAGTTGGAATTTCATTCGATTTAATTTTCATCAAGCTGAATGTTAGTTACCTTGCCATAGTCACGGCCTTTTGCTCTCAGCTTGTTGACCTGGGACTCTGCAATGTCAGCACGCTCCTCAGCCTCCTCCAGCTCATGCTGGACCTTCCTGCACTTGGACAGATGAACGTTGGCTTGCTCTTCCTAAAAAAACACAGAGATTGACATAAAGGTCAAACAAATCTGCCATAATATCAAGTTTGCATTGTTTAAAAAATGAATGTTTTGTCCTTACCGCTTCCTCAGACTGCCTCTTGTAGGCCTTCACCTTTAGTTGCAACTTGTCAACCAGATCCTGCAACCTGGATACATTTTTCTTGTCCTCTTCAGTCTGTAATAGACAATGTAGATGTGCAAGTTAAAATGTTTTTAATGGTAAGTATATTGGATAATTTTGTCCTGTACATTTTAACTGTCAAAGTGACTGTACCTGATAGGTGAGCTCCTTCACTCTCCTCTCATATTTGCGGACACCCTTAACAGCATCTACTCCACGTCTCTGCTCAGCCTCAACTTCTGTCTCCAGCTCACGCACCTTCAAAACACAATAAGAAAATAATACGTTTTATATGTATATGTAATATGTACGTTTTAGTCATCTGTTTTACCGTTAAAATACGGACATTTCCGTATTTTCGTTTCATCGAATGAACGGTAAAACAGACGATCAAAACGTACACGGACCGATCTCGAAGAACTCTCTCCCTGTAAAACGCTAATCTAACTAATATCGCTCCTTCATTAATGGGATGAGGAAGGGAGATGACATTTTTGCCGGGGGAGTGGCAAACTTATCCAGCTTCCTTCAGCTTAAGCCTGCTCTGGAGCAGGTTCACGCTTATTGATGTGTTGCCATAGTGATTGAGCTAAACCTGCTTCGAGGAACCGGAAAAGCCTGATGTATGTGATCTCATCCTCAAATTTATCCCGCTAACTCAGTTAGCGACGTACAAGGAACAGGGCCCTGGTGATGACAGAGTCAGTGTCAGTGGGGGACCCGGGCTCTGTTAATGAGCCCGACTGCAGACGGGAAGAAACTGTTCGTGTGGCGTGAGGTCTTGGTCCTGATGGACCTCAGCCTCCTGCCAGATGGAAGGGACACGAACAGATCATGTCCAGGGTGAGAGGGGTCGGCTACAATCTTACTTGCTCGCTTCAGGGTCCTTGAAGCGAACAAGTCCTGGAGGGACGGCAGATTGCAGCCAATCACCCTCTCGGCAGAGCGGATGATGTGTTGCAGCCTGCCCTTGTCCTTGGCTGTGGCTGCAGCGTACCAGACGGAGATGGAGGAGCAGAGGATGGACTCAATGATGGCTGTGTAGAAGTGCACCATCATTGTCTTTGGCAGGTTGAATTTCTTCAGCTGCCTCAGGAAGTACATCCTCTGCTGAGCCTTCCAGGTGATGGAGCTGATGTTCAGCTCCCACTTGAGGTCCTGGGATATGATGGAGCCCAGAAAGCGGAAGGACTCCACAGCGTCGACGGGGGAGTCACACAGGGTGATAGGGGCTGGTGGGGCTGCGTTCTTCCTAAAATCCACAACCATCTCCACTGTCTTTAGAGTGTTGAGCTCTAAATTGTTCAGGCCACACCAGGTCACCAGATGGTCAGTCTCCCACCTGTAGGCGGACTCATCCCCACCAGAGATGAGTCCAATGAGGGTGGTGTCATCCGCAAACTTCAGGAGCTTGACGGACTGGTGACTAGAGGTGCAGCTGTTGGTGTACAGGGAGAAGAGCAGAGGGGAAAGTACGCAGCCTTGGGGGGAACCGGTGCTGATGGTCCGGGATGCTGAGACGTGCTTTCCCAGTTTGACATGCTGCTTCCTGTGAGACAGGAAGTCTGTGATCCACTTGCAGGTGGAGTCGGGCACATGCAGCTGGGAGAGCTTGTTGTGCAGCAGAGACGGGATGATAGTGTTGATGAAAGCAGAGCTGAAGTCCACAAACAGGATCCTGGCGTAGGTTCCTGGGGAGTCCAGATGCTGGAGGATGAAGTGTAGAGCCAAGTTGACTGCGTCGTCTGCAGACCTGTTGGCTCTGTAGGCGAACTGCAGGGGGTCCAGGAGTGGGTCAGTGAGGGCTTTTAGGTGGGACAGGACCAAGCGTTCAAACAACTTCATGACCACAGAGGTCAGGGCAACGGGCCTGTAGTCGTTAAGTCCTGTGATCTTGGTTTTTTTGGGGACAGGGATGATGGTGGAGGCCTTGAAGCAGGCTGGTACGTGGCATGTCTCCAGGGAGGTGTTGAAGATGTCTGTGAACACCGGAGACAGCTGATCAGCACAATGCTTCAGGGTGGAGGGGGAGACAGAGTCCGGGCCGGCTGCTTTGCGGGTGTTCTGTTTTTTAAAAAGCCTATTGACGTCTCTCTCCAGAATAGAGAGAGTCGTCACTGGGGAGGGAGGCGCTGAGAAGGGTGGTACAGAGTCATGAGCCCCTGCTGAGCTGGGGGAGGGGGGGCTGGTGGTCTGGGGCTGGTTGATGGGGCTGTGGGGGATGGAGTCAGGACTGTCCCATTGTCTTTCGAATCTGCAGTAGAACTCATTCAGCTCGTCTGCCAGGCGGAGGTCGTTCATGGAGTGGGGGGTTTTAGGCTTGTAATTGGTGATCTGTCTGAGACCTCTCCAGACAGAAGCAGAGTCATTTGCTGAGAGCTGGTGTAGCAGTTTCTCAGAGTACAGTCGTTTAGCACCTCTCACCGCCTTGCTAAACCTGTACTTTGCCTCTTTGTACAAGTCCTTGTCCCCACTCTGACCATCAGACTGACCATCTGGTGACCTGGTGTGGCCTGAACAATTTAGAGCTCAACACTCTAAAGACAGTGGAGATGGTTGTGGATTTTAGGAAGAACGCAGCCCCACCAGCCCCTATCACCCTGTGTGACTCCCCCGTCGATGCTGTGGAGTCCTTTGAGGCTCAAGGGTGTTTTTGCCTTTGGAGACTCTCCACTAGGTGGACCACAGTGATTTCCTGCATTGACTTTAAGCCTTTGCCTCCATCTGTTGGTTTAACATTTTAGTTTGTTTGTAAAGCAGCACTGTACTTTTGAACTTACTCCCGTCAGTGGTGGAGGAAGTCCTGAGATAAATACCACAGAGTAGAAATCCTCTGTTACAATTGTACTCAAGTAAAAGTACACAAGTTTTAGCATCAAAGTATACTTAAATTACCCAAAGGTAAAAGTACTCATCATGCAAAATCGCCCATTTTGAAATAATGTATATTATATTGTTGTATCATAATTATTGATGCATTAGTGTGTTTATCACTTTGATGTTGCAGAGGTGAAGATGGAGCTAATTTTAACTACTTAATGCAGGCAACTGCTGGGTAGCTCGTGAATTTCCCCCCAGAAATTAATCAATGATAATAATAATGATACATTATAGTTATGTTTCGTATTCTTAATTTGACTCTGTAAAGTAACTAGTAACTAAGGTTGTCGGTTAATAGGTTCATTTACTAAAATTGTCTCTTTGCAAAGGTCCGACACAGTGTCCAAACTACGTCCTATAGCCAACAATGTGCATTTCCATATAATTTCAACAATATTGTCAAGTAAGTACTTTTAACATACAGAAACATTCAACATGTATGGAAAACAAATGGCTATCTTTACCATAAATATAATCAGTCATAGCACAATGAACTTAAGGCCAACATTTCAAGTAAAGAAAACAAGACAGAATCTTCTGAATAAAATAAATAAAAAGCCTCTTTTAGAAAAAAAGAAAAGGCAAACAGCTTTGAGCAGCCCTTTCTCTTTATTTGTGTATTTACATTTCTTTCTTCTTTCTCTCCTAGAGGTAGAAATTATCCCGTAGTTTAAATCTAGGCTTGAATTGAATAAAGTGACATTCTCAAGCACATTTGTAGGTTGGCTCATTGGTGAGCATGAAATGGTTTTTGTTTCAGGTTTTAATAGCGGAGAAAGCTGATTCACAGCTGAGTCGATTCAAACATCCGTCCTCAGGAAGGTTAGACCAGGGAAAAGAGTAAGACAGAGTCTCTAGACCAGGGGTCTTCAATTAAAATTCCAAAAGGTCCAGATTGAGAAAATCTCCTCGGGCAAAGGTCCGGAACATTACAATAATATCTAACTCGCGCCACTTAGTGCCATATATATATATATATATATTTATATTCAAGAAGTCTAGTAGTAGTAACGTCTCTGTGTAGTCAACAACTGTCAAATCAAATAAAGAAAGTACACATCAATTATATTTTAACAATTATTATTCTCAGTTTTCAAAATTTAACTGGATGGATTATAAATAATACATAGAAATACATAAATAAATGTTCTTCTCTCATTTCAAGTAAAATAATGGCTCCATCTAAAAATAAAATACACAAAAAAGAACTTTTGAAAAACTTATCTTAAAAGAAAGTGCTTGATTTTAGAAAGATGAGCCTTGTGGCTGAGGCTGCTGACAGGTATTTGCTTGATTTTTTCACATAACTCTTCTTTTTGTTTCCCCTCAAGTAAAGTTCCAGCTACTGCACTCATGCCCTCCTTGACAACCTCTCCATCAGTAAATGGCTTTTTATGTTGACCCAAAATCCAAGCAACTTTCAGGGAACATTCGTAAGCACGTTGTTAGGCAGTGAATGAATTCGTTAATATTCTGGTGGAACGTTCATATTGGGCTCTTAAATCGTTTATTTTCTGTGCCCTCAGTTCGGATTGGAGTGGGTATGTTTGGTCTCGTAGTGGCGTTTCACATTGGCGCTTTGAATAATGGCCACGGTATCTGAGCATATGAGACAGAGTGGTTTAGTAGCGCCAGCAGGAAGAATGAACAAATACGAGTCCGTCCATTCTTTGTTAAAGCTCTGTTTTCGAGGTCCACCTTTCTCTTTTTAGAGCACGCCATGTTAACTTTGTTCTCCGACTTACTCACTTCTCTCACTGCTTCTCTCTCACTGTTCTCGCTCCGTCTCCCACCTGTCTGCGTGATCTCACTCGACTCACGATGCATTTTGGAATAAACATTCGATTGGCTGAGTAGCGTCACGTGAGATTATTTACAATGCATGTAATTGGTCGGTGTGTTTCCTGAACTGCTGAATGAGTGCCGTAAAGGCCAGAAAAGCTGCGCAGGTTAAAACAGAAGCGCTCCGCCAAAATGTATAATTCTCAATTATCCATCAATTATACGCCCGGGTCCGGATAGGACAGCGTCTGGGTCCGGATCCGGACTGCGGTCCGCCTATTGGCGACCCCTGCTCGAGACTATAGAGCTTAAATGTGCAGGGGCAGTTACTCCATGATGGCTCAATTGACTGTTGTATTACCGTACTAGCTGGATTAGATCCGCCTGCCGTCTACAGCCGCGACAGACGCAAAAAAACGAAGCTCGGTGAAGATTAATATTTATTTTCATTGATTTATCAGAAATTGGATCTTGATAGAACCGTCACGCGGTCCGGTTCCACAGTCTGCCAAGGGTACGTCATCAGCTGTGGTACACTGCGTGCCAGTTTGAACAACGCAGTCGAAAACTGCGGTCAGGTCAGCAGGCACTTACATTTTATTGCACCTATATGCTGAAAATCACGGTAAACGCATTCAAATGGCACAGATCGGGAGCGAGCGAAGGACTTTGCAAAGTTAGCTGAAAGAATAACGTAATAAAACAACATCCTGTTTTTCAAAATAAGATGTCAACTAAGCGTATACAAATTGCATAAAATAAGATTCAATTAATTATATTCACATTAAGTATAAAACATGTTACCTGCATCTCGTGAGTTAAAGGGAAAATACAACTAAGGATGGATGAAGTGTCTATTATTTAGCTGGAAAGATAATTAAATGAATAATATCTGACTGACTGATGTGTTCAGGACATTTCTGACCACATCCAAACAAAAATCAAATATCTTAACTCTACCAATTAAGATATTTTATGAAGTAAAAACTGTGAACTGAAATTATACCTTGAAATAGTTAATTTCTGAAATGTTTAAGGTGCTATAAAAATATTCTTCTCAATAATTCCACACAATGACTGATGTATATGTGTTCAGGACATCTTTGACTCCACCAATTCTAAAAATCTAACTTTTTTACTGTACAAATTAAGAGATTTTCTAAAGTAAAAGTCATACATTTGTACCAAGAAAATATCTAATAACTGAATATGCTATACAAATATTTTTCTCAATAATTCCAGACAATGACCGATGTATATGTGTTGAGGACATCATTGACTCTACCCATACTAAAAAATGTTACTGTACCATTTAAGAGATTTTCCAAAGTAAACGTCCTACATTTGTACTGAGAAATATCTAATAACTAAATATTTGAGGTGCTATAAAACGTCACTTCTCAATAATTCCAGACAATGACAATGATACTTTTATGTTCAGGACATCTCTGTCTCCTCCTATAGTGAAAATCAAACATTTTTACTCTACCAATTAAGAGATCTTTCAAAGGAAATGTCCTATATTTGAATGTTCAAAAGCTAATTTCTGAATATTTGAGGTGATATAGAAATACTTTTCACAATAATTCCACGCAATGACTAATGCATATAAGTTGAGGAAATCTCTGACTAATTTTACAGTAGTAACTAGAAAATCCCTAAAGAAATTTTGACAGTGTGGCTTCTACTGCCCGAAGACGTCGCAATATATATACACTCCGATGTTACCGGTAGTGCCGTTCAGGTTCGATAGAGATAGCGCTTCTCTCTTTTCTGCATTTTAGATTCATACTCTTGGATTGAATCTTGTATTCTGTACGAACCTCATTCTGAGCTTCATGTTAAGATACGGTTACTCTATGGGGCTTTTATTTTGAAAGGGTGGGACTGGGTGGGTGAGAGAGGGGGAGAGGAGACATATTCATAATGTTTGACACACAAACACAGAGGTTATCACTGAGAAATATCTAATAACTAAATATTTGAGGTGCTATAAAACGTCACTTCTCAATAATTCCAGACAATGACAATGATACTTTTAGGTTCAGGACATCTCTGTCTCCTCCTATAGTGAAAATCAAAAAATGTTACTCTACCAATTAAGAGATCTTTCAAAGGAAATGTCCTATATTTCAATGTTCAAAAGCTAATTTCTGAATATTTGAGGTGATATAGAAATACTTTTCACAATAATTCCACGCAATGACTAATGCATATAAGTTGAGGAAATCTGACTAATTTTACAGTAGTAATTAAGAGATTCTCCAAAGTAAATGTCCTACATTTGTTCCAAGAATTATCTAATTGAATATTTGAGGTGCTATAAAAATAGTTTTCTTCTTAATTCCACACAATGACTGATGTATATGTGTTCAAGACATCTCTGACTCCTCCCATAGAGAAAATCAGATATTTTTACTCTACCAATTAGGAGATATTTCAAAGTAAAAGCCATACATTTGGACCGAGAAAATATCCAATAACTGAATATTTGAGGTGCTATAAAAATATTCTTCTCAATAATTCCATACAATGACTGATGCATGTAAATTAACAGTCAATGCCGTCAATTAACCATAACAGCAGACTACTGTAATTTATCAGCATAATACAGTATTTTCTGTGAAGTGGTGGATATACGCTTCTCTATACAAGTTCAGTGAATCACAATCCATCTACATCGTACTGTCTATTGTAGGTTATTGTGTCCGTTATGACGATAGAATATTTTTTATTATTCAAACTGTTCATTGCCTAAAAGTCATTTTTGAGTGAGAAGATGTGACCGACTGCTCCTGAACTTGACTTTGGACACAGCTTCAGTTCAACCTCCTGAGCACAGCCATGTGGAGATCAGCCGAGGAGCCGAGGTAACGTTAAGCTTATCATCCGATCAAAGTCTCCAGTATTGATTTGTCTTTATGATTATTGAACTGCTAACATCTCAGATAATGTTTCACTTGGTCTGATTCATTACATCAGGTTGCTAATATTGGTGGAGCTAGCTCTGTAACCTTAGCTAGCTTGAGCTCAATTAGCCTTAGAAAGGTTAGCTAGCTAACAGCATAATAAGTTAAGTTAACATAAATAAAGTTAATCACCAATTACAGTGTTAAGATGTAACATTAGTAACCTAACTTGTGTTTACTTGTGCTATTATTGGACCGACTGTAGGACCGCAAACTGGTCGATTATCAAAATGGAGAGATCGCCGACGTGTGTTCAAGACGACGAACAGTTGAGGTAACAGTAACGTTACCTGTGTGTGTTATCCCAGGAGCAACATTAGAACCAGATCAAACTCATTTTAGTGTTGAACGTTAGTCCATTGTGGTCCATTGTCTTAGCTTAATTTCTTCACCTAATGTAGTCAGCTCATCACATAGGCTGTAAATTTAAACTGTATGGTATTGTTTTATTAGCTTTGCACTGATATGTTAACATATGTGAGGCACATGCAAACCCACAGTTGCACACCCATAGCTTCTTTTAAGTGTGTTTATCCTGGATGTCATAGAACTTTCCAGAAGTTCAGAACATTGTGTTTCTAAAGTTTTTATTTTGTTTGTGTTAGTCACTCGTCATCAGAGATTGAGGATACCTTGAGGATACCAGCCAGACGCTGCAGTCAAGTCCTCTTTCAAGGTGTTCTCTCTCTTTATTGTTTTCATTCATGTGTGAGTTCATGCAGTTCAAATTAAGTATAAATCTGTATAAGACTTGTTAACAAGCTAGACTGTGATGCAGCTATTTTAATTCAGCGTTTCACTCTTAATGCTATTTTAATTCAGTGTCTGAGGGAGTGACGCCGAGATCGAAAAGTGGCCGATGGTGTGCTACTTGTTCAGCAGTAGGTACCTATCCCTGGAGTGGTATGCTACTTGTTCGGTGGTAGGTACCAATCCCTGTAGTGGTATGCTACTGTTGTTCAGTGGTAGGTACCTATCCCTGGAGTGGTATGCTACTTGTTGAGCAGTAGGTACCTAGCCCTGGAGTGGTAGGTATGCAGGTATGCAGACACGCCCCCTCTGTGAGAGTCACACAGACACACACCTGGTGCAGGTGCTGACAGAAGTATCAGAGTGGAAGCTAGACAGGCCCAATAGTAACAGTCACTACAGAAAGGTCTACCCTCTCCCAAGACAATGCAGATATT
Organism: Leptoclinus maculatus; assembly: GCA_032191485.1. Classification (NCBI taxonomy): domain Eukaryota; kingdom Metazoa; phylum Chordata; class Actinopteri; order Perciformes; family Stichaeidae; genus Leptoclinus; species Leptoclinus maculatus. The sequence continues at coordinate 6,890,304 of JAVDOI010000007.1, forward strand.
CTCATCTTTTTGAAAATAATGTCACAGTAATGGTAAACATTGTGTATTTGAATGACATAACCTGACAGGAAGTAAACATAGACCCAAGTTGTTGCCGAGCAGTTCAGTTCAGTTGAAACAGTGTAAGCTAGCTCACTGGCTGTTTCTTTCTTTCAATATTGATCAAAGGACGAGGGTCTCAACTTGGACAACTTCAAATTGGACATCTTCAATATTTTTGTTTTCATGTAAGTCTATAGCCCAAAGTTCTTTGCTTTAAGTGTTCTTGAAGTTCTTTAATTAATAAATGGAAAGCAAAGTTATATTTGTCTCCTCCCCTTTTCTTTGTTAATCTGAAAAATGATCCGAACCGTGACTCAAGAACCGTGATCCGAACCGAACCGTGAGGTTTGTGATCCGTTGCACCCCTAGTACCTACCACTGAACAACAGTGGCATTCCACTCCAAGGATAGGTACCTACCACTAAACAACAGGAGCATACCACTCCAAGGATAGGTACCTACCACTAAACAACAGGAGCATACCACTGGCCACTTTTCAATCTCGGCACTACTAGTCTGAGGTTATCTTCATGAGTTCAGTTAAGCCGGTCATTAAAAATGTTATGATTTTATTTGTTTTCTATTAAACATGCAGTATGTTCTGCTCCAACCCAATGTCGACTCTGTGTCCTGTATTGGGCTTTGCAGTCAGCTAAACTCTTCATCATACTCTTCCTCCAAGGAACAGACCAGCGTGTTGTATTTGGACAAGTTTAATATGAAGAAGTGTGAAACTACAAAACAGGCACAAAACATACAATCACATATTAGTTTTGATCAAACTTAAATACTGTGTATAATAATACTGGAAACATACATTGCTGTGCCATCTACATATATTCATCAGTTACATGTTGCACATGTCATCAAACTATTTCTAATTACAACAACTAACAAAATAAAACCTCAGAAATACCTAACGCTCTAAAAGTAAATTATACTCACTGGCATTGCCACTCAAAGGGCCAGAAAATGCAAGATGGATGAGGATACTATTGCACAATCACTTGAGTACAACAGAGTCATGTTGTCAACAAACCAGGAAATGGAATACGTTACTTCCTGTCACATGTGCCACACGTATAGTAGGTGAACACTGGCGAATAACCGTAACACCTTAAGTGAACACTAGGTGGCAGTAATTGCTTCGAATAAAATACAAGTCATTACACAGTACATTGTGAATTTTGTGATGTAATACAAATGTCCCTTTATTATTTGTCTTGAGAACATGTATTAATTAAACTGCAACAATTATGTATTGAATGTCTATTGTGATTATTTTATTTGTTGGAAATTAAATGCAAAACTATTGGTTTGTATTACCCTTTGTAAATAAATGGTAACATTCTGGCATATATCGTAAAATCACCGTAAAACCCAGTTATCCTACTATCACATACCGTAATCCAGTATACGGTAAGATACCATAAAAGTTAATTACGGTAGCTTCACCGTAAAAAAACTCCTGACAGCAAGTTACCGTTATTTTACGATGAAATTGTTTAGAGTGTATGTGTTCAGGTGATATTCATATATATCAAAAATATCAATGGTGGAACCAAAAACAAATTGATCCTTGTGGCCATGATTAATTATTGCTGGCAATTGTAGTTAATTCCTAAATACACACTTAAAGAGTAGGCCTAGCCTAATTTATCCTCACATGGATCAGCCTCATATCCCTCTAAACACCCACATTCAACCACAAGTGGCCATTGCAAAGCACCTCCTGAATGTTAATGCATAGAAATTATTCTGCCGATCACTGGTCCTTTACAGCGAAATGGTATCTACTGAGAGTAAGACTACATCAACACTAATACGTTTTCGTTTAAAACCGGCGTTTTAAAACCAAAACGATATGAGTTCACATGGACCCCCAAACTGATAGAGAGATGGAGCAGGGACCCCCTACGATATATATTGTATAAAATTGTGTTTTATATTAAACTGGGCCTAGTGCCATGTATAAACATACCTTGGTATTGTGCATTCAACACGAAGCTATTCAAATAATACACAGTTTCATATATGTTTTTATTTTAAACATGTGCAAGGTACAGTGAGTAGGGTGGCCGTGCCACTGCCATTTATAAACATACCTTGTCAACTGATACCAATGTCAATATCAACATTGTCTGTCAATTGCATGATAATCATGTGTACAAGCTATTCAAATTGACGTTCTTATTTTAAACATAAATGTGGAAACGAAAAATGAGTGATGGCCTATTAGTGCCACTGCCATGCATAAACATACCTGTTATCTTGCATACAATACTGAACTATTAATATAATGGACAGATTCATGTTTGGGAAAAAATTAAAAAAGACAATTTTAAATATAAAAAAAATATCTAATCAATCAAAAATGTCACGACCCCCCTGCAGTACCCCTGTTGAAGACCTCTGGTATAGAGTATTACAGTACTCTTTAATAATAAAAGGTTTTGCATGACACTTAAGCTCTTCCTCTATAATCTTCCTCTATATACAAATTTCAGGGAAAGTTTAATTTTTCAGACTTAGTTACAACGCTGCAGATCTTGCTCTATCTCTCTCTCACACATACACATCAAATGTACTTAACATAAACACTTAAATCATAGTTTACTAGATTATGGGTCACTAAATTTGGTTTCTCACTGGTTTTTATAGGTTTTGTTGATAAAGCCTAGTCAGCTGGGTAGTATATTTCTACTTATTACAAATGGGATTTCTGCATAGCCAATTTCCCAGTCTATCACTTATCTCTTAGGAAAAACAATACCATGGAAAAAACACGCAGACAGCAAATTTGAGAGTGAAAGTGAAAACATTTATTTTTGATAGCATATTTCACATCATATTATATGATTAGAAACCGCTCATCAGGCAGTGTGCTTTACTCTGCTACTTCTTTTCCCTAAAACACACACAAAGACAGGGTTTGATTAGGTTGATTTAAATCAAACTTAACTCACAGTAACTTTCTGTCACATTAAATTAAATTCGATTTGATTGAACAGAATTGTAGCGTTACCTTGCCAGAGTCACGGCCTTTTGCTCTCAGCTTGTTGACCTGGGACTCTGCAATGTCAGCACGCTCCTCAGCCTCCTCCAGCTCATGCTGGACCTTCCTGCACTTGGACAGATGAGTATTGGCCTGCTCCTCCTGGAATATCACAGACATAGTTTAAAGGTATGGAACACTTTTAAAATTGTAATGTATGACGGAAACATTTTTCATGATTGTGTACAATATGAATATGACATAACTGTTTACATTGCCAAAATCAAAAAATGTGTTTATAACTATATAGCTATGGTGCTTGATAGCTGATTGTTTTTTTCCGATCATTCTCGTCAACATAATTAAATATAATGTTACAGTGTATAATATGTATTTGTTTATTATGATGTCAGTTTTGCTTCATATTGCTTTTGAGTATCAGTTTGAGTTATTCTAAATTATATGTAATTGTAACAACAAATACATGCGACCACACAAAATTGATTCTCCAACCTCTCCAGCACTTATTTTAGTATCAGATGACTTACATTTGGTAGATGATATTATACGAAAGAATGATAATGAATATGAAAATGAATGCTTTTCCTGTACTTTTACTTTTTTGTACTTTATTTTTAATTTAAGAAATTGTCAGTATTGAAAATAAATATGTTGTCCTTACCGCTTCCTCAGACTGCCTCTTGTAGGCCTTCACCTTGAGTTGCAACTTGTCAACCAGATCCTGCAGCCTGGAGCCATTTTTCTTGTCCTCTTCAGTCTGTAATAGACAATGTAGATGTGCAAGTTAAAATGTTTTTAATGGTAAGGATATTGGATAATTTTGTCCTGTACATTTTAACTGTCAAAGTGACTGTACCTGATAGGTGAGCTCCTTCACTCTCCTCTCATATTTGCGGACACCCTTAACAGCATCTACTCCACGTCTCTGCTCAGCCTCAACCTCTGTCTCCAGCTCACGCACCTTCAAAAAACAATAAGAAAATAATGAAGTTTCCATATTGTTTCAATGTCTTGCTTCAGCTTTGTAAACCTTAACATGACTTTCTTACCCTGCACTCAAGTTTCTGGAGCTGCTTCTTGCCACCCTTCATGGCCAGGTTCTCAGCCTCATCCAGGCGGTGCTGCAGGTCCTTGACAGTGACCTCCAGGTTCTTCTTCATCCTCTCCAGGTGAGCACTAGTGTCCTGCTCCTTCTTCAGCTCTTCAGCCATCATAGCAGCCTAGAGGAGACAGCATAACATGTTATTTAACAATATCTTTAAAAAACACATTGGAGTTAAAGTAAAAACAAATGAAATTCAAACCTACATCAGTGATGGCCTTCTTGGCCTTCTCCTCTGCATTCCTTGCTTCCTGAACAGTGTCATCCACTTCACCCTGGACCTGGACCAGGTCAGTCTCAAGCTTCTTCTTGGAGTTCATGAGGCTTGTGTTCTAAAAGATAAAATTATTTTCTCACTTAATTGTCTGAATTTAGGTTATTGTAAATCTCATTAGACATTTGATTTATTGAACAAATTAAAGGAGTTTGTTCACCTGAGAGTGCAGAAGTCCAACACGCTCACTGGCATCCACCAGCTCCTGCTCTGCAATTTTGCGGCTTCTCTCTGTCTGCTCCAGAGCAACTCTAAGTTCCTCAATTTCAGCAGTCATGAGACCATTCCTGCGATCCACCATGGCAGCTTGTTCCTTGAAGTCTTCCTGGGCTCTAACAGCATCGTCAAGGTGCAGTAGTGCATCCTAGTGAAAAAATATCATGAAAATGTTATGAATGCCGAAATGTCCCTGTACTGACCGTAGACTGTGGAACAACTCTGTGTCTGACAATACCTTAAGCTGTGCCTGCACATTCCTCAGCTGCTTCTGGGACTCAGAAGCCTGGCGATTGGCGTGGCTCAGCTGAACCTCCATCTCATTCAGGTCTCCCTCCATCTTCTTCTTGATCCTCAGGGCATCGTTCCTGCTCCTGACCTCAGAGTCCAGAGTGCTCTGCATGGAGTCAATCACTCTCTGGCTGTTCCTCTTGATCTGCTCCATCTCCTCATCTTTCTCTGCCAGCTTCCTGTCCACCTCACCCTTGATCTGGTTGAGCTCCAACTGGACACGCAGGATCTTAGACTCTTCGTGTTCCAGAGTTCCCTGACGATATCAAAGAATGAAATATTCATCACTGCCTTCAATCCATTTATGCTTTTTTTTACTATGTGCAAAATTTTTTCAGAAGATCTCTCCAGGAAAAATATGTACCTCAGCCTCTTCAAGAGCTGTCTGGATCTCAGACTTCTCTGTCTCCACCTGCTTCTTGGACTTCTCCAGCTCATGGATGCTCTTGCCAGTCTCACCAATCTGTTCAGTCAGATCTGAGATCTCCTCTGCAGATAGATACATTTGTTTAATATTGTTAAGCCTTGAAGTGTAAAATATAAATACTGTATTCTAACACATACACATGTGTTGAATACAATGTCACTTTTACATTATTTAGAACTCACGTTGAAGATTCTTGTTTTCACGCTTCATGGTTTCCAGGTGATCCAGAGCTTCCTCATAAGAGTTCTTAATCTTGAACAGCTCAGTGCTGAGAGAACGAGCCTCCTTCTGTGCTCCCTCAAGCTCTGCCTGACCCTCCTCATACTTCTGTTTCCACTCTGCCAACACCTGAATATCACAATTACTACAGTTCAGTTGGTTATGTAGCACTATAGAGACAAATGTATGAATCTATGTCATTGTTTGTATGGCTTGGCCACACAAAGTTAACAATGCTACCTTGTCAAAGTTCCTCTGCTTCTTGTCAAGGTTGGCTGCCAGACCGTTGGCCCTCTCCACATCAATCATGAGGTCCTCCACCTCACTCTGGAGCCTCTGTTTGGTTTTCTCAAGAGAAGCACACTTGGAATTCACTGCCTCAATCTGCTCCTCAGCCTCCTGAAGGCGCTGGGCCAGCTTTTTCCTGTTTGAAAAATGTAGAATGGACTTGGAGCCTTAGTAACAAGAATGTGCACCGTGAGTTCTTAGCTGAATAATTTTACATTAACAAATACTGTATCGCCCAAATCATGAGACAACTATGTTTTCGGAAAATTGAATTTACAAAGTTGGAGCTCGTATTATATTCGAGGATTAGATGTTCATGTCTTCACAAAGGCGGATCTTCTTTTTTAATGGAGCCTATCGCTGTAACGCTGGTGTTATGCTCATACAGAGAGTGTTGCATTTTGGTGAGCATTTTTCAAAGACAAGGTGTTGTATAAGGTGCAGGGGGGTCTTACATTCGGGCCATTATGATAATAACATGTCTTTAGGATCTAGATGAACATATGAAAGCGGAGCTAAATTTGACCATTTAATTGCATGAAATGTTACTCACTTGGATTCCTCAAGCTCCTCAGTGCGCTGAATAGCATCAGTCTCATACTTAGATCTCCACTGAGCCACCTCACTGTTGGCCTTGGACATTCCACGCTGCAGCTCAGCCTTGGCCTCCTGCTCCTCCTCAAACTGCTCCCTCAGCAGATCACAGTCATGGCGAGCTGATTGCACTCCATGGGCAAGAGCATTCTTGGCCTGTTTATAAAAATTATTCATGAATTTACAAAATTTCTAAATTCCAAAACCAATAATACCATCGTAAACTTACTTAATTAATGGTTTCTTACCTTAACCTCTTCTTCAATCTGTCTCTTCATTTCCTCAATCTGCTGTGTGAAGGCCTGTTTACCTCTGGTCAGCTGGGAGACAAGGGCTTCTTTCTCTTCAATTTGACGGCTGAACTCACCTTGTGTGAAAGATGTCATGATACATCAGTTTATCTTACGTTTCTCAATAACATGCACAACAGATCATTCAATGATAACTTGTAGATACCATTTTCTGTCATGAGACGTGCTTTATGTGCACTTGTGTCATTGATCTGACGAACATTTTCATCATTCCTGGTCTTCAGTTCGCTATATTGGTCCTCAAGAGTACGGCACATCTTTTCAAGATTTCCCTAATGAGTAAAAGAGAGATGAGATCATTGATCAGATTTCATTCATAATATTAAATGGATTATTATCGACATTAATTTGGGTAATAAAATAGCATGTAATGCATTGTGTACCTTTGCTTTAGCAACATTCTCCATGTTGCTGGAGAGGTCATCGATCTCCATCTTGTATTCACTCTTTTCCTTCTCAAGCTTCTGCTTAACACGCTGGAGGTTGTCAATCTGCTCTCCCAGCTCAGCAACGCTGTCAGCCTGCTTCTTGCGAAGAGCAGAAGAAGTGGATTCATGCTGCAGAGTGGACTCCTCAAGGTCTCGACGGAGCTTCTGGAACTCAGCCTCACGCTTCTTGTTCATCTCAATCTGAGCAGAGGTGGCACCACCAGCCTCCTCCAGCCTCTCACTGATCTCCTCAAGTTCCCTGGAGAGGTCAGCTCTCTGCTTCTCCACCTTGGCACGAGCAGCACGCTCAGCCTCAATCTCTTCCTCCAGTTCCTCAATGCGGGCCTGTTGAATGTGGGTGAAATTTCTTTCAGTAAACTTTCACTTTTGATACACACATTAGGAAATGGGTGCAGTAATGTTTTCTGGATCAAAATATGTCACCTGAAGCTCCTTGATCTTCTTCTGAAGCTGAGCACCCATTGACTGCTCATCTTCAATCTTGCTAAGGAGCTGACTGGTTTCAAAGTCCTTCCTATGAGGATTATAGACAAAATACATATAGTTCATGCAGTTGACATTCATTTTCAAAAGAATGGTTGTTGTGCAAATTCAAAACATTTTTTACTTTTTAATTTTCTCATCAGACTGCTGCTTGTCATTCTCAAGATCCATAACGGATTCCTGGGCCAGTTTCAGATCACCCTCGAGCTTCCTCTTGGCTCTCTCAAGGTCCATACGCAGCTTCTTCTCTTGCTCCAGAGAACCCTCAAGCTGAACAAATAATATTTGTTCACATTTGTATTCATAATTTTTAAGAACAATCTTGCTTCTTCAATCAGAGTGTATTTGTAAACTTACATCATCCACTTGCTGCTCAAGCTTGGTCTTGGCCTTGGTCAGAGTGTTGACTTTGTCTTCCTCAGCCTGCAGGTCATCAAGAGTCTGCTGATGAGACTCCTGAAGGGCTTTCTTTTCCTTGGTCAACTTAGCAAGGCTCTCATCCTGAGAGGCCATCTCCTCGGTCAGGTTCTTGACCTAAGTGTACAAGAAAGATCTCGTCAATAAGCGCTAATCATTATCATTTTACTTGATATGATGGTCAGATTATTATTTACAAACCTTGTTCTCAGTGGCATGTTTCTCCTTCTCCACTTTGGCCAAGGTAAGCTCCAGGTCATCAATATCCTTCTTGAGCTCAGAGCATTCATCCTCCAGCTTTCTCTTTTTGGCAGTGAGCTCAGCATTGATTTCCTCTTCATCCTCCAGTCTCTCAGATGTCTCTTTGAGTTTGGCCTCCATCTGAATCTTGCCCTTGATAAGACCCTCACATCTCTCCTCAGCATCTGAGAGATTATCTCCTTCCTAATCCATTTAATGCAAATAGACGTCAGCACACCAACAATGAACAACATGAAAAATCACAACTGTCTGTTGATGTGTACTCACATTTGCTATTTGCAGCTGCAGATCATTTTTCTCCTGCAGAATGGAAACCATCTTCTCCTCCAGCTCCTTCTTCTTGGACAGGGCAGCAGCCAAGTCAGTTTTCATTTTTTCATAGTTCTCCTTCATGTTTGCCAGCTCCTTCTCAGTTTCAGCAGACTGCAGCAGAGGCTTGATCTTGTAGTACAGCTTCATCCATGGCCAGTGTTTCACATTCATGAATGAGCGGATATTGTACTGGATGGAATAGATGGCTTCCCTGCAAACAAGAAGTAGCTGTTATGGACAATGTTGTTTGTGATTTTTCATACCATCATTCAGAATGAGTTATTTTCAACATGCCTCCTCTCAGTCATCTTCACAAACTCCTTTCTCATGACGTAACCACGGCACAAAGCTTGAGTCATTGTGACCAGTGATGCCAGTTTTTCATCTCTCATCTCCTCAAGGGTACCCAGCAGACCAGCCTTGAAGAACACCTTAACAAACAAAAAATAAATTACAGGAAGGATGAACTGAGGAAGTAAATACTTCACATCATCTAAAACTCAGCATGGTCTGTCTGCAACGACCACTTCTGTAATGGTTGATTGAATAAATACAACAACAATTGCTTCCTTTCTTCCTTTCATTTTTCACTCACACGTTCATATGCTGTCATTTCTATCTGTGCAGCTGTCCCAGAGTCGCGGCTAAAAATGTGTTAGCTGCTGTCATCTGCTAACAGCTAACAACGAACGAATTGTCCTCCTGCTGACATGAGAAGACACGCTCTGCCTGAGTCCACGCTCAATTGAGTTTTTCATTTATGAAGATGACTGCGGTTTACTGCAGTGAACACATTATTGTTCCCAGGACAACAGGACGCCTTTAGTCTCTAGCCCTTTTCGTATATGATCGTTGCTGTAATGTTTGATTGAATAGTCCAAACTGAAGCAATTGTTGATCACTTGTGGCCACTACCGGCAGGTTAACAGTAGTGAGGAGTAACCACTGGAACCATGAAAGGTCCTTAAGCATACAGTCATAAATTAGCATTAAAAAAAACATTAGGGTGATGGGTCCAGCAGAATGCGAGATTAGCCGTAGACAGAAAGTCAAAAAGATGCAAACAACAATCATACTACATACTGGACTAAACAACTTAACCTCCTTGGTAATTATTCTTCGGTTAAATAAGGAAAGGAAAGTGCTTACCTTGGTGTGTCCAAATTTGTACTCGTCCTGTGGGACATCAATTGACCCAAGCAGCTTCTCTGAAGCCTTCTTGTTGTCAATGAACTGGCCGTCGGGGATGACACTGGCATTCAGCACCTTGTACCTTTCATGAGAGAGTTAATGGTCATTTTGTGACCTTTTTCTTTCAATAGTCCACATTAACATTATATGAAAATATCCATTGATACCTCTGCTTGAAGTCAGCATAGATAATTCTGCTGGGGAAACCTTTCCTGCAGATTCTGATACCCTCCAGCACACCGTTACACCTGAGCTGGTGGATGACCAGGAAGTTCTCCATCAAACCTGTAAAAAAGACATTTTTTAGTCTTTAGAATTATGTGAACCATACCAAAAAAAGCAAACCACTCCTCCAAGACTCTTGAGATTATATGCTCTATGTACCTGGAACCTTTGTCTCATTGGGAATCAGGCAGCGCACAAAGTGAGGATGGGTGGCCCTCAAGTTAGTCATCAGCTTGCCCAAGTTCTCCTGTAGATCCAGATGTAACAATTGTGATTTTGAGTATAAGCTAAGATACATAAGATACGTTGGCAATGTCAAACCTTACCCTAAACTGTGAAGACACAGTCTGCATAGAACCACCCTTCTTCTTGCCTCCCTTCTTGCTGCCACCAACCTCTGTTGATCATTTTAGGTAAACATGTATTTTTAGAACGACATAACATTTACTTGAACACATGTTACAGTTCAAAATATACAGTATCTATAACATTAAAATGTGTTTTAGTTCACTGTAGCTACTAACATACCCTCAACGACAGGTGGATACAGAACAGGCAGCAGTTTCACAGAGGACTTCTGGTACAGCTGAACGACAGAATCATTCAGTGGATCCTTGTTCTTGTCCAGCCAGCCACCGACATTGTAGTCCACGGTACCAGCATAGTGCACCAGGGAGAAGTGGGCCTCAGCCTTGCCTTTGGCGGGCTTTGGCTTCTCAAATGCTTTGTTTTTGCCAAGATGCTGGTCATACAGCTTGTTCTTGAAGGATGTGTCTGTTGCCTTGGGGAACATGCACTCCTCTTCAAGGATGGAGAAGATGCCCATGGGCTTGAAAAAAGTGGGAAGAAGTTTGTCATTAAGTTATATATTCAGTCAAATTAAGGACAATTATATCACAAAATGAATTGATTACCCTTTCAATCAGCTCGATGCAGGCAGCCAAGTCCATGCCAAAGTCAATGAACTCCCAGATAATACCCTCCTTCTTGTACTCCTCTTGCTCCAGGACAAACATGGTGTGGTTGAAGAACTGTTGCAGTTTCTCATTGGTGAAGTTGATGCACAGCTGCTCCAATGTGTTGAACTGCAAGGAAACATAACCTCTTTCTGTTAATAAGAATGATTATGTCATTAAAAGTATTGGCTGCTGAATTTTTGGAATTTAAGCTTACGTCAAAGATTTCAAACCCAGCGATATCCAGGACACCAATGTAGTACTGCCTTGCTTGTTTAGTGTCCAACATCTGGTTGATACGGATGACCATCCACAAGAACATCTTCTCATAGATAGACTTGGCCAGGGCAGGCACTGAGTTACCCACCTGAATAAAAATAACGATGTGATTTGATAAATTAACTGTTTTGTAAAATAATAGATTATTGGTGTTTTTATAATCATTCTAATGAGATAAATGACAAAAAAAATCCTAAATGAAAAAAATGCATCTAAGATTCAATTCAATTCATTTTTTTATAGCCTACAATCACACATTTGCCTCGGAGGGCTTTACAATTTGTACACATATGACATCCTCTGTAGGGACCCTCTCATCGATACAGGACCCCCCCCCCCCCCTCCCTAGATTCAGCATTCAATAGATACAACTTCAAGTGGTAACATTGAACACTTACATGGCTTTTGTTGTATCGAGTGAACCCTGTAATACATTAATTTAGTAGAACTAATATAACTAATCTTTTTTCAAATAGTAGGATATTGAATATTGATAATTCATGTTTACCTGAGGTACTGTCTGTCCCTTGGTGACATACTCATTTCCGACCTTCACTCTGGGATAGCACAGAGCTTTCAGCATGTCAGCGGAGTTCAGACCCAGCAAGTAAGCAACCTTGTCAGCCTCTGAAAAATAATTCAGTGATTTCCATCATGATATGAACAGAAACCAGTGTGATTAAGAACTCTATTTTATCTTAATACTTTTGTTCCCAAGCTACTCACCCTCTGTGCCATCAGGCTCAGCCTGCTCCTCACGCTGCTTTTGCTTGAACTTCATGTTACCATGGTGGAGCACAGCACAAGTCATCTTGTAGATGCTCATCTTCTCTTCATTTGTGAAGCCCAGGATATCAATAGCATTCTGAATTCAAAAGATGTGTCCACACAAAACATAATCACTTTAGAAAATGCACTTAAAAGAGCAGTTTTGCATGTATTACACAAAATATATTTCAGTAGTTTGAAGTGAAAATCACTCACATCAGTGGCTTCCAGCTCCTCTTTGTCATCAATGCTGGCCACAGCAATCTGACCCATACTGCACATGGGGAAGTCGTAGGGGTTGGTTGTGACGAGTCCCAAATCTGGTGATCAAAAAAGGTTACACATATAAATACTTTAGTTTCATATGAAAACAGTAGGTGAAATGTTGCAACATCTCAATCTGTTTACCAAGCAGCTCAGGTTTGTGGCCGGTCATTATCTGGAAGAAGATGTGGTAGCCTCTTTCAGCAGGAAGCTGGTATGTCACTCTAGACTTCTCCAGCAGATCTACAAATATTGTTTATAAGTCACAGCTAGGCCAATTTTCAATTTGAGTCAATTGTATGTACAAGGAGTATTATTACTTACATGTCTCAATATCAGCACTAGCCAGTTTGCCAGTTGTGCCGAAATGGATTCTGATGAATTTACCCTGTTTGGAACAAAGATATTTTTAATATCCCTCTACATGGACAATCAGTAACAAGGCCTCTCACATGTGTAGAAATTGTTTCATACTTACAAAACGAGAGGAGTTGTCATTCCTCACAGTTTTGGCATTACCGTAGGCCTCCAGCAGGGGATTGGCTGCAATAATCTGATCCTCCAGTGACCCCTATAATCCAGTATTAGAAGCAATATCAGAAAATGACTTTGGAAAATGTTCCATTGGTAAAGAACCCTGAATTGTAATCATCAGGAACATACCTTTGATGTGTCCCTCTTCTTGTCTCCACCAACTGAGATTGTTGCAAAGTACTGGATGACACGCTTGGTGTTCACAGTCTTTCCAGCACCAGATTCTCCACTAGGCATATACACAGACTTATAAGAATTTGATCAAGATATTTGACTATCTTCAACAAAGTCAACAATTGTAAATAAACCAAACTTACGTGATCAAGACAGACTGGTTCTCCCTATCTGTTAAATAAGAAACAAAAGAATGAACTATGTTTCCCTGCAACAGAAACCTCATATCATGATATATTCTACATTGTTGTGATAATAACTTACCAGTTGACATGAACTGATAAGCGTTGTCAGAGACTGAGAAGATGTGGGGTGGAGCCTCCATACGCTTCTTGCCTCTATAGGCAGCTACACATTCAGAATCGTACACTGGGAGCCACTTGTAGGGGTTCACAGTGGCACAGAACAGTCCAGAGTAGGTCTGAAAGTTATCATAGAGATTCAACAGTTAACATTATGTTTCCTAAAAGTAAAGTCATTTTCAATCGTTATCGTTCTCCTTAGATAGATTGTCTTACGTAGATCATCCATGCTGCATAACGCTCTTTGAGGTTATACAGCACAGAGGCTTCATTGAGATGGGTCATCATGGCCATGTCCTCAATCTTGTCATACTTGGGAGGATTCATTGGAAAGACTTCGGCTTCTTTAACTGTCTTCTCCTGAAACATGAAATTTGTCACAATGAGAACTGATCATATTGAATTCCCAGTTGGCTCTGACTTTATGATACCTACCTCCTGAGTGGTCAGGACTTTGACGGTGACTTTGTCACCGTCTTTCTTGACGATTGTTCCCTTCAAGTACAGCTCCTTGACATCGGTCACGTAGCAGGCACTCTTGGCATCAAATGGTGCGTTTTGAGCTTCAATTCTCTCCTTCGCTGGCTTACGTAGGTAAATGGCAGCTTTGCCATACGTGGCCATCTCCGCGTCTGTACTCATGGTGGCGGCTTATGTCTGTTAGATAATTACAAAGGAACTGCAAGTTTACTTCTCTGAGGTAATAATATATATGAGTAATCATATTAATCTTTGCTAAAACAAATGTCTTCAAGTCATTTGACTGAACAAAACAGAATTACCAAGTTCAATTAAATGGTCAACATATTTCTTTCTTTTGCTAATTAGAAATAGTTTTCCATACTGAGTTGATAGTGATTAGATTAACACTAACCTGCTTTTTTGACAAAATTGGATGACTTTGCAACTGAATGACTAATATTTTAATTCCATGTAATTTACATCACTTGAACTTTAAATACATAAACAAATCCACATTGAAACCATGTATGTGTATGGTTACAGGTGGGCTTCAACTTTACAACTTTACTTCCAACTTAAGGCTTATTCAGACTTCGTTGTTACAGAGAATACATTTGAACATGTTGAGTTTTGCCAAAATATTTGGATGAAAACCGAATCTGAATCAGAAACATTTTGCATATGTATTAAATGCTTAAAAAGACAAATTAATAATTGAATAATCATCCTTACCTTACCCCCTCTCTCTCTCAATAGTATTCACCAATCCTGTTCAAAACAGTTTTTGTTGTTAGAGTAGGTGTAAAAACAAAATTCATGCAACAATTGATTCTATTCCTACAACTTATTTCTTAAATGAAGAACGCATTCAAATTGTCTCAAATCTTAAGAGAGCATGATATTACCACAGGCACGAACTCAGGTCTTCAGTGGCACAAATGCTCTTGTCCTTGAGTTGCCTTTATACTGAATCAGATTTTGATGACGCAGTGAAAGTTAAATATAGTACCAACTGTGGTAAGGCAGACCGCCCATCATAAAAGATATGTTGTAATTATATCATCTAATGTGATCAGGTTTCAGTTTATATGGCCAGGTCTTGATTTTTGTTTAATCATTACCTCAACAGAAGTTTATTTTAGGCTCATGAACACCCTCTTCACTTTAAAGAAGGGAAACTACTTTTAAAATACATCAGTGCTTTGTTTTTCTAAACATTTTTTTTTAAGTATAATTTTTTTAAACTTTATTTCAAACTTTGAATTTAACTTTTAACTTTTAATATATTTGAAATTTAAAGAATCTTATTGCGATCAACAATTTAAACAAAATAATATAAGTAAGTCGTGGATGACTTAAGTAATATATACATAAATATATATATTTAGTTTTTTATTGATTTATTTTTACTTAGCACAAAAAGAATCAAAAATGTACAGACACTATTAATGCAGAAAAAGAGATAAATCAATTAAAAACAAAGATTCTTGAAGCACTATCAGTTTGTCCACTTATTAGGATACTCGCTTTTTTTATCTGACAGAAGAACACTGAGTGTGGAGGTTGATTATTCTCTGAAAGGTTGGAATGAACTCTCTGTTAAACATTCCTAAGACACTCATTAAACTCCTCTCTTACACTTTACATTTTGTGGCTAGATGAGTTTTGATCAGGGCCGAAAGTGAGGGTGTTTCTGAGATGCCAGAGGTTATTGAACTGTCTCATTCAAAAGTATTGGCCTCCAAAGATGGTTTCTTAGAGAAAATGTATATTGAATTAAGCCAACTATTCATTCATGCTCATGCAAAATGTTCATGTTGGGATTACAGTGACTTGGAGGACACAATTAGATCAAAACAACACAGACAATGCAAGTCAAGATAAAAAACTATTTTATTGTGGTGTATTTCACATCATATTTTATGATTAGAAAAAAAACCTCCGCCGAAGCACTTTATTCAGCTGCCTCTTTTCCCTGTGAAAACAGAAAACAGTTATTACATGAAATGCATATGAGCCTATACACATCATACTCTGTAATGGTTTTTTCTGTCGTTCATTTTCTGAAATTTAAGGCTATATCGTAACTTTTTTTCAGTCATGACTTAAGTGTTACGTGATTTACATTAAAATAGTTGGAATTTCATTCGATTTAATTTTCATCAAGCTGAATGTTAGTTACCTTGCCAGAGTCACGGCTTTTTGCTCTCAGCTTGTTGACCTGGGACTCTGCAATGTCAGCACGCTCCTCAGCCTCCTCCAGCTCATGCTGGACCTTCCTGCACTTGGACAGATGAACGTTGGCTTGCTCTTCCTAAAAAAACACAGAGATTGACATAAAGGTCAAACAAATCTGCCATAATATCAAGTTTGCATTGTTTAAAAAATGAATGTTTTGTCCTTACCGCTTCCTCAGACTGCCTCTTGTAGGCCTTCACCTTGAGTTGCAACTTGTCAACCAGATCCTGCAACCTGGAGACATTTTTCTTGTCCTCTGTACCTGATAGGTGAGCTTCTTCACTCTCCTCTCATATTTGCGGACACCCTTAACAGCATCTACTCCACGTCTCTGCTCAGCCTCAACTTCTGTCTCCAGCTCACGCACCTTCAAAACACAATAAGAAAATAATGAAGTTTCCATATTGTTTCAATGTCTTGCTTCAGCTTTGTAAACCTTAACATGACTTTCTTACCCTGCACTCAAGTTTCTGGAGCTGCTTCTTGCCACCCTTCATGGCCAGGTTCTCAGCCTCATCCAGGCGGTGCTGCAGGTCCTTGACAGTGACCTCCAGGTTCTTCTTCATCCTCTCCAGGTGAGCACTAGTGTCCTGCTCCTTCTTCAGCTCTTCAGCCATCATAGCAGCCTAGATGAGACAGCATAACATGTTATTTAGCAATATCTTTAAAAAACACATTGGAGTTAAAGTAAAAACAAATGAAGTTTAAATCTACATCAGTGATGGCCTTCTTGGCCTTCTCCTCTGCATTCCTTGCTTCCTGAACAGTGTCATCCACGTCACCTTGGACCTGGACCAGGTCAGTCTCAAGCTTCTTCTTGGAGTTCAGAAGGCTTGTGTTCTAAAAGATACAATTATTTTCTCAGTTAAATCATCACATGTCTGATTTTTATATTATAGTAAATCTCATTATTGATTTATTGAAGAAATTAAAGGAGTTTGTTTACCTGAGAGTGCAGAAGTCCAACACGCTCACTGGCGTCCACCAGCTCCTGCTCTGCCATTTTGCGGCTTCTCTGAGACCATGAGACCATTCCTGCGATCCACCATGCCAGCTTGTTCCTTGAAGTCTTCCTGGGCTCTAACAGCATCGTCAAGGTGCAGTTGTGCATCTTAGTGAAAAAATATCATGTAAATATTATGAATGCCGAAATGTCCCTGTACTGACTGTAGACTGTGGAACAACTCTGTGTCTGACAATACCTTAAGCTGTGCCTGCACATTCCTCAGCTGCTTCTGGGACTCAGCAGCCTGGCGATTGGCGTGGCTCAGCTGAACCTCCATCTCATTCAGGTCTCCCTCCATCTTCTTCTTGATCCTCAGGGCATCGTTCCTGCTCCTGACCTCAGAGTCCAGAGTGCTCTGCATGGAGTCAATCACTCTCTGGCTGTTCCTCTTGATCTGCTCCATCTCCTCATCTTTCTCTGCCAGCTTCCTGTCCACCTCACCCTTGATCTGGTTGAGCTCCAACTGGACACGCAGGATCTTCGACTCTTCGTGTTCCAGAGTTCCCTGACGATATCAAAGAATGAAATATTCATCACTGCTTTCAATCCATTTATGCTTTTTTTTACTATTTGCAATTTTTTTCAGAAGATCTCTCAAGGAAAAAAAATATGTACCTCAGCCTCTTCAAGAGCTGTCTGGATCTCAGACTTCTCTGTCTCCACCTGCTTCTTGGACTTTTCCAGCTCATGGATGCTCTTGCCTGTCTCACCAATCTGTTCAGTCAGATCTGAGATCTCCTCTGCAGATAGATACATTTGTTTAATATTGTTAAGCCTTGAAGTGTAAAATATAAATACTGTATTCTAACACATACACATGTGTTGAATACAATGTCACTTTTAAATTATTTAGAACTCACGTTGAAGATTCTTGTTTTCACGCTTCAACAGCTCAGTGCTGAGAGAACGAGCCTCCTTCTGTGCTCCCTCAAGCTCTGCCTGACCCTCCTCATACTTCTGTTTCCACTCTGCCAACACCTGAATAGCACAATTACTACAGTTCAGTTGGTTATGTAGCACTATAGAGACAAATATATAAATCTATGTCATTGTTTGTATGGCTTGGCCACACAAAGTAACAATGCTACCTTGTCAAAGTTCCTCTGCTTCTTGTCAAGGTTGGCTGCCAGACCGTTGGCCCTCTCCACATCAATCATGAGGTCCTCCACAAGACAAGCTAACAAATGTCACAGAGAAGTGTATACAAACTGCAGCCGGTTAGTATTGTGGAAGATGTCGGTCTGAGGAACGTTCTCAAGGTGCGTTCGCGTCGCGTTTGGTGTGAACGCACCTTTAGGATCGCAACGAATGACGGCACGCATGAGCCTCAAGAATGAGCTAAGAAAGTTAGCGGAAAGATTAACGTGAGACAACATCCGGTTTCTTCAGACGAACATCTGGTTTTCAGAATAAGATGCCAACAAAGTATGAATTAAAATAAAGGGAAAATACACCTAAATTGTGCGTAAAGTGTCTTTATTCTTTGATCGCTGGGTAACCATCATCACCTCGGAGTTACAGCATTATATTGATGAACAGTAGAGCTGCATTCACATGCTCTGACTGTCATGAAGACAGACATTTTTGCTGAAACGTGCTGAAACGAGCTGAAACATTTTATTCATGTTGCACAGCAGTGGAACAGTGGAAGTCAGCACACTGAGCACAGATAGTACAAGAAATATGATCGCTACTGTGTAAAGGGAATACTGCTGTTAAAAAGCACCTTATTTGTTTTAATAAATGTTTGCAAACCAAATATTATTGCACTTTTGTTGATATAGCAGTACTTTTAAAATAAAAGTGCGCAATACACTACTTTTAAATTCATTATTGAACTTTGCCATAACAATGTGATTAATCACGATTAATCGCAAAAAATCCATGCGATTAATCGCGATTAAAAATTGTAATCATTGCCCAGCACTAAACAAAACAAAACAAAACACAATATTCATTGACATAGTGAGGAATTTTAATATCGCCTCTTTTTCAGGATCACCATGCTCACAAACACACAGTTATACACATTATTACCTCATGTTAGGGGTTTTAGTTTCAGAATCAGAATCAGAATCAGAATCGTTTATTGCCAAGGAAGTTTGCACCTACAAGGAATTTGTCATGGCGGGTGGTGCGTAACATTTGACAATAAACAACAACATTAAACAACAACATTAAACAATCAACAACACTCAACACAGTGCAGGAAATGGAGACATATTAAAATTTACAATAAAATATAAGATAAAGTATAAAATATAAAATAAAGTGCACAACAAAAACAGATAACAGGACTGGAAAACAAGTGAAATGTAAGTGAAATGTTAAAAGTGTCGAGTGTGGTTAAATAAAGAAACAGGGATGTGCAGGGGAGTGACCAGAAGGAAATGTCCTGGGCCCTATTCCTCGTACGTCGCTCAATTAAGTCGATCAAATGTCCAATTATCCAGCTTGAATTACCGAGATGATTGAAGGCAGGCTATCTCGGTTCCTCAAAGACTGATCAGCGCTCAAACAGTCTCGTTAAATCGAACAAGACCTCAGTCATCAGGATAATTGGGCGTGCCCGTTTTACGTCAAAGGGGGTAAGCATCGATCACCGAAACCATGATTTTCTAACAGTACAATAGCGAATAAAGTCAAAGAAAGAGCATCTTTTTTCTCCGCTGGCGAGCAGGAGATGATCATGAACGCATATGAGGAAGTCAAGACCATAATCATGGCTAAATCTAACACCGCCATCCCTTCCGTTCGTACGGCTTGCTTACGAAAATTACGTCACAAAACATGGCCGTTTTTGGTATCCCAGCATGCACAAAATCCTCATCTTTGCAAAGAAAACATTGATTTTCTTGGATTTTTTCATGGATTTTTCACAAAAGGAGCCCAAACACACACTGTCCAAAGTCGCCATGACCACTGCAAGTCAGGTCTTGCAGCATTTCGACGGCAAAAGATACATTACAGACCCGACTTTACTAGTGAATGTACTAGCGGATGTTACCATGGAGCTAGCGGCTTCAGAAAAGGCTAGTATTTATAGTAGAAACCTAAAACTTCTTTTTCATAAGCTGTCAACCAACGTGTTCATAGTTTTCACTTTTCACGTGCGGTTTTTTTCTGATGAATCTTTTCATGGGAAGAACACTGTAGAATGGTCATATTTTGTCCTATCTTCTTCAAATACATTTGAGGCAGGTGTTCACTGATAGTGTAGTTACAGCCCTATACTGTCCTTTAAACTCCAAAACTCTTACATTTTTACTGACTTCAAAGGCCCACTGCTCTGTTTCTGTATGACCTACAGGTTTTCTGACACTTTCACAAGGAACTTTAGGGGGTTTTCTTTCTGGCAAGACCTCATTGATGCATATAGTCAGAGTGGTTCAGACGCTACAGACATTTTAATTTGGGTATGTCATTTTAGGCATTTTTGCTCCAAATTAGGGGGGGGGGGGAGTGGAAGAGGTGCCTGCTGGCAGTAGGCTTAACCCTTTGGCCCCCATCCTCCCTAGGACTTTTTTTTGGCTTATTCTCGAAAATATTATACCCATACTCAAAGGGGCCTTACTCTCTAACTACAAGGTCTTTCTTAATAATTTCAAATGATTAATGACACTAAGAAGGGTTTGCTCATATGAATTGAGTAAATATTATGTATATTTTACTGGTTAATAGCTGATGAAGATGGAACACAGCTCCACTTTGAAAAATGTCAAATTCGTATGTTGATAAACCACTATTATTCATAATACAATAATAAATGAGGCTCAGTAAAGCCTAAAAACCCACAATCATACCAAACGATGGCAGTAGTCACACACAAAAGAATTGGAGTGAATAGAGTGAAGTAGGCCAGAGCAAGAGACATAAACGTACGAGAGGTCACGAGAGGTCGTCATTTGAGAAAGTGTGTAAAGTGTTACACATGCTTCTGTTCATGAGAAATTCTTCGTTCAAACGGTATGCTGCATGGTTGTGGAAATATTATATTTGTTACTGAAAATTGCATTGTGCGGTAGTGATCGGTACTGTTCGGGCCCAAAAGGTTAATGGAATGCATCATCGAATGAGATCTTATAGCGAAAATAATCATCTCAACTCTTTCAGAATAAGTAGATAAAACAAGCCTGAAGAGTATCTAATTGATACGAATTAATAGATACTTATGAGGATATATGTACTGTATGCGCTTATGTATCATACTATATATGTGTATATACATGTATGTGTAGATTACCATATAGAACTAGGAGTTTGAATATGTGTGTGCGAATCTGTGTATGGGCAGATCAGTATGTATATTATTCATAATCAGAAATTCAATCAATTGAAGCAGTGAAAAGAAATTGTGTGATTCTCTCTATTCTTATCATGAGTACAATAATGATATGCTATGGTGTACTAATAACACTGTCATATAATTATGAGTGCTTTCAAGCCCCATGTAGTTTAACCATCAAGAGGACATGGGAGCAAGTAAAACCTAAGCACACAAACATTATTCAGAATGGTGAGTCCATACAATATGTGCCATGGTAATGTATTGAACACATCCATAAGTTTCTTAAGCACCAAATAAACTTTACGAACAGCACGGCATGCAGCGGCATCGCCGACACTGTACAATAATGTACCACTCGCTCACAGCTCACGGCTATGATACAGTCTGTGAGACGGTCAATGCTCGTGTGGTGTTTACAATGTATGACTCGAGAAGGTCTTGTTAATAAATGATTCCTTGTCGGCAGAATCGATAGCGCTCGTATAGGAAGTCATCGTGATGGGATAAGGGATCTTGGCGATCTCGGTCCGTGTACATTTTAGTCATCTGTTTTACCGTTAAAATACGGACATTTCCGTATTTTCGTTTCATCGAATGAACGGTAAAACAGACGATCAAAACGTACACGGACCGATCTCGAAGAACTCTCTCCCTATAAAACGCTAATCTAACTAATATCGCTCCTTCATCAATGGGATGAGGAAGGGAGATGACATTTTTGCCGGGGGAGTGGCAAATTTATCCAGCTTCCTTCAGCTTGAGCCTGCTCTGGAGCAGGTTCACGCTTATTGATGTGTTGCCATGGTGATTGAGCTAAACCTGCTTCGAAGGAACCGGAAAAGCCTGATGTAGTGATCTCATCCTCAAACTTATCCCGCTAACTCAGTTAGCGACGTACGAGGAACAGGGCCCTGGGAAAAGAGTAAGACAGAGTCTCTAGACTATAGAGCTTAAATGTGCAGGGGCAGTTACTCCATGATGGCTCAATTGACTGTTGTATTACCGTACTAGCTGGATTAGATCCGCCTGCCGTCTACAGCCGCGACAGACGCAAAAAACGAAGCTCGGTGAAGATTAATATTTATTTTCATTGATTTATCAGAAATTGGATCTTGATAGAACCGTCACGCGGTCCGGTTCCACAGTCTGCCAAGGGTACGTCATCAGCTGTGGTACACTGCGTGCCAGTTTGAACAACGCAGTCGAAAACTGCGGTCAGGTCAGCAGGCACTTACATTTTATTGCACCTATATGCTGAAAATCACGGTAAACGCATTCAAATGGCACAGATCGGGAGCGAGCGAAGGACTTTGCAAAGTTAGCTGAAAGAATAACGTAATAAAACAACATCCTGTTTTTCAAAATAAGATGTCAACTAAGCGTATACAAATTGCATAAAATAAGATTCAATTAATTATATTCACATTAAGTATAAAACATGTTACCTGCATCTCGTGAGTTAAAGGGAAAATACAACTAAGGATGGATGAAGTGTCTATTATTTAGCTGGAAAGATAATTAAATGAATAATATCTGACTGACTGATGTGTTCAGGACATTTCTGACCACATCCAAACAAAAATCAAATATCTTAACTCTACCAATTAAGATATTTTATGAAGTAAAAACTGTGAACTGAAATTGTACCTGCAAATAGTTAATTTCTGAAATGTTTAAGATGCTATAAAAATATTCTTCTCAATAATTCCACACAATGACTGATGTATATGTGTTCAGGACATCTTTGACTCCACCAATTCTAAAAATCTAACTTTTTTACTGTACAAATTAAGAGATTTTCTAAAGTAAAAGTCATACATTTGTACCAAGAAAATATCTAATAACTGAATATGCTATACAAATATTTTTCTCAATAATTCCAGACAATGACCGATGTATATGTGTTGAGGACATTGTGAAGGATTTCAGTATTAAGCAAAATAATAAGAATGTTACCATGGGTTAAAGAGTTGCAATATATTTATCTATGAGATGTATTATGTTTACAGGAGGTTTACAAATAGAGGATATTATATTACAGTATATTGACACATTGAATGTATTAAGCCATATGTATAAGCCATAAAAGTATTAAACACTGAAGTATTAAACACTGTAAGAAGGGTCAGATAGGGTCAGATTTAGGGACATGTAGTAAGGAGACAGGAAGACTGAGGTCATAAAGGCAGCAGGAATGCGGAGAAGACAATGCAGAGATGAGCTTCAAAGGACGTCTCCAGCTGTGAAGGCACCAGAAGGACTGAAGAAGTTGAGAGAGGAATCGAATAACAGCCAAATGGTTGTAAATAAAAGCAAGGCATCGATTGGTTCGAGACAGTTGCCAAGATGATCAATGTATGAGTAACACCGATTGGCTCACCTGCAGTTTTTATGACGATTTGACCCCCCTGTCTTTTCTGCAGTATAAGAGCTTTGTTTGAGGGAACAGAGGTCAGACCCACATGATCCCTCCACAGAACATCCTTTGATGTGAGACCTGAGAGGGTGAGAGTGTGTGGTCTCTGTTCTCGAGAGCATTTTACTATCGATAGTTAATTCAGATTGCATTTGATATTAAATACAAGTTTTACTTTTGAAACCTGAATTCAGCAACTTATTTGGTGCACATGCGCAGTAAGAAGTAAATAGAGAACCAGGCCATTTGCTGGGCTCCTGTAGCTTGACGATATATTCATATGCCTCAACAATTTGGCGACCACGAAGGGACGATGGGACATTAGGGGCTTTGAATATTCGACTCTGAGAAGGCTGACATGACGTGAGATGGGTAGACACTTTCGGAGTGTACACGACTAAAGGTGAGCAGAGCCGTTTTAATAGAAATCTGTTAGGTAGCATAGGAAACCTTAGGAGGAAGTGTCTGCATGTTCGACGTTACTGGAAGCTGGACAGAGGAGGAGATCGCAGCCAACTGGTAACTGTATTGATTTAACTTTAAAGTGGTTGTAACTCTGTATGAATAGCATCTGCAAGCTGAATTAGGAACATATGTGTGCGTTGATTACACGGTGTTCTTTGTTGTGAAATCCTACCGGTGAGGCCTGATGTGCAGGTAACCCCGAGAGAGGGGGACGTTGAATATGAAGTAGCATTGATCACGCTATAGTATTAGCTATTGGAACTAAGCAGCTAGAAAGAAGCTTGAGAAGCGGTCGAAGTTCTGGGCTTTGGTTTTTCAGGCGGACTAAATCTGTGTTTCAGAGGTACGTGAGGTTAAGGCGTCGGTCCCCTCGCGATTACTTTTGAAACCTGAATTCAGCAACTTATTTGGTGCACATGCGCAGTAAGAAGTAAATAGAGAACCAGGCCATTTGCTGGGCTCCTGTAGCTTGACGATATATTCATATGCCTCAACAACATCGTTGACTCTACCCATACTAAAAAATGTTACTGTACCATTTAAGAGATTTTCCAAAGTAAACGTCCTACATTTGTACTGAGAAATATCTAATAACTAAATATTTGAGGTGCTATAAAACGTCACTTCTCAATAATTCCAGACAATGACAATGATACTTTTATGTTCAGGACATCTCTGTCTCCTCCTATAGTGAAAATCAAACATTTTTACTCTACCAATTAAGAGATCTTTCAAAGGAAATGTCCTATATTTGAATGTTCAAAAGCTAATTTCTGAATATTTGAGGTGATATAGAAATACTTTTCACAATAATTCCATGCAATGACTAATGCATATAAGTTGAGGAAATCTCTGACTAATTTTACAGTAGTAACTAGAAAATCCCTAAAGAAATTTTGACAGTGTGGCTTCTACTGCCCGAAGACGTCGCAATATATATACACTCCGATGTTACCGGTAGTGCCGTTCAGGTTCGATTGAGATAGCGCTTCTCTCTTTTCTGCATTTTAGATTCATACTCTTGGATTGAATCTTGTATTCTGTACGAACCTCATTCTGAGCTTCATGTTAAGATACGGTTACTCTATGGGGCTTTTATTTTGAAAGGGTGGGACTGGGTGGGTGAGAGAGGGGGAGAGGAGACATATTCATAATGTTTGACACACAAACACAGAGGTTATCACTGAGAAATATCTAATAACTAAATATTTGAGGTGCTATAAAACGTCACTTCTCAATAATTCCAGACAATGACAATGATACTTTTAGTTTCAGGACATCTCTGTCTCCTCCTATAGTGAAAATCAAAAAATTTTACTCTACCAATTAAGAGATCTTTCAAAGGAAATGTCCTATATTTCAATATTCAAAAGCAAATTTCTGAATATTTGAGGTGATATAGAAATACTTTTCACAATAATTCCACGCAATGACTAATGCATATAAATTGAGGAAATCTGACTAATTTTACAGTAGTAATTAAGAGATTCTCCAAAGTAAATGTCCTACATTTGTTCCAAGAATTATCTAATTGAATATTTGAGGTGCTATAAAAATAGTTTTCTTCTTAATTCCACACAATGACTGATGTATATGTGTTCAAGACATCTCTGACTCCTCCCATAGAGAAAATCAGATATTTTAACTCTACCAATTAGGAGATATTTCAAAGTAAAAGCCATACATTTGGACCGAGAAAATATCTAATAACTGAATATTTGAGGTGCTATAAAAATATTCTTCTCAATAATTCCATACAATGACTGATGCATACACTGTTATGAATTGCTGTAAATTTACGGTGGATTTAAAACGGTATCCTACAGTATTTCATAATAACAGTACCATACAGTTAAATGTTCATCCCTCGCATGTAAATTAACAGTCAATGCCGTCAATTAACCATAACAGCAGACTACTGTAATTTATCAGCATAATACAGTATTTTCTGTGAAGTGGTGGATATACGCTTCTCTATACAAGTTCAGTGAATCACAATCCATCTACATCGTACTGTCTATTGTAGGTTATTGTGTCCGTTATGACGATAGAATATTTTTTATTATTCAAACTGTTCATTGCCTAAAAGTCATTTTTGAGTGAGAAGATGTGACCGACTGCTCCTGAACTTGACTTTGGACACAGCTTCAGTTCAACCTCCTGAGCACAGCCATGTGGAGATCAGCCGAGGAGCCGAGGTAACGTTAAGCTTATCATCCGATCAAAGTCTCCAGTATTGATTTGTCTTTATGATTATTGAACTGCTAACATCTCAGATAATGTTTCACTTGGTCTGATTCATTACATCAGGTTGCTAATATTGGTGGAGCTAGCTCTGTAACCTTAGCTAGCTTGAGCTCAATTAGCCTTAGAAAGGTTAGCTAGCTAACAGCATAATAAGTTAAGTTAACATAGATAAAGTTAATCACCAATTACAGTGTTAAGATGTAACGTTAGTAACCTAACTTGTGTTTACTTGTGCTATTATTGGACCGACTGTAGGACCGCAAACTGGTCGATTATCAAAATGGAGAGATCGCCGACGTGTGTTCAAGACGATGAACAGTTGAGGTAACATTAACGTTACCTGTGTGTGTTATCCCAGGAGCAACATTAGAACCAGATCAAACTCATTTTAGTGTTGAACGTTAGTCCATTGTGGTCCATTGTCTTAGCTTAATTTCTTCACCTAATGTAGTCAGCTCATCACATAGGCTGTAAATTTAAACTGTATGGTATTGTTTTATTAGCTTTGCACTGATATGTTAACATATGTGAGGCACATGCAAACCCACAGTTGCACACCCATAGCTTCTTTTAAGTGTGTTTATCCTGGATGTCATAGAACTTTCCAGAAGTTCAGAACATTGTGTTTCTAAAGTTTTTATTTTGTTTGTGTTAGGCACTCGTCATCAGAGATTGAGGATACCTTGAGGATACCAGCCAGACGCTGCAGTCAAGTCCTCTTTCAAGGTGTTCTCTCTCTTTATTGTTTTCATTCATGTGTGAGTTCATGCAGTTCAAATTAAGTATAAATCTGTATAAGACTTGTTAACAAGCTAGACTGTGATGCAGCTATTTTAATTCAGCGTTTCACTCTTAATGCTATTTTAATTCAGTGTCTGAGGGAGTGACGCCGAGATCGAAAAGTGGCCGATGGTGTGCTACTTGTTCAGCAGTAGGTACCTATCCCTGGAGTGGTATGCTACTTGTTCGGTGGTAGGTACCTATCCCTGTAGTGGTATGCTACTTGTTCGGTGGTAGGTACCTATCCCTGTAGTGGTATGCTACTGTTGTTCAGTGGTAGGTACCTATCCCTGGAGTGGTATACTACTTGTTGAGCAGTAGGTACCTAGCCCTGGAGTGGTATGCTACTTGTTCAGTGGTAGGTATCTATCCCTGGAGTGGTATGTATGCTACTGTTGTTCAGTGGTAGGTACCTATCCCTGGAGTGGTATGCTACTTGTTCAGCGGTAGGTACCTATCCCTGGAGTGATATGCTACTTGTTGAGCAGTAGGTACCTATCCCTGGAGTGGTATGCTACTTGTTCAGTGGTAGGTACCTATCCCTGGAGTGGTATGTATGCTACTGTTGTTCAGTGGTAGGTACCTATCCCTGGAGTGGTATGCTACTTGTTCAGTGGTATGTACCGATCCCTAGAGTGGTATGCTATTGTTGTTCAGAGGGAGGTACCGATACCTGGAGTGGAATGCCAGTACTTTTCCAACGGCACACCATTTCCTGAAGACAGGTGCTGCTTGAAAGTTCACATTAGTGGTATATGACCTTGAATCAGAGTGGTATATATATATATATATATATATATATATATATATATATATACATATACACATATATAGGGCACATCAGTAAATACTAAATCACTTAATTGTCATTTAAAAAGCCTTTCATATATCCGAACAAGAAAATGGACGGGATAAAACACATACATTTTTTTTATTTAAGAAGCTGTGTTGGGCTACTTTGTCAATAAAGTTAAAAAAATACATTTACGGCATCACTGTTCGTGAATCAAACCAATTTACATAAAATGTGCATATGCATCAAGAGACGGCACTGGTGTGCCTGTCTGACTGGCATATGATGAAGAATACACATTGTGGCCAGAATTCCAAACCAAATGACTCCTAGGTGCTACTTCAGCCTCCCCTGCTGTGTCGACCCCTTGAATGACCAAATGCCAACTGTGTGTCCTTCCTGCAGGTCTGAATGTGAATGCCCCCTTCCTGCCCGTTGTCTCTACTTGTAATTACATTATTTCTTTTTATTTATTATTTAATTTAATTTTAATTTAATTTATTATACTATATTTATCCCTTTATGGGGGAATTTTTTCTCTGCATTTGACCCATCCCTGTATATAGGGAGCAGTGGGCTGCCAATGACAGGCGCCCGGGGAGCTAGGGGTACAGTGTCTTGCTCAGGGACACTTCGACACATGACACATCCCAGTCAAGGATTGAACCTTCGACCTTGCGGTTACCAGACAACCCTCTTAACCCAGGGAGCCACGGTCGCCCCCTTTTTTTTGTATTTTTTTTAATTTAATTTCAATTATGTCTGGTCATAGTCTTCCCTAATTTTCTAGTATTTACATGCACTGCTCTGGCTCCCTATATAAAATGCTTCTTTTTCATTTGTTCTGGGTCAACTCACCGGCTCAGATCTGCTCTGTGAGGTCACCAGTGTCACCAGTGTTTCTCACTGGTTTTTATAGGTTTTGTTGATAAAGCCTAGTCAGCCGGGTAGTATATTTCTACTTATTACAAATGGGATTTCTGCATAGCCAATTTCCCAGTCTATCACTTATCTCTTAGGAAAAACAATACCATGGAAAAAACACGCAGACAGCAAATTTGAGAGTGAAAGTGAAAACATTTATTTTTGATAGCATATTTCACATCATATTATATGATTAGAAACCGCTCATCAGGCAGTGTGCTTTACTCTGCTACTTCTTTTCCCTAAAAACACACACAAAGACAGGGTTTGATTAGGTTGATTTAAATCAAACTTAACTCACAGTAACTTTCTGTCACATTAAATTAAATTCGATTTGATTGAACAGAATTGTAGCGTTACCTTGCCAGAGTCACGGCTTTTTGCTCTCAGCTTGTTGACCTGGGACTCTGCAATGTCAGCACGCTCCTCAGCCTCCTCCAGCTCATGCTGGACCTTCCTGCACTTGGACAGATGTGTATTGGCCTGCTCCTCCTGGAATATCACAGACATAGTTTAAAGGTATGGAACACTTTTAAAATTGTAATGTATGACGGAAACATTTTTCATGATTGTGTACAATATGAATATGACATAACTGTTTACATTGCCAAAATCAAAAAATGTGTTTATAACTATATAGCTATGGTGCTTGATAGCTGATTGTTTTTTTTCCGATCATTCTCATCAACATAATTAAATATAATGTTACAGTGTATAATATGTATTTGTTTATTATGATGTCAGTTTTGCTTAATATTGCTTTTGAGTATCAGTTTGAGTTATTCTAAATTATATGTAATTGTAACAACAAATACATGCGACCACACAAAATTGATTCTCCAACCTCTCCAGCACTTATTTTAGTATCAGATGACTTACATTTGGTAGATGATATTATACGAAAGAATGATAATGAATATGAAAATTAATGCTTTTCCTGTACTTTTACTTTTTTGTACTTTATTTTTACTTTAAGAAATTGTCAGTATTGAAAAGAAATATGTTATCCTTACCGCTTCCTCAGACTGCCTCTTGTAGGCCTTCACCTTGAGTTGCAACTTGTCAACCAGATCCTGCAGCCTGGAGCCATTTTTCTTGTCCTCTTCAGTCTGTAATAGACAATGTAGATGTGCAAGTTCAATTTTTTAATGGTAAGTATATTGGATAATTTTGTCCTGTACATTTTAACTGTCAAAGTGACTGTACCTGATAGGTGAGCTCCTTCACTCTCCTCTCATATTTGCGGACACCCTTAACAGCATCTACTCCACGTCTCTGCTCAGCCTCAACCTCTGTCTCCAGCTCACGCACCTTCAAAAAACAATAAGAAAATAATGAAGTTTCCATATTGTTTCAATGTCTTGCTTCAGCTTTGTAAACCTTAACATGACTTTCTTACCCTGCACTCAAGTTTCTGGAGCTGCTTCTTGCCACCCTTCATGGCCAGGTTCTCAGCCTCATCCAGGCGGTGCTGCAGGTCCTTGACAGTGACCTCCAGGTTCTTCTTCATCCTCTCCAGGTGAGCACTAGTGTCCTGCTCCTTCTTCAGCTCTTCAGCCATCATAGCAGCCTAGAGGAGACAGCATAACATGTTATTTAACAATATCTTTAAAAAACACATTGGAGTTGAAGTAAAAACAAATGAAATTCAAACCTACATCAGTGATGGCCTTCTTGGCCTTCTCCTCTGCATTCCTTGCTTCCTGAACAGTGTCATCCACTTCACCCTGGACCTGGACCAGGTCAGTCTCAAGCTTCTTCTTGGAGTTCATGAGGCTTGTGTTCTAAAAGATAAAATAATGTTCTCACTTAATTGCCTGAATTTAGGTTATTGTAAATCTCATTAGACATTTGATTTATTGAACAAATTAAAGGAGTTTGTTCACCTGAGAGTGCAGAAGTCCAACACGCTCACTGGCGTCCACCAGCTCCTGCTCTGCAATTTTGCGGCTTCTCTCTGTCTGCTCCAGAGCAACTCTAAGTTCCTCAATTTCAGCAGTCATGAGACCATTCCTGCGATCCACCATGGCAGCTTGTTCCTTGAAGTCTTCCTGGGCTCTAACAGCATCGTCAAGGTGCAGTAGTGCATCCTAGTGAAAAAATATCATGAAAATATTATGAATGCCGAAATGTCCCTGTACTGACCGTAGACTGTGGAACAACTCTGTGTCTGACAATACCTTAAGCTGTGCCTGCACATTCCTCAGCTGCTTCTGGGACTCAGAAGCCTGGCGATTGGCGTGGCTCAGCTGAACCTCCATCTCATTCAGGTCTCCCTCCATCTTCTTCTTGATCCTCAGGGCATCGTTCCTGCTCCTGACCTCAGAGTCCAGAGTGCTCTGCATGGAGTCAATCACTCTCTGGCTGTTCCTCTTGATCTGCTCCATCTCCTCATCTTTCTCTGCCAGCTTCCTGTCCACCTCACCCTTGATCTGGTTGAGCTCCAACTGGACACGCAGGATCTTAGACTCTTCGTGTTCCAGAGTTCCCTGACGATATCAAAGAATGAAATATTCATCACTGCCTTCAATCCATTAATGCTTTTTTTTACTATGTGCAATTTTTTTCAGAAGATCTCTCCAGGAAAAAAAATATGTACCTCAGCCTCTTCAAGAGCTGTCTGGATCTCAGACTTCTCTGTCTCCACCTGCTTCTTGGACTTCTCCAGCTCATGGATGCTCTTGCCAGTCTCACCAATCTGTTCAGTCAGATCTGAGATCTCCTCTGCAGATAGATACATTTGTTTAATATTGTTAAGCCTTGAAGTGTAAAATATAAATACTGTATTCTAACACATACACATGTGTTGAATACAATGTCACTTTTAAATTATTTAGAACTCACGTTGAAGATTCTTGTTTTCACGCTTCATGGTTTCCAGGTGATCCAGAGCTTCCTCATAAGAGTTCTTCATCTTGAACAGCTCAGTGCTGAGAGAACGAGCCTCCTTCTGTGCTCCCTCAAGCTCTGCCTGACCCTCCTCATATTTCTGTTTCCACTCTGCCAACACCTGAATAGCACAATTACTACAGTTCAGTTGGTTATGTAGCACTATAGAGACAAATGTATAAATCTATGTCATTGTTTGTATGGCTTGGCCACACAAAGTTAACAATGCTACCTTGTCAAAGTTCCTCTGCTTCTTGTCAAGGTTAGCAGCCAGACCGTTGGCCCTCTCCACATCAATCATGAGGTCCTCCACCTCACTCTGGAGCCTCTGTTTGGTTTTGTCAAGAGAAGCACACTTGGAATTCACTGCCTCAATCTGCTCCTCAGCCTCCTGAAGGCGCTGGGCCAGCTTTTTCCTGTTTGAAAAATGTAGAATGGACTTGGAGCCTTAGTAACAAGAATGTGCACCGTGAGTTCTTAGCTGAATAATTTTACATTAACAAATACTGTATCGCCCCAATCATGAGACAACTATGTTTTCGGAAAATTTAATTTACAAAGTTGGAGCTCGTATTATATTCGAGGATTAGATGTTCATGTCTTCACAAAGGCGGATCTTCTTTTTTAATGGAGCCTATCGCTGTAATGCTGGTGTTATGCTCATACAGAGAGTGTTGCATTTTGGTGAGCATTTTTCAAAGACAAGGTGTTGTATAAGGTGCGGGGGGGTCTTACATTCGGGCCATTATGATAATAACATGTCTTTAGGATCTAGATGAACATATGAAAGCAGAGCTAAATTTGACCATTTAATTGCATGAAATGTTACTCACTTGGATTCCTCAAGCTCCTCAGTGCGCTGAATAGCATCAGTCTCATACTTAGATCTCCACTGAGCCACCTCACTGTTGGCCTTGGACATTCCACGCTGCAGCTCAGCCTTGGCCTCCTGCTCCTCCTCAAACTGCTCCCTCAGCAGATCACAGTCATGGCGAGCTGATTGCACTCCATGGGCAAGAGCATTCTTGGCCTGTTTATAAAAATGATTCATGAATTTACTAAATTTCTAAATTCCAAAACCAATAATACCATTGTACACTTACTTAATTAATGGTTTCTTACCTTAACCTCCTCTTCAATCTGTCTCTTCATTTCCTCAATCTGCTGTGTGAAGGCCTGTTTACCTCTGGTCAGCTGGGAGACAAGGGCTTCTTTCTCTTCAATTTGACGGCTGAACTCACCTTGTGTGAAAGATGTCATGATACATCAGTTTATCTTACGTTTCTAAATAACATGCACAACAGATCATTCAATGATAACTTGTAGATACCATTTTCTGTCAGGAGACGTGCTTTATGTGCACTTGTGTCATTGATCTGACGAACATTTTCATCATTCCTGGTCTTCAGTTCGCTATATTGGTCCTCAAGAGTACGGCACATCTTTTCAAGATTTCCCTAATGAGTAAAAGAGAGATGAGATCATTGATCAGATTTCATTCATAATATTAAATGGATTATTATCGACATTAATTTGGGTAATAAAATAGCATGTAATGCATTGTGTACCTTTGCTTTAGCAACATTCTCCATGTTGCTGGAGAGGTCATCGATCTCCATCTTGTATTCACTCTTTTCCTTCTCAAGCTTCTGCTTAACACGCTGGAGGTTGTCAATCTGCTCTCCCAGCTCAGCAACGCTGTCAGCCTGCTTCTTGCGAAGAGCAGAAGAAGTGGATTCATGCTGCAGAGTGGACTCCTCAAGGTCTCGACGGAGCTTCTGGAACTCAGCCTCACGCTTCTTGTTCATCTCAATCTGAGCAGAGGTGGCACCACCAGCCTCCTCCAGCCTCTCACTGATCTCCTCAAGTTCCCTGGAGAGGTCAGCTCTCTGCTTCTCCACCTTGGCACGAGCAGCACGCTCAGCCTCAATCTCTTCCTCCAGTTCCTCAATGCGGGCCTGTTGAATGTGGGTGAAATTTCTTTCAGTAAACTTTCACTTTTGATACACACATTAGGAAATGGGTGCAGTAATGTTTTCTGGATCAAAATATGTCACCTGAAGCTCCTTGATCTTCTTCTGAAGCTGAGCACCCATTGACTGCTCATCTTCAATCTTGCTAAGGAGCTGACTGGTTTCAAAGTCCTTCCTGTGAGGATTATAGACAAAATACATATAGTTCATGCAGTTGACATTCATTTTCAAAAGAATGGTTGTTGTGCAAATTCAAAACATTTTTTACTTTTTAATTTTCTCATCAGACTGCTGCTTGTCATTCTCAAGATCCATAACGGATTCCTGGGCCAGTTTCAGATCACCCTCGAGCTTCCTCTTGGCTCTCTCAAGGTCCATACGCAGCTTCTTCTCTTGCTCCAGAGAACCCTCAAGCTGAACAAATAATATTTGTTCACATTTGTATTCATAATTTTTAAGAACAATCTTGCTTCTTCAATCAGAGTGTATTTGTAAACTTACATCATCCACTTGCTGCTCAAGCTTGGTCTTGGCCTTGGTCAGAGTGTTGACTTTGTCTTCCTCAGCCTGCAGGTCATCAAGAGTCTGCTGATGAGCCTCCTGAAGGGCTTTCTTTTCCTTGGTCAACTTAGCAAGGCTCTCATCCTGAGAGGCCATCTCCTCGGTCAGGTTCTTGACCTAAGTGTACAAGAAAGATCTCGTCAATAAGCGCTAATCATTATCATTTTACTTGATATGATGGTCAGATTATTATTTACAAACCTTGTTCTCAGTGGCATGTTTCTCCTTCTCCACTTTGGCCAAGGTAAGCTCCAGGTCATCAATATCCTTCTTGAGCTCAGAGCATTCATCCTCCAGCTTTCTCTTTTTGGCAGTGAGCTCAGCATTGATTTCCTCTTCATCCTCCAGTCTCTCAGATGTCTCTTTGAGTTTGGCCTCCATCTGAATCTTGTTCTTGATAAGACCCTCACATCTCTCCTCAGCATCTGAGAGATTATCTCCTTCCTAATCCATTTAATGCAAATAGACGTCAGCACACCAACAATGGACAACATGAAAAATCACAACTGTCTGTTGATGTGTACTCACATTTGCTATTTGCAGCTGCAGATCATTTTTCTCCTGCAGAATGGAAACCATCTTCTCCTCCAGCTCCTTCTTCTTGGACAGGGCAGCAGCCAAGTCAGTTTTCATTTTTTCATAGTTCTCCTTCATGTTTGCCAGCTCCTTCTCAGTTTCAGCAGACTGCAGCAGAGGCTTGATCTTGTAGTACAGCTTCATCCATGGCCAGTGTTTCACATTCATGAATGAGCGGATATTGTACTGGATGGAATAGACGGCTTCCCTGCAAACAAGAAGTAGCTGTTATGGACAATGTTGTTTGTGATTTTTCATACCATCATTCAGAATGAGTTATTTTCAACATGCCTCCTCTCAGTCATCTTCAGAAACTCCTTTCTCATGACGTAACCACGGCACAAAGCTTGAGTCATTGTGACCAGTGATGCCAGTTTTTCATCTCTCATCTCCTCAAGGGTACCCAGCAGACCAGCCTTGAAGAACACCTAAACAAACAAAAAATAAATTACAGGTAGGATGAACTGAGGAAGTAAATACTTCACATCATCTAAAACTCAGCATGGTCTGTCTGCAACGACCACTTCTGTAATGGTTGATTGAATAAATACAACAACAATTGCTTCCTTTCTTCCTTTCATTTTTCACTCACACGTTCATATGCTGTCATTTTTATCTATGCAGCTGTCCCAGAGTCGCGGCTAAAAATGTGTTAGCTGCTGTCATCTGCTAACAGCTAACAACGAACGAATTGTCCTCCTGCTGACATGAGAAGACACGCTCTGCCTGAGTCCACGCTCAATTGAGTTTTTCATTTATGAAGATGACTGCGGTTTACTGCAGTGAACACATTATTGTTCCCAGGACAACAGGACGCCTTTAGTCTCTAGCCCTTTTCGTATATGATCGTTGCTGTAATGTTTGATTGAAGAGTCCAAACTGAAGCAATTGTTGATCACTTGTGGCCACTACCGGCAGGTTAACAGTAGTGAGGAGTAACCACTGGAACCATGAAAGGTCCTTGAGCATACAGTCATAAATTAGCATTAAAAAAACATTAGGGTGATGGGTCCAGCAGAATGCGAGATTAGCCGTAGACAGAAAGTCAAAAAGATGCAAACAACAATCATACTACATACTGGACTAAACAACTTAACCTCCTTGGTAATTATTCTTCGGCTAAATAAGGAAAGGAAAGTGCTTACCTTGGTGTGTCCAAATTTGTACTCGTCTTGTGGGACATCAATTGACCCAAGCAGCTTCTCTGAAGCCTTCTTGTTGTCAATGAACTGGCCGTCGGGGATGACACTGGCATTCAGCACCTTGTACCTTTCATGAGAGAGTTAATGGTCATTTTGTGACCATTTTATTTCAATAGTCCACATTAACATTATATGAAAATATCCATTGATACCTCTGCTTGAAGTCAGCATAGATAATTCTGCTGGGGAAACCTTTCCTGCAGATTCTGATACCCTCGAGCACACCGTTACACCTGAGCTGGTGGATGACCAGGAAGTTCTCCATCAAACCTGTAAAAAAGTAAATTTTTTAGTCTTTAGAATTATGTGAACCATACCAAAAAAAGCAAACCACTCCTCATTGACTCTTGAGATTATATGCTCTATGTACCTGGAACCTTTGTCTCATTGGGAATCAGGCAGCGCACAAAGTGAGGATGGGTGGCCCTCAAGTTAGTCATCAGCTTGCCCAAGTTCTCCTGTAGATCCAGATGTAACAATTGTGAGTTTGAGTATAAACTAAGATACATAAGATACGTTTGCAATGTCAAACCTTACCCTAAACTGTGAAGACACAGTCTGCATAGAACCACCCTTCTTCTTGCCTCCCTTCTTGCTGCCACCAACCTCTGTTGATCATTTTAAGTAAACATGTTTTTTTAGAACAACATAACATTTACTTGAACACATGTTACAGTTCAAAATATACAGTATCTATAACATTAAAATGTGTTTTAGTTTACTGTAGCTACTAACATACCCTCAACGACAGGTGGATACAGAACAGGCAGCAGTTTCACAGAGGACTTCTGGTACAGCTGAACGACAGAATCATTCAGTGGATCCTTGTTCTTGTCCAGCCAGCCACCGATATTGTAGTCCACGGTACCAGCATAGTGCACCAGGGAGAAGTGGGCCTCAGCCTTGCCTTTGGCAGGCTTTGGCTTCTCAAATGCTTTGCTTTTGCCAAGATGCTGGTCATACAGCTTGTTCTTGAAGGATGTGTCTGTTGCCTTGGGGAACATGCACTCCTCTTCAAGGATGGAGAAGATGCCCATGGGCTTGAAAAAAGTGGGAAGAAGTTTGTCATTAAGTTATACATTAAGTCAAATTAAGGACAATTATATCACAAAATGAATTGATTACCTTTTCAATCAGCTCGATGCAGGCAGCCAAGTCCATGCCAAAGTCAATGAACTCCCAGATAATACCCTCCTTCTTGTACTCCTCTTGCTCCAGGACAAACATGGTGTGGTTGAAGAACTGTTGCAGTTTCTCATTGGTGAAGTTGATGCACAGCTGCTCCAATGTGTTGAACTGCAAGGAAACATAACCTCTTTCTGTTAATAAGAATGATTATGTCATTAAAAGTATTGGCTGCTGAATTTTTGGAATTTAAGCTTACGTCAAAGATTTCAAACCCAGCGATATCCAGGACACCAATGTAGTACTGCCTTGCTTGTTTAGTGTCCAGCATCTGGTTGATACGGATGACCATCCACAAGAACATCTTCTCATAGATAGACTTGGCCAGGGCAGGCACTGAGTTACCCACCTGAATAAAAATAACGATGTGATTTGATAAATTAACTGTTTTGTAAAATAATAGATTATTGGTGTTTTTATAATCATTCTAATGAGATAAATGACACAAAAAAAATCCTAAATGAAAAAAATGCATCTAAGATTCAATTCAATTCATTTTTTTATAGCCTACAATCACACATTTGCCTCGGAGGGCTTTACAATTTGTACACATATGACATCCTCTATAGGGACCCTCTCATCGATACAGGACCCCCCCCCCCTAGATTCAGCATTCAATAGATACAACTTCAAGTGGTAACATTGAACACTTACATGGCTTTTGTTGTATCGAGTGAACCCTGTAATACTTTAATTTAGTAGAACTAATGTAACTAATCTTCTTTCAAATAGTAGGATATTGAATATTGATAATTCATGTTTACCTGAGGTACAGTCTGTCCCTTGGTGACATACTCATTTCCGACCTTCACTCTGGGATAGCACAGAGCTTTCAGCATGTCAGCGGAGTTCAGACCCAACAAGTAAGCAACCTTGTCAGCCTCTGAAAAATAATTCAGTGATTTCCATCATGATATGAACAGAAACCAGTGTGATTAAGAACTCTATTTTATCTTAATACTTTTGTTCCCAAGCTACTCACCCTCTGTGCCATCAGGCTCAGCCTGCTCCTCACGCTGCTTTTGCTTGAACTTCATGTTACCATGGTGGAGCACAGCACAAGTCATCTTGTAGATGCTCATCTTCTCTTCATTTGTGAAGCCCAGGATATCAATAGCATTCTGAATTCAAAAGATGTGTCCACACAAAACATAATCACTTTAGAAAATGCACTTAAAAGAGCAGTTTTGCATGTATTGCACAAAATATATTTCAGTAGTTTGAAGTGAAAATCACTCACATCAGTGGCTTCCAGCTCCTCTTTGTCATCAATGCTGGCCACAGCAATCTGACCCATACTGCACATGGGGAAGTCGTAGGGGTTGGTTGTGACGAGTCCCAAATCTGGT
This sequence comes from Leptoclinus maculatus, assembly GCA_032191485.1. Taxonomy (NCBI): domain Eukaryota; kingdom Metazoa; phylum Chordata; class Actinopteri; order Perciformes; family Stichaeidae; genus Leptoclinus; species Leptoclinus maculatus. The sequence goes on from JAVDOI010000007.1 coordinate 6,929,053, forward strand.
GATCAAAAAAGGTTACAAATGTAAATACTTTAGCTTCATATGAAAACAGTAGGTGAAATGTTGCAACATCTCAATCTGTTTACCAAGCAGCTCAGGTTTGTGGCCGGTCATTATCTGGAAGAAGATGTGGTAGCCTCTTTCAGCAGGAAGCTGGTATGTCACTCTAGACTTCTCCAGCAGATCTACAAATATTGTTTATAAGTCACAGCTAGGCCAATTTTCAATTTGAGTCAATTGTATGTACAAGGAGTATTATTACTTACATGTCTCAATATCAGCACTAGCCAGTTTGCCAGTTGTGCCGAAATGGATTCTGATGAATTTACCCTGTTTGGAACAAAGATATTTTTAATATCCCTCTACATGGACAATCAGTAACAAGGCCTCTCACATGTGTAGAAATTGTTTCATACTTACAAAACGAGAGGAGTTGTCATTCCTCACAGTTTTGGCATTACCGTAGGCCTCCAGCAGGGGATTGGCTGCAATAATCTGATCCTCCAGTGACCCCTATAATCCAGTATTAGAAGCAATATCAGAAAATGACTTTGGAAAATGTTCCATTGGTAAAGAACCCTGAATTGTAATCATCAGGAACATACCTTTGATGTGTCCCTCTTCTTTTCTCCACCAACTGAGATTGTTGCAAAGTACTGGATGACACGCTTGGTGTTCACAGTCTTTCCAGCACCAGATTCTCCACTAGGCATATACACAGACTTATAAGAATTTGATCAAGATATTTGACTATCTTCAACAAAGTCAACAATTGTAAATAAACCAAACTTACGTGATCAAGACAGACTGGTTCTCCCTATCTGTTAAATAAGAAACAAAAGAATGAACTATGTTTCCCTGCAACAGAAACCTCATATCATGATATATTCTACATTGTTGTGATAATAACTTACCAGTTGACATGAACTGATAAGCGTTGTCAGAGACTGAGAAGATGTGGGGTGGAGCCTCCATACGCTTCTTGCCTCTATAGGCAGCTACACATTCAGAATCGTACACTGGGAGCCACTTGTAGGGGTTCACAGTGGCACAGAACAGTCCAGAGTAGGTCTGAAAGTTATCATAGAGATTCAACAGTTAACATTATGTTTCCTAAAAGTAAAGTCATTTTCAATCGTTATCGTTCTCCTTAGATAGATTGTCTTACGTAGATCATCCATGCTGCATAACGCTCTTTGAGGTTATACAGCACAGAGGCTTCATTGAGATGGGTCATCATGGCCATGTCCTCAATCTTGTCATACTTGGGAGGATTCATTGGAAAGACTTCACTTTCTTTAACTGTCTTCTCCTGAAACATGAAATTTGTCACAATGAGAACTGATCATATTGAATTCCCAGTTGGCTCTGACTTTATGATACCTACCTCCTGAGTGGTCAGGACTTTGACGGTGACTTTGTCACCGTCTTTCTTGACGATTGTTCCCTTCAAGTACAGCTCTTTGACATCGGTCACGTAGCAGGCACTCTTGGCATCAAATGGTGCATTTTGAGCTTCAATTCTCTCCTTCGCTGGCTTACGTAGGTAAATGGCAGCTTTGCCATACGTGGCCATCTCCGCGTCTGTACTCATGGTGGCGGCTTATGTCTGTTAGATAATTACAAAGGAACTGCAAGTTTACTTCTCTGAGGTAATAATATATATGAGTAATCATATTAATCTTTGTTAAAACAAATGTCTTCAAGTCATTTGACTGAACAAAACAGAATTACCAAGTTCTATTAAATGGTCAACATATTTCTTTCTTTTGCTAATTAGAAATAGTTTTCCATACTGAGTTGATAGTGATTAGATTAACACTAACCTGCTTTTTTGACAAAATTGGATGACTTTGCAACTGAATGACTAATATTTTAATTCCATGTAATTTACATCACTTGAACTTTAAATACATAAACAAATCCACATTGAAACCATGTATGTGTATGTTTACAGGTGGGCTTCAACTTTACAACTTTACTTCCAACTTAAGGCTTATTCAGACTTCGTTGTTACAGAGAATACATTTGAACATGTTGAGTTTTGCCAAAATATTTGGATGAAAACCGAATCTGAATCAGAAACATTTTGCATATGTATTAAATGCTTAAAAAGACAAATTAATCATTTAATAATCATCCTTACCTTACCCCCTCTCTCTCTCAATAGTATTCACCAATCCTGTTCAAAACAGTTTTTGTTGTTAGAGTAGGTGTAAAAACAAAATCCATGCAACAATTGATTCTATTCCTACAACTTATTTCTTAAATGAAGAACGCATTCAAATTGTCTCAAATCTTAAGAGAGCATGATATTACCACAGGCAGGAACTCAGGTCTTCAGTTGCACAAATGCCCTTGTCCTTGAGATGCCTTTATACTGAATCACAAGTTGATGACGCAGTGAAAGTTAAATATGGTATACATACCATGTGGTAAGGCAGACCGCCCATCATAAACCATATGTTGTAATTATATCATCTGATGTGATCAGGTTTCAGTTTATATGGCCAGGTCTTGATTTTTGTTTAATCATTACCTCAACAGAAGTTTATTTTAGGCTCTTGAACACCCTCTTCACTTTAAAGAAGGGAAACTAATTTTAAAATACATCAGTGCTTTGTTTTTCTAAACAGTTTTTTTTAAGTATAATTTTTGAAAACTTTATTTCAAACTTTGAATTTAACTTTTAACTTTTAATATATTTTAAATTTAAAGAATCCTATTGCGATCAACAATTTAAACAAAATAATATAAGTAAGTCGTGGATGACTTAAGTAATATATACATAAATATTAGGGGTGTAACGATACGCGTATTCGTATTGAACCGTTCGGTACGAGGCTCACGGTTCGGTACGCATGACGAACCGAACAATACGTTCATACTCGTGCATTTGGAAATGCAGAAGCTTAAATTGTGGGATATATTATGTTTTCGGTGGAGCCACTGTTCTCAAACTGGCAACACACATGACGTAACGGACAGCGTGCTCTCTGACACACCCACCACCAAAGAAACACTTCCTACTCCAGTCGGGCACTTTGCGCTGTGAGACACGCTACACGAAGCTAACGTTAGCTCGGTGCAACATGGCTAGTAATAGACCAGGAATAAAAGATCCTCCAATGGCCTACAGGTCTGGTGTTTGGAGCCACTTTGGTTTCTCTGTGAACTATGAGGGCGATGGTGAGAGAGTGGTGGATAAAAAAACAACACTATGTCGCATTTGCTACACGAGTGTAGGCTACTACAGTGGGAATATGTCAAACATGTTAACCCATTCACGCCGACATCACCCCAGTGTGGCAGTGGGTGGAACTAAACGAAAACCTGGAGCAGCACACGCGCTTCAAACTCTCCCCGAAGATTTAAGCAGCTGTTCCCTGCCGATGAGGACTAAAGCGATCACCACGGCGGTTGGTACATTTATAGCCGCGGACATGAGACCCGACTCTGTAGTGTAAAACTCTTTATGAACCTGCTGAATGTTATTGACGCCGTTACACTACTCCTTCACGAGCCCATTTCAGCCAAACCGTAATTCCCGCTTTGTACAAGAAAACAAAAGCACAAGTAGAGAATCACATGTCCGAGGCACCCGCTGCTGCTCTGACAACGGATGCCTGGACGTTGTAGCGTGTGCGGCTCCTGCCCCGTTTCTAGGCGGGGAAGTCTTTCGCACCTAACCCGGTGGTCACTCCGTCGGCTGTCCCGCCTGCGAGGTTATGTTATCCTCTTTGAGGTGTCGGGACAATACCTTCGGCCTTTTATCTCACCCCGTAGCTAAATAGTTAGGATTTCGGAATTAATTGTCTTTTTGAAAGTCTTTTACGGCTAATGCCCTAGGCGCTCTCAATTGGATGTAACCCTAACACCCGGTATGTAATAGTTATGTACATCGTCTATACTTTACTATTGCCTATTGTGAACATTCTCACCATTTATGACCGACACTGCAATGTCTTCACCCATGGAACTTACCTTAAGCTCCAAATGGTAGCTTCTGTCGTCACGTCTGGATCGCACGGTTAGTGGACAGGGAAGAGGGTTAAATTGTTTTAAAGGACCCGAATACTTGTTTGGTTTCAGTCACTTACTAAATGTAAGGCTGTGTTTTTATTTCAGGTTTTCACACAAAATTCACATACAACAATTTCAATTCAATGAAACAGTTACAGTGGCTATCAGAACTATTCTATCATTCCTCTTTATCAGTCTTCACTGAGTTTGTAATGAGGCACTCTCCAGTCACTTGCTGGCTTTTCTCCCCCCCTTCTCTCAACTTTCTGCTCTGTTCTGCTGTTTTTATTCTACTCTCAGGCTGGAACGTCCTTCAGGCTCACGAGTCACTCATACATGAGTCCTCCTTCTTCTTGGGCTGGGTCAGAATGTAACTGGTTTGATCCTGTTAAAACCAGAAGCAGTGTATAAGGCTCGAGTGACTAGGTTACACAAAGGGTCTAACTCTAAACTGTTCATTTGTTAAATCACAGCTATCAAAAAATAAAACAAGTTATAATATGATGGTTATAAAAAGTGTAAACACGCTATAGGTTGTGCTGGTTATACTTAGAATTCAAAAGGGTTATAGTTTATACTAGCTATACTTTTATGCTTTCATACTTTTCTACGATCTTTCTACAACGTCGAGGGCTACACAACGCTACGTGACTGTAACACACATTACCTCACCACTGAATGAGATGAGCCACGTTCACTCAGGTATACTTCCATCATTGTTCATACTAAAATTATGATGGAGAAGATGTAAGTAACAATACTACATTAACGTTAAATTTTTTAAGGAGCAGTTTTAGTTTTTTATGCTTCTGTGTTGCTAAGCAGGTATAGTTCCATCATTGTTCAAAGTCAAAGAATAGCTTTATGATGTTAGTTTTAATGAATAAATATATTTTAAAATCAAGTACGTTTCTCTGGCATTTATAGTTTTCTACTGTATTGAAAACGTACCGAAACGTACCGAACCGTGACACCACTGTACCGTACCGAACCGAACCGTGGATTTTGTGAACCGTTACACCCCTAATAAATATATATATTTAGTTTTTTATTGATTTATTTTTATTTCATTTCAAGTTTTTCAGTTTCATTTCAGTATGAGGCACCATAGCACGAAACAAGCACAAAAAGAATAAAAAATTTACAGACACTATTAATGCAGAAAAAGAGATAAATCAATTAAAAACAAAGATTCTTGAAGCACTATCAGTTTGTCCACTTATTAGGATACTCGCTTTTTTTTATCTGACAGAAGAACACTGAGTGTGGAGGTTGATTATTCTCTGAAAGGTTGGAATGCACTCTCTGTTAAACATTCCTGTGACACTCATTAAACTCCTCTCTTACACTTTACATTTTGTGGCTAGATGAGTTTTGATCAGGGCCGAAAGTGAGGGTGTTTCTGAGATGCCAGAGGTTATTGAACTGTCTCATTCAAAAGTATTGGCCTCCAAAGATGGTTTCTTAGAGAAAATGTATATTGAATTAAGCCAACTATTCATTCATGCTCATGCAAAATGTTCATGTTGGGATTACAGTGACTTGGAGGACACAATTAGATCAGAACAACACAGACAATGCAAGTCAAGATAAAAAACTATTTTATTGTGGTGTATTTCACATCATATTTTATGATTAGAAAAAAAACCTCCGCCGAAGCACTTTATTCAGCTACCTCTTTTCCCTGTGAAAACAGAAAACAATTATTACATGAAATGCATATGAGCCTATACACATCATACTCTGTAATGGTTTTTTCTGTCGTTAATTTTCTGAAGTTTAAGGCTATATCGTAACTTTTTTTCAGTCATGACTTAAGTGTTACGTGATTTACATTAAAATAGTTGGAATTTCATTCGATTTAATTTTCATCAAGCTGAATGTTAGTTACCTTGCCAGAGTCACGGCCTTTTGCTCTCAGCTTGTTGACCTGGGACTCTGCAATGTCAGCACGCTCCTCAGCCTCCTCCAGCTCATGCTGGACCTTCCTGCACTTGGACAGATGAACGTTGGCTTGCTCTTCCTAAAAAAACACAGAGATTGACATGAAGGTCAAACAAATCTGCCATAATATCAAGTTTGCATTGTTTAAAAAATGAATGTTTTGTCCTTACCGCTTCCTCAGACTGCCTCTTGTAGGCCTTCACCTTGAGCTGCAACTTGTCAACCAGATCCTGCAACCTGGAGACATTTTTCTTGTCCTCTTCAGTCTGTAATAGACAATGTAGATGTGCAAGTTAAAATATTTTTAATGGTAAGTATATTGGATTATTTTGTCCTGTACATTTTAACTGTCAAAGTGACTGTACCTGATAGGTGAGCTCCTTCACTCTCCTCTCATATTTGCGGACACCCTTAACAGCATCTACTCCACGTCTCTGCTCAGCCTCAACTTCTGTCTCCAGCTCACGCACCTTCAAAACACAATAGGAAAATAATGAAGTTTCCATATTGTTTCAATGTCTTGCTTCAGCTTTGTAAACCTTAACATGACTTTCTTACCCTAGACTCAAGTTTCTGGAGCTGCTTCTTGCCACCCTTCATGGCCAGGTTCTCAGCCTCATCCAGGCGGTGCTGCAGGTCCTTGACAGCGACCTCCAGGTTCTTCTTCATCCTCTCCAGGTGAGAACTAGTGTCCTGCTCCTTCTTCAGCTCTTCAGCCATCATAGCAGCCTAGAGGAGACAGCATAACATGTTATTTAACAATATCTTTAAAAAACACATTGGAGTTAAAGTAAAAACAAATGAAGTTTAAACCTACATCAGTGATGGCTTTCTTGGCCTTCTCCTCTGCATTCCTTGCTTCCTGAACAGTGTCATCCACTTCACCCTGGACCTGGACCAGGTCAGTCTCAAGCTTCTTCTTGGAGTTCAGAAGGCTTGTGTTCTAAAAGATACAATTATTTTCTCAGTTAAATCATCACATGCCTGATTTTTATATTATAGTAAACATCATTATTGAATTATTGAACAAATTAAAGGAGTTTGTTTACCTGAGAGTGCAGAAGTCCAACACGCTCACTGGCGTCCACCAGCTCCTGCTCTGCCATTTTGCGGCTTCTCTCTGTCTGCTCCAGAGCAGCTCTAAGTTCCTCAATTTCAGCAGTCATGAGACCATTCCTGCGATCCACCATGGCAGCTTGTTCCTTGAAGTCTTCCTGGGCTCTAACAGCATCGTCAAGGTGCAGTTGTGCATCCTAGTGAAAAAATATCATGAAAATATTATGAATGCCAAAATGTCCATGTACTGACCGTAGACTGTGGAACAACTCTGTGTCTTACAATACCTTAAGCTGTGCCTGCACATTCCTCAGCTGCTTCTGGGACTCAGCAGCCTGGCGATTGGCGTGGCTCAGCTGAACCTCCATCTCATTCAGGTCTCCCTCCATCTTCTTCTTGATCCTCAGGGCATCGTTCCTGCTCCTGACCTCAGAGTCCAGAGTGCTCTGCATGGAGTCAATCACTCTCTGGCTGTTCCTCTTGATCTGCTCCATTTCCTCATCTTTCTCTGCCAGCTTCCTGTCCACCTCACCCTTGATCTGGTTGAGCTCCAACTGGACACGCAGGATCTTCGACTCTTCGTGTTCCAGAGTTCCCTGACGATATCAAAGAAGGAATTATTTATTTCTGCCTTCAATCCATTTATGCTTTTTTTTACTATTTGCAATTTTTTTCAGAAGATCTCTCCAGGAAAAAATATGTACCTCAGCCTCTTCAAGAGCTGTCTGGATCTCAGACTTCTCTGTCTCCACCTGCTTCTTGGACTTTTCCAGCTCATGGATGCTCTTGCCAGTCTCACCAATCTGTTCAGTCAGATCTGAGATCTCCTCTACAGATAGAAACATTTGTTAAGCCTTGAAGTGTAAAATATAAATACTGTATTCTAACACACAGATGTGTTGAATACAATGTCACTTTTAAATTATTTAGAACTCACGTTGAAGATTCTTGTTTTCACGCTTCATGGTTTCCAGGTGATCCAGAGCTTCCTCATAAGAGTTCTTCATCTTGAACAGCTCAGTGCTGAGAGAACGAGCCTCCTTCTGTGCTCCCTCAAGCTCTGCCTGACCCTCCTCATACTTCTGTTTCCACTCTGCCAACACCTGAATAGCACAATTACTACAGTTCAGTTGGTTATGTAGCACTATAGAGACAAATGTATAAATCTATGTCATTGTTTGTATGGCTTGGCCACACAAAGTTAACAATGCTACCTTGTCAAAGTTCCTCTGCTTCTTGTCAAGGTTGGCTGCCAGACCGTTGGCCCTCTCCACATCAATCATGAGGTCCTCCACCTCACTCTGGAGCCTCTGTTTGGTTTTGTCAAGAGAAGCACACTTGGAATTCACTGCCTCAATCTGCTCCTCAGCCTCCTGAAGGCGCTGGGCCAGCTTTTTCCTGTTTGAAAAATAATTTGTGAAATACAAATCGTTACAAAAACCTTCTTCCAGATATTTTTGAATGTATGAAATACAAACAAATACATCATCTGAGACCTTGGATGAACATATGAAAGCACTAATGTAATCTAAAATGTTTGCTGCAAAATATGATATTAACTGCATGTAAAATATATAAATGCATTTAAATTCAATTATTGACAGAAGTAAGTTGTGAATCCCTAAAATGCTAAACTTCTGAATTGGCTATCTAATTGTTTGAATGTTACTCACTTGGATTCCTCAAGCTCCTCAGTGCGCTGAATAGCATCAGTCTCATACTTAGATCTCCACTGAGCCACCTCACTGTTGGCCTTGGACATTCCACGCTGCAGCTCAGCCTTGGCCTCCTGCTCCTCCTCAAACTGCTCCCTCAGCAGATCACAGTCATGGCGAGCTGATTGCAGTCCATGGGCAAGAGCATTCTTGGCCTGTTTATAAAAATGATTCATGAATTTACAAAATTTCTAAATTCCAACTCGGATAATTCCAATGTACACTTACTTAATGGTTTCTTACCTTAACCTCCTCTTCAGTCTGTCTCTTCAGCTCCTCAATCTGCTGTGTGAAGGCCTGTTTACCTCTGGTCAGCTGGGAGACAAGGGCTTCTTTCTCTTCAATTTGACGGCTGAACTCACCTTGTGTGAAGAATTTCATGATACATTAGTTTATCTTACGTTTCTCAATAACATGCACAACAGATCATTCAATGATAACTTGTAGATACCATTTTCTGTCAGGAGACGTGCTTTATGTGCACTTGTGTCATTGATCTGACGAACATTTTCATCATTCTTGGTCTTCAGTTCGCTAAGTTGGTCCTCAAGAGTACGGCACAGCTTTTCAAGATTTCCCTAATGAGTAAAAGAGAGATGAGATCATTGATCAGATTTCATTCATAATATTAAATGGATTATTATCGACATTAATTTGGGTAATAAAATAGCATGTAATGCATTGTGTACCTTTGCTTTAGCCACAGCCTCCATGTTGCTGGAGAGGTCATCGATCTCCATCTTGTATTCACTCTTTTCCTTCTCAAGCTTCTGCTTAACACGCTGGAGGTTGTCAATCTGCTCTCCCAGCTCAGCAACGCTGTCAGCCTGCTTCTTGCGAAGAGCAGCAGCAGTGGATTCATGCTGCAGAGTGGACTCCTCAAGGTCTCGACGGAGCTTCTGGAACTCAGCCTCACGCTTCTTGTTCATCTCAATCTGAGCAGAGGTGGCACCACCAGCCTCCTCCAGCCTCTCACTGATCTCCTCAAGTTCCCTGGAGAGGTCAGCTCTCTGCTTCTCCACCTTGGCACGAGCAGCACGCTCAGCCTCAATCTCTTCCTCCAGTTCCTCAATGCGGGCCTGTTGAATGTGGGTGAAATTTCTTTCAGTAAACTTTCATTTTTGATACACACATTAGGAAATGGGTGCAGTAATGTTTTCTGGAACAAAATATGTCACCTGAAGCTCCTTGATCTTCTTCTGAAGCTGAGCACCCATTGACTGCTCATCTTCAATCTTGCTAAGGAGCTGACTGACTTCAAAGTCCTTCCTGTGAGGATTATAGATAAAATACATATAGTTCATGCAGTTGACATTCATTTTCAAAAGAATGGTTGTTGTGCAAATTCAAAAAAGTACATTACTTTTTAATTTTCTCATCAGACTGCTGCTTGTCATTCTCAAGATCCATAACGGATTCCTGGGACAGTTTCAGATCACCCTCGAGCTTCCTCTTGACTCTCTCAAGGTCCATACGCAGCTTCTTCTCTTGCTCCAGAGAACCCTCAAGCTGAACAAATAATATTTGTTCACATTTTTATTCATAATTTTTAAGAACAATCTTGCTTCTTCAATCAGAGTGTATTTGTAAACTTACATCATCCACTTGCTGCTCAAGCTTGGTCTTGGCCTTGGTCAGAGTGTTGACTTTGTCTTCCTCAGCCTGCAGGTCATCAAGAGTCTGCTGATGAGCCTCCTGAAGGGCTTTCTTTTCCTTGGTCAACTTAGCAAGGCTCTCATCCTGAGAGGCCATCTCCTCGGTCAGGTTCTTGACCTAAGTGTACAAGAAAGATCTCGTCAATAAGCGCTAATCATTATCATTTTACTTGATATGATGGTCAGATTATTATTTACAAACCTTGTTCTCAGTGGCATGTTTCTCCTTCTCCACTTTGGCCAAGGTAAGCTCCAGGTCATCAATATCCTTCTTGAGCTCAGAGCATTCATCCTCCAGCTTTCTCTTTTTGGCAGTGAGCTCAGCATTGATTTCCTCTTCATCCTCCAGTCTCTCAGTTGTCTCTTTGAGTTTGGCCTCCATCTGAATCTTGTTCTTGATAAGACCCTCACATCTCTCCTCAGCATCTGAGAGATTATCTCCTTCCTAATCCATTTAATGCAAATAGACGTCAGCACACCAACAATGAACAACATGAAAAAGCACAACTGTCTGTTGATGTGTACTCACATTTGCTATTTGCAGCTGCAGATCATTTTTCTCCTGCAGAAGGGAAACCATCTTCTCCTCCAGCTCCTTCTTCTTGGACAGGGCAGCAGCCAAGTCAGTTGTCATTTTTTCATAGTTCTCCTTCATTTTTGCCAGCTCCTTCTCAGTTTCAGCAGACTGCAGCAGAGGCTTGATCTTGTAGTACACCTTCATCCATGGCCAGTGTTTCACATTCATGAATGAGCGGATATTGTACTGGATGGAATAGACGGCTTCCCTGCAGACAAGAAGTAGCTGTTATGGACAATGTTGTTTGTGATTTTTCATACCATCATTCAGAATGAGCTATTTTCAACATGCCTCGTCGCAGTCATCTTCACAAACTCCTTTCTCATGAGGTAACCACGGAACATAGCTTGAGTCATGGTGACCAGTGATGCCAGTTTTTCATCTCTCATCTCCTCAAGGGTACCAAGCAGACCGGCCTTGAAGAACACCTAAACAAACAAAAATAAATTACAGGTAGGATGAACTGAGGAAGTAAATACTTCACATCATCTAAAACTCAGCATGGTCTGTCTGCAACGACCACTTCTGTAATGGTTGATTGAATTAATACAACAACAATTACTTCCTTTCTTCCTTTCATTTTTCACTAACACGTTCATATGCTGTCATTTTTATCTATGCAGCTGTCCCAGAATCGCAGCTAAAAAATGTGTTAGCTGCTGTCCCAGGACAACAGGACGCCTTTAGTCTCTAGCCCTTTTCGTATATGATCATTGCTGTAATGTTTGATTGAATAGTCCAAACTGAAGCAATTGTTGATCACTTGTGGCGACTACCGGCAGGTTAACAGTAGTGAGGAGTAACCACTGGAACCATGAAAGGTCCTTGAGCATACAGTCATAAATTAGCATTAAAAAAACATTAGGGTGATGGGTCCAGCAGAATGCGAGATTAGCCGTAGACAGAAAGTCAAAAAGATGCAAACAACAATCATACTACATACTGGACTAAACAACTTAACCTCCTTGGTAATTATTCTTCGGTTAAATAAGGAAAGGAAAGTGCTTACCTTGGTGTGTCCAAATTTGTACTCGTCTTGTGGGACATCAATTGACCCAAGCAGCTTCTCTGAAGCCTTCTTGTTGTCCATGAACTGGCCGTCGGGGATGACACTGGCATTCAGCACCTTGTACCTTTCATGAGAGAGTTAATGGTCATTTTGTGACCTTTTTCTTTCAATAGTCCACATTAACATTATATGAAAATATCCATTGATACCTCTGCTTAAAGTCAGCATAGGGAATTCTGCTGGGGAAACCTTTCCTGCAGATTCTGATACCCTCCAGCACACCGTTACACCTGAGCTGGTGGATGACCAGGAAGTTCTCCATCAGACCTGGAAAAAATATATTTTTGAATTACTTCTTTGAATAAATAGACTCTAGAATTATGTAAACCACACCAACAAAAGCAAACCAGTCCTCAGAGACTCTATTGATATGATATGCTCTATGTACCTGGAACCTTTGTCTCATTGGGAATCAGGCAGCGCACAAAGTGAGGATGGGTGGCCCTCAAGTTAGTCATCAGCTTGCCCAAGTTCTCCTGTAAATCCAAAGTGGTGACTTATCATGGCATGTTACAGTTGTGATTTTGAGTATAAGCTAAGATACATAAGATACGTTGGCAATGTCAAACCTTACCCTAAACTGTGAAGACACAGTCTGCATAGAACCACCCTTCTTCTTGCCTCCCTTCTTGCTGCCACCAACCTCTGTTGATCATTTTAAGTAGACATGTTTTTTTAGAACGGCATAAAATTTACTTGAAAAGTTCAAAATATACAGTATCTATAACATTAAAATGTGTTTTAGTTTACTGTAGCTACTAACATACCCTCAACTACAGGTGGATACAGAACAGGCAGCAGTTTCACAGAGGACTTCTGGTACAGCTGAATGACAGAATCATTCAGTGGATCCTTGTTCTTGTCCAGCCAGCCACCGATATTGTAGTCCACGGTACCAGCATAGTGCACCAGGGAGAAGTGGGCCTCAGCCTTGCCTTTGGCGGGCTTTGGCTTCTCAAATGCTTTGTTTTTGCCAAGATGCTGGTCATACAGCTTGTTCTTGAAGGATGTGTCTGTTGCCTTGGGGAACATGCACTCCTCTTCAAGGATGGAGAAGATGCCCATGGGCTTGAAAAAAGTGGGAAGAAGTTTGTCATTAAGTTATACATTAAGTCAAATTAAGGACAATTATATCACAAAATTAATTGATTACCCTTTCAATCAGCTCGATGCAGGCAGCCAAGTCCATGCCAAAGTCAATGAACTCCCAGATAATACCCTCCTTCTTGTACTCCTCTTGCTCCAGGACAAACATGGTGTGGTTGAAGAACTGTTGCAGTTTCTCATTGGTGAAGTTGATGCACAGCTGCTCCAATGTGTTGAACTGCAAGGAAACATAACCTCTTTCTGTTAATAAGAATGATTATGTCATTAAAAGTATTGGCTACTGAATTTTTGGAATTTAAGCTTACGTCAAAGATTTCAAACCCAGCGATATCCAGGACACCAATGTAGTACTGCCTTGCTTGTTTAGTGTCCAACATCTGGTTGATACGGATGACCATCCACAAGAACATCTTCTCATAGATAGACTTGGCCAGGGCAGGCACTGAGTTACTCACCTGAATAAAAATAATGATGTGATTTGATAAATTAACCATTTTGTAAAATAATAGATTATTGGTGTTTTTATAATCATTCTAATGAGATAAATGACACAAAAAAAATCCTAAATGTGAAATCCTCTGTAGGGATCTAGTGAACCATGTAATACATTATTTTTGTAAAACTAATTTCAAATAGTAGGATATTGAATATTGATAATTCATGTTTACCTGAGGTACAGTCTGTCCCTTGGTGACATACTCATTTCCGACCTTCACTCTGGGATAGCACAGAGCTTTCAGCATGTCAGCGGAGTTCACACCCAGCAAGTAAGCAACCTTGTCAGCCTCTGAAAATAGTTCAGGGATTTCCATCATGATATGAACAGAAACCAGTGTGAATAGGAACTCTATTTTATCATAATACTTTTGTTCACAAGCTACTCACCCTCTGTGCCATCAGGCTCAGCCTGCTCCTCACGCTGTTTTTGCTTGAACTTCATGCTACCATGGTGGAGCACAGCACCAGTCATCTTGTAGATGCTCATCTTCTCTTCATTTGTGAAGCCCAGGATATCAATAGCATTCTGAATTCAAAAGATGTGTGCACACAAAACATAATCACTTTAGAAAATGCACTTAAAAGAGCAGTTTTGCATGTATTGCACAACATATATTTCAATAGTTTGAAGTGAAAATCACTTACATCAGTGGCTTCCAGCTCTTCTTTGTCATCAATGCTGGCCACAGTGATCTGACCCATACTGCACATGGGGAAGTCGTAGGGGTTGGTTGTGATGAGTGCCAAATCTGGTGATCAAAAAAGGTTACAAATGTAAATACTTTAGTTTCATATGAAAACAGTAGGTGAAATGTTGCAACATCTCAATCTGTTTACCAAGCAGCTCAGGTTTGTGGCCGGTCATCATCTGGAAGAAGATGTGGTAGCCTCTTTCAGCAGGAAGCTGGTATGTCACTCTAGACTTCTCCAGCAGATCTACAAATATTGTTCATAAGTCACAGCTAGGCCAATTTTCAATTTGAGTCAATTGTATGTACAAGGAGTATTATTACTTACATGTCTCAATATCAGCACTAGCCAGTTTGCCAGATGTAGCGAAATGGATTCTGATGAATTTACCCTGTTTGGAACAAAGATATTTTTAATATCCCTCTACATGGACAATCAGTAACAAGGCCTCTCACATGTGTAGAAATTGTTTCATACTTACAAAACGAGAGGAGTTGTCATTCCTCACAGTTTTGGCATTACCGTAGGCCTCCAGCAGGGGATTGGCTGCAATAATCTGATCCTCCAGTGACCCCTATAATCCAGTATTAGAAGCAATATCAGAAAATGACTTTGGAAAATGTTCCATTGGTAAAGAACCCTGAATTGTAATCATCAGGAACATACCTTTGATGTGTCCCTCTTCTTTTCTCCACCAACTGAGATTGTTGCAAAGTACTGGATGACACGCTTGGTGTTCACAGTCTTTCCAGCACCAGATTCTCCACTAGGCATAGACACAGATTTATAAGAATTTGATCAAGATATTTGACTATCTTCAACAGAGTCAACAATTGTAAATAAACCAAACTTACGTGATCAAGACAGACTGGTTCTCCCTATCTGTTAAATAGGAAACAAAAATAATTAACAATGTTTCACTTCAACAGAAACCTCATATCATGATATATTCTACATTGTTGTGATTATAACTTACCAGTAAGCATGAACTGATAAGCGTTGTCAGAGACTGAGAAGATGTGGGGTGGAGCCTCCATACGCTTCTTGCCTCTATAGGCAGCTACACATTCAGAATCGTACACTGGGAGCCACTTGTAGGGGTTCACAGTGGCACAGAACAGTCCAGAGTAGGTCTGAAAGTTATCATAGAGATTCAACAGTTAACATCGTTTCCTAAAAGTAAAGTCATTTTCAATAGTTCTTTTTCTCCTTAGATAGATTGTCTTACGTAGATCATCCATGCTGCATAACGTTCTTTGAGGTTATACAGCACAGAGGCTTCATTGAGATGGGTCATCATGGCCATGTCCTCAATCTTGTCATACTTGGGAGGATTCATTGGAAAGACTTCGGCTTCTTTAACTGTCTTCTCCTGAAACATGACATTTGTCACAATGAGAACTGATCACATTGAATTCCCAGTTGGCTCTGACTTTGTGATACCTACCTCCTCAGTGGTCAGGACTTTGACGGTGACTTTGTCACCGTCTTTCTTGATGATTGTTGCCTTCAAGTACAGCTCCTTGACATCGGTCACGTAGCAGGCACTCTTGGCATCAAATGGTGAGCTTTGAGCTTCAATTCTCTCCTTCTCTGGTTTACGTAGGTAAATGGCAGCTATGCCATACGTGGCCATCTCCGCGTCTGTACTCATGGTGGCGGCTTATGTCTGTTAGATAATTACAAAGGAACTGCTAGTTTACTTCTCTGAGGTAATAATATATATGAGTAATCATATTAATCTTTGTTAAAACAAATGTCTTCAAGTCATTTGACTGAACAAAACAGAATTACCAAGTTCAATTAAATGGTCAACATATTTCTTTCAAATTGATTTCACCTTTGCTAATTAGAAATAGTTTTCCGTACTGAGTTGATAGCGATTAGATTAACACTAAACTGCTTTTTTGACAAAATTGGATGACTTTGCAACTGAATGAAATGTTTCACATATCATACATACAAATTAGTATAATGAAAGATGTTCATACCTGACCCACTCTATATGAAAATGCTGATATATATTCCACAATCCTGTTGGGAACATATATATTTTCAGTTAATAATGCAGGTTTGTAAAGATTTGTTAAACAAAAAGCATTTTCTCAAATATTGAATACATTCTCTAAAACATGTAGAACACATGCTTACCACAAGCTGAAGTCTCCAAGGGTCTGCTACCACCACACTGCTCTGTGTTGGCAGACCCCTTATATTGAACTTGGCTTGCTTACGCAGCGTAAGTTAAATCTGGACACATGCCAAATGTGGAGTGTGCTCCAGGCATCGATTGAAGCAGGTGCTGCTAGGATATACGTCTGGTGTTTTGGATTCCAGCAAGTGATACATATCATTTAAATCAATAAGAGAAATGAGAGGGGTATATATGGAGCAGTTTTTTTAGATTAGATTTACATTTACATTTACATTTTTATATCAGGCATTTCTAAATTGACCCTTACCATGTCCCATTCATTAACTATATATCACCACAGAATACTTTTCAGTCCAAATTTCAGTAGTCTGTCTGATGCACAGATGATGGAACAGATATGCTTACATTTAAATCCATACGGATATCTACAAAAGTCGCGTAGCATCTCGCATTTCACTTCTGCTTTACGTGTGTAACTATAACCCTGAGGATCTTTATAGGTTTCGAACGTAAATTCTATAACTTCAAAGTGTTGCTTTTTTGGTTGCAACATAGCTTTCATCATTATTATTCATCCCTGTTGAAGTAACCCCATCAAAGTGTGATTGTTATACTTAAGAAGTGTATTTGGCAACATTGTTTTCCAGAACATTTTAGGAGCTGTAGGATAAACATTGGTGGTGTTCCTGAGCTGTCCCCATATTTAGCCAGAATTATCATTTCCCATCAGCCAAAATTCACAGAGACGGGATAGCCCTATTTGTGTAATCGATTACAGAGGACGATATCTTGCATTCTAAACTTATTTCATCAGAGAGATGATAAGGATGGGGAACAAAAATAGGACAACTATTTTATGTGCAAACATGAGCAACACATTCAATTATGGTTTAGCTCTACCCCACAGAGAGATGGTCACCCATTATATGACATCTTTTTTTCTTCATAATACTGGGCCAACTAGTGATTTGTTTTGCTGAAATAGTTGTGCTCTAAGTAGTAAATGAAAGCATATAGTAGAAACTGGTGTGAAAAAAATTACAACATCATTACACACACTAATCAAAAACAATCCACACATGTAGCAGTGGATTATGCTGCAGGAATGCTTTGAGACATTGAGACCTGTGGACGTTTTGATATATTTAGACATGTTTTTTTACTGTTACTCAGGGCCACCATTGGATTCCATTGCAGCTGCCATGAATCCAAGTTGACTACAGCTGTCATTGTCCTAAGCAAATGAGTGAGATTTAAATTGTTCAACCCTACAGTTGGTGAGTATAATGTGGGGGAGGGCAGTGACACAGGGCTGCGATGCCGGGGCGAGCCCGGAATGTTTGGATATTGGGAGCAATCACTATTTTGAGAAATGCTGACTTTTTTTGTGTAAAGTTTTTTTTTTTCATATTGCTCTGATATGAATTTGAATTTGTTGCTCATGGGAAACAATGTGGTGGAAATTACAGTCATCTCCGGTTAGACCATTCAATTATTAAAATAGCCCTTGAGCCAGAATGGGCTTTTCATTTGCCTTCTTTCCCTGTTCAAGAAAGATTTCAAGAAGTCGGTACATATAGGTGAGGATTTCTCAACCTTTTCATTTAATCCCATTTTTAGGTCCCATAATTGTCATAACTCCAGCGGTTCCAGATCTGTCAAGTTTGTGAGCTGAGCACAGCATTTAATCCTCAAGAGCATGATAGGGAGCTCTTGCTGCTCCCGCATCATGTTCTAATAGGCCTTCCCCCTCAGCTAACTACCAGATATTTCAGCCTGGCAATGTTTTTCATCAGTTTTTGATATTACGTGAATTTGCATGTTTTAATGTTTTTAGCGTTTTCCGGTTTGATTTATTTTTTGTGTTGAATGTCTTTGTAAACAAACAAACGAATGAATGTACTTCTTGCCACTCTTCTCAGCCTCATCCAGGCAGTGCTGCAGGTCCTCAGCAAAAACTTCCAGGTTGTGATGATTCACTTTAATCATCGCACGACTGATGGGAATATATTATTTGATTTGTGAATTAGTCAAGGAATGTTTGCATGCACTCACTAGCATCATCAGCTGCTCAAACACTTCGCAACCTCTCTCTGTCTATTTCAGAGGATCCCTTAGATCTTCAATTTCTGCCACCTGTTGACTGACTCTACTCATAGTGGGGAGTTACTTATGTGTGTTAATTCCACTTTTATGCTAAGGTAATGTAATTGATCTGTACTTTCATCCTGTGTGGAATTAGTTAATATTTGTTGTGCATACCTAACCTAAGTTTTTGCAGGTAAAATAGTAAATAATGAATATCAGCATGTTGAATTATTATAACATCTTGCTCTATTACATCATGTTGTATAACAGTACTGTACATTTGGACTACTGTGGTCTAAAGCATAGATCATTTCACCACAAACATGGGTAGCACTTTATAATAACTACACACTATGAAGCATTAGTTAAGCATGAGTAAACACTTAATTCATCATTTATAAAGCATTGTTCCTACATTAATAATTCATTAGTATGCAGTTCATAACAACAGTTATAAATGTTTTATTCTTGATTAATAAGCTCGTCTATTATGTGTTTCATTATTGTGTTTTCATACTTTATAAATGATGGATTCCCCATTTGTAAATGAAGTATTATATATTTTACAAACCAATTATTGAGGAGTTGTAGATGATTAATAAGATCATTTATAAAGTGTTAGTAAATGATTAATAACTTATTTAGATGTACATTATTCATGCATTTATATATATAATGATTTAGATATGCACTAATGGTTAGGGACTATGTTAATATATGCTTTATAAATGCGTATTAATACTGCAAGTCATGAATTATTAATGATTTATTAAGGTAGTTACTAGTCCTTAGTAAAGTATTTTGTGTGAGCTCATCTAAAGTGAGGACTATTTATGCCTTATAAAGCATTTCTAAATGACATTGAAATTGTCAGCAGTGCCTCAAAACCCAGTTTTTTAACAGAAAAGGCAAATAGACACAACACAAAGTGGTCAAGAACATATCAATATGTATTGCAAGATGCAAACAATATACTGTTAAATACAAACCTCTTAGGCATTCATTCATGTAAGAAACAGACATTCTCCTTCAGGAGAACATGGCTGATATAACACATTTGTAAATATACAACTGGAGCTAACCAGGAGCTTTGCATATTAGTTTACATTTACTTATTTAACTATTCATTTTAACCAAGCATATCGATCTCCACTGTTCGCACTTTTCTTCAGTTGCATGTCCCGATGGCAGCCGGACGAATCTACTCATTGTTTGCAATAAGCGAAATAAGTGAAATCGAGTGAAATCCCGCTTTCAAAACGTCATCAATGTGGGACGGACAAAGGAAAAGACCGCTTCATACGTCATCAACGTGGGACAAACGTTTCGCTCAGGAACTGATACGGAAGTGCACTTATGCGATGGTAAACTCCGACCTAAGTTGAAAGGGCGCGCGGACCTCCGCCAGAAAGAGTGACTGCTGACGGGCCTCCAATGCCCGTCTGTTTGTTTCTTAGTTTGCTGGCACGTAACGTTACACATTATGGACGATGAGTATCCAGCTAGCCTTCCAGCTAGCACTAGAGGTCCTGAGACAGGCGCACGCTAACGCGTCACCTCCGTTGTAAATAGAGCGATCCAGGTGACAGGCTAACTAGCTGTTATATGTGGAGTGGATGTGAATGAGATCGATATGCTTGGTATGAAATGAATAGTTAAATAAGTAAATGTAAACTAATATGCAAAGCTCCTGGTTAGCTCCAGTTGTATATTTACAAATGTGTTATATCCAGCCATGTTCTCCTGAAGGAGAATGTCTTTGTTTGTTTCTTACATGAATGAATGGCTGAGAGGTTTGTATTTAATAGTATATTGTTTGCATCTTGCAATAAATATTGATATGTTCTTGATCACTTTGTGTTGTGTCTATTTGCCTTTTCTGTTGAAAAACTATGGGTTTTGAGGCACTGCTGGCCTTTCAATGTCATTTATAAATGCTTTGTAAGGCATAAATAGTCCTCACTTTAGATGAGCTCACACAAAATACTTAATAAATGCTTTATAAGGCATAAATAGTCCTCACTTTAGATGAGCTCACACAAAATACTTTACTAAGGACTAGTAACTACCTTAATAAATCATTAATTAATCATGAATTGCAGTATTAATACGCATTTATAAAGCATATATTAACATAGTCCCTAACCATTAGTGCATATCTAAATCATATATATATATAAATGCATGAATAATGTACATCTAAATAAGTTATTAATCATTTACTAACACTTTATAAATGATCTTATTAATCATCTACAACTCCTTAATTATTGGTTTGTAAAATATATAATACTTCATTTACAAATGGGGAATCCATCATTTATAAAGTATGAAAACACAACAATGAAACACATAATAGACGAGCTTATTAATCAAGAATAAAACATTTATAACTGTTGTTATGAACTGCATACTAATGAATTATTAATGTAGGAACAATGCTTTATAAATGATGAATTAAGTGTTTACTCATGCTTAACTAATGCTTCATAGTGTGTAGTTATTATAAAGTGCTACCCAAACATGAGCTTTATAGGTCTTCTACCACACTCACAGTGGCAATGGAATCCTTGTGTTGAACCTGTTTTGCTTACAAAGCAGAAGTTAAATGTGGGACACATGCCAAATATGGTAAGTTTCACAGCTGTTGCTTACACGAGTGACACTTGTCGCTGGTACGTACATCTGTTGTTTCAGGTTTCAGGTTTCCGCCAGTGAAGGCACATCCTCAATTTGTGATAATCCCCACTTAAAATAGACAACTTTTATTTTAGGATAAACATGTATTCTAATCTATCTCACAGGTTGTTTAATTTGTTTGATTAAAAAATACTAAATGGAGAAAAAAGCTTCAAAATTAAATTATTTCAGCAATACTGTTTATATAAATAGTTTCACAAGAAATAAATACTGGAAAATAGCTACTATTTTTGTTTCATGTAAGAGATATGTCTGTGCTTTTCACACTCATATGTCAAGCTATTAACACTTCTACTGACTCTGCAGACATAGCTTCAAATCTATTTTTGGCTCCTTGCAGTGCGTATTGAATGTCAACCTCGTTCCAGTTGTTGAGCAATATCATTTTCAAATGTCACAGGCAATAGTGTTGAACTTGCAGTGTGAAAAACACTCTAAATTGTCACCAAAAAACAATGACATGGTTTTGTAGTTTGCAATCTGAAAAAAAACCTGTTATTAAGAATGATTTAAGTGAATTTAAGATTCACATCACACTTCCAACCAATTCATATTTATCTTTGAATATATGTTTAAATGTATGTGCATGCACACAGTGTTTTTGAGGAGGGTCTGGTTCATATATATATATATATATATATATATTTGATTTAATATATAGTGACAACATTTGTTGATTTTGTGAACAAGCGCGGCTGACTGCTCTCTGATCAGAGCTAAATATGAGTATGCAAGATTTATCAGGCTGTCTCAGTACTTCCTGTGGCTACCAAAAATAGCCCGCACGTGAGAGCCCGTCTTAGATTATGCAATTAATGTATCTATTACTGTTCCTGTTGTCCAGGTTAGGATTAAAGTGACTTAAGTGACACTTTTGTTTGTTTCTTTGTCAGCTGCCAATACCACCTTCACCTCAAATATTAAGGACGTTTTTAGCATTTTTGGTCACTGGTTGGCTAAAAACTTTGTAAGTTACAATTGCTACAGTGATCCCATCTCAAGGGGCTTTAACAATGTTAAATGTTGTATTAATTATGAACAGTTTATTTTATTTTGCACCAACAAAATTAGTTGGTGTTAGTTAACGACAGTAAAAGTCTTGGTTACCCTTAAAGCTTATCTTTTTTTTGGAAGATTTTCATGCCCTAAAAAAATATATATATTATCCAAATCTCACATCAACTTCCTTTCATGGGAAACAAAGTGATACAAGTATTACAGACAGAATTTCAGATCAAAAAATAAACCTTTATTGTCTCAGCATGAATTATATCATATTTTATGATTCAACACAATGAAACACTCAATATGCTTTACTCAGCTGCTTCTTTTCCCTGTAAAAAACAAATACATGGTTTGTGTGAGTTTTAATAAACTTAAGGGGACAAACATTTTGATCAGTTAATTTTATAGTCTTTGAACTTAATGCTTTGTAAGGTCAATATAATACTGTAAAGCAGAGGTCTTCAACTGGTAGTCCGCGACCCCTAGGGGGTCCGCGGAGGTACTGCAGGGGGTCGACTATTTTTTTTTTTTTTTTTAAAACATGAATCTGTCCATTATTTTAATAGTTCAGTATTGTATGCAAGATAACAGGTATGTTTATGCATGGCAGTGGCACTAATAGGCCATCACTAATTTTCGTTTCCACATTTATGTTTAAAATGAAAACGTCAATTTGAATAGCTTGTATGCATGATTATCATGCAATTGACAGACAATGTTGATATTGGCATTGGTATCAGTTGACAAGGTATGTTTCTAAATGGCAGTGGGACGGCCACCCTACTCACTGTACCTTGCACATGTTTAAAATAAAAACATGAATATATGAACCTGTGTATTATTTGAATAGCTTAGTATTGAATGCACAGTAAAGAGGTATGTTTATACATGGGAATAGGCCCAGTTTAAAATAAAACACAATTTTATACAATATATATAGTTGGGGGTCCCTGCTCCATCTCTCTATCAGTTTGGGGGTCCTTGGCCTGAAAAACGTTGAAGACCCCTGCTCTAAGGAATCTGCTCTAACATATTGACAGATATATCCAAGAATGATGATTAACATTTTGGTGGTTTTTCACTAAACTGACATATAGTTACCTTGCCAGAGTCACGGCCTTTTGCTCTCAGCTTGTTGACCTGGGACTCTGCAATGTCAGCACGCTCCTCAGCCTCCTCCAGCTCATGCTGGACCTTCCTGCACTTGGACAGATGGACGTTGGCCTGCTCCTCCTGGAATACAAGAAAAATACAACATACAAAGAAAAAAATATATAAATGGTTAAAAAGGTAAAATGTCTAGTGAAATAATTATGACATAGTATTACGTTTGCATTGTTTAAAATGAATGTTTTGTCCTTACCGCTTCCTCAGACTGCCTCTTGTAGGCCTTCACCTTGAGTTGCAACTTGTCAACCAGATCCTGCAACCTGGAGCCATTTTTCTTGTCCTCTTCAGTCTGTAATAGACAATGTAGATGTGCAAGTTAAAATGTTTTTAATGGTAAGTATATTGGATAATTTTGTCCTGTACATTTTAACTGTCAAAGTGACTGTACCTGATAGGTGAGCTCCTTCACTCTCCTCTCATATTTGCGGACACCCTTAACAGCATCTACTCCACGTCTCTGCTCAGCCTCAACTTCTGTCTCCAGCTCACGCACCTTCAAAACACAATAAGAAAATAATGAAGTTTCCATATTGTTTCAATGTCTTGCTTCAGCTTTGTAAACCTTAACATGACTTTCTTACCCTGGACTCAAGTTTCTGGAGCTGCTTCTTGCCACCCTTCATGGCCAGGTTCTCAGCCTCATCCAGGCGGTGCTGCAGGTCCTTGACAGCGACCTCCAGGTTCTTCTTCATCCTCTCCAGGTGAGAACTAGTGTCCTGCTCCTTCTTCAGCTCTTCAGCCATCATAGCAGCCTAGAGGAGACAGCATAACATGTTATTTAACAATATCTTTAAAAAACACATTGGAGTTAAAGTAAAAACAAATGAAATTCAAACCTACATCAGTGATGGCTTTCTTGGCCTTCTCCTCTGCATTCCTTGCTTCCTGAACAATGTCATCCACTTCACCCTGGACCTGGACCAGGTCAGTCTCAAGCTTCTTCTTAGAGTTCAGAAGGCTTGTGTTCTAAAAGATCAAATTATTTTCTCAGTTAAATCATCACATGTCTGATTTTTAGATTAAAGTAAATCTTATTATTGAATTATTGAAGAAATTAAAGGAGTTTGTTTACCTGAGAGTGCAGAAGTCCAACACGCTCACTGGCGTCCACCAGCTCCTGCTCTGCCATTTTGCGGCTTCTCTCTGTCTGCTCCAGAGCAGCTCTAAGTTCCTCAATTTCAGCAGTCATGAGACCATTCCTGCGATCCACCATGGCAGCTTGTTCTTTGAAGTCTTCCTGGGCTCTAACAGCATCGTCAAGGTGCAGTTGTGCATCCTAGTGAAAAAATATCATGAAAATATTATGAATGCCAAAATGTCCCTGTACTGACCGTAGACTGTGGAACAACTCTGTGTCTTACAATACCTTAAGCTGTGCCTGCACATTCCTCAGCTGCTTCTGGGACTCAGCAGCCTGGCGATTGGCGTGGCTCAGCTGAACCTCCATCTCATTCAGGTCTCCCTCCATCTTCTTCTTGATCCTCAGGGCATCGTTCCTGCTCCTGACCTCAGAGTCCAGAGTGCTCTGCATGGAGTCAATCACTCTCTGGCTGTTCCTCTTGATCTGCTCCATCTCCTCATCTTTCTCTGCCAGCTTCCTGTCCACCTCACCCTTGATCTGGTTGAGCTCCAACTGGACACGCAGGATCTTAGACTCTTCGTGTTCCAGAGTTCCCTGACGATATCAAAGAATGAAATATTCATCACTGCCTTCAATCCATTCATGCTTTTTTTTACTATTTGCAATTTTTTTCAGAAGATCTCTCCAGGAAAAAAAATATGTACCTCAGCCTCTTCAAGAGCTGTCTGGATCTCAGACTTCTCTGTCTCCACCTGCTTCTTGGACTTCTCCAGCTCATGGATGCTCTTGCCAGTCTCACCAATCTGTTCAGTCAGATCTGAGATCTCCTCTGCAGATAGAAACATTTGTTTAATATTGTTAAGCTTTAAAAAGTCAAAATTTTAGTGTAACACATACACATGTTGAATACAATGAACATTTTACATTATGTTGAACTCACGTTGCAGGTTCTTGTTTTCACGCTTCATGGTTTCCAGGTGATCCAGAGCTTCCTCATAAGAGTTCTTCATCTTGAACAGCTCAGTGCTGAGAGAACGAGCCTCCTTCTGTGCTCCCTCAAGCTCTGCCTGACCCTCCTCATACTTCTGTTTCCACTCTGCCAACACCTGAATAGCACAATTACTACAGTTCAGTTGGTTATGTAGCACTATAGAGACAAATGTATGAATCTATGTCATTGTTTGTATGGCTTGGCCACACAAAGTTAACAATGCTACCTTGTCAAAGTTCCTCTGCTTTTTGTCAAGGTTGGCTGCCAGACCGTTGGCCCTCTCCACATCAATCATGAGGTCCTCCACCTCACTCTGGAGCCTCTGTTTGGTTTTGTCAAGAGAAGCACACTTGGAATTCACTGCCTCAATCTGCTCCTCAGCCTCCTGAAGGCGCTGGGCCAGCTTTTTCCTGTTTGAAAAATAATCGTCGCTCAGTGAAATACAAATCGTTACAAAAACCTTCTTCCAGATATTTTTGAATGTATGAAATACAAACAAATACATCATCTGAGACCTTGGATGAACATATGAAAGCAGTGCTGTAATCTAAAATGTTTGCCACAAAATATGATATTAACTGCATGTAAAATATATGAATGCATTTAAATTCAATTATTGATACAAGTAATGCAGTTGCCAGTTGAGAATCCATAAAATGCTAAACTTCTGAATTGGCTATCTAATTGTTTGAATGTTACTCACTTGGATTCCTCAAGCTCCTCAGTGCGCTGAATAGCATCAGTCTCATACTTAGATCTCCACTGAGCCACCTCACTGTTGGCCTTGGACATTCCACGCTGCAGCTCAGCCTTGGCCTCCTGCTCCTCCTCAAACTGCTCCCTCAGCAGATCACAGTCATGGCGAGCTGATTGCAGTCCATGGGCAAGAGCATTCTTGGCCTGTTTTTAAAGATTATTCATGAATTTACAAAATTTGTAAATTCCAACTCGGATAATTTCAACGTACACTTACTTAATGGTTTCTTACCTTAACCTCCTCTTCAGTCTGTCTCTTCAGCTCCTCAATCTGCTGTGTGAAGGCCTGTTTACCTCTGGTCAGCTGGGAGACAAGGGCTTCTTTCTCTTCAATTTGACGGCTGAACTCACCTTGTGTGAAAGATATCATGATACATTAGTTTATCTTACGTTTCTCAATAACATGCACAACAGATCATTCAATGATAACTTGTAGATACCATTTTCTGTCAGGAGACGTGCTTTCTGTGCACTTGTGTCATTGATCTGACGAACATTTTCATCATTCTTGGTCTTCAGTTCGCTAAGTTGGTCCTCAAGAGTACGGCACATCTTTTCAAGATTTCCCTAATGAGTAAAAAAGAAAAGTAAAAAATTGATCAGATTTCATTCATAATATTAAATGGATTATTATCGGCATTAATTTGGGTAATAAAATAGCATGTAATGCATTGTGTACCTTTGCTTTAGCCACAGCCTCCATGTTGCTGGAGAGGTCATCGATCTCCATCTTGTATTCACTCTTTTCCTTCTCAAGCTTCTGCTTAACACGCTGGAGGTTGTCAATCTGCTCTCCCAGCTCAGCAACGCTGTCAGCCTGCTTCTTGCGAAGAGCAGCAGCAGTGGATTCATGCTGCAGAGTGGACTCCTCAAGGTCTCGACGGAGCTTCTGGAACTCAGCTTCACGCTTCTTGTTCATCTCAATCTGAGCAGAGGTGGCACCACCAGCCTCCTCCAGCCTCTCACTGATCTCCTCAAGTTCCCTGGAGAGGTCAGCTCTCTGCTTCTCCACCTTAGCACGAGCAGCACGCTCAGCCTCAATCTCTTCCTCCAGTTCCTCAATGCGGGCCTGTTGAATGTGGGTGAAATTTCTTTCAGTAAACTTTCATTTTTGATACACACATTAGGAAATGGGTGCAGTAATGTTTTTTGTAACAAAATATGTCACCTGAAGCTCCTTGATCTTCTTCTGAAGCTGAGCACCCATTGACTGCTCATCTTCAATCTTGCTAAGGAGCTGACTGGTTTCAAAGTCCTTCCTGTGAGGATTATAGACAAAATACATATAGTTCATGCAGTTGACATTCATTTCAAAAGAATGGTTGTTGTGCAAATTCAAAAAAGTACATTACTTTTTAATTTTCTCATCAGACTGCTGCTTGTCATTCTCAAGATCCATAACGGATTCCTGGGCCAGTTTCAGATCACCCTCGAGCTTCCTCTTGACTCTCTCAAGGTCCATACGCAGCTTCTTCTCTTGCTCCAGAGAACCCTCAAGCTGAACAAATAATATTTGTTCACATTTTTATTCATAATTTTTCAGAACAATCTTGCTTCTTCAATCAGAGTGTATTTGTAAACTTACATCATCCACTTGCTGCTCAAGCTTGGTCTTGGCCTTGGTCAGAGTGTTGACTTTGTCTTCCTCAGCCTGCAGGTCATCAAGAGTCTGCTGATGAGCCTCCTGAAGGGCTTTCTTTTCCTTGGTCAATTTAGCAAGGCTCTCATCCTGAGAGGCCATCTCCTCGGTCAGGTTCTTGACCTAAGTGTGCAAGAAAGATCTCGTCAATAAGCGCTAATCATTATCATTTTACTTGATATGATGGTCAGATTATTATTTACAAACCTTGTTCTCAGTGGCATGTTTCTCCTTCTCCACTTTGGCCAAGGTAAGCTCCAGGTCATCAATATCCTTCTTGAGCTCAGAGCATTCATCCTCCAGCTTTCTCTTTTTGGCAGTGAGCTCAGAATTGATTTCCTCTTCATCCTCCAGTCTCTCAGATGTCTCTTTGAGTTTGGCCTCCATCTGAATCTTGTTCTTGATAAGACCCTCACATCTCTCCTCAGCATCTGAGAGATTCTCTCCTTCCTAATCCATTTAATGCAAATAGACGTCAGCACACCAACAATGAACAACATGAAAAAGCACAACTGTCTGTTGATGTGTACTCACATTTGCTATTTGTAGCTGCAGATCATTTTTCTCCTGCAGAAGGGAAACCATCTTCTCCTCCAGCTCCTTCTTCTTGGACAGGGCAGCAGCCAAGTCAGTTGTCATTTTTTCATAGTTCTCCTTCATGTTTGCCAGCTCCTTCTCAGTTTCAGCAGACTGCAGCAGAGGCTTGATCTTGTAGTACACCTTCATCCATGGCCAGTGTTTCACATTCATGAATGAGCGGATATTGTACTGGATGGAATAGACGGCTTCCCTGCAGACAAGAAGTAGCTGTTATGGACAATGTTGTTTGTGATTTTTCATACCATCATTCAGAATGAGCTATTTTCAACATGCCTCGTCGCAGTCATCTTCACAAACTCCTTTCTCATGAGGTAAGCACGGCACAAAGCTTGAGTCATTGTGACCAGTGATGCCAGTTTTTCATCTCTCATCTCCTCAAGGGTACCCAGCAGACCGGCCTTGAAGAACACCTAAACAACCAAAAAATAAATTACAGGTAGGATGAACTGAGGAAGTAAATACTTCACATCATCTAAAACTCAGCATGGTCTGTCTGCAACGACCACTTCTGTAATGGTTGATTGAATAAATACAACAATTACTTATTTTCTAGACCCAACCTGTGTCGGATGCATTTTTCACTCACACGTTCATATGCTGTCATTTTTATCTATGCAGCTGTCCCAGAATCACGGCTAAAAAATGTGTTAGCTCCTGTCAGCTGCTAACAGCTAACAACTAACGAAATGTCCTCCTGCTGACATGAGAAGACACGCTCTGCCTGAGTACACGCTCAATTGAGTTTTTCATTTGCGAAGATGACTGTAGTTTACTGCAGTGAACACATTATTGTTCCCAGGACAACAGGACGCCTTCAGTCTCTAACCTTGTTCGTTTATGATCATTGCTGTAATGTTTGATTGAATAGTCCAAACTGAAGCAATTGTTGATCACTTGTGGCCACTACCGGCAGGTTAACAGTAGTGAGGAGTAACCACTGGAACCATTAAAGGTCCTTGAGCATTCAGTCATAAATTAACATTAAAAAAAACATTAGGGTGATGGGTCCAGCAGAATGCGAGATTAGCCGTAGACAGAAAGTCAAAAAGATGCAAACAACAATCATACTACATACTGGACTAAACAACTTAACCTCCTTGGTAATTATTCTTCGGTTAAATAAGGAAAGGAAAGTGCTTACCTTGGTGTGTCCAAATTTGTACTCATCATGTGGGACATCAATTGACCCAAGCAGCTTCTCTGAAGCCTTCTTGTTGTCCATGAACTGGCCTTCGGGGATGACACTGGCATTCAGCACCTTGTACCTTTCATGAGAGAATTAATGGTCATTTTGTGACCTTTCTATTTCAAAAGTCCACAATAACATTATATGAAAATATCCATTGATACCTCTGCTTGAAGTCAGCATAGGGAATTCTGCTAGGGAAACCTTTCCTGCAGATTCTGATACCCTCCAGCACACCGTTACACCTGAGCTGGTGGATGACCAGGAAGTTCTCCATCAGACCTGGAAAAAGTATATTTTTGAATTACTTCTTTGAATAAATAGACTCTAGAATTATGTAAACCACACCAACAAAAGCAAACCACTCCTCACAGACTCTATTGAGAGTATATGCTCTATGTACCTGGAACCTTTGTCTCATTGGGAATCAGGCAGCGCACAAAGTGAGGATGGGTGGCCCTCAAGTTAGTCATCAGCTTGCCCAAGTTCTCCTGTAGATCCAGATGTAACAATTGTGAGTTTGAGTATAAACTAAGGTTTATAAGATAAGTTTGCAATGTTAAACCTTACCCTAAACTGTGAAGACACAGTCTGCATAGAACCACCCTTCTTCTTGCCTCCCTTCTTGCTGCCACCAACCTCTGTTGATCATTTTAAGTAGACATGTTTTTTTAGAACGACATAACATTTACTTGAACACATGTTACAGTTCAAAATATACAGTATCTATAACATTAAAATGTGTTTTAGTTTACTGTAGCTACTAACATACCCTCAACTACAGGTGGATACAGAACAGGCAGCAGTTTCACAGAGGACTTCTGGTACAGCTGAATGACAGAATCATTCAGTGGATCCTTGTTCTTGTCCAGCCAGCCAGCGATATTGTAGTCCACGGTACCAGCATAGTGCACCAGGGCGAAGTGGGCCTCAGCCTTGCCTTTGGCGGGCTTTGGCTTCTCAAATGCTTTGTTTTTGCCAAGATGCTGGTCATACAGCTTGTTCTTGAAGGATGTGTCTGTTGCCTTGGGGAACATGCACTCCTCTTCAAGGATGGAGAAGATGCCCATGGGCTTGAAAAAAGTGGGAAGAAGTTTGTCATTAAGTTATACATTAAGTCAAATTAAGGACAATTATATCACAAAATGAATTGATTACCCTTTCAATCAGCTCGATGCAGGCAGCCAAGTCCATGCCAAAGTCAATGAACTCCCAGATAATACCCTCCTTCTTGTACTCCTCTTGCTCCAGGACAAACATGGTGTGGTTGAAGAACTGTTGCAGTTTCTCATTGGTGAAGTTGATGCACAGCTGCTCCAATGTGTTGAACTGCAAGGAAAAATAACCTCTTTCTGTTAATAAGAATGATTATGTCATTAAAAGTATTGGCTACTGAATTTTTTGAATTCAAGCTTACGTCAAAGATTTCAAACCCAGCGATATCCAGGACACCAATGTAGAACTGCCTTGCTTGTTTAGTGTCCAACATCTGGTTGATACGGATGACCATCCACAAGAACATCTTCTCATAGATAGACTTGGCCAGGGCAGGCACTGAGTTACTCACCTGAATAAAAATAATGATGTGATTTGATAAATTAACCGTTGTGTAAAATAATAGATTATTGGTGTTTTTTATTATCATTCTAATGAGATAAATGACACAAAAAAAATCCTAAATGAAAAAAATGCATCTAAGATTCAATTCAATTCATTTTTTATAGTCAAATTTGCCTCAGAGAGCTTTACAATCTTTGCACATATGACATCCTCTGTAGGGACCCCCCCCCCCCCCGTAAAAGAAACCAGATGGTGCTTCACTTATTCTAGATTCAGCATTCAATAGATACAACTTTTGAAAGTGGTAACATTGAACACTTACATGGCTTTCATTGTATCTAGTGAACCATGTAATACATTATTTTAGTAAAACTAATTTCAAATAGTAGGATACTGAATATTGATAATTCATGTTTACCTGAGGTACAGTCTGTCCCTTGGTGACATACTCATTTCCGACCTTCACTCTGGGATAGCACAGAGCTTTCAGCATGTCAGCGGAGTTCACACCCAGCAAGTAAGCAACCTTGTCAGCCTCTGAAAATAGTTCAGGGATTTCCATCATGATATGAACAGAAATCAGTGTGATTAAGAACTCTATTTTATCTTAATACTTTTGTTCCCAAGCTACTCACCCTCTGTGCCATCAGGCTCAGCCTGCTCCTCACGCTGTTTTTGCTTGAACTTCATGCTACCATGGTGGAGCACAGCACCAGTCATCTTGTAGATGCTCATCTTCTCTTCATTTGTGAAGCCCAGGATATCAATAGCATTCTGAATTCAAAAGATGTGTCCACACAAAACATAATCACTTTAGAAAATGCACTTAAAAGAGCAGTTTTGCATGTATTGCACAACATATATTTCAATAGTTTGAAGTGAAAATCACTCACATCAGTGGCTTCCAGCTCTTCTTTGTCATCAATGCTGGCCACAGTGATCTGACCCATACTGCACATGGGGAAGTCGTAGGGGTTGGTTGTGATGAGTGCCAAATCTGGTGATCAAAAAAGGTTACAAATGTAAATACTTTAGTTTCATATGAAAACAGTAGGTGAAATGTTGCAACATCTCAATCTGTTTACCAAGCAGCTCAGGTTTGTGGCCGGTCATCATCTGGAAGAAGATGTGGTAGCCTCTTTCAGCAGGAAGCTGGTATGTCACTCTAGACTTCTCCAGCAGATCTACAAATATTGTTTATAAGTCACAGCAAGGCCAATTTTCAATTTGAGTCAATTGTATGTACAAGGAGTATTATTACTTACATGTCTCAATATCAGCACTAGCCAGTTTGCCAGATGTGGCGAAATGGATTCTGATGAATTTACCCTGTTTGGAACAAAGATATTTTTAATATCCCTCTACATGGACAATCAGTAACAAGGCCTCTCACATGTGTAGAAATTGTTTCATACTTACAAAACGAGAAGAGTTGTCATTCCTCACAGTTTTGGCATTACCGTAGGCCTCCAGCAGGGGATTGGCTGCAATAATCTGATCCTCCAGTGACCCCTATAATCCAGTATTAGAAGCAATATCAGAAAATGACTTTGGAAAATGTTCCATTGGTAAAGAACCCTGAATTGTAATCATCAGGAACATACCTTTGATGTGTCCCTCTTCTTTTCTCCACCAACTGAGATTGTTGCAAAGTACTGGATGACACGCTTGGTGTTCACAGTCTTTCCAGCACCAGATTCTCCACTAGGCATATACACAGACTTATAAGAATTTGATCAAGATATTTGACTATCTTCAACAAAGTCAACAATTGTAAATAAACCAAACTTACGTGATCAAGACAGACTGGTTCTCCCTATCTGTTAAATAAGAAACAAAAATAATTAACAATGTTTCACTGCAACAGAAACCTCATATCATGATATATTCTACATTGTTGTGATTATAACTTACCAGTAAGCATGAACTGATAAGCGTTGTCAGAGACTGAGAAGATGTGGGGTGGAGCCTCCATACGCTTCTTGCCTCTATAGGCAGATACACATTCAGAATCGTACACTGGGAGCCACTTGTAGGGGTTCACAGTGGCACAGAACAGTCCAGAGTAGGTCTGAAAGTTATCATAGAGATTCAACAGTTAACATTATGTTTTCTAAAAATAAAGTCATTTTCAATAGTTCTCGTTCTCCTTAGATAGATTGTCTTACGTAGATCATCCATGCTGCATAACGCTCTTTGAGGTTATACAGCACAGAGGCTTCATTGAGATGGGTCATCATGGCCATGTCCTCAATCTTGTCATACTTGGGAGGATTCATTGGAAAGACTTCAGCTTCTTTAACTGTCCTCTCCTGAAACATGAAATTTGTCACAATGAGAACTGATCATACTGAATTCCCAGTTGGCTCTGACTTTATGATACCTACCTCCTCAGTGGTCAGGATTTTGACAGTGACTTTGTCACCGTCTTTCTTGATGATTGTTCCCTTCAAGTACAGCTCCTTGACATCGGTCACGTAGCAGGCACTCTTGGCATCAAATGGTGCATTTTGAGCTTCAATTCTCTCCTTCGCTGGCTTACGTAGGTAAATGGCAGCTTTGCCATATGTGGCCATCTCCTCGTCTGTACTCATGGTGGCGGCTTATGTCTGTTAGATAATTACAAAGGAACTGCAAGTTTACTTCTCTGAGGTAATAATATATATGAGTAATCATATTAATCTTTGTTAAAACAAATTTCTTCAAGTCATTTGACTGAACAAAACAGAATTACCAAGTTCTCTTAAATGGTCAACATATTTCTTTCTTTTGCTAATTAGAAATAGTTTTCCATACTGAGTTGATAGTGATTAGATTAACACTAACCTGCTTTTTTGACAAAATTGGATGACTTTGCAACTGAATGACTAATATTTTAATTCCATGTAATTTACATCACTTGAACTTTAAATACATAAACAAATCCACATTGAAACCATGTATGTGTATGTTTACAGGTGGTCTTCAACTTTACTTCCAATTTAAGGCTTATTCAGACTTCGTTGTTACAGAGAATACATTTGAACATCTTGAGTTTTGTCAAAATATTTGGATGAAAAACCGAATCTGAATCAGAAACATGGCGCCACTCATGGTGGCGGCTTATGTCTGTGAAGCAAGTCAAACAATAGCAATGTTTTTTTTTTCTGTTCATGTCGTTGAACAGTGCTTAAGTGCCTGGTGTTGTACTGAACAGTTAATACATTCAAACCAAACCATTGTTTTTGCACAATTACAAGTGGCCTTAAGCTTAGTAAAAGCCTCTCAGACCAAAAGGCTAACTGTCTATACTGCAATTGTATTATGTTGCTCTGTTCTGTACCTACAACATCTATTGCATGTTTTTTGGTCCAGGGAGAGAGATCCCTCCCCAATTGCTCTTTCCGAGGTTTCTTATATTTTTACCCTGTTGAGGGGGTCCGAATTGAGGGTCTAAGGACTTTGTTCTATGTCGTATGCTTTACAGATTATAAAGCCCCTTGAGGCAAATTTGTGATTTGTGATATTGGGCTATATACATAAAATGTACTAGATTTGACTGACCAACTCTAGTCGTTATTGAGTTCTAAATTGGAATCACAACACCTGAGGTCACAGATTAAACAGACAAATTTACATAAATAAAAAAGTAATCAATGGTAAAAGTTGTACATACCGTACTCTTTCCCTTTGTGAAAAAAGTGTTGTATTCCACAAACCTATTGAAAACAGAAGGATTTATTCAGTGCAGCAAACTAAAATTAATTGTTAAAATATAACTTACACATACTATATTATAAAGTCACGTGACAAATATACATTTCATCTTGTGCTAAAGGAAAGCACGAAGTGAATTGAAAAGGAATACATTTAAATGACACTATATTTTGTAAACTAATTTCTTAAAAGAGAAATACATTTAAATGGTACACTGCATAACAGTAGACCAACTCACCACAAGCAGGAACTCCACTGGTCTTCCACCACACTGTCTCAGGCTGTCATTGCACCCCTTATATTCAGTCTGGTTTGCTTACAAAGCAAACGTTCAAGCAGGTTGATGTGCCAAATATGGTGAGGATGACAGCTGAGTCTTGAAGCATTTGAAATATTTTGGTGGTTCTAAATTTGGGAGAATCCCTACCTTAAGTAAGCAACTTCTGAGTTCTTATTTTAAAACACACACACAGCAGATGGAATAGTTAATTAATTAATTTCACATGAGTACAATTTTAAAAATGTTTACATCCAACAGAAAGCTGTGGCGTTATCACTCACATCTTAAGGTGTTTGCTGATTGAATTAGAGATTATGTTGTGAGATTTTAAATTAATATTAGATATTTAAGATTTGATTGCTGACAGTCGGACAACAAATATATGAGAGGTAGTTGACAGTTGACACCAGGTCTTGAATTATTTTGTACTTGCGCTTGTTAGGTTTCTTGCCTTCAAATAAATCTGCATGTGAGTAGAGAGGAGAAAATTAGAGAACGATTTAGTTCTGATACAGATTAGGGGCACAGTTGTTTTGGTACTTGTTTTGACATGACGTGATGGTAAACTTAATTTTCAAAGATAATGGCATCCTTTATTGACTGAAGAAGCAACTCTTCAAATCAGAATAATATTGTTGTCACGTGAATTTGATTATTATGGGGATTTTATTGTGCTATATGTAATTATGTAAAATACCCAGATATGACTTCCAATGTTATCTTTTTTAATAACTAAATAAACTAAAAGTAAATTAATAATTGAGTGTAATTATCTAAAATATGATATCTAAAATTGCACATTTATTGTTGGCTTCTAAACAAACTTTCCATGACTTCACAGGAATTTCACTGTTTCCTTAAATGTAAATTCCAAGCCTAGTGATGTCTTCTTAGAGGAGATTACGTTTAATTTACAGATTGAGTGTGATTCAGTGATCCAAATGAGCCAGTTGCCAGCTAACTTGGGGTGCAATGAGGAACACTTGCTATGTCTCCGTGAGACAAGGGTGCTAGGGCCCCTCTGTCATACGATATCATGTAATTTGAGAAGTTTTAAATGTTGCTGTTTTGAAGTGAAAGAAGTGGGCATGTCATCAAAGAACGGGAGGATGCAAGGCTCGCTCTGGATTGGTTGACTGTATATTGATTAAACATAAACGGTGTTTCGACCAATATGGAATACTGGTTGAAACATTGTGGGAAATACTGTAAGTGTTAAAAGAAAAAAATGCTGCCCTGACGCTGCTTTGAGATTTGCCTTGGATGTCACAATATGTCCTTATTGGTGTACTGATATGGAGCTATGTCAGGCGAGAGAAAAACTAATAACAAATGATAAAGTGAAATAGTTAAGACACATCAAGAACAGTGAAAATGCATCACGCCTCTCTGTGCTATCTCATTGAATACAATGTTCACTAAATGGTGCCATCTGCTGCTTTGGGGAAATCAACACATTTGCTAATTGTCAATATAAATAATTATTTGATGTTCAGGTAAGGGTTGGCCGCCAGTCGCAGTGAGCAAGCAGCTGTTTGATGGCTCAAAGCAAAATACACCCACTCCAGGGTTTACCTTACTTGGTCAGATACGATGCTCATGCTCTTTAGGCTACTTTGAAAAGAAAGTGGTCAAAGCTTTTCCTATTCATTTATGCTCCCCAAGCATGATGACTATGTAACTGAATTCAGAAATAATTTACGGAAATAATTATTGCATTTAACAAAAAACAGGCGTAACTGACAAAATGTATTAATTGATTAATCAATTAATTAATTCAAATTCGTGGTGGCTCCTAGTGGTCCACAGGGGAGCCACTGTTGTACAACAGCTTGCCTGTGTTGAGAGCAAACCCATGAATCATTCATTTTTGTAATGAATGTGTTCGATTTGTTTTTGTTTTTTATCACGTTTTTCTTGTAAGCTTACACTTGGTGTGCTGCATCTATAATTACGCCAACTCCATGTAATTAGATAGGTGTCAATGTAGTGAGAAGGAAGAGAGAGGCTGCGAGGTCAGAGGTTAGGCAGCGTGGTGGGGGTGGGACTGGTGAGGCACAAGGACAAGACAGTTGCTGAATCTTCTGTAAGAGGCGAATCTGCTGAGGAGTCACCAAAGTGAGATAGCATGAGCGTAGAAAAGCTTTGACCGCATATGGTATAATCTATTTTTGTCTCAAAAAGCGAGGATAAAAAGGATTGCAGACAGCTCATCAAGGGTTGAGAGATGATGAGCAGATAGATGGGGCATCTTTTTGGTTCGGTCTTCCTCAGAGCCCTTCTGTGAGCATTTGACTTGAATTGCGGTTATCCTTTTTTTGCTGTGGGGCAAATCACATCGTAGACCTCTAGTATGTGTTAACACAGGTGGATTAGATTTAAACTGGATAGCTGCAAAAATTTGAGCCATAGCTCAAGAGTCTCCTCTACCTCTTGCAGTGGATGCTGATTGGACTGCGGCTCCTCAGCGAAACAGCACATGGCGGACTGCCAGCAAGTGTTGAACATGTGCCTGACAGTGTATCCCAGTTCTATTGCAAGCATTGGCTTTTTGCATATAGCTTTACTGAATTAATCCTTTCGGATGCAGGATGTAACTCACACACATCTCTTTGTAACTCACTGGTCCATCTGGCCCCGAACCACTATTATAGCTTTGCGACCCTGTGTGCTTGATTCATGTAATCATAATGGATATCTTGCTCTGTAAGAGCAGACTGATCTGCTGAAGAAATGCCCCCCCCCCCCCCCTACACACTTTCTTTTATTGATAAAATGACTAAAACATTAACACAAGACATTGAACAGGATTCACTCAGAAACAAACCCACAGGCAACCACAGTTGACCGAAGAGGAGACATTTTTAATGACGTATTGACGTTTAAGTTATAGACAACAATACAGACAAACTATGATATATTTTAATAGTAACAGAACAGAAAAAGTAAGTCGAGAAATAATGGAGATGGAAAGACAAATGATGAAATAGGAAAAAGAAAATACACAATTAATGTATTAAACTAGAATCCCACATTTCTCATTAAAATTGTCGCCTAAACCTAAGGGGCATTCTGGCAGAAATCCCGCGGTTACCGCTGCTGCGCAAAAGTGAAACCAAAACTGTATGCGTAGCTCCCTTTGGTTTCGTTTTGAAATAAAAGATACTCTGGCTGCCGAGGCATGCAGTCTACGACAACAGTTGTTGGTGAGTGCTTTCTTTTTATTGATATCAGCATTATCTAACTTTTAAACGAATTGGAACTGCACCGTTTAGTGCAGTCTAGAGTCTGTGTCTGTAGGGCTGCAGATGAAAGACTCATCACACTGCGATGCTAGAAATTATTTCAGGTCAGGCTTGAGGGACACTTCTTGTCCTTGTGGATTTTGTCCTACAATTCATTTACACTGAAGGCATCAAAAGCGTTATGGCCGTCCAAAACGAAAATAATTACCAGAGATTAAACCGTGCCATGAACTATCATGATCAATCAGCACTAAAAAGTACTGCGTAAAACTCACGTGCCTATTAGGGTGTATGTTGTCGGACATACAACGTTGTCTGTTTCTGAATAGTGATCCATTGAATCTACTTAAATTTGAATTTAATCTAATACATAATATAAAACGTAACCCCCATGAAAATAGACAATATTAGAAGGTGAGTGAGATTCATGTAAAACCAACTAGGGCACGTGTTT
Source organism: Leptoclinus maculatus (assembly GCA_032191485.1). Taxonomy (NCBI): domain Eukaryota; kingdom Metazoa; phylum Chordata; class Actinopteri; order Perciformes; family Stichaeidae; genus Leptoclinus; species Leptoclinus maculatus. Next base: position 6,967,990 of record JAVDOI010000007.1, read on the forward strand.
GAAACGTTTCCTGACTAATTTAAACAATAATGTAGGTGGCTCCCCAGCAGTTTACATAGGTGTTATCTCGTTTTGTATTATGTTTTCCCAGTCTTTGATGTGTGGGCCTGTGTGGGAATTTGAATACATGTGCTTGTGCTCATGTTTGTTCATTTGTTTATCAGCTGATGGAGTCTGACCATGGATAAGGGGGTTGATCCCGACTGCGAAAATGTGAATTCCGTCTTGGCTCAGGAATCCTCAGAACTGCTCCGCATCCTTAGCAGTCAGTCACCCGCAGTCATCACGAAATTGTGCCAGATGATGCCCAGCGATGCCGGTTGGAACATCAACCTGGCCTCCACTAGCCCCTCTGCAGCAGCAGTAACGGAACACATCCAAGCCGTGTTGGAGTACTTCAAGGTGGCTAACGCTGCAGATTGCCGCAACTTCCTTCAGAGCATGTGTATCCTGTGTGAGAACATCCCCATGCACCTGGAGTCCAGGCTCATGTCAGTGGCTGGATGTGAAAACAGTGAGTAGAAAAATGACGCTCTGAATGTTACTATTGAGAGTTTACAGTTCGCTATGTGAGAGCATCCTGAGTCACCTACAGTCCAAAACTCACTTCAGTAGTCAAATGGCCTAAGTCATTAAAGGTAATGCTTAGACACAAGGCAGGAATGATGTCAAATGAAATATAAGGTATTGTAAAGGGGTAATTTAGCAAAAATGACACAGGGCATGAATTGTGGCTGCATTTCTCTCTCTGGACTGAAACGAAAGTGTTTAATGGAAAACCCCTTCTATTGCAGCACCGACTGGGGTGTGGCCAGGAGAGCAACCCCACAGTGCCCTAAGTATTTCACCAGTGCTGCATTTACAAAGACTCTTTGTTCCACAATAAACTAAATAAGAGCCCAATCAGTGTAATAGCAACATTCAACAGCGTAAATTAAATGCTATCTTCTTTTCGGCCAAACACTCTGTTCCCAACGCAGTTATTGTTGACTTTGTGCTGCTGCAGTGTATTTGCATATTGAACACACCCAATGCAGCTCCCAAAATGAAAAGTGGTTGACCAGGAACGTGACACAACTTTGATATGGTGTAAGGCAAATTATCCAGTTGTCTGTTGTGAAAGGTGTTTCTTCTACTGTTGTTTCATTGTCTTTATTATTATTATTATGTCTATAGTGAAGCGCCCCGCAGCAGATAATGACAAACCAAAGAGGAAAAGTGAAAGTAAAAGGCAACAGTGGGGAGAAGCAGCAGCAATTAGCATACAGTATTTTCAGAAAATCGTATGACTTTTGTTTCACTTTGGGAATCCCTGGCCTTTCCTTTTTTTTTTATTCATCACTAGATGATTTAGAAACTAAAATTGAGAGCCTAAGAATAATGGCAACACATGCAAGATTCTTGCAGCACACTTGATAGCGTTAGTCATTTGGGATATGTTATAGTAATACTGGTATTTTTTTATGTACTGTATGGTTTGTATGTTTTTTTCACTGTAGGTGTTTGGGAACATTCCAGTCCCAGTGTCATGGATGGGAAGTCGTCATCGCCACCTTCAGAGCAGCTCATCAAACGCCCACGGATTGGTAGAACATACATACACACAATGCTTCAACGTTGTTACATTGCAGTTACAAACTAACATGGCAAGTGGCCATTTACTGGTCAGAATCCATGGGTTTATTAAGAGAAGTGGATACAGTGTGGCAGAGAGCAGATGTAAAAAAGCATTTTCCCTAACAAAGGTTTGTCCTTAAACTGTCGCTGTAAAACTGCTAACAGGTCACATCAAAAATCACACAAGGTCATTCGTTTATTTTCTGTAATATTTAAATTTAATATTTGCAAGGCTTTCTCAGAGTTTTTTTAATTTTGCATTTCAGTGTAAAGTAAACCGTGTGGGCTGACAGGGCCAGAGAAAGAGACACTAAATCACAAATGTCATGAGTTACATAGAAGAAACTAGAGGTCGACCGATAGTGGATTTCTAAAGGCCGATATGATTACGATAGTTTGGAGATGGAAAAACCTGTCAATTAATCTGCCGATACACACTGTGTATTCCCACTGTCTCTCCCTCTTTAAATGGAGCTTCTGTTACTTCTATTGCGTGTCCCGTTGCATTGTTAAATGCCCATCTTACAAACCATTAATGTTTTATGCATATTCATGATATGAAAGTGTGCAAACTCACTTCATAAATGGATAGTTAGATAGATTATTTGGAAGAGAGAATGCCAAATTGCTAAGTAAGTTGACAAAGAGCTTATAGTGTTGCATTATATATATATATATATATATATATATATATATATACTTTTGTGGGGAGAAACAAACAAAAAACTGGTCAGATATGACTGCTTTCTTTTTTTATTTATACATTCCTTAATGACAGATGTTAGGACCTGGACGCTTTTTCTATTCACTGCAGGCAGTTCAAGGGTAGTGGCAGCATATCATCTGATGTCAAAATCAGGAAAGAGATGAGGAGTTTTGTTTTTAAACGTCATTTTGAACTTAGCCATGTTGTTTTTAAAAAGGTGACTTTTCAGTATGAAACGTATCACTGTTCACTTGGACTGCAAAGGTTAAGTCCACATTTTCTCTTCTTAGAGTTTTGATTGAGTGAAGAATCTCTTTCTTAAAAAAGTTATCTCTGACATAGTCTACATTGAAATACGTTAGTGTCAGTCTGTCAAGTGTTTATGGCTGGAGTACACAGCAGTAAAGTCTGGGCATGAAGCACTTGCTCTTCTTTGACAAAGTTATTTCTGTAGTAAAGTGTCGCTTGCTACCAACATCAAGACGTAACCATAAACTAACCACCTACTAAAATCCAAGATGTTTGCATTCCACAGTAATGTTGGGTTAATTGTGGGAGCAAACCAGGCATCTTTACTATGCTGCTGTTATTGAGCATCATATTACCAGGCTGAACCAGTTCTCATGTTCAGTGCTCAGCCAAAACCAGTCCACTCAAATGACCAACAGCCAACTCCCTCTGCATGAATTGCAAATGCCAAGCAGCTAATTTAGTTTTTTTGTAGTTTTCTGTTTTAAAGTCATTTTATTTGCCAGACACACACAGACCTTTTCAAACCAAATAATCAGTTTTCTTCTTTCTAAATGTTGATTGTTGAACATGGTAAAATAACTTTGTTACATATGAACAGGAAGTTATCTGTTGAAACTGCAAATAGATATATAGAAAAAAAATAAGGAACCACCAAGTGTGTCTCAACTTTGCACTTCCTCAAGAAGATTGAGCCTCATTCACAGAAGAAATATCTTCTTAAAACCCACTTAAGCCAAATCATGTTTCATATTTCAGAGAATCTGGATGATAAGGGTTCTGATTACGTAACGAGACAGACAAGTCTGCTACACGGAGACAGACGTGAACGAAAGGCCCATGATAAAAATGGCGACCGCAAAATCTAAAGTGTAGGTGCGTTGGACAGCTAAGATGGAGGAAAGGCTTGTCTATATGTGGCAAAAATACGACTGCCTATTACAGCAAGTTCTCGCACCCTGTCCATTTTGTTTCCATCTGTTTCCCAGTGAGGTCATGTGTGGTGCGTTGCTCTCTCTGGCACAATAGTTTTAATAATATCCTGTAGTGTGTGATGCCCAACTGTTTTCAAATCCTGAAGTGTATGTATTTAAGGATTTGAGAGAAGAAAATCTGTGAAGATTCTGTTCGTGATGCAACCCATTTTCAAAATCGGTTGGGAATTTGAAACTCCTGTAGTCTGATCCTGGCTTTACTCAGTTTTCACGAAGATTCCTACATTCACCAAGGTTTTCTTATTCAGGATTTATTCTTAGGTACAAACAGAATCTACGCACACTCAAGAGCAAACTCCCGCATTTTAGTGCTGAATTGTTGTGCAAAATGATTGGTTATGTCACTTTACGAGATCAATAAGATTCATCATTATCAGAACACAGGTGCAAATAGTTCTGTGATTTAAGAAAACATCGGGACTCTGACGTAGACCTTACTTAGAACCTCTCTCAAGAACAACAACAAAAACAATTTGAAAATCAGTGAATGAGGCCCAATCATTTTTACTCCTCCCTCTACAAATAATGTGTTTTATAATGTATTGTACACACAGATTACTGGACGCAGTACATTGCTGCAGTGACGCATTTACTGCAGAGGAGGTGGGAGCGACTCAGTGAGCGCCTGGTGAATGAGGTCCAGCTGGAGAACGTGTGGGTCATGCTAAGAACGGCAAACAGAGCTAGGGACAGACCCGATCAAACCCCTGGATCAGCAGACAAAGGGGGCAGAACACCAGGTAGGATTGACTTCCTCTTTTTGTACATCAAAAATCTGCTGAATTTATTTGAAAATCTAATCTTTTTTTCAAGTGGAAGTATTTCAAAATACATGAAAAAATTATATGGGTGAGAAAAGAGGTGGGGACACTCAACCTAGATAGAAATACGTCTCTTATAGTGCAATTTGGTCATATAGACACGACACTGTCTCATGCATGATTTAAGTCTGCTCTACATTTAATGAACACATTTTTTTTTCACTAAACTCAGAGCCTGATGGGGATTATGGGTCTATGGATTCCAGAGTGACATTGGAGACCTTCCTCCAGGGATGTGCAGGGAAGGTGACAGTTCTTGTTGGCCCGGCTGGATCAGGAAAAACTCAGCTGATGTCTTGTTTAGGACAACAGTGGGCACATGGACTAGTAAGTTTACATTTTTGTCATCAGCATTCAATAGGTTTTTTTGTACATATTTTCATCATAATCTGGGATATTATGTGCCAATCTGCTGGATTGAATTGGGTCAGGGTTTATCACATTATTATTACGAAGAAGAAGAAGAAGAAGAAGAGAGATATTTGGGTTAATATAAAAAAATATTTGAGTTTCAAACTTCTCTAATCTATTGAGATCTGTGCAATCCAACTCTTGAGTCAGGTGAAACATTTGGGCTAAATGTCACCTGGAAACTATTTCTGACACATAGTGTTGTGAGCAACTGAACCATGGACAAGCAGCAACCAATTCCACTGCGAACCCCGAAAGATGTTCCACATTAGTGTCGGTCCAGAGTGTGAAAAATGGTTTGTAGCTCCAGAGGGAGCTGTGTGAAGTCTGATAAATTGCCTCAAGTTATGTCACGGGAATCTAAAGGGTGTTTAAATCCTTTCCAAACCTTTTTATCACAGTAGAAACACATTTAAAGGTTTCCTTTGGAGTGGAGTTAAGTTTTGATCAAACTTAACTGAATGTATACATTTAAATGTAAGCTTGCTTCAGACTAAAGCTGTAGCTGTATTCATTTTACATCAGCACTCAATATGAAAGATACTCTAACCTCAAGCAGAGATGAGGAGCAAGCTATAGAAGTCTGGTAAGCTCACTTCTTTTTCTAACTCCAAACTCCCAGTTCTTTTCATTTTCAAACTCGTAGTCTCCAGTGTCAGCCAATTTCGCACAGCCCCCTCTGAGGCCACAAAATACTTTTTTTCACATATGCAGTAGTACTCCACAAGACCTGTAAACAGACTTTGATGTGTAAAATTGGTGGAGTCCCCCTTTAACTGTTCCTCCTCTGCTTGGTTCATTCTCTCATTTTGTCTTTAGTTCATTATCTTAATGTTTCTGTTTCTATCCCCTTCGCTCTTAAAGGGCCCTATCCCTTCATCTTACCTGTTTGTCCTGCTGGAGTTTCGTCAGCTCAACGTACTGTCCCACCCTCTCTCCCTGTCTGAGCTGCTATTCCGACACTACGTCCCCATGCAAGAGGGTGACCATAAAAAGGTATGCAGGTAGCAATGCTAGAACAGTGCCTTCATTTGTCAGGACTTTTCTGATGTTAAATGTGAAAGTAACAGCATAGAACATTTTGTATAAAAGCCACAGCAGCTCTTTACTAATATCAATGTTCAGACTGCTCTCAGGTTAATTGGTAGGTCATAAGGGGCTGTATTCATAAACCTGAGTAGTGCCAAGAACCGGTCCTGATAGTAAAATATACATTTCTAAAAATGTCCACTTGAATTTAAAATAAAACTAGAAGGGCACAGGCCTCTGCCAGGGATGTTTCTATAAGTGTAAAATAAGGTGTGAATCCGCCCCATGATTCTGATCTGCTCCAAAGTTCAGTGGGTTCTTCCTTGGCCTATGCTATACCCATCCACCAAATTTTTAATGAAAATCAGGCTTGTAGTTTTGCTACAAGCTGGCAAACAAACATACAAATAGAACCGAAAACATAACTTCCTTGGCGGAGGTAAATAAACATTGTATAAAGGAAAGAACTGTGTAGTTTTGTAAGCAGAGAAAAAAGGAGATGAGAGCAGGAAAAAAAGTTATTCAGACTGAATTACAGGAGTCATGTAGTAGAGTGCTACAGACAAGGACATACCAAATAATACATTCTGAATGTGTAATTGGTGATGGTGCCTTAAATATTATTGGTTTCCATTAGTAGTACAGTCAGAGGACTTGTGTAAAGAGACTTTAGAGAGGGTTGATTATTTTAAACCATGTGTTCCTAGGATTTTGTCTTGAAAAGGCAAGTAGACCACACAGTGTAACAAACAAATAATAGCCTCAAATGTCACAAGGTGAACTAATACTTTTCCACTGTTGTTTAGACATTCCTCATATATTTCTGTGTTCTGAGCAGGAAGCCATTGTGGATTACCTGCTTTCCAATCCAGAGCAAAGCTGTTGGGTGCTGGATGGCTATGACGAGTTTCACAGCAAACTCACCAAACAAGATGTGAAGATAGAGCTATTGGACCCAGCAAAGCCTTTACCTGTAGCAGACCTCATATCAGGGCTGTTAAATCGTCAGCTTCTCCCAGGATGCACTGTGATGGTCACCTGTCGTGTACGCGATGTCCTCGATTTGGAAGGCATATCAGATAAAATCGGGCAGCTGCTGGGTTGGGACTGCCATGAGATCAAGCAGTATGTGGATAACTTTTTTGGTAAAAAAGGTAAAAACATATATTTGCTGTTCTGCATAGAGATAAATTTACATTCATCTATCTATATGCTTAATTCATAGAGATAGACCAATGTAGATTTAATATATACTGCAGTTTCTTTGAGTGCAGGTTGGGTGCATAGTTTGAGGTCCATCCATCCATCCATCCATCCATTATCTATTCCCAAACTGGTACACATACCACTTGTGGTACGCAAGCTCCTGTTTGGTGGTATGCAAGAGTCTTGCTAAAAGACCTAGCAATTGCATTGAAAGTGGTCCAAGTCCTTAAATTAAAACCAAAAAATATATTTAAATAAATATAATTTTAATACAGAAACAGTTATTCATTACATATTTACATTAAATTACAATGATATAGAAATTATTTGTTATTCATTTCAATATTTTAGAAAATAAATTTGGTTGCATGTGACGTCCGACATATCATGAACTAGTAGCGCTAGCTGTTGCAATGATTTGAACCCTTCAGTCATTGATTAAAGCATCAAAATGAAAAGATGTTACCAGGCTAGCTACAGCAATCTGGGATTTACCATCACAGGGCCAGAGGAACAGTAGAGGCTGTAAATAGGCAACGTTTTTTGCATTTACATTTTTATTCGGCCAAACACACCAACACCATACACAGATACAAGGCGAAGTGGCTCTTTCATTGTTTCATTGTTGATATCTGTGGTGGGAAGTGGTAATTAGGAAGTTTGGTTTGATACATAGAGGTACATGGTCCTAAAAGTTTGGGAGCCTCTGACATTGGGCGAGAGGCGGGGGACACCCTGGACCTGACATATTTGTTCATACTTTCTCCCGTTTTCTCATATGAACTCCGGACATTGTATTCTTCTGGTTTCGTTCCAGTGATAACGTCATCAACATGCCCACTTGCTCGCTGTGAATTCTCTGGACAGGGCAGCTTTATTCACACATGGCCTCAGTTAGACATTACACAGACTTTGTTCTAGGGAGCAGCCAGGGTAAAGTCTGAATAATGTCCAGTCCGAATGATTCGGACATTTGCATTGTCACATACAGCTTCTCCGGGTAATAACTACATAAGTTCAGGGTTGTAGTGCATGTGTGAAAGGGACTAAAGAGACAGGCAACCACTCACACTTACATTCACACATACGGCCTATTAAACTAACCTGCATTTTATCTGGACTGTGGGAGGAAGCCACAGGTCCCGCAGGAAACCTAGAATACATAAACCTAAAACTTGATTTATCAATACATGCATCACCGTGCTGCCCCTAGTTTGGCAAACTGTAGCTTAATGATGTAACTGTATACTATATGCTGAGTTTTACAGTATTGTTGTTGTTTGGGTCACTTGGTTTATGTTCAGTAATTATTTTCTTTCTTTTGTATAATACTTCTAAGTCCCTTCAAAACATTTGACATTTCAATATATCAAAACCAGTTCGGAAACAATTGATTTAGGTTGAACTCATATAATGCAATTCCCTTTGCATTTTGAAATTGTCCTTGCACACACACACACACACACACACACACACACACACACACACACACACACACACACACACACACACACACACACACACACACACACACACACACACACACACACACACACACACACACACACACACACACACACACACACACATGTGTTTTAAGTTATTGCAGTTGACCTCTGCTCAGCTTGAAGTCAAGCTGAGCTACAGCATGCTAAGTATTACATAAAATCCCTAAACTTCATGTAATTATCATCAAAACAAGAATCATAATGGGCAATAAAACAGGAGAGTCTGGGATATGCCAATCACGACCTGTCTGAACACGCCCACACAGTTATAGAATAGGTCTGATAAGGCAAAATAACAACACATGTGTGGGTCTACCTTTCATTTCTATGGGCTTAAACTAATATATGTCTCAATTGCAAAGGTCACTCAGCAAACAGAGCTCTTGGGGTGCAGGCAGCAGAACTCCTTCTTTCCAGTCGACACCTACTCGCCATGTCATCCCTCCCTGCTCTCTGCAACATCTGCTGCATCTGTCTGGAGCATTTACTGCTGCAAAGTAGAGACTCAGGGAGGACGCAGATACCAAAAGAAAGCGGAAGTGAGACAAGGAGACAAGCCGGAGAAAAAGAAGAAAAAGGAGAAAAAGGAGTACAGGTTCCACAAGGAGAAAGAGGAGAAGAGGGCAGTAGAGGAGGGAGTTATGTGCAAAGGGAAAATCAAGGCGGAGGGAGTGAAGACGTAATAATGGATGGAACAAACAGAGCCCAGCTACCTCTCACACAAGCCCAGATACCCTCCACCCTCACCCAGGTCTACCTAACTGTTCTCGGTGCCTTTCTGAGCCATGACCTTGATACAAGAAGAAACAGTGATGATTTGAATACCATGAGACTTCCACAGAGGTGAAGGCTGAGTAGACACGTAACATATTACCACAATTTTACTGCGCTGACACACCATACAAAACATATAATTTCAATGAATTCATGAATGTTAAGTCAGAGCTTCTTCATAAACCATTTAGCGCAAGGTATTTCGTATTTTAATGATAGACTTAGTTCTTACTCACACAGGCTCCGCCCTCTACTAGACTATGGGTGATACTCTCCAGTCATGAGCATGTATTAGCCCACTGAAATTTGTTGCCGGGTTTATGGTCTCCACTGCTAGTTTAAAGTTGTCTTCAATACAGCATGATGTTCCCATTTAGAGTAAATTTGACGATAAAGCAGGGTATGCTTTAGGGCGGGCTACCATGTGATTGACAGGTTGCTACCGCTACCAGAGCCGTATACAAGATCGTTTTGCACTCCTCCGCAGTCCAAATATGGTCACTTCCGTTCACTGGTTGCAAAAAGTCAAGATGGCGATGGCCGTATTCCAGGATGGCGACGGAAAAAAGGCAGAACTTGAAGGCTTCAAAACCTCAGTTCACAAACGAATGGGTGACGTCACAACGACTGAGTCCACTTCTTATATAGAGTCTATGGTTTTATCAGAATGGATGGACAGGAAACTAAGACTGGATAACTTCTCCAGCTCTGCAGTATCCCTCCTCCGTTTATGGGCTTCAAGGAGGTGAATCTATCCTTTCAGAAGGAGATGTGTTATCTCTTAGCAGAGATCCACGATCAGTTACAGAAACAGGCTGTATCTGTCGTCTCCATTCACAACACACAGAAAGGGTTTTGCTCCGCGTACTTCCTCGTTCCCAAGAAGTTAGGAGATTTCAGACCCATTTTGGATCTCCTCATTTCTAAACCAGTGCATTGCCCGCAAGATGTTTTTGCGGGCAATTCGGTTTTGCAATTCGGTTTTGCCATCTTCAGCTTTGCCTTGGTACAGGGATACCTTTAACAGATGTGTTGACACGGTGCTTCAGCTGCTGCGCGGCCGAGGCAGGAGGGTCTTCCTTTATTTCATAGACCTCACCTTCATGTCTAAGTCCAGAGAACGCTATGTTCCACACAGCCCAGTTTATCTTACAACTTACCAAGTTGGGGTTCATAATCAACTGGAAGCAACCCCCTGCCACACAAACAGGTGGAGTATCTTGGGGTTATGCTTGACTTGTGCAGGCTGCACTGTTGGACCAGAGACGGACGGCCCTACTGCCAGCAGTCTGCAACTGCTGCGAGGTGTAATGGTGAAAGCACTGACTGTCATGCTGATAAAAAATTTCAGTGGGCGAATGCGTGCTTGTGATTGGAGGAGAGTATTACCTATAGTGTCCAGTATCCGCCTGTGCTGATAGAACTAGGGTTACAATATTGTAACCTTCATTCATTTCCCCCAGTTTTCACTTTCATGTGATCTTTGATCAGTACTAATGCAGCAAATATTTGTTATTTGTTTTCATGTTATCATTTGTTTTCTCTCTCTTTGTGCAGTATTGTGAGTCAGCATCGATCTGAGTTGTGCGAGCTGAGTCAGCTGGCCTGGAACGGCTTAGAGGACAGCAAGATCCTCTTCATGGAAGAAGACATTTCTCAGGATGTTTTGGAGTTTTCAATCAGGACAGGGCTCTTCTCACAGGTCAGACTTTGCTATACAGTATGCGTGAATGTTCTCTACATAGCTGGGGGTAGTCATATTCAGATTGTCCCATCATCAGCCTGTGACATTGCCATTACCCGGTTCGATAGCAGGGGGGGGGGGGGGCATGGACAGCATTGAAAAGGACTGAGCGCCGCTTCGCTCGCTGTGTGTGTAGAGAAAGCGAGCCAAATATTGTATTATTACAAACCTCTCCTGGCTAAAGTCACCATGGTTGGAATATCTGCTCCTCTGTGTAGCATGAACAACCATAGTTAGAGCCTCTGTGGGCATATACAAGTGATGCAACAGGAGCAGCGCATTAAAAGTTGTGGCTAAAAATGTAAAAACGTGTTATAGGTTTGAGTTCTGTCGTCACAATGCTACATTAATAACCACAGCTACAGCTACATTTCTAAACTGGTATTATTTTTTTGCCTTGCTTGCAGAATGGGTCAAGGAATGGTAACCCTGATATTCATTGTTTCCAGAGAATGAGTTGAAATAACTTTGGTGTAGCTGAAAACTTTTGGTCTTGTTAGTGACATAATAAATACTATGTTTGTGCATATCGTCAGGTGGAGCTCAGACGTGAGGATGGGATGCTTGTCAACTCCTACTGCTTCACCCATCTGACTTTACAGGAGTTTTTGGCTGCACTCAGAATCATGACAAGTTCTGATGTTAGTGACACGCAGCTCAAGAAGAGGTAGGGAACTGAGTTCAGTGAAGCCAAATGGAACGCTGCTCGGTCCTGTACATGGAATCAATAATAATTACAATTAACTATTGTTTTATTTAGTTTGTGCCTGTTGACAGAATCACCAAATTACCAAATAAGCGATTCACTGAAAAATGGATCCGTAGCATGTACTGTATGGCCCCATTTTCTTTATTTTGTTAATATCAACACCAAGCTTTGCACTTCTTCCTTTGAATTAAACCTCATCTGTTTACACCTGTCCACCCACCATCAGGTCAGGAAAAGTCCAACTTGTTTATGCAGTGTGTGCACTGTCACCCAACTAGAACCATGTAACCTAAGCTTGATAAATCAAGTTTTAGGTTTATATATGTACTGTATACACACACACACACACACACACACACACACACACACACACACACACACACACACACACACACACACACACACACACCTAAAGCTCACCTTAATCAATTATCTGGATAACGACACAAGGTGCAGAGTAGTATAGAAATTTAGCATATAATGTAACACTCTACCAGGAACATATCAGGAATAACCCTGTCAGGGAACAAGATGGACAGTGTAAATTGAGCACAATATGACCTTTCTCCATAAAAGGAGGCCAGGAATTCACTGATGCATGGTCCAATGACAGTAGTGGAGGCTCGGGGGGCCAGCAGAGGTGGGGGTCACTGACAGCAGACGTCAAACAGCAGGAGGCAAACACCTAATAAAAGCCTTTCTGTTAACGGCCACATTATAAATTAAATTAATGGTGTGTTTCTTTCTGCATATTATTGTCAGATTGACAGAGTGTGTTGCTACTACTTCACCAGTGAATTGAAAGACAAATCGGCAGGACTAACCGACTAGCTTGAAGTCTATACTTCATTTAATCAGCACTTTTAAACACACAACCTGAATGGGGTTTTTTTAACTGCAGAAGTGTGTTGTTTTTACCAATTATTGTTACTAAAACCCTATTTATAGCCCTGTAAACACACATTTTAAGTTGCTTATAACCAGTTATTTCGTCGCAAGCTCTTTGTGATACCAGAGAACACAAAATCCACATTAGGAGCAACTGTCAGAACTGTCCTCTATAGCTGCACATGCTGACTTTGCTCTATCTTTTTCCCCACTGCTCTCTCAGATTCAGTCTGAGAACTCGCTGGACGACCAAGTCAGACCAGAGGACAGTCTTTACTGACTCCCTGCATCTGTTTGTATGTGGTCTGGCCTCCCCATACTGCACTCCAGCCTTAGTTCAATTAGCCAGCACCCCTGGTGGAACAGGAGGCCAAAATTGGGTCCAAAAAAGACAAACCCTTGTTCTGAAACTGCTAAAAAACCTTTGTCACAACAACACCCTGACTGGACCAAAGGTGAATTCTGACAAATGTATAATTTAACTTTTAACCCTGCTCTTTCCTTACTGATCCTTCATTCTCACATATCTTCCCAGATATTGGAGCTTTGCCACTGTGTTCAGGAGAGCCAGGACCAACAACTAGCTAAGCAGGTTGTGGGTACGAGACCCACCTTGGAGCTGCGCAACATCCGGCTACTACCTAATGATATTGATGCTCTGGCTTTTGTAGTTAACTCAGTAGGTGATCATGGCATTGGATTGGACTTTGGAGCATGCTCAATGGAGACTGAGTGTTTAGATGTCCTGCCCAGGTGTCAGTACATTCACTACCTCAGGTAAGTCCACACAAATACTCACACAAGCAAAACATACATGGCATCAGCACACGCCTACACACACACACACACACACACACGAAAAATCTGAAATATTTAAATTTAAATTTAAAATGGCTTCAGAGGCTAAATTTGCTCTAAATTCATATTATATGGACCCTTGGGGGATTTTCACATTAATAGACGTCACTAGTTATGTAAAGTGTTAACAGTCAAAATGTTAACACCTAGCATTTGGGCATGCAAGGCTAGGAACTATTTTTATGACCAAAGGCATAGTGCACTTGAGCAGTTTGTAACTGCCCTTGTAACATTATGTAAACACTGAGGCGAAGGGTGTTGAGCTTTTGAGAATCTGAAAACCTATGTTTGGCTTCCGGACGTTTAGAGAGCAGTTGAACAGCAGTGGTGAGTGTGGCTTTGCCGTTACCATTCCTCAGCTGATTGGCCACCTGTCCCACATACTGTGAATCTAACTGAAGCTCTTTATTTCCTGCTGTGTTCCCATGGTTGGCTAAGTCTCTTTCCATTGAGTTTTTTTTTTGTGTGTCAATACATTCATTATTAAAACATTTGCTCATTTCTGTGCCCCATCCCTTCACCACAGCACACAAACATATTCAGCAACCTCTCAACTTAAACCATAACCATAAATACCAACATTCCATCATAGCTTCTAGTACATATACAGAAATTTATTTTTTGACAGAGATAACTACAGCTCTATTTTTTGTGTGTCGTAATCAAGTTTGCCCCATATCTTCTTCGTCAAATTTCATGGGTTGCCCTTTGATATCGTACATTATTTATTCTGGGGTGCAATATGACAGTAGTTCTCTACACATTGTTTTATTGAAGGTGAGAGCTTAGTTTTCCAGTTAATTAATATAAATTTGTTGCTGCTGTCAACATTAATAGTATAACCTCTTTGAGCATTTGTACATCATCCAATATAGATATTTGGGGTTCCTTTGTAATTACTGAATGTTCTGTAGTGTTTTTGACATTACCTTCTCTTTATGAATATAGTTCAAAAATAAATTCAAGTGTGTGCACTTCCGAAACGTGTAAATTAGATCCCCATAATCTGATATTACATGAGTCTATGTTTTGTATTAACCAGACATTTTTGAGACTTTTCCCATTCTTGCACTGATATCCATATCCAACGTATTTTTCCCATTTATGTTTGTGCTGTGCAGACTTGTGGTTCATTTTGTTGTTCATAGCATTACATAATGTTGATCTGAATCCTAGTTGGTGAACAAATTTGACATCTTTTAAGGGAGTATTTGTATCTCAGTTCCAATACAACATGAAGCTTTGGTTGATAAATGTTTAATTTCACTATTTGTGTGCCTTCAGTTTTCGTGGCCGCAAGTATGGTGACAAGTTCGCTGAGAAGTTGTCCTCCATTTTGCCAAAATTCACAACCCTGAGGAAACTAGAGTAAGTTGATTTTTTTACGCGTATTCTTCCTACTTTATTCTCTTTTCCACAATCTTTTGAATCTCTCTTTAATTCGTACAAAGCTTATCAAGAGTGGTGTAGGTTGTTTACCTTCTCCAGACTATACACACATGAATGTAATTGCCTTTGAAATACTATAAGGGATGTAGTAGAAATCAGCACTTAACACCTTCACAACAGTGCGTGCCTGATTTTTTAAATGTTTTGGTCTTTATCATCTTAAGGTTTTGCGGTGCCAGTCTGACTGCCACAGGAGCGGCTAGTTTGGCCTCTGCTCTACCGAGCTGTCCACACGTCACTGAAATCAAGTATATTTGCTTCAACATAATTTCCCTGCTACATCAAATAACATGTCTTCTGACAGTTCTATTGAGGCAATGTGTGAACAGATTATTGTGTGTCTGACTAGATTGGGTTGTACTGGGGAAATAGTTTGGGTGCAGGTCTAAACTTTAACACGATTCTCTTGTTTTTGCATTGCAGCCTGAGTGACAACAATCTGAAAGACGGAGGGATCAAACACATAGCTGATATTTTTACCAAACCACCAAGACTGGTTTTGGTGAAGTAAGTACTTACTACCAATGAGATAACATTTTTCAATCAAAAAATCGATTTTTACAGATTTGTAGCCGATTCCCTGTGTGTCTGCGCACCTTGCAGGCTGGGTCGAAACAACACCTCTCTGGAAGCAGTGGACTATCTCATCTGGAAAATGTCTTCATTCTTGAACATCCAGCAGGTTCATGCGGAGTATGAACACACCCATGCACACACACACACACACGCACACGCACACGCACACACACACACACACACACACACACACACACACACACACACACACACACACACACACACACACACACACACACATACAGTACACAATTTCAAATTTTCTCAGTCACATGCAACCTTGAGTCTTACAAACTTACTTTATAGACCTCAAAGCGACGAAGTGAAAGAACATCAAATATTTATTGTTATACAGCTGTTTGTGTGTGTTTTGTTTTTGCAGTGGGAAGAAGGAATTGACAGTCACTTTCTCTCAAAACTCTGATTTGAACAGGTGAGGTTAATGTTAGATAAACATAATGAGTAAATACAAACCAGTAATCAACCATACAGTGTGTCATCAAATGAATACTGCAGATAGTGAACTTCTGCCTTATGTCTGCTTTCCCCTCTGCAGCCATAAAACTAAGTCTGAACCAACAATCTGGTAAGACAATAGACAATAACACCCTTGTCATAAAAACACTTTCCAGATCTTTACTAGCATAGGCAGTTTCCTTGAAGAACTTTGCTCCTCCTTTGAACAAGGTGCTTGATCCTTGACTTATTATTAGCATTCTTTTTTACAGTCTTGGCCAGAAACAACATCTGAATCAATGACAGATCAGTCAGTTTAATTCATGTGCTGAATTTGTTTGTTTGTTTGTTGTTGATATGTTTTAATCTTTTGCTACAATTTGTTCTCCAGCTTGTTGAACCAGAAATGGAGCAAGCCTGATATGCAAAAACTTGCAAAGTCATTGGCACGTTGCTCCGCCTTGTCTGTCCTGGAGTGAGTAACCCTAAATACACCTCTTAAAATTCAGGATGCTCCTTACCAATGATGCAACATACCAAAACAGAATAATGCAGTACTGAGTACAATAACAACGGACAGTTATTGACATATTGTTTTAGCCTTGTTCCTGGCTCAACTAAACACATCATATTTAAAACCTAACAGTAATTACAATCAGGCATTCAATGTTGGTATAGAAGTTTTTTTAGTTTTTATCTGAGCCATCACTTCCTATTTTTCCATCAGAGCAGGGTTCACCACAACTGACATTTTGGATGTTATCATCAGACAGTCCGCACTCATTTGGCACTGTGTGTGTGTTTATTTCCTAGTATTTCTGGAGGCCACTTGGATGTTGAAACTCTGAAGATGCTGACTCAGTCTTTGCCGAAGTTCAACGTCACCAAAAAGATCATGTAAGACTAGACTCATACCAAACTACCCATCACAAAGCACAAGAGTGACATAAAAGCTACATGTATTCTGCATATGACTGATATTTACTCTATAGACTACTTTTGCTATAAAAAATGTCATATTGTCATACTCTATTTTACCTAGCTATCCAAAAAGTAGCATGAATATACTACTGCTACTACTACTACTTAATAAACTACTTAATATGTTGTAGTTAAGGATAGGCAAGTATTAAAAAAACAGTGCTCAGCATCCATAAGAATTGAACAGCAGCAGTTTGTTGACGTTCAGATGTCTTTTCCTGTCAGTGCGAATGACAGCTGCTTAACAGTGGAGGGTTTGTTGATTCTGACCACTCTGCTGTCTGATTGTCCTGCTGTGGTGGAGCTTCATATCAGGTACGGACAATATAAATACACACATCTTTAAACATACTGTACTAACAAATGCATAATTATGGTTACTCACAGTCAGACAGGACCATCATGCCAATTTTCTGCATCACTGTGTAAAACATTCAGCAACATTTAACATTGTATTGGTTAGCCTCAATTTTATATTAATTTAATTCTTAAATAATGGTGTTATATCTGCCATGTGCCTGTATTTTTTGATGTTTCAGACTACAGAGTCCTGTTCAGGTGTCCATAGTGTTTTCTGGAGGGAGAGAAAAAACGAATGAAGTATCTAAACTGCTCTGGTATGTGTTAAATACAGGTCGCCTCGGTATCCAAGTGCTTACAGCGCCATATACCTGCAATTCTCTGGTTCAATTCTGCCCGGACCGTTGTTGCATTTTTGGGCTAGGAGTTAATATAGAAGAAAAATCGTTTTTATTTGTTCAGAGGGGAGCAATGTTCTTTCCTTTGCTCGGCAGCTGAATCCAGGAATCACATATCACACAAATATCCATGTTGTCAGGCTTCATGTTGTTGCGTTTTCTCTCTTCAACAATTAACTATTGGTTATTTTCTCTTAGTGTCTCAGGCTTTTTTTTTAGGAAGTTTCCGTTTTAAGGGACTCTATGCTGAGTTCTCAAGAGGAGTCTCTGAAAGCAAAAAGCAAGATAGGTCCAAGAGCAAAAGCAACTGCTCAAAAACTAAAAAGCTACAAGTTTAAAAAACTTTAAAACAACTGAATTTTCAATGTGTGTGAGCTCGTTTTATAATGCCTTCCGCAGAAAACCCTCCTCTCTTTTTCTTCTGCCTAATAATATTATAGCAGTTTCTTATGATACAGATTTTGAGAGTTGTTACAAACATTATTTGATATTACACAACAATGTAATGCATTTGTGTCCGGCAAGCCAGAGCATGGGACAATCAGCGTACTGCGAGGAGCTACAGGCAGCTACGGGCTTAAGTGTGTTTATGAGACCACACAGACAGACGACAGTGGCAGCTTCTGAAGAGGTTAGCGTAGATGCTGCAATAGCATCAGTTATATCAGAAAGGGAAATATTTATTATTTATTATTAAAAGTAGAGCAAAGAACAACACTGAAGGCTTTTCACGACGGATAAGATGTTTTCAGTTCCAGTTTCCAATGACGGCTCCTCAGACAGTTCTGTGTAACAAACCATCTGAGGAGTTCAGGTTAGCCTTGTTCAGGTTTGTTCGTAATACAACTATAGTTAAGAGAGATGGCAGTGATAGTTCATCTCAGAGATCCCCTTCAGACATGTTAACATCCGTAAACGACAATGATGTTAATCCTGACACTGTTGCCTCCGACAGCCTCAGCTGCTGTGGTCTGCTGCCGACTCATCTGAAGAGAGTGTGGAGGAGTTTGGGAACCTCCCCTGATCTCACTTTGCTGGAGTAAGATGCACAGAAAATAATCCACTTACTTGTCATTTTTCCTTGCATGCTAAAGCAGGATCACTGTTGACATTCAGCATACATTTAGCAGTAGCAGTAGTGATATGGTATAGTAGTGATATGGTGATGGTCTGTATGCACACTGTTGAAACAAAAAAACAAAAAACGAATGCATCTCTAGTTTATAGTTATTAATGACAGTGGAATGTTTAACCTGGCCACTGTACCTTTCTAGCAATCATCATGTGTCTCCATGGTAAATTCAGGTGTGGCCATGAATCATTATGCTTTGTTATTTTTATGATCTTTTGCACTGTTTGTATTTTCTGCACAGAGGTTACCTAAAAGGAGAGTTACGATTTTTTGAAGTGAGGTTGTTTGAGGTACTCATTCATAGTCAGTGTATAACCTTCAGTAGATGGCAGGCCCACAGTTTGGAGAAACAGACAGGAGCAAAGCAATGCTTTGCTGTGGACGGGGGCAGCAGCAAAACGTATTTTAGCCACCTAAAAGAAAGGCCAACCTAAAAAAATGTATAAAAGTTGAACTGTACACTATATATAGAATATTTTCAAAGCTTTACCTAGCCATTAGACAGCCCTTTCAGATGGAGAACTGAAGCAGTTTTCCATCCTCTCTTCAAAGCCACAAGACAAAAATAGTCATTTTACCTTGCAGCAACACAGTAGTTTCTGGCCTACCGCTGGCTCGGTCGGTTAGTTAGTTAGTTTTATTGTGTGACTTTAGCGTTTTAAAGGGTTAGTTTGAATTCACCAAAGCCACACAATAACGCAAACTAACTAACCGATCGAGACAGCAGGGATCAGCGACCCCTGTGTTCTGGGAGGTAAAATGTATGTTTTTGTCAAAAGAGTCCAGCGACTTTGAAGAGACGTCACAACTGATTTTTTTGAGGTGGGCAATTTTCTTTAGGTGACTAAGATACGTTTTGCTGCTGCCCCCATCCACAGCAGTACATTGCTTTGCTTCCATGCTGGTACTCCCGTCTATTTCTTAACACTGGGGGTGTGCCAACATTTATCAACTGTTGATAATACACTTACTCTGGAAAAGTACCTCATACAACCTCACTTCAAAACATCCAAACGATCCATTTGCGTGTTTCTTTTATTTTGGCAGCTACCCATGTTGTACCCTTTCTTGTCTCTGACATTATTTTAATCCCACATTCTCGTCTCAGTCTGTCCAGTAACTGTTTAGGCAACAAAGGTCTGAGGAAACTGTTGGACGTCCTGCCCCGTCTTAGTAGCATCCAGGAAATAAAGTAAGACTTTCACTAAAAGTGATAACAAAAGGTACATACAAAAAAATTAAAAACATTAGAAGTTTTCTGGGGATCTTTATAGCAATCATCCAATATAATGTTGCAAGATATGCATTTGATAAGAATGAGTGGCTTTTATTGAGATTTCAATTTTTAATTTTATTGGGTTTTAAATGAAAGATGAGACTGTTGGTTGGTTATTTGGCAAACGCGGAACTGTTATTTTGTCACCAAACAGGTTCCAAACTAAATATGTCAGCACTGGCATCTGCTGCTTTTACCTCAGGGCATTATTCAGTATGAATGGTTTATTTGGAGTGAAATGATGTCCTTCCTCCTGGCTCATTGTTTTTGTTATGTGCTTTATAGTGCCAGTAACAATGGGATTGGCATGGAAGGGGTAGTGATGCTGGCTGGTGCTTTGTGCTCCCATAACAACTTAACACAAATCCACATCAGGTATTCTTTGTTGTACATTTGATACATTTAATGTTTTTTTTTACAGCAGCAACAGAGTGAGCACCTGTTTCACCAACATGGCGAGTTGCCAGTTAGACAAATGCTATTTAACAGATCATTTGTGTCTGTTTATAAAATAGAAGTATAGACAGTATATCATAGTAATTTGCATGGTAATGATTAGCTTGAAGGTAAAATGGGGTTATTTACTATAAACTTGTGTTAAAATGTGCAGTTTGTGAATCTGATAGTGTCCACTTGTTTTAATAGGGATGGAGACAGAGAGCAGGTGATCCTGAAGTTCTGCCCTGACAAAAAGTAAAAAATCTGAAATTCTCCACACATCTGGATACCGCTGTCTGCTTTTTCATGAGTCAGCAGATAAACTAATTATATGCCCTTTTTTTAGGGATGACAAACAGCAGAAAAAGATGTTCAGGTACAGTAAGCTGATGAAGAGTTTGAGGAAAAACACACATTTGACTTCACAAACAGTGATAACGTTATGTATTTTGACAAGTGATAACTTTAAAATGAGAAAAATTAAAATCTTCTTCTTTAATGCTGTAGGATAAACAACAGCAGCCTCCTACCATCCAATATAACCACACTATGTCGACGATTGGTCCAGTGTCGCTCCCATTTGGAGTTAGAGTGAGTTGGATTAATGTATATCCACACATTGTTATTTCATGAATATGACCGAACAGGTAGACATTGATATACTTTTATTTTGTGTCAGTTTGTCTCACAGCTCATTGACGGACAAGGCTATCGAGAATCTGCTAAAGGTCTTGCCCAAGATGATGTCACTGCAGAGACTCAAGTAAGTCATACACACATGCATGAATTAGTGTAGATGGTTTGGAAGACAGAAAAATGATATATGGAAAGCACTGTGTCACTTCACCAGTGTGAAATGGTATAATGGCATAACATAATGTAGTATTTTAACAGCATGGAGTGTTAATGACACCACGGTTTGAATAGAAAAACACCTTTAGGCCTAAATGAACCAAAAGCGGTGTCCTATTTTGAACTCACCCACCACTCTGCTGTTGCCTTCTGGGTGTCAATGCTGAGGCTTTTGAAAAGGGCTTTATTCTAATAAGTCTACTGGCAACTTCACCACACAGTTGATTGTTTTAAAGCCGTCATGTTTCTAAATACATGGGGTCATATAGGAGTGCCCTAAAAATGAATAAATCTATAAAAGAATGGGAAAATGATTGTAGAAATAAAAAGAGGAATAGATAAAATATTTTATTTATATAAATTTTATTTACTTGTTTATTTTCTTATTTATTCTTCTTTATATTACTACCTTTGTGTACTTATTCTGTTACAGATGTTTTATTTTCTTTATGGCACTCCTATGACATATATTTACACTTATTATTACTCTAGTTAATTTAAAACCATGATCTTTAAAGATTGAACCCAGCATTTATCTCTTGGATTATTATCAATTACCACCTTCACATTTCATTTGAATCAACTCTATCCTGTTTTTCTTTAGTGTCAGCCACAGCATCACATCCACAACTGGAGCACTGATGTTGGTCAGATGTTTGACTGTCAGTCAGCGAGTCATCTCAGTGGAGCTCAGGTACGATTTGTTTATTTTTAATTTTTTGGTATCCAGGCAGTTTGTTCTGTTATGGCTACAATTAATATGAGTAATTATATGAAATTGTCCCTGCAAGAAATCTATACGTTTTCTTCTTTATTTATTAGTATCTGTCACTGATAATGTTTTTGTGAAATACTGCTTCAACCTCTTCTTCAGGCCTCAGACTGAATCCTTCATCCAGTTTGACAGCGTGAAAGCAGAACAAGCCAGCTGCAGGTCTGTGATAAGCAATTGACTTGTGCACTGTGTGCTGATATAAAAACTTGATGGGTGTTTGCTTTTCAGATTGCTCAGTTAATCATTAATTGTCCAAGCATTCATTGTACATACAGGATATCAAATATAGCTTCTTCTTTGCAGCAAATCTACAATTTCTCAAACTGTAAATAGGAGAGAACATTTTCATTCTTTTTATTTTTATTTAATTCCCTCATATTTTGTGTTTGAGAAAAAAATACACTGCCAGCTTTACATTTTGCTGTCTAAACTGCTCAACTGAAACAACTTTTTAAAGCAACATACATAATGTCAACCACTGAGACTCACCAAAAAAGAAGAAATTGCCGGAAGAAAAACTGATTGATTATCTTGTTATGAAAAGTTTGAAGGACTACTCACTGACTCTGTGTGCACACAGGTTAACTCATTGTAGCCTGAAAGGGGACAACTTGGAGAAACTGCTCGAGATCCTACAGCAGGGTCCTCAACTGTCTGACCTGGAGTACGTGCCATACACAAACCGTCTTACTCATACATTAGCTAACAGACATACCAGTACTTACTTACACTCTATTGGTGTGGATGCTGAGTTATTCTTTCTTTTGACTGCAGTTTATCAAGTAACCAACTGGAAGATGAAGGAGTGAAGCATTTTGTGGATTGTCTACAAAAGCTTAAAATCACCAGCTATGTAAAGTAAGATACTTTATGTAAAATATTGATTTTGACCATTTTCAGTTCTATATTCATTTGTATTTAACAAATCAAACATGGTGACCTACTTTTTTACCGAAGGGATGTTAGAAATAGAAAAGACAGGAAATTCAGTAATCCCTGTTACATACATTTAGACATGCAGCTAGACCTGTGGTGTAGAATTCTACAAAATAATACTAATTAAAGAATTCATTTAATAGATTAGAGCCTGATCGACATAAGTCTTTTTAGCCAGACTGTTGGCAGATAGGTAAATAGAATATGCAGATTATTAACTAACATTTTTATGTTTTTGAGCCTTCTATTTCTCCAATAATTGTGATTGTTTTTAGTATTTATATTATATTTTTGATGTATACAATAATGTTTACTGTTCCAAATTGAATCTTGTATATTCATTTTTATTGTTACTGTCTTATATCTATTGTTACTTTGATCACAGAGTTCATTGTAGTAATAGTAATATTACAAATATGATAGTAAATGGGATAAATCTAGAATAACAATTTACTGGTCTTTAATGGGTCCTCATGCACAGTTTGAGCAACAATGGATTGACGCAGCAGGGGCTGTTGGATGTGGCCAACACACTGTGTACCTGTGACAACGTCTCTGGTGTAGAAGTCAGGTAGGACTGTGCATTGTAGAAATGAGTGAACAAAGGGCTAAAATTAAAAAGAAAGCAATTAAATGAATTGTGGAAAGCACCAAAAACTGTGAGATTTAACAACGTATTCTTCCCTGTCTTTCTCTTTGTCCGTGAACTCAAATGTCTGCCGGTAGTTTGGGAGCAGAGGGGAGGTGTCTCATCTGGTTTACACAATATGAAGGTTGTGTAAAAACGCTGAGGTAGGATAAGAATCCATAATAAGTAACTAGCAAGTCATTGTGCAGAGGCTTTCCATTTGATTGATGAAGTGGGGTTGTATGAGGTACTTATCCATAGTCCGTGTATTACCTACAGTGGATAGCGGTGGGCACACTCCCTGTTTGGGGAGTCCTTTGAAAAAAACTGTAATTTTACCTGCAAAGTAGAATTACTGTGTTGTCAAAGTAGTCTTGTGGCTTTAAAGAGAGCACATATGGATATAACGGCTTAATTTCCCCAGTTGAAAGGGCTGTCTGACGCCAAGGTAAAACAATATACATATATACGAAAATATTCTCAATATAATGTACACTCAAAACTGATGTTGATCCTTTTAGGTGGGCCTTTCTGTTAGGTGGCAAACCAACGTTTTGCTGCTGCCCCCGTCCACAGCATAACATTGCTTTACTTCCATGCTAGTATGCCGAGTCGGAAACTAGTCTGTTTCTCCAAACTCGGGACGTGCAAACAGCCGTTTACTGTCGGTAACTGTGGATGAGACCTCATACAACCTCACTTTATAAAATCCAAACTATCCCTTTAACCTCATTTGTTGCACGGCAAGTGATATGTTCTATACCCCATTCAACAGAACTAATTTCTATAACTTAAAATAACTGTACAGATTTTTCAGGGAAATCTCTACACTTTTTTAACCTTAATAATTATATTTCAGCACGAGATACTTCTGAAGTATCAGGTTTCTTTCTTTATTTGGTATCTGAAAAGGTCGATTAACGGTTTCAGTGCACATTGCGTTCTTCGCGGCAGTATACACCTTTGAAAAGTCTTCATGTGTTGTTTGATTCTTTGTTGTCTCCCCTCCGATCTTTTCTGCCTCTCTGCCAGTGTCACAGATAGTGGTTTGGAACGTGACCATCTGGTCAGATTAGCAGAGATTGTGTCTATCAGTCCCAGTCCAACCAAACTAGAGTAAGTACACCTCCATCTTAAGACCACTTTATACTGCAGCTCTCATCATATGAAAAGCTGCTCTACAACTTCAGCTTTTAAGGAATTTTGGAAAACACATTTACATACAAATGTAATTGTTTAAATGAAAAATTCTTTGTCTTGAAAAATAATTACTGGACTTGTTAAGTGTTGTTGATGACTGAGAAAGTGTTTTTATTATTATTGACATTTTCTTATATTAATAGAAATGATCAGTAGGGCATCCACTGATTTGTGTGTCTCAGGTTGTCCAGTTTATTTTATTACTCTGAGGTTTGTCCACAGGTTGAAAAACAATTTGCTGCAGTCGGTTTGCATTGAAGACTTTGTGAAACTGTTAAACAGCAGTCAGAGAGGATTCAACGTCAGGTAAGGAGTAGTACAGTATATTGGAATATTTTTTATGTAGCTTGTTTCTTCCACTTCAACAGTAGCAAGTTATTAACCTGAGAGCCAGTTGCGACTGTATACCCTCTCTAATCTTTTTAGCTTTTCTTTTTCTCAGCAGACAATCCATAATGTGTTTCTGACTAAATAGTTGAACGAACTGGTGTAATTGTTAAAATACTGAGCTGTATCACACTTGTTTCTTTCTTGCCAGTATTGAGGAACGTTGGATCAGATCTGAGGAAGCTGTTAGTTTGTTGTGCCGCTGTCTGGATCTCAGCAGCAACATACACACTATCAGGTTAGATATGCAAATGCATACAAGTAAACACACACGTTGGGAAACTGTACACTCTATGTAGTAAAACACATATTCAAACATTTAAACTCACTTTAGAATGCCCACATCACCATATGTCTGTTTGCATGTTTAACTAACAGTACTATATGCATTTACTTTGCAGGGTTCACCACACCACGCTACATCTGTCTTTGATGAAGTCCACTGAACTGACCTCAGTCAGGTGATATATTTAGATTGCATATTTAAATAAAGTACCCTCCCACTCCCAATATATGTTTAGCTTATTGTTTCTTCACTCGATTGTTGAATGAATGATGTCTATGCAGAGTGTGACGTGATACACATTCATCTTTTGAAGTGCACAAACACTGAGAATGGACTATTCAGTGAAGTAGGAGACATCATATGTCTGGTGGGGGGGTCTTTGATCTGATTGATCTACATTTGACTTGTTTTTGTGTTTTTAGTGATGACTCTGCAGATTTGGGTACTTTTTTCCTTTACTTGCTCTATACTAAACATCGGATAGCAAAGTGATGCAGAACTCCATCACAGCCCCACTGTTCTACTGGCATAATATCAACTTCATGGTAGCTTGCTTTTAGAAAATATAAATAATGTTGTCCATTAACAAGGAAGTGTAATGCAATGACCCTTCTATCTCTCGAAAACAAATCAAGCTTTGCCCGGTAAAGACATCCTTCCTCTGACATGAGCATAGCGTTCGTAAATTGTGGTCTAACGAAACAAAACGTTTGCATAAATTGCACCTTAAGAATTATTATTCATTTTCAAGAGCCAAACTTACTGTCCCAGTAGCTGATAACAGCAGGAGAAAAAATGCTAGCACATAACTTTCTGGCATTTGTACAGGTCCTGGAGGAAGTAAACTCTCTCCTCTCCTCTCCTCTCCTCTAGCCTCATTGACTGTGCAGTAGAGGGGTATCACCTTGCATCTTTGAAGAGCATCATCCCGAGGTGTCCTTTACTGACAGAGCTGGAGTTAGTACTTTCTATTTTCTGTATGAATATAATATGCACAAGGCAGTTGCAAGGGAGACATATTTGTAAAAAAAAAAAAAAAAAAAAGAGGAAGTAAATAAATCATGTTTGCTCTCATTATTCACAGTTTTTCCCACAACAGCCTGGGCATAGAGGGAGCTGAGTTTCTCTGTTCTGTCCTGCCCTCACTGCCAAATCTCACTTCTCTCAGGTGAGAGCTTTTTTCACATTGGACACCGTTATAAATGTCTGTTTTAAAGTTTTAGCATGCCAATCGACTACTTTTGTCATCTGTAGTATTGGTTCCAAAGAGGCTTCTGTGACATTGGTTGAGAAGCTGTCAGAGGCCTTGCTGCAGGCTACAGCCATTCAGTGCTTAAAGTGAGCTACACGCACACATTTTATGACCTGTCTGGAGCATTGCGTTTAAATAAAATCAAAAATCTCGCACTGCTTGACATGTTTATGAATTTAAATTAAATCTTCATTTTTCCCTCTCCCAGTCTGTCAGGTCATGTGATTAGTGACACAGCAGCCCAGATTATGACCAGAATGTTGCCTCGTCTAAGATCACTCAAGTAAGCATTTAACATTCAGCAGAATGATATTTCTGTAGAAGTGAACATTACATGAACGGATTGATCGCCACCATGTAAAATCTATAAAGTGCTTATACAGTGTTCATTGGTTTGTTTGAAACATGTTCAACCATCTCATTAAGTATATAATTAGTATTACTGTTGGACTTGTCTTCTCTAGTCTGTCTCACTGTGAGTGGTCAGCGTCTGGAGGGCTGCAGCTCATCAAAGTACTGAGAGAGTGTGTCAGTCTGGAGGGCCTTTGGTAAGAGACACGCACACACAGGCATATGAATGAATGAACATGTGTACAAACATGTCTGAATATAGAGTGGCTTCTATAATGTCTTGAAGTTCTTAGTAGGTCTGTTAATGTGTGCATTTATGTGTTTGTTTCCAAGTCTGGACTGCTTGCAGCTGAACGATGAGAGCAGGATGTGCCTGGCACAAGCACTAAGGAAAATCAACTCTATACGCAGTCTCAAGTAAGAAACACCATCTGGTCTACTGCAGCTTTCTCATTAGAACCTCTGACATCTCTGTGTAATCATGAAGGATAATCGAGTATAATGCTGCCTGTTTATATATACTCATTAAGTATTTATCTAATATATGGAGCTAAGCCCGCCAAGCTAATTCAGACAGACGCTTTTACATTTACTGCTACAGTTACACGGGTTCACTTTACTGACACATATCCAGTGCCTGTCTAATAATCTGGCCTATTTATGATTTGCTGCTCCCACTTAACTGCCAAAGCTCACTCTCACTGCTCACATTGCAGCTACTGTTACTGCAGCACGGCATACCGGCATATGTCATCGCCTTCACATGAACTTCACATAAATCTGTGGGGGGCGCTCTGATCCCACAATCCCTGATCCCTTCCCAGGCGGAAATTTACCGTTCTCTCATAGTGCTAAGTTGTAAACTGATGCTCCGGGATGAGTTGCAAGGTCACAACATAGACTGCAGATCAATGTCAATACTGTTTATACATAATATAAATACATATCATATTTACATGGGTAAACATCCTCCTCACGTGAGAGATATCGCCTACTAGTTTGGAACCAATTCAACAATTCCCCTGAGCATTTGATTGCTTGTTTGAGCAGTAAATTCCTCTTTTTTTATGCATATTTTGTGTGTGTGTCTGCCAGGTTAAATAAGATTGCCACAGCGATGGGACCAACACAAGCAAACGGTGTGCTAGATCTCCTAGCTGCTATGGAGGGACTCACACGAACGCAGGAGATAGAGTGAGCATGCTGCACATAAACAAATATGATTAACTGAATTTTAGTCCGTCATAAAAGGTGATGTTGGATGTGTTCTTTCTGTTGTCGTGTCAGGTTAGAGGGCTGGAGGATGGCTGCTGGAGGAATAGAAGAGCTGATCAGACTCCTTCCTGTCTGGACGGAGCTCAGAAAGATCAGGTAGGCAGGAAGGTCCTTGGCAATAAAAGGGTTTAACCCTATGATGGGCACTTACAGTAATGTCTGGTCTTTTATCAACAGATTTTTGTTAATGTGCCTTGTTGTCTGTCTTGTATGTCGCTGTGTGCTCAGATTTTATGTAATCAGATAAAATATATATATATATTGTGTAGGGCTGCAACAATGAATCGATAAAATCGATAAAATTCGATTATTAAAAGAGTTGGCAACGAATTTCATTATCGATTCGTTGTGTCGCGCGACTATTACGCCACTCAATAAGTCGCGGAGATGTTTGAGTATAAAAAAAAAAAAGTTGAGTTGAGCGCGGAGCAGAGCAGAGCGGAGCGGAGGTAGAGGAAAGACCACCGGAGAGACCCGTAACGCTGTTTGACGGTGCGCGATCCGTAGGCGGGGCGTATCCGGCGTGCATGGCCGAACCGAGTGAGACAGTACGGCGGATCAGCCGCCCCGGAGTCGACTGCTATCAGGGACGTAACGTCCCTCCAGTAGCTCTTCTGGTGCTGGTGTTTACTCGTTATCCAGTTTGACAAGCATGACAAGTTAGCGTTAGCTCATTAATAACAGTAGTAAAGCAGGACTAAAGACACGTTTTTATTCACTCGCCTTTTTTGGCCCATTCATTTTTCAATCTGTTGTCATGTATATATATTCTGTGCTTTGTCCCATATCGGTTATTGTTGACAAATATATTTGTGTGTGTTGTACTTTTAAATTTTTTTTATAGCACTTGGTCATCTTAAACTGTGTTTAAATGTGGTGTATAAATTAACTTAACTTGCACTTACTACAATGATGGTAATAATTTAATGAATAAGCTTCAAGTGAACTTGAGTGTGTGTGCGTGTCTGAGTGTGTGCGTCTGTGAGTGTGAGTTTGTGAGTGTAGTGTAGAGAACAAGTTCTGACGTTCAAACAAATCCTGTTAAGTTTTCTGATTTGTATTTTTCTTTATTTTTTATAAATGATTTATTGTTCAGCTCAGGTCCCTTTAAACAAAAATATACATATTTTTGTGCACTTTATTTAAAAAAAAAACGATATAATTGGCAGATGTAAAGCATAAAGCATACTGTTTTTGAATAAAGGGTTGGAAATTAATGCTTTTTTTTTTTTATCCGATTCATCGATTAATCGTAAAAATAATCGACAGATTAATCGATTATTAAAATAATCGTTAGTTGCAGCCCTAATATTGTGTATTGTTTACTGAATTATCTTTGATGTGAGAGCCGTAGTCAGTTTAGAAGTTACAAGCTTTATTCATTGCCCAAATAACTGCATTATTGTCAATAAATCAATCAATCAATCAATCAAGTTTTATTTATATAGCACCTTTCAAACAAATTCAATTCAATTCAACGTGCTTTAAAAATTATTGACAAGACAAAAACAAGACTAAAAACACGTACCGGTAAGTTGAATTACAGTGAAAATTAAATCGGAAAAAGAATATGTATAGATAATTAAATCATAGCATATAAACATAATACACTGTTGAAATCAGACGATAGCAATTATAATAAAAAAGAATAATATTATTAAGGTATTTATTGCCAGGTTGTGTCCTTTCACCACTTTATATTTCACACGTATAAATCATCCGTGTTTCATGTAATTCTGCAGATAATGATTGTATGGTTCTTGGTGACTGCAGAGCCTTTGATTGGGTGTAAAAAATATTTTTGGGGGGATCAGGTGAACCCACTTTGCTTTGTGTCTGGAGGGAACTTTTCATGCATTTTTATCAAGACAAAACGTGATAAAAATCATGTGTTCCTTAATAAAACCAATCACTTGTCCTTTCCTTTGCTTAATAAAATTAAATGATACAAATATTGGCTGCTTCGGTATCATTGGCAACATTAATGACTATAGTTAAGCTAACAATCATAGGCATGCCCACTGCTTGACATTTTATTGGACTGTCATGACCTTCTTTATGGGGACCAGCTGCCATTAGCAGCTCGTGTTTCCTTTTTCAAATGTTGGACTCATTCGGTGTGGCTGCATTTATTTATTCATTGCCTGTGGTATTGCTGTTGTACTGGTATATCTTTTATCTTTCACATCGTGCACTTTTATTTAGCTATTTTTATCTGTCTTTATTATTATTGTTTCATTTAAAAAAAAAAAAAAATTGTATTTGTTTATTTTGTACTCTTTTATGCTGCCTCCCTGTGTTTTTTTAAAAACGTTCACATAGTGCTACATCTGTGTTTGAAATGTGTTGTTTAAATAAACCAGTCTTGCCTTTATAGTGTGTTATGTCTGCTACTCGCTTCATGGCCCTTGATTATCATTTGTGACTGTAGCACCACCAAGCGGTGGTATCAAAGAAGACACTGACAGATGGCTATGCATTCTGCCTTCTACCTAGTTATTGAATCACTACTTATTTTACTTTTACTGTTGTGTGTGTGTGTGTGTCCATGTGTCTGCTTCCAGTCTATCAAAGAACCTTATCAGCGACCAATCTGGAGACATGCTACTGGAGGCTTTGAACAGCTGTACTCACCTGGAAGAGCTCCAGTAAGGACAGGAAACAAAAACATGTTTTTATATGTGGCACATTCCTGTAAATGCTGTTTTGAAAAAAACAATGTAAGAGGTGAAAATTATGTCATGTGTTCATTCACGCTTGCACTGCTTGTGCTTGCAATCAGTGTCTCCCAGTCTCCTATTGGTCCAATTAACACTTTTTTATTTCCACATGTAAACATTTCTAGTCTTCAATTAGTGTTCATTGCTGCAAAACAATTTTCCATGTAAACTCTTCAGCTGTATTATTTATCATTGTATTATTTCTATCGTTTGTATTTTGACATATATCAGTACAGACTGAAAACATCTGTTTGTGCTTTCGCACAGTCTGTCTAGCAACAGTCTCGGTGATCTCACTGCTGCCAGGATGGCCCTTGTTCTACCATCACTGACACACATCACTGTGCTGGAGTAGGTCACACACACTCACATTTCTTGTTGACGTATATTTGTCACAATTGTCCTGAGGTTTATGTTCTTTATGCACATGTGTGTCTTTTTCTAGTATTTCAGAGAACAGGATTGGATATGAAGGATCAGTGAGCCTGTCCAAAGCGATGATGTGCATGAAGAACCTCACAAAGATCTAGTAAGACTCTTAAGCTTCTCCCGTTGTTTTGGAAACCCTGATTAGCCCTGACTAGATTTACTGATTACGAGCTGTGATAATATAATAATGTTTTTTTTCTCGTATGGTCTGGCAGTCTGACTTCTGTTGGGACTTCAGAGCTGTGTCCTGTAGCTGCCAGTCTGGCCCACTGTCCCCTCATACAGGATGTGGGGTAAGATTTAAAAGGATCACATTTTCAGTAAATAATGATTAAGACAAATATTACAAATTGCTCAAGTATCTCTTTAAAGGTTTACAATACAACAATGTGCAGTTTACTGGCATCAAATAGCATGAGATTCTAAGTGTTGAAGTCAAAATGTTCAAACACATTCCTCTTGCATTCATGCAATCAATCAAGAGGCAGCAAAGTAAATCAGCAGGATGTCAGCAAGGGTTTACCTTGAGTTCAACTGGTGAGCTTTGACTTATACATGTGCTCTATTGACCTCTGGCGAACTGTGTTAACAGTGTTGACCTATTAGGGGGCAGTACAAATATCCAAGGCTATTGTTGTAGCTCCAACAGTTGAAAACATTACCTGTGTGCTCTGTGAAACCATCTCTTTTGTTTTTGGATCCAGAGTGGTAGCCTGCTTTCATTACCGCTTACAATCACAACACTGTGTGACGACATTTCACTCAAAACTCTCTGGCGTGACAGAGCTCAAAAGCAGCTGTAAGCTGCCTACATGTCATATACAGTTCCAAGAAACAGTTAGTGAACACCTTGGAAGTTTTGTCATAAAATGTGCTCTGATATTCTTCAAAGTCTAATGACACAATCATTAATAAACTAGAGAAGCCACATCTTCATGAAATGGTAACATGAAAACAATAGCATGCTTTTGTGTATTCACAGCAGTTATCTCAACCACATGAGTGTCAGGTACCAATTCTTTTCATGTGTTTCTTTACAGAACAGGGCGTAACTAACCACTAACTACAATTTCAACTCGTTGATGGGGCAAAACTGACTTTTAGTAGCTTTTTTAGAGCCCATTTGTGAAAGGGTTCACATACTTCTTCCTATATGGATTGTTAGTATTGAGATCATATAAAAAATATGCCAGTTCGGAAAACAACTATCTGATTATTATTAATCTACATAGAGACTTTGATGAAGATCAGACCACGTTTCATAGGGCAATTATGCATAAATGTAGGTAATTCCAAAGCCTAAACATGATTAAAATGTGTGAAGTTAGTCAGCCCTGAGCTGAATGTTAAGAAGGATTGATTGTTTTTCGAGATGCTACACAGCTCCGTCTCTCTCTGTTTCTAGTCTGGGATGGAACAATTGTGGTGATAAAGTGGCAGAGGAGCTGGTCAGAGTTATGCCTCTCTGTCAGAAGCTGAAGAGAATAGAGTGAGTTTGTGAATGCACACGCACACACAAACACGCACACACCAGTTTTTGTTGTTATACTTTCTTTGTTTCATTTCAGTACAATTTACGGTGTTGTATTTAGTTTTAGTTTTTGATGTTAGAGATCAGTTTAAGATTTTGGTTTCCTGAAATCACATTTATAGTTTTTGCATTTCTTTAATCTTTATTCCCTGGTTGGTTTGGGACTCAAAGTACATTTTTTCCACTTTGATTATTTTTTGTCTTCACTGCAATCAATAAAATGTGCTCCTTTGGGTTTAGACTTACTGTAAATTAAGTTTCTAGTACACTTACTTAATCACCACACACTCACACTTTGAGGGAATTAAACGGTATGAATGTCCAGTATGTTTGTTATTTCTCCCAGTCTGGAGTCAAACGCTGTGAGTGTTTCTGGAGCGGAGGCCCTGGTTAGAGCCTTACAGTCGTGTCCTGCTCTGCAGCTCATCAGGTAAACTTGCTGTCATGGTGTCTCCCTCTTTTTCCCACTACAGTTTTTAATGTCTTGGTAAAGCCATCTATATGTTTCAAATCAGCTAAATTTGTTTTGTTTTTAAGGTTATTTAAATATTGAGAATATAAAATGTTTAAAACCACCACTGTGCTTTTCAGGCTGTGGAGGAACAATGTCTCCCCCAGTGAGGCCCAGAGGCTCAGCCTGAGGGAGAGGAGACTGAATTTCTCATCCACCTAATATGATCTGGATCGTTGCACGGTGGCAGGCAGAAGTAACATTCCAGTTCATCAGAGTCTGCAGAGGTGAATCAGTGCTACAGCGCCAGCATCAAATGGAGTTCACACGTGTTTCCCTGAAGTATGACCATCAGAAAAGCATGAGAAATGATCTTACAGCAAATGATTAAGATCTCCATGTGACATTATGTGTTTAAAAACCTTCATTCCGTTGTGTATCTGAGGACTGCAGCAGCTGGTGTCTCTAATAGAAGGTTTAAAAGACCACTATGTGGTCTACTATGGGAGAGAACCCTAATCCCCTTTTCCCTAAATTGTAAATAATGTTAAGAGGGAACAATGCAATTAAGTGCAGCTGTACTGTTGAATTATATTATTTTTGAGACTATTTAAATGTATGACTATGCACTAATTGGCCTCTAGTTTCACGATGGTAAACTGGTGTAATCAGCTGACTGTGGGGCGGTGACAGAATGGTCCACTCTGAGCGTGGTGATCCTGGTGTGTTAAACCGAGACACATCTCTTCTGTGTTATCTGTAGACAGCACGCACAGACGACCTTCCTTATCGTATACTGATGTAAAAAAAAATGCCATAAATTACAGTAACTGCAACAGAATGTGTTGCGATATGATATGTTAAATAAAAAAAGATAAAGTGGGATTAGAACAGAACGTACAGTATGAATACATTACGTACAACAGAGAAATATAGAAAGTTACTTTGGGAATATTAAAAATGATCTAGAATGATCTTCAAGCAACTAATTTAATCACAGATACAATTATGATTCAATAAACCTAAAGGGATATTATGGTGAAATTAAGTAAAATAAGTGAACTAGTGCTGCTTTTTTGTTTGTTTAATTCATATAACACTTGCTAAAAGTGTTTCCCAACAGCGCACTGCACACAACATGACATATAGTTAATGTGTAATCACATGGGAATGGATCTGGTTCTCTTGGATAGCTTATTATTTTGGATCAGCCCCACCTTATCAGTGTTACTGCCGGGTTTGCACACACTATCACGGCTCTTTCCGCTGTTCCACACCACCATGAACCTAGAGGCCATGATGTAAAGGGTTTCCAGTAACTTTCATGTGATACAATAGGTATGCAGACTCTAAGTCACTTTGTACCGTGATGTGTTTACAATAATTAGAGGCCACATCAGTGAAAACACAACAAATCATAAACTCACAGTAAAGGAAGAGTTGAAAAGGGAGGACATCCCTTCTGTTATCTGCTCTTATGGTCATTTTAGGTTGTGGTCTCTATCCAAATGTGCGTATTTATTTCTGCTGGTATTATTATGCAAAGTTATTTAGTTAGATGTAATTTAGACTGAGATAACTGTGATTTCTACAAGGACACTGGATTTTAAAGAGCAGAGGCCGAGATTGGTACTGTAGTAGATTATCCTCCTGGAAGTGGTTTTGTTTTTTAAGGTTTGTGATCAGGTTTGACCTCTCATGTATTGCTTTGACATGAATTCATTCTGACTTGCACTGAGATGGTAATTGAGATTAAAAAAAAATATATAAAAACAACTACATTGAGTGTTGGCCTTTATTTACTCTTTACCTAATTAGTTTCTTTCTTTATATAATATGTTGTATGAACAAACACAACACAATTTCCATATACAGTACACACGTCTTACATAACTTACTAATGTAATTTAAAAATAAAAAAATGATGTCTCAATATAACCTAGTTTCTGGAGTATATGAGTAAGTTTCTTTCCTATGCCTTGCACAAAGGGTGTTTTATAACTCACTCATATTTCATTCTGGCTAATGTCAACAGGAGCAGCTGAAACGACAGCTGTGCCTGTCGGTGACAAACTTTGGCGGGACTCAGTCACAGGACTCCCATTCTCTCATGTTGCTCTGGCACTCTCATGTGTTAGCACTGGTGGTGCAAACATGGTGCAGTTTCTGCTCCGCTCCTGTATTAATAGTCATCCTTACCTGACCCCCTCTCTCTCAATAGTATTCACCAATCCTGTTCAAAACAGTTTTTGTTGTTAGAGTAGGTGTAAAAACAAAATTCATGCAACAATTGATTTTATTCCTACAACTTATTTCTTAAATGAAGAACACATTCAAATTGTCTCAATCTTAAGAGAGCACACTATTACCACAGGCAGGAACTCAGGTCTGCAGTGGCACAAATGGTCGTGTCCTTGAGTAGCCTATATATTGAATCAGATTTTGATGACACAGTGAAAGTGTTAGAAAAGTGAACTCGAGACCGATTGAAAATCACTAATCACAGGACATTTATTCTTTGCAAAGAAGGAGACAGAGTTGAAACACATACAGGATATGGATCAAGGCCGCTCGGAGTTCTGACTCTGAGCTTCTGATATTTATACTGAGTAAATAACATGCAATGGGCTGGCACAGGATTGGTTTACAATGAGGTCTTCGTCACAAAAGGTGACACACACACACAAAATGGCGTCCACGCCTTGTAGTCTGAGAATAGTGTCTGCAACTTCTGGCACAAAGGTCACTTTCTCGTCATATCAACGCTTCTACAGTTCTTATTATCATTCCAATTCAGGACGTGCTGCTAAGAAAGCTCCCTTTCTCAGCAGGCTTTCGACACCTAAATAGACTAAACAGCTGTAGAGCCAAATGTCAGAGTAAGTTCACACACACTCATTCAACAGAGGACGCAGGCCATAAACGTTCAAGTGAGGAGACCAGACTTTGTGAGCACACATATTATAATTAGTCATTTCGATTTTTTGACCCCAACAGAAAGTTAAATATGGTATACACACCATGTGGTAAGGCAGACAGCCCATCATATAGTTGTATATCATCTGATGTTTCAGGTTTCAGTTTATATGGCCAGG
Source organism: Leptoclinus maculatus (assembly GCA_032191485.1). Lineage (NCBI taxonomy): Eukaryota > Metazoa > Chordata > Actinopteri > Perciformes > Stichaeidae > Leptoclinus > Leptoclinus maculatus. Next base: position 7,004,679 of record JAVDOI010000007.1, read on the forward strand.
TCTTGATTTTTGCTGAATCATTAATAACAGAAGTTTATTTTAGGCTCTTGAACACCCTCTTCACTTTAAAGAATGTAAACTAATTTGAAAATTAGTGCTGGGCAACGATTAACATTTTTTAATCACATGATCTTTTTTTGCGATTAATCGCATTGTTATGCGCAAAATTCAATAATGAATTCAAAAGTAGTGTATTGCCCACTTTTATTTTAAAAGTACTGCTATATGAACAAAAGTGCAATAACATTTGGTTTGCAAACACTTTAAACATATAAGGTGCTTTTTAACAGCAGTATTCCCTTTACAGGTCTGCTGAGACCCTCAGCTCCTTCAAATCAAGAGTGAAGACTTTTCTGTTTGCTGCTGCCATTAATTTAACCGTTTTCAAGGATATTAATCAATCTCCTCCATTTCTGCATTTTACTACTGTATTTTATTTCTTACACTGCTTTTTAATGTTTTAATGACTGTTTTTAATGTTTCAATGAATGTTCTTAATTGTTTTTAAATCTCCTTATCTTTTGCCTTATGTTTTGATGCTTTTAATGGTTTTATGTGAAGCACTTTGAATTGCCTTGTTGTTGAAATGTGCTATACAAATAAACTTGCTTTGCCTTGCCTTACACAGTAGCAGTTAAAATACAGTTATAATGATTCTGATAATAGATATTCAGCCGGTGTTCACAACTTTATTTTCATGTGTGTAATAGATGCAATTTGAAATATACTTCTTGAAAACTGCAAACCTATCTACGTCATGTTTTTTTCTTGTTTTTTTTATGTTTGTTAAATTCTCAGTAGCGATAACTAAATGATATGCTTATTATACATATTCCAAACAAAAACACTTTAAAAACTCTTAAAAAATAATTTAAATTAATCATTTCTTTTTTGCTTTTTTTGTTATTTTGGTCAGACACATATGCAACGCTGATTACCGTAATATGTGTGGTATTTGTTATAAATGTACATTGGTCAGAGGGTGATAAGACGCTGTACTTAGAGGGACTTAGGACCCAGGGGAATGTAGGTGAAGGAAACAGGAAGAGACGGAAGAGACGCCAGACAAACAGCTCGCTGCCGGCCGGTCGGCCGGCCGGTTCTTGTGTTAACGCGTTAACTTGCCCTGCACTATTTAAAATACATCAGTGCTTTGTTTTTCTAAACGTTTTTTTTTTGTATGATTTTTGAAAACTTTATTTCAAACTTTGAATTTAACTTTTAACTTTTTATATATTTAAAATTTACAGAATCTTATTGCGATCAACAATTTAAACAAAATAATATAACTAAGTCGTGGATGACTTAAGTAATATATACATACATATATATATTTACTTTTTCTTGATATATCTTTATTTAATTTTGAGTTTTTCAGTTTCATTTCAGTATGAAGCACCATAGCACGAAATAAGCACAGAAAGAATCCAAAATGTAAAGACACTATTAATGCAGAAAAAGAGATAAATCAATTAAAAACAAAGATTCTTGAAGCACTATCAGTTTGTCCACTTATTAGGATACTCTTTTTTCTTATCTGACAGAAGAACACTGAGTGTGGAGGTTGATTATTCTCTGAAAGGTTGGAATGCACTCTCTGTTAAACATTCCTAAGACACTCATTAAACTCCTCTCTTACACTTTACATTTTGTGGCTAGATGCGTTTTGATCAGGGCCGAAAGTGAGGGTGTTTCTGGAATGCCAGATGTTATTGAACTGTCTCATTCAAAAGTATTGGCCTCCAAAGATGGTTTCTATAGGAAAATGTATGTTGAATTAAACCAACTATTCATTCATGCTCATGCAAAATGTTCATGTTGGGATTACAGTGATTTGGAGGACACAATTAGATCAAAACAACACAGACAATGCAAGTCAAGATCAAAATCAATTTTATTGTGGTGTATTTCACATCATATTTTATGATTAAAAAAAAAAAACTCAGCCGAAGAGATTTATTCAGCTACCTCTTTTCCCTGTGAAAACAGAAAACAGTTATTACATGAAATGCATATGAGCCTATACACATCATACTTTGTAATGGTTTTGTCTGTCGTTAATTTTCTGAAGTTTAAGGCTATATCGTAACTTTTTTTCAGTCATGACTTAAGTGTTACATGATTTACATTAAAATAGTTGGAATTTAATTTGATTTAATTTTCATCAAGCTGAATGTTAGTTACCTTGCCAGAGTCACGGCCTTTTGCTCTCAGCTTGTTGACCTGGGACTCTGCAATGTCAGCACGCTCCTCAGCCTCCTCCAGCTCATGCTGGACCTTCCTGCACTTGGACAGATGAGTATTGGCCTGCTCCTCCTGGAATATCACAGACATAGTTTAAAGGTATGGAACACTTTTAAAATTGTAATGTATGACGGAAACATTTTCATGATTGTGTACAATATGAATATGACATAACTGTTTACATTGCCAAAATCAAAAAATGTGTTTATAACTATATAGCTATGGTGCTTGATAGCTGATTGTTTTTTTTCCGATCATTCTCGTCAACATAATTAAATATAATGTTACAGTGTATAATAAGTATTTGTTTATTATGATGTCAGTTTTGCTTAATATTGCTTTTGAGTATCAGTTTGAGTTATTCTAAATTATATGTAATTGTAACAACAAATACATGCGACCCCACAAAATTGATTCTCCAACCTTTCCAGCACTTATTTTAGTATCAGATGACTTACATTTGGTAGATGATATTATACGAAAGAATGATAATGAATATGAAAATGAATGCTTTTCCTGTACTTTTACTTTTATGTACTTTATTTTTACTTTAAGAAATTGTCAGTATTGAAAATAAATATGTTATCCTTACCGCTTCCTCAGACTGCCTCTTGTAGGCCTTCACCTTGAGTTGCAACTTGTCAACCAGATCCTGCAGCCTGGAGCCATTTTTCTTGTCCTCTTCAGTCTGTAATAGACAATGTAGATGTGCAAGTTAAAATGTTTTTAATGGTAAGTATATTGGATAATTTTGTCCTGTACATTTTAACTGTCAAAGTGACTGTACCTGATAGGTGAGCTCCTTCACTCTCCTCTCATATTTGCGGACACCCTTAACAGCATCTACTCCACGTCTCTGCTCAGCCTCAACCTCTGTCTCCAGCTCACGCACCTTCAAAAAACAATAAGAAAATAATTAAGTTTTCATATTGTTTCAATGTCTTGCTTCAGCTTTGTAAACCTTAACATGACTTTCTTACCCTGGACTCAAGTTTCTGGAGCTGCTTCTTGCCACCCTTCATGGCCAGGTTCTCAGCCTCATCCAGGCGGTGCTGCAGGTCCTTGACAGTGACCTCCAGGTTCTTCTTCATCCTCTCCAGGTGACCACTAGTGTCCTGCTCCTTCTTCAGCTCTTCAGCCATCATAGCAGCCTAGAGGAGACAGCATAACATGTTATTTAACAATATCTTTAAAAAACACATTGGAGTTGAAGTAAAAACAAATGAAATTTAAACCTACATCAGTGATGGCCTTCTTGGCCTTCTCCTCTGCATTCCTTGCTTCCTGAACAGTGTCATCCACTTCACCCTGGACCTGGACCAGGTCAGTCTCAAGCTTCTTCTTGGAGTTCATGAGGCTTGTGTTCTAAAAGATAAAATTATTTTCTCACTTAATTGCCTGAATTTAGGTTATTGTAAATCTCATTAGACATTTGATTTATTGAACAAATTAAAGGAGTTTGTTCACCTGAGAGTGCAGAAGTCCAACACGCTCACTGGCGTCCACCAGCTCCTGCTCTGCAATTTTGCGGCTTCTCTCTGTCTGCTCCAGAGCAGCTCTAAGTTCCTCAATTTCAGCAGTCATGAGACCATTCCTGCGATCCACCATGGCAGCTTGTTCCTTGAAGTCTTCCTGGGCTCTAACAGCATCGTCAAGGTGCAGTAGTGCATCCTAGTGAAAAAATATCATGAAAATATTATGAATGCCGAAATGTCCCTGTACTGACCGTAGACTGTGGAACAACTCTGTGTCTTACAATACCTTAAGCTGTGCCTGCACATTCCTCAGCTGCTTCTGGGACTCAGCAGCCTGGCGATTGGCGTGGCTCAGCTGAACCTCCATCTCATTCAGGTCTCCCTCCATCTTCTTCTTGATCCTCAGGGCATCGTTCCTGCTCCTGACCTCAGAGTCCAGAGTGCTCTGCATGGAGTCAATCACTCTCTGGCTGTTCCTCTTGATCTGCTCCATCTCCTCATCTTTCTCTGCCAGCTTCCTGTCCACCTCACCCTTGATCTGGTTGAGCTCCAACTGGACACGCAGGATCTTAGACTCTTCGTGTTCCAGAGTTCCCTGACGATATCAAAGAATGAAATATTCATCACTGCTTTCAATCCATTTATGCTTTTTTTTACTATTTGCAATTTTTTTCAGAAGATCTCTCAAGGAAAAAAAATATGTACCTCAGCCTCTTCAAGAGCTGTCTGGATCTCAGACTTCTCTGTCTCCACCTGCTTCTTGGACTTTTCCAGCTCATGGATGCTCTTGCCTGTCTCACCAATCTGTTCAGTCAGATCTGAGATCTCCTCTGCAGATAGATACATTTGTTTAATATTGTTAAGCCTTGAAGTGTAAAATATAAATACTGTATTCTAACACATACACATGTGTTGAATACAATGTCACTTTTAAATGATTTAGAACTCACGTTGCAGATTCTTGTTTTCACGCTTCATGGTTTCCAGGTGATCCAGAGCTTCCTCATAAGAGTTCTTAATCTTGAACAGCTCAGTGCTGAGAGAACGAGCCTCCTTCTGTGCTCCCTCAAGCTCTGCCTGACCCTCCTCATACTTCTGTTTCCACTCTGCCAACACCTGAATAGCACAATTACTACAGTTCAGTTGGTTATGTAGCACTATAGAGACAAATGTATGAATCTATGTCATTGTTTGTATGGCTTGGCCACACAAAGTTAACAATGCTACCTTGTCAAAGTTCCTCTGCTTCTTGTCAAGGTTGGCTGCGAGACCGTTGGCCCTCTCCACATCAATCATGAGGTCCTCCACCTCACTCTGGAGCCTCTGTTTGGTTTTCTCAAGAGAAGCACACTTGGAATTCACTGCCTCAATCTGCTCCTCAGCCTCCTGAAGGCGCTGGGCCAGCTTTTTCCTGTTTGAAAAATGTAGAATGGACTTGGAGCCTTAGTAACAAGAATGTGCACCGTGAGTTCTTAGCTGAATAATTTTACATTAACAAATACTGTATCGCCCCAATCATGAGACAACTATTTTTTCAGGAAATTTAATTTACAAAGTTGGAGCTCGTATTATATTCGAGGATTAGATGTTGAGCTCTTCTTTTTTAATGGAGTCTATCGCTGTAACGCTGGTGTTATGCTCATACAGAGAGTGTTGCATTTTGGTGAGCATTTTTCAAAGACAAGGTGTTGGATAAGGTGTGGGGGGTCTTACATTCGGGCCATTGTGATAATAACATGTCTTTAGGATCTAGATGAACATATGAAAGCAGAGCTAAATTTGACCATTTAATTGCATGAAATGTTACTCACTTGGATTCCTCAAGCTCCTCAGTGCGCTGAATAGCATCAGTCTCATACTTAGATCTCCACTGAGCCACCTCACTGTTGGCCTTGGACATTCCACGCTGCAGCTCAGCCTTGGCCTCCTGCTCCTCCTCAAACTGCTCCCTCAGCAGATCACAGTCATGGCGAGCTGATTGCACTCCATGGGCAAGAGCATTCTTGGCCTGTTTATAAAAATGATTCATGAATTTACAAAATTTCTAAATTCCAAAACGAATAATACCAATGTACACTTACTTAATGGTTTCTTACCTTAACCTCCTCTTCAATCTGTCTCTTAATTTCCTCAATCTGCTGTGTGAAGGCCTGTTTACCTCTGGTCAGCTGGGAGACAAGGGCTTCTTTCTCTTCAATTTGACGGCTGAACTCACCTTGTGTGAAAGATATCATGATACATCAGTTTATCTTACGTTTCTCAATAACATGCACAACAGATCATTCAATGATAACTTGTAGATACCATTTTCTGTCAGGAGACGTGCTTCATGTGCACTTGTGTCATTGATCTGACGAACATTTTCATCACTCTTGGTCTTCAGTTCGCTAAGTTGGTCCTCAAGAGTACGGCACAGTTTTTCAAGATTTCCCTAATGAGTAAAAGAGACATGAGATCATTGATCAGATTTCATTCATAATATTAAATGGATTATTATCGGCATTAATTTGGGTAATAAAATAGCATGTAATGCATTGTGTACCTTTGCTTTAGCCACAGCCTCCATGTTGCTGGAGAGGTCATCGATCTCCATCTTGTATTCACTCTTTTCCTTCTCAAGCTTCTGCTTAACACGCTGGAGGTTGTCAATCTGCTCTCCCAGCTCAGCAACGCTGTCAGCCTGCTTCTTGCGAAGAGCAGAAGCAGTGGATTCATGCTGCAGAGTGGACTCCTCAAGGTCTCGACGGAGCTTCTGGAACTCAGCCTCACGCTTCTTGTTCATCTCAATCTGAGCAGAGGTGGCACCACCAGCCTCCTCCAGCCTCTCACTGATCTCCTCAAGTTCCCTGGAGAGGTCAGCTCTCTGCTTCTCCACCTTGGCACGAGCAGCACGCTCAGCCTCAATCTCTTCCTCCAGTTCCTCAATGCGGGCCTGTTGAATGTGGGTGTAATTTCTTTCAGTAAACTTTCATTTTTGATACACACATTAGGAAATGGGTGCAGTAATGTTTTCTGGAACAAAATATGTCACCTGAAGCTCCTTGATCTTCTTCTGAAGCTGAGCACCCATTGACTGCTCATCTTCAATCTTGCTAAGGAGCTGACTGACTTCAAAGTCCTTCCTGTGAGGATTATAGACAAAATACATATAGTTCATACAGTTGACATTCATTTTCAAAAGAATGGTTGTTGTGCAAATTCAAAAAAGTACATTACTTTTTAATTTTCTCATCAGACTGCTGCTTGTCATTCTCAAGATCCATAACGGATTCCTGGGCCAGTTTCAGATCACCCTCGAGCTTCCTCTTGACTCTCTCAAGGTCCATACGCAGCTTCTTCTCTTGCTCCAGAGAACCCTCAAGCTGAACAAATAATATTTGTTCACATTTTTATTCATAATTTTTAAGAACAATCTTGCTTCTTCAATCAGAGTGTATTTGTAAACTTACATCATCCACTTGCTGCTCAAGCTTGGTCTTGGCCTTGGTCAGAGTGTTGACTTTGTCTTCCTCAGCCTGCAGGTCATCAAGAGTCTGCTGATGAGCCTCCTGAAGGGCTTTCTTTTCCTTGGTCAATTTAGCAAGGCTCTCATCCTGAGAGGCCATCTCCTCTGTCAGGTTCTTGACCTAAGTGTACAAGAAAGATCTCGTCAATAAGCGCTAATCATTATCATTTTACTTGATATGATGGTCAGATTATTATTTACAAACCTTGTTCTCAGTGGCATGTTTCTCCTTCTCCACTTTGGCCAAGGTAAGCTCCAGGTCATCAATATCCTTCTTGAGCTCAGAGCATTCATCCTCCAGCTTTCTCTTTTTGGCAGTGAGCTCAGCATTGATTTCCTCTTCATCCTCCAGTTTTTCAGTTGTCTCTTTGAGTTTGGCCTCCATCTGAATCTTGTTCTTGATAAGACCCTCACATCTCTCCTCAGCATCTGAGAGATTATCTCCTTCCTAATCCATTTAATGCAAATAGACGTCAGCACACCAACAATGAACAACATGAAAAATCACAACTGTCTGTTGATGTGTACTCACATTTGCTATTTGCAGCTGCAGATCATTTTTCTCCTGCAGAATGGAAACCATCTTCTCCTCCAGCTCCTTCTTCTTGGACAGGGCAGCAGCCAAGTCAGTTTTCATTTTTTCATAGTTCTCCTTCATGTTTGCCAGCTCCTTCTCAGTTTCAGCAGACTGCAGCAGAGGCTTGATCTTGTAGTACAACTTCATCCATGGCCAGTGTTTCACATTCATGAATGAGCGGATATTGTACTGGATGGAATAGACGGCTTCCCTGCAGACAAGAAGTAGCTGTTATGGACAATGTTGTTTGTGATTTTTCATACCATCATTCAGAATGAGTTATTTTCAACATGCCTCGTCGCAGTCATCTTCACAAACTCCTTTCTCATGACGTAACCACGGCACAAAGCTTGAGTCATTGTGACCAGTGATGCCAGTTTTTCATCTCTCATCTCCTCAAGGGTACCCAGCAGACCGGCCTTGAAGAACACCTAAACAAACAAAAATAAATTACAGGTAGGATGAACTGAGGAAGTAAATACTTCACATCATCTAAAACTCAGCATGGTCTGTCTGCAACGACCACTTCTGTAATGGTTGATTGAATAAATACAACAACAATTACTTCCTTTCTTCCTTTCATTTTTCACTCACATGTTCATATGCTGTCATTTTTATCTATGCAGCTGTCCCAGAATCGCAGCTAAAAAATGTGTTAGCTGCTGTCAGCTGCTAACAGCTAACAACGAACGAATTGTCCTCCTGCTGACATGAGAAGACACGCTCTGTCTGAGTCCACGCTCAATTGAGTTTTTCATTCATGAAGATGACTGCGGTTTACTGCAGTGAACACGTTATTGTTCCCAGGACAACAGGACGCCTTTAGTCTCTAGCCCTTTTTTTGTATATGATCATTGCTGTAATGTTTGATTGAATAGTCCAAACTGAAGCAATTGTTGATCACTTGTGGCCACTACCGGGAGGTTAACAGTACTGAGGAGTAACCACTGGAACCATGAAAGGTCCTTGAGCATACAATCATAAATTAGCATTAAAAAAAACATTAGGATGATGGGTCCAGCAGAATGCGAGATTAGCCGTAGACAGAAAGTCAAAAAGATGCAAACAACAATCATACTACATACTGGACTAAACAACTTAACCTCCTTGGTAATTATTCTTCGGTTAAATAAGGAAAGGAAAGTGCTTACCTTGGTGTGTCCAAATTTGTACTCATCATGTGGGACATCAATTGACCCAAGCAGCTTCTCTGAAGCCTTCTTGTTGTCCATGAACTGGCCATCGGGGATGACACTGGCATTCAGCACCTTGTACCTTTTATGAGAGAATTAATGGTCATTTTGTGACCTTTTTATTTCAATAGTCCACATTAACATTCTATGAAAATATCCATTGATACCTCTGCTTGAAGTCAGCATAGATAATTCTGCTGGGGAAACCTTTCCTGCAGATTCTGATACCCTCCAGCACACCGTTACACCTGAGCTGGTGGATGACCAGGAAGTTCTCCATCAAACCTATAAAAAAGACATTTTTTAGTCTTTAGAATTATGTGAACAATACCAAAAAAAGCAAACCACTCCTCCAAGACTCTTGAGATTATATGCTCTATGTACCTGGAACCTTTGTCTCATTGGGAATCAGGCAGCGCACAAAGTGAGGATGGGTGGCCCTCAAGTTAGTCATCAGCTTGCCCAAGTTCTCCTGTAAATCCAAAGTGGTGACTTATCATGGCATGTTACAGTTGTGATTTTGAGTATAAGCTAAGATACATAAGATACGTTGGCAATGTCAAACCTTACCCTAAACTGTGAAGACACAGTCTGCATAGAACCACCCTTCTTCTTGCCTCCCTTCTTGCTGCCACCAACCTCTGTTGATCATTTTAAGTAGACATGTTTTTTTAGAACGACATAAAATTTACTTGAACACATGTTACAGTTCAAAATATACAGTATCTATAACATTAAAATGTGTTTTAGTTTACTGTAGCTACTAACATACCCTCAACTACAGGTGGATACAGAACAGGCAGCAGTTTCACAGAGGACTTCTGGTACAGCTGAATGACAGAATCATTCAGTGGATCCTTGTTCTTGTCCAGCCAGCCAGCGATATTGTAGTCCACGGTACCAGCATAGTGCACCAGGGAGAAGTGGGCCTCAGCCTTGCCTTTGGCAGGCTTTGGCTTCTCAAATGCTTTGTTTTTGCCAAGATGCTGGTCATACAGCTTGTTCTTGAAGGATGTGTCTGTTGCCTTGGGGAACATGCACTCCTCTTCAAGGATGGAGAAGATGCCCATGGGCTTGAAAAAAATGGTAAGAAGTTTGTCATTAAGTTATACATTAAGTCAAATTAAGGACAATTATATCACAAAATTAATTGATTACCCTTTCAATCAGCTCGATGCAGGCAGCCAAGTCCATGCCAAAGTCAATGAACTCCCAGATAATACCCTCCTTCTTGTACTCCTCTTGCTCCAGGACAAACATGGTGTGGTTGAAGAACTGTTGCAGTTTCTCATTGGTGAAGTTGATGCACAGCTGCTCCAATGTGTTGAACTGCAAGGAAACATAACCTCTTTCTGTTAATAAGAATGATTATGTCATTAACAGTATTGGCTACTGAATTTAAGCTTACGTCAAAGATTTCAAACCCAGCGATATCCAGGACACCAATGTAGTACTGCCTTGCTTGTTTAGTGTCCAACATCTGGTTGATACGGATGACCATCCACAAGAACATCTTCTCATAGATAGACTTGGCCAGGGCAGGCACTGAGTTACCCACCTGAATAAAAATAACGATGTGATTTGATAAATTAACCGTTTTGTAAAATAATAGATTATTGGTGTTTTTAATAATCATTCTAATGAGATAAATGACAAAAAAAAAATCCTAAATGAAATAAATGCATCTAAGATTCAATTAAATTCATTTTTTTATAGCTTACAATCACAAATTTGCCTCGGAGGGCTTTACAATTTGTACACATATGACATCCTCTGTCGGGACCCTCTCATCGATACAGGACCCCCCCCCCCCTAGATTCAGCATTCAATAGATACAACTTTAAGTGGTAACATTGAACACTTACATGGCTTTCATTGTATCGAGTGAACCCTGTAATACATTAATTTAGTAGAACTAATATAACTAATCTTTTTTCAAATGGCAGGATATTGAATATTGATAATTCATGTTTACCTGAGGTACAGTCTGTCCCTTGGTGACATACTCATTTCCGACCTTCACTCTGGGATAGCACAGAGCTTTCAGCATGTCAGCGGAGTTCAGACCCAGCAAGTAAGCAACCTTGTCAGCCTCTGAAAAATAATTCAGTGATTTCCATCATGATATGAACAGAAACCAGTGTGAATAAGAACTCTATTTTATTTTAATACATTTTTTCCCAAGCTACTCACCCTCTGTGCCATCAGGCTCAGCCTGCTCCTCACGCTGCTTTTGCTTGAACTTCATGTTACCATGGTGGAGCACAGCACAAGTCATCTTGTAGATGCTCATCTTCTCTTCATTTGTGAAGCCCAGGATATCAATAGCATTCTGAATTCAAAAGATGTGTCCACACAAAACATAATCACTTTAGAAAATGCACTTAAAAGAGCAGTTTTGCATGTATTACACAACATATATTTCAATAGTTTGAAGTGAAGATCACTCACATCAGTGGCTTCCAGCTCTTCTTTGTCATCAATGCTGGCCACAGTGATCTGACCCATACTGCACATGGGGAAGTCGTAGGGGTTGGTTGTGACGAGTCCCAAATCTGGTGATCAAAAAAGGTTACACATATAAATACTTTAGTTTCATATGAAAACAGTAGGTGAAATGTTGCAACATCTCAATCTGTTTACCAAGCAGCTCAGGTTTGTGGCCGGTCATTATCTGGAAGAAGATGTGGTAGCCTCTTTCAGCAGGAAGCTGGTATGTCACTCTAGACTTCTCCAGCAGATCTACAAATATTGTTTATAAGTCACAGCTAGGCCAATTTTCAATTTGAGTCAATTGTATGTACAAGGAGTATTATTACTTACATGTCTCAATATCAGCACTAGCCAGTTTGCCAGATGTGGCGAAATGGATTCTGATGAATTTACCCTGTTTGGAACAAAGAGATTTTTAATGTCCCTCTACATCAGGGGTGTCAAACTCATTTTCACCCCGAGCCACATCAGCATCATGGTCGCCCTCAAAGGGCCGGATGTAACTGTAAGACTGTATAAATGTAACCACTCCTAACATATTGTTAAACAACTCTCTCTGCATTTAATTATTGTTTATTCAAGTGTAAACATATTGTAAATGCATTTATATAAATGTAAAATGATATGCACATTTCTCTGTTATTATAACATAAATCAAAGATCAAACTTTTAAAGAAAATATAAAAAACAAAAATCATCAAACACGAGTTAGTTATTTTAGTTATTAACTCTGTTCAAAGCATGTTTGTCACAGTTGAGAGGGACATAACTATGGTACAACAAATGATTGTGAGCTGCTAAGAACATGTGTGACAGATGTGACATCTAACTAAAAACCGTTTGAGGACCGCGTTCCTACTCAGCCACCGTACTTGTGCATGGTACGGCACATCTCCATGCTCCGAGCCCAACTCCTTCAGAAACAGTTGGAACTGGCGGTGATTCAGGCCACGCGCCCGAATGAAGTTCACTGTTTTCGTGACCGTGGTCATTATATTATGTTCCAGAACCTTTCCACACAGAGCTTCTTGGTGGATAATGCAATGATAAGTTATCAGAGGTGTGTGGCAGTTACTTTTTTGCATTTTCTTTAGCCCCACCAACTCCTCCAGGGTATTCAGTTTTACTCACGGACCTCTCCACTGCATCACTAATGTCCCTCCCCGTCGTCGTTCCATGGAGGGCAGCTACATCCAAGAGCTCCTCACTGACAGTCAAGTCTGCCTTCAGCCGCTTACAAACATGGACAGTTGCGCTGTGTCCGTGTTGTCTGTGCTTTCATCAACCAAACAGCCACGTAGCTGCTCGACTCCTCGGCTAGCTGTGTTGTCAGATTGCCTGCTAGTTCCTTAACTCGGTCTGCGATGGTTTTCCTTGACAATGTGACATTTGTAAAAGCCTGTACCTGGTCGGGGCTCACCTGCTCACAGACCCTGATCAAACACTCCTTCACCCTCTGAAAAGGACTTGGAAGCTCAGGCGGTTTCTTCAGCCACAATAAAGCTTTCACAGCGGCATCATTTGTGTCTGTTGCTTCTGTGAATATGTTCTGCTGTGATTGGAGTCTGCCTTTACATTTTTGGACAAGTTGATGTTTTTCTTGGAGGCTAAATGTAGCATACTTGGCTCCGTGTTTGGTATCAAAATGCCGACGTAAATTGTATTCTTTCATCACTGACACTGCTTCATAGCATAGCATAGCATACAGACCGGTTTCTCTCCTTGAAGAACAAACATATATTCGCTTTCCCATCTTTCATTAAATGTCCTTCCCTCTGTATCAATGTTCCTCTTCTTAGACATGTTGGGATTATTTTTCAAACATTTTCAACTCAATAAAATACGTTGGAAACCCGATTTAGTTAACGCTAACGCTACTAGCGGCCGCAGTCCGTCATTTCGCGGGTCAAAAACCTCAACATGCATTGTGGGAGATGTAGTTTATGGTCACTGTAGTGTACACGATGAAGCAGCATAGAGTTTAATTTTCAGACAATCATATGCCTTTTATATGGAAGCCCATTTCAGCAGCAAAAAAAACAAATGAAAAATTAGACTTGATAATAAAAATATATATCATAATTATGACTTTTAATTTTCTTTTAATTAATTTTTTTTAATTAATTTTTTTTTTTTGCTGGTGGAAATATGCCTTCGCGGGCCACATAAAATGACGTGGAGGGCTGGATTCGAGTTTGACACATGTGCTCTACATGGACAATCAGTAACAAGGCCTCTCACATGTGTAGAAATTGTTTCATACTTACAAAACGAGAGGAGTTGTCATTCCTCACAGTTTTGGCATTACCGTAGGCCTCCAGCAGGGGATTGGCTGCAATAATCTGATCCTCCAGTGACCCCTATAATCCAGTATTAGAAGCAATATCAGAAAATGACTTTGGAAAATGTTCCATTGGTAAAGAACCCTGAATTGTAATCATCAGGAACATACCTTTGATGTGTCCCTCTTCTTGTCTCCACCAACTGAGATTGTTGCAAAGTACTGGATGACACGCTTGGTGTTCACAGTCTTTCCAGCACCAGATTCTCCACTAGGCATAGACACAGACTTATAAGAATTTGATCAAGATATTTTACTATCTTCAACAGAGTCAACAATTGTAAATAAACCAAACTTACGTGATCAAGACAGACTGGTTCTCCCTATCTGTTAAATAAGAAACAAAAGAATGAACTATGTTTCCCTGCAACAGAAACCTCATATAATGATATATTCTACATTGTTGTGATAATAACTTACCAGTAAGCATGAACTGATAAGCGTTGTCAGAGACTGAGAAGATGTGGGGTGGAGCCTCCATACGCTTCTTGCCTCTATAGGCAGATACACATTCAGAATCGTACACTGGGAGCCACTTGTAGGGGTTCACAGTGGCACAGAACAGTCCAGAGTAGGTCTGAAAGTTATCATAGAGATTCAACAGTTAACATTATGTTTCCTAAAAATAAAGTCATTTTCAATAGTTCTCGTTCTCCTTAGATAGATTGTCTTACATAGATCATCCATGCTGCATAACGCTCTTTGAGGTTATACAGCACAGAGGCTTCATTGAGATGGGTCATCATGGCCATGTCCTCAATCTTGTCATACTTGGGAGGATTCATTGGAAAGACTTCAGCTTCTTTAACTGTCCTCTCCTGAAACATGACATTTGTCACAATGAGAACTGGTCATATTGAATTCCCAGTTGGCTCTGACTTTATGATACCTACCTCCTCAGTGGTCAGGATTTTGACGGTGACTTGGTCACCGTCTTTCTTGATGATTGTTCCCTTCAAGTACAGCTCCTTGACATCGGTCACGTAGCAGGCACTCTTGGCATCAAATGGTGCATTTTGAGCTTCAATTCTCTCCTTCGCTGGCTTACGTAGGTAAATGGCAGCTTTGCCATATGTGGCCATCTCCTCGTCTGTACTCATGGTGGCGGCTTATGTCTGTTAGATAATTACAAAGGAACTGCAAGTTTACTTCTCTGAGGTAATAATATATATGAGTAATCATATTAATCTTTGTTAAAACAAATGTCTTCAAGTCATTTGACTGAACAAAACAGAATTACCAAGTTCTATTAAATGGTCAACATATTTCTTTCTTTTGCTAATTAGAAATAGTTTTCCATACTGAGTTGATAGTGATTAGATTAACACTAACCTGCTTTTTTGACAAAATTGGATGACTTTGCAACTGAATGACTAATATTTTAATTCCATGTAATTTACATCACTTGAACTTTAAATACATAAACAAATCCACATTGAAACCATGTATGTGTATGTTTACAGGTGGGCTTCAACTTTACTTCCAACTTAAGGCTTATTCAGACTTCGTTGTTACAGAGAATACATTTGAACATGTTGAGTTTTGTCAAAATATTTGGATGAAAAACCGAATCTGTATCAGAAACATTTTGCATAATGTATTAAATGCTTAAAAAGACAAATTAATCATTTAATAATCATCCTTACCTTACCCCCTCTCTCTCTCAATCGTATTCACCAATCCTGTTCAAAACAGTTTTTGTTGTTAGAGTAGGTGTAAAAACAAAATCCATGCAACAATTGATTTTATTCCTACAACTTATTTCTTAAATGAAGAACGCATTCAAATTGTCTCAATCTTAAGAGAGCATGATATTACCACAGGCAGGAACTCAGGTCTTCAGTGGCACAAATGGTCGTGTCCTTGAGTAGCCTTTATACTGAATCAGATTTTGATGACGCAGTGAAAGTTAAATATGGTATACATACCATGTGGTAAGGCAGACAGCCCATCATATAGTTGTATATAGTATGATGTTTCAGGTTTCAGTTTATATGGCCAGGTCTTGATTCAGTACTTCAACAGAAGTTTATTTCAGGCTCTTTAACACCCTCTTCACTTTAAAGAAGGTAAACTAATTTTAAAATTAGTGCTGGGCAACGATTAACATTTTTTAATCGCATGATTTTTTTGCGATTAATTGCATCGGTATGCGCAAAATTCAATAATGAATTAAAAAGTAGTGTATTGCTCACTTTTATTTTTAAAAGTACTGCTATATGAACAAAAGTTGGTAACACTTCATAATAACTACACACTATGAAGCATTAGTTAAGTATGATTAAACACTTAATTCATAATTTAAAAAGCATTGTTCATACATTAATAATTCATTAGTATGCAGTTCACAACAACAGTTATAAATGTTTTATTCTTGATTAATACGCTCGTCTATTATGTGTTTCATTATTGTGTTTTCATACTTTATGAATGATGGATTCTCCATTTGTAAATGAAGTATTATATATTTTACAAACCAATTATTAAGGAGTTGTAGATGATTAATAAGATAATTTATGAAGTGTTAGTAAATGATTAATAACTTATTTAGATGTACATTATTCATGCATTTATGTATATAATGATTTAGATATGCACTAATGGTTAGGGACTATGTTAATATATGCTTTATAAATGCGTATTATTACTGCAATTCATGATTAATTCATGATTTATTAAGGTAGTTACTAGTCCTTAGTAAAGTGTTTTGTGTGACCTCATCTAAAGTGACTATACATGAATTAATGGCTGAGAGGTTTGTATTTAACAGTTTATTGTTTGCATCTTGCAATAAATATTGATATGTTCTTGATCACTTTGTGTTGTGTCTATTTGCCTTTTCTATTAAAAAACTATGGGGTTTGAGGCACTGTATCATTTTGGAGAGCTGGAACCGTCTCCAAAGCCTCTCCAGGCCGGCGACCTACGGGAGAAAAGACGAAGACTCGGCGCGTCATGACGCGAGACTGCCTCGCTGGAATGTGGTCCCCCAGTTTATTTGCCCCCCCTTTTTTTTCACAACTTTATTAGAACGGATATGGTACAGAATGAGCTGAATCAGCAGTCAAAATGGAGTTTAAGGACACGGTTTGATGATTTTGCTTCAAAAACGTGAGTACCGACCCAGAATTTTTTGGCCGGCCGGTTCTTGTGTTAACGCGTTAACTTGCCCTGCACTATTTAAAATACATCAGTGCTTTGTTTTTCTAAACAGTTTTTTTTAATATAATTTTTGAAAACTTTATATCAAACTTTGAATTTAACTTTTAACTTTTTATATATTTTAAATTTACAGAATCTTATTGCGATCAACAATTTAAACAAAATAATATAACTAAGTCGTGGTTAAGTTTATTTAATTTTGAGTTTTTCAGTTTCATTTCAGTATGAGGCACCATAGCACGAAATAAGCACAGAAAGAATCCAAAATGTAAAGACACTATTAATGCAGAAAAAGAGATAAATCAATTAAAAACAAAGATTCTTGAAGCACTATCAGTTTGTCCACTTATGAGGATACTCATTTTTCTTATCTGACGGAAGAACACTGAGTGTGGAGGTTGATTATTCTCTGAAAGGTTGCAATGAACTCCCTGTTCAACATTCCTAAGACACTCATTAAACTCCTCTCTTACACTTTACATTTTGTGGCTAGATGCGTTTTGATCAGGGCCGAAAGTGAGGGTGTTTCTGAGATGCCAGAGGTTATTGAACTGTCTCATTCAAAAGTATTGGCCTCCAAAGATGGTTTCTATAGGAAAATGTATGTTGAATTAAGCCAACTATTCATTCATGCTCATGCAAAATGTTCATGTTGGGATTACAGTGATTTGGAGGACACAATTAGATCAAAACAACACAGACAATGCAAGTCAAGATCAAAATCAATTTTATTGTGGTGTATTTCATATCATATTTTATGATAAGAAAAAACCCTAAGCCGAAGAGCTTTATTCAGCTACCTCTTTTCCCTGTGAAAACAGAAAACAGTTATTACATGAAATGCATATGAGCCTATACACATCATACTCTGTAATGGTTTTGTCCGTCGTTAATTTTCTGAAGTTTAAGGCTATATCGTAACTTTTTTTCAGTCATGACTTAAGTGTTACGTGATTTACATTAAAATAGTTGGAATTTAATTCGATTTAATTTTCATCAAGCTGAATGTTAGTTACCTTGCCAGAGTCACGGCCTTTTGCTCTCAGCTTGTTGACCTGGGACTCTGCAATGTCAGCACGCTCCTCAGCCTCCTCCAGCTCATGCTGGACCTTCCTGCACTTGGACAGATGAGTATTGGCCTGCTCCTCCTGGAATATCACAGACATAGTTTAAAGGTATGGAACACTTTTAAAATTGTAATGTATGACGGAAACATTTTTCATGATTGTGTACAATATGAATATGACATAACTGTTTACATTGCCAAAATCAAAAAATGTGTTTATAACTATATAGCTATGGTGCTTGATAGCTGATTGTTTTTTTCCGATCATTCTCGTCAACATAATTAAATATAATGTTACAGTGTATAATATGTATTTGTTTATTATGATGTCAGTTTTGCTTCATATTGCTTTTGAGTATCAGTTTGAGTTATTCTAAATTATATGTAATTGTAACAACAAATACATGCGACCACACAAAATTGATTCTCCAACCTCTCCAGCACTTATTTTAGTATCAGATGACTTACATTTGGTAGATGATATTATACGAAAGAATGATAATGAATATGAAAATGAATGCTTTTCCTGTACTTTTACTTTTTTGTACTTTATTTTTACTTTAACCTGTTGGGCCCTAGACGATTTTTGGACTAATTTTCGAAAATATTGTACACATACGCAAAGGGCCCAACTACAAGGTATATGTGAACCATTGCAAAGAATTATTAACACTAAGAAGGGTTTGCTCATATGATTTGAGTAAATAGGTTCAGTACATTACTGGTTAATGGCTGCTGAAGATGGAACACAGCCCTATGTCAAATTCGTATGGTGAGAAAGCACTATTATTCATAATGCAATATTAAATTAGGCAGGGTAAAGCCTAAAACCCACCCACCATCATAGCAAACGATGGCAGTAGTCACCTACAAAAGAATTTGAGTGAATAGAGTGAAGTAGGCCCGAGCAAGAGACATAAACGTGTACGAGAGGTCACGAGAGGTCGTCATGTCAGAAACAGCCTCTCCAGCTGTTCCATTGTACTTTTAGAAGCTAAATAACTATATATTTAACTTCCTTTATCCTTCTACATGCTCAATCTATCACATACAGCAGTTAGAAATAATTTTGGAGAGCTGGAACCGTCTCCAAAGCTCTCCAAGCCGGCGAGCTACGGGAGGATTGCGCAATAGCTGGTGTGTATTGGGCCGTTGTAGAGCCCCTGATTGGTCGATTTTCGTTTTTTTTCGCTCTGTGCACGTGGCTGCATGTGGCCAATCGAATGGCGTTAACAGATTTACCAGGAAGTGTTTAGTTTTCCGAAAAAATCCGATCTACGCCGAAGTGCCGGCGCGTAAACAGCCGAGACTGCCTTGCTGCAAACTTGTCCCCCCGCGTGTGTGACCCCCCTTCCTTTGTTTCACAACGTTTTTTACAACTGAAATGGACAGCAGGAGCCGTTTCTGCGGTCAAAAAGGACTATAAGGACACTGTTTGATGATTTTGCTTCAAAACTGTGAGTACCATCCCATAATTATTTGGCTGAGTTATTGTTGCTGGGGGCTGCTGTTCCCCCGGTCAACTTTGAAGGGTTTCCCAGAGAGGGAATTGGAGATTTAGGTTCGAAGCGTGCTTGAATGCTACGGCTGCTAACTACATAGCATTAAGCTCTCAGGTTGATTTGCGTCTTTTGAGAGGCTATTTCGGGTGCGTATGTCGGCCGAATGAACGCGAAAAAGTGACGATATTTAGCACGAGGCTAGGAATGTTGTCTTAGATTGTGTTTTATTGTGTTTTGAGTGTGTAAAGTGTTACACATGCTTCGGTTCATGAGAAATTCTTCGTTCAAACGCTATGCTCCATGGTTGTGGAAATATTATATTTGCTACCGAAAATAGCTTTCTTCGGTACCAGTCGGTACCAATCGGTACCACTAGGCGCCCGGTAGGGCGCCTCTCGGTCTAGAAAGGTTAAGAAATTGTCAGTATTGAAAATAAATATGTTGTCCTTACCGCTTCCTCAGACTGCCTCTTGTAGGCCTTCACCTTGAGTTGCAACTTGTCAACCAGATCCTGCAGCCTGGAGCCATTTTTCTTGTCCTCTTCAGTCTGTAATAGACAATGTAGATGTGCAAGTTAAAATGTTTTTAATGGTAAGTATATTGGATAATTTTGTCCTGTACATTTTAACTGTCAAAGTGACTGTACCTGATAGGTGAGCTCCTTCACTCTCCTCTCATATTTGCGGACACCCTTAACAGCATCTACTCCACGTCTCTGCTCAGCCTCAACTTCTGTCTCCAGCTCACGCACCTTCAAAAAACAATAAGAAAATAATTAAGTTTTCATATTGTTTCAATGTCTTGCTTCAGCTTTGTAAACCTTAACATGACTTTCTTACCCTAGACTCAAGTTTCTGGAGCTGCTTCTTGCCACCCTTCATGGCCAGGTTCTCAGCCTCATCCAGGCGGTGCTGCAGGTCCTTTACAGTGACCTCCAGGTTCTTCTTCATTCTCTCCAGGTGAGAACTAGTGTCCTGCTCCTTCTTCAGCTCTTCAGCCATCATAGCAGCCTAGAGGAGACAGCATAACATGTTATTTAACAATATCTTTAAAAAACACATTGGAGTTAAAGTAAAAACAAATGAAATTCAAACCTACATCAGTGATGGCCTTCTTGGCCTTCTCCTCTGCATTCCTTGCTTCCTGAACAGTGTCATCCACTTCACCCTGGACCTGGACCAGGTCAGTCTCAAGCTTCTTCTTGGAGTTCATGAGGCTTGTGTTCTAAAAGATAAAATTATTTTCTCACTTAAGTGTCTGAATTTAGGTTATTGTAAATCTCATTAGACATTTGATTTATTGAACAAATTAAAGGAGTTTGTTCACCTGAGAGTGCAGAAGTCCAACACGCTCACTGGCGTCCACCAGCTCCTGCTCTGCAATTTTGCGGCTTCTCTCTGTCTGCTCCAGAGCAGCTCTAAGTTCCTCAATTTCAGCAGTCATGAGACCATTCCTGCGATCCACCATGGCAGCTTGTTCCTTGAAGTCTTCCTGGGCTCTAACAGCATCGTCAAGGTGCAGTAGTGCATCCTAGTGAAAAAATATCATGAAAATATTATGAATGCCGAAATGTCCCTGTACTGACCGTAGACTGTGGAACAACTCTGTGTCTGACAATACCTTAAGCTGTGCCTGCACATTCCTCAGCTGCTTCTGGGACTCAGCAGCCTGGCGATTGGCGTGGCTCAGCTGAACCTCCATCTCATTCAGGTCTCCCTCCATCTTCTTCTTGATCCTCAGGGCATCGTTCCTGCTCCTGACCTCAGAGTCCAGAGTGCTCTGCATGGAGTCAATCACTCTCTGGCTGTTTCTCTTGATCTGCTCCATCTCCTCATCTTTCTCTGCCAGCTTCCTGTCCACCTCACCCTTGATCTGGTTGAGCTCCAACTGGACACGCAGGATCTTAGACTCTTCGTGTTCCAGAGTTCCCTAACGATATCAAAGAATGAAATATTCATCACTGCTTTCAATCCATTTATGCTTTTTTTACTATTTGCAATTTTTTTCAGAAGATCTCTCAAGGAAAAAAAATATGTACCTCAGCCTCTTCAAGAGCTGTCTGGATCTCAGACTTCTCTGTCTCCACCTGCTTCTTGGACTTTTCCAGCTCATGGATGCTCTTGCCTGTCTCACCAATCTGTTCAGTCAGATCTGAGATCTCCTCTGCAGATAGATACATTTGTTTAATATTGTTAAGCCTTGAAGTGTAAAATATAAATACTGTATTCTAACACATACACATGTGTTGAATACAATGTCACTTTTAAATGATTTAGAACTCACGTTGCAGATTCTTGTTTTCACGCTTCATGGTTTCCAGGTGATCCAGAGCTTCCTCATAAGAGTTCTTAATCTTGAACAGCTCAGTGCTGAGAGAACGAGCCTCCTTCTGTGCTCCCTCAAGCTCTGCCTGACCCTCCTCATACTTCTGTTTCCACTCTGCCAACACCTGAATAGCACAATTACTACAGTTCAGTTGGTTATGTAGCACTATAGAGACAAATGTATGAATCTATGTCATTGTTTGTATGGCTTGGCCACACAAAGTTAACAATGCTACCTTGTCAAAGTTCCTCTGCTTTTTGTCAAGGTTGGCTGCGAGACCGTTGGCCCTCTCCACATCAATCATGAGGTCCTCCACCTCACTCTGGAGCCTCTGTTTGGTTTTCTCAAGAGAAGCACACTTGGAATTCACTGCCTCAATCTGCTCCTCAGCCTCCTGAAGGCGCTGGGCCAGCTTTTTCCTGTTTGAAAAATGTAGAATGGACTTGGAGCCTTAGTAACAAGAATGTGCACCGTGAGTTCTTAGCTGAATAATTTTACATTAACAAATACTGTATCGCCCCAATCATGAGACAACTATTTTTTCGGGAAATTTAATTTACAAAGTTGGAGCTCGTATTATATTCGAGGATTTGATGTTGAGCTCTTCTTTCTTAATGGAGTCTATCGCTGTAACGCTGGTGTTATGCTCATACAGAGAGTGTTGCATTTTGGTGAGCATTTTTCAAAGACAAGGTGTTGGATAAGGTGTGGGGGGTCTTACATTCGGGCCATTATGATAATAACATGTCTTTAGGATCTAGATGAACATATGAAAGCAGAGCTAAATTTGACCATTTAATTGCATGAAATTTTACTCACTTGGATTCCTCAAGCTCCTCAGTGCGCTGAATAGCATCAGTCTCATACTTAGATCTCCACTGAGCCACCTCACTGTTGGCCTTGGACATTCCACGCTGCAGCTCAGCCTTGGCCTCCTGCTCCTCCTCAAACTGCTCCCTCAGCAGATCACAGTCATGGCGAGCTGATTGCACTCCATGGGCAAGAGCATTCTTGGCCTGTTTATAAAAATGATTCAGGAATTTACAAAATTTCTAAATTCCAAAACCAATAATACCAATGTACACTTACTTAATGCTTTCTTACCTTAACCTCCTCTTCAATCTGTCTCTTCATTTCTTCAATCTGCTGTGTGAAGGCCTGTTTACCTCTGGTCAGCTGGGAGACAAGGGCTTCTTTCTCTTCAATTTGACGGCTGAACTCACCTTGTGTGAAAGATGTCATGATACATCAGTTTATCTTATGTTTCTCAATAACATGCACAACAGATCATTCAATGATAACTTGTAGATACCATTTTCTGTCAGGAGACGTGCTTTATGTGCACTTGTGTCATTGATCTGACGAACATTTTCATCACTCTTGGTTTTCAGTTCGCTAAATTGGTCCTCAAGAGTACGGCACATCTTTTCAAGATTTCCCTAATGAGTAAAAGAGAGATGAGATCATTGATCAGATTTCATTCATAATATTAAATGGATTATTATCGGCATTAATTTGGGTAATAAAATAGCATGTAATGCATTGTGTACCTTTGCTTTAGCAACATTCTCCATGTTGCTGGAGAGGTCATCGATCTCCATCTTGTATTCACTCTTTTCCTTCTCAAGCTTCTGCTTAACACGCTGGAGGTTGTCAATCTGCTCTCCCAGCTCAGCAACGCTGTCAGCCTGCTTCTTGCGAAGAGCAGAAGCAGTGGATTCATGCTGCAGAGTGGACTCCTCAAGGTCTCGACGGAGCTTCTGGAACTCAGCCTCACGCTTCTTGTTCATCTCAATCTGAGCAGAGGTGGCACCACCAGCCTCCTCCAGCCTCTCACTGATCTCTTCAAGTTCCCTGGAGAGGTCAGCTCTCTGCTTCTCCACCTTGGCACGAGCAGCACGCTCAGCCTCAATCTCTTCCTCCAGTTCCTCAATGCGGGCCTGTTGAATGTGGGTGAAATTTCTTTCAGTAAACTTTCATTTTTGATACACACATTAGGAAATGGGTGCAGTAATGTTTTCTGGAACAAAATATGTCACCTGAAGCTCCTTGATCTTCTTCTGAAGCTGAGCACCCATTGACTGCTCATCTTCAATCTTGCTAAGGAGCTGACTGGTTTCAAAGTCCTTCCTGTGAGGATTATAGATAAAATACATATAGATCATGCAGTTGACATTCATTTTCAAAAGAATGGTTGTTGTGCAAATTCATAAAAGTACATTACTTTTTAATTTTCTCATCAGACTGCTGCTTGTCATTCTCAAGATCCATAACGGATTCCTGGGCCAGTTTCAGATCACCCTCGAGCTTCCTCTTGGCTCTCTCAAGGTCCATACGCAGCTTCTTCTCTTGCTCCAGAGAACCCTCAAGCTGAACAAATAATATTTGTTCACATTTTTATTCATAATTTTTAAGAACAATCTTGCTTCTTCAATCAGAGTGTATTTGTAAACTTACATCATCCACTTGCTGCTCAAGCTTGGTCTTGGCCTTGGTCAGAGTGTTGACTTTGTCTTCCTCAGCCTGCAGGTCATCAAGAGTCTGCTGATGAGACTCCTGAAGGGCTTTCTTTTCCTTGGTCAACTTAGCAAGGCTCTCATCCTGAGAGGCCATCTCCTCTGTCAGGTTCTTGACCTAAGTGTGCAAGAAATATCTCGTCAATAAGCGCTAATCATTATCATTTTACTTGATATGATGGTCAGATTATTATTTACAAACCTTGTTCTCAGTGGCATGTTTCTCCTTCTCCACTTTGGCCAAGGTAAGCTCCAGGTCATCAATATCCTTCTTGAGCTCAGAGCATTCATCCTCCAGCTTTCTCTTTTTGGCAGTGAGCTCAGCATTGATTTCCTCTTCATCCTCCAGTCTCTCAGATGTCTCTTTGAGTTTGGCCTCCATCTGAATCTTGTTCTTGATAAGACCCTCACATCTCTCCTCAGCATCTGAGAGATTATCTCCTTCCTAATCCATTTAATGCAAATAGACGTCAGCACACCAACAATGAACAACATGAAAAATCACAACTGTCTGTTGATGTGTACTCACATTTGCTATTTGCAGCTGCAGATCATTTTTCTCCTGCAGAATGGAAACCATCTTCTCCTCCAGCTCCTTCTTCTTGGACAGGGCAGCAGCCAAGTCAGTTTTCATTTTTTCATAGTTCTCCTTCATGTTTGCCAGCTCCTTCTCAGTTTCAGCAGACTGCAGCAGAGGCTTGATCTTGTAGTACAACTTCATCCATGGCCAGTGTTTCACATTCATGAATGAGCGGATATTGTACTGGATGGAATAGATGGCTTCCCTGCAGACAAGAAGTAGCTGTTATGGACAATGTTGTTTGTGATTTTTCATACCATCATTCAGAATGAGTTATTTTCAACATGCCTCCTCTCAGTCATCTTCACAAACTCCTTTCTCATGACGTAACCACGGCACAAAGCTTGAGTCATTGTGACCAGTGATGCCAGTTTTTCATCTCTCATCTCCTCAAGGGTACCCAGCAGACCGGCCTTGAAGAACACCTAAACAAACAAAAATAAATTATAGGTAGGATGAACTGAGGAAGTAAATACTTCACATCATCTAAAACTCAGCATGGTCTGTCTGCAACGACCACTTCTGTAATGGTTGATTGAATAAATAAAACAACAATTACTTCCTTTCTTCCTTTCATTTTTCACTCACACGTTCATATGCTGTCATTTTTATCTATGCAGCTGTCCCAGAATCGCAGCTAAAAAATGTGTTAGCAGCTGCTAACAGCTAACAACGAACGAATTGTCCTCCTGCTGACATGAGAAGACACGCTCTGTCTGAGTCCACGCTCAATTGAGTTTTTCATTTATGAAGATGACTGCGGTTTACTGCAGTGAACACGTTATTGTTCCCAGGACAACAGGACGCCTTTAGTCTCTAGCCCTTTTCGTATATGATCATTGCTGTAATGTTTGATTGAATAGTCCAAACTGAAGCAATTGTTGATCACTTGTGGCCACTACCGGCAGGTTAACAGTACTGAGGAGTAACCACTGGAACCATGAAAGGTCCTTAAGCATGCAATCATAAATTAGCATTCAAAAAAACATTAGGGTGATGGGTCCAGCAGAATGCGAGATTAGCCGTAGACAGAAAGTCAAAAAGATGCAAACAACAATCATACTACATACTGGACTAAACAACTTAACCTCCTTGGTAATTATTCTTCGGTTAAATAAGGAAAGGAAAGTGCTTACCTTGGTGTGTCCAAATTTGTACTCGTCTTGTGGGACATCAATTGAACCAAGCAGCTTCTCTGAAGCCTTCTTGTTGTCCATGAACTGGCCATCGGGGATGACACTGGCATTCAGCACCTTGTACCTTTCATGAGAGAGTTAATGGTCATTTTGTGACCTTTTTATTTCAATAGTCCACATTAACATTCTATGAAAATATCCATTGATACCTCTGCTTGAAGTCAGCATAGATAATTCTGCTCGGGAAACCTTTCCTGCAGATTCTGATACCCTCCAGCACACCGTTACACCTGAGCTGGTGGATGACCAGGAAGTTCTCCATCAAACCTGTAAAAAAGAAATTTTTTAGTCTTTAGAATTATGTGAACCATACCAAAAAAAGCAAACCACTCCTCCAAGACTCTTGAGATTATATGCTCTATGTACCTGGAACCTTTGTCTCATTGGGAATCAGGCAGCGCACAAAGTGAGGATGGGTGGCCCTCAAGTTAGTCATCAGCTTGCCCAAGTTCTCCTGTAAATCCAAAGTGGTGACTTATCATGGCATGTTACAGTTGTGATTTTGAGTATAAGATAAGATACATAAGATACGTTGGCAATGTCAAACCTTACCCTAAACTGTGAAGACACAGTCTGCATAGAACCACCCTTCTTCTTGCCTCCCTTCTTGCTGCCACCAACCTCTGTTGATCATTTTAAGTAGACATGTTTTTTTAGAACGACATAACATTTACTTGAACACATGTTACAGTTCAAAATATACAGTATCTATAACATTAAAATGTGTTTTAGTTTACTGTAGCTACTAACATACCCTCAACTACAGGTGGATACAGAACAGGCAGCAGTTTCACAGAGGACTTCTGGTACAGCTGAACGACAGAATCATTCAGTGGATCCTTGTTCTTGTCCAGCCAGCCACCGATATTGTAGTCCACGGTACCAGCATAGTGCACCAGGGAGAAGTGGGCCTCAGCCTTGCCTTTGGCGGGCTTTGGCTTCTCAAATGCTTTGTTTTTGCCAAGATGCTGGTCATACAGCTTGTTCTTGAAGGATGTGTCTGTTGCCTTGGGGAACATGCACTCCTCTTCAAGGATGGAGAAGATGCCCATGGGCTTGAAAAAAGTGGGAAGAAGTTTGTCATTAAGTTATACATTAAGTCAAATTAAGGACAATTATATCACAAAATGAATTGATTACCCTTTCAATCAGCTCGATGCAGGCAGCCAAGTCCATGCCAAAGTCAATGAACTCCCAGATAATACCCTCCTTCTTGTACTCCTCTTGCTCCAGGACAAACATGGTGTGGTTGAAGAACTGTTGCAGTTTCTCATTGGTGAAGTTGATGCACAGCTGCTCCAATGTGTTGAACTGCAAGGAAACATAACCTCTTTCTGTTAATAAGAATGATTATGTCATTAAAAGTATTGGCTGCTGAATTTTTGGAATGTAAGCTTACGTCAAAGATTTCAAACCCAGCGATATCCAGGACACCAATGTAGTACTGCCTTGCTTGTTTAGTGTCCAACATCTGGTTGATACGGATGACCATCCACAAGAACATCTTCTCATAGATAGACTTAGCCAGGGCAGGCACTGAGTTACCCACCTGAATAAAAATAACGATGTGATTTGATAAATTAACCGTTTTGTAAAATAATAGATTATTGGTGTTTTTATAATCATTCTAATGAGATAAATGACACAAAAAAAATCCTAAATGAAATAAATGCATCTAAGATTCAATTCAATTAATTTTTTTATAGCCTACAATCACAAATTTGCCTCGGAGGGCTTTACAATTTGTACACATATGACATCCTCTGTAGGGACCCTCTCATCGATACAGGACCCCCCCCGCCCCCCTAGATTCAGCATTCAATAGATACAACTTCAAGTGGTAACATTGAACACTTACATGGCTTTTGTTGTATCGAGTGAACCCTGTAATACTTTAATTTAGTAGAACTAATATAACTAATCTTCTTTCAAATAGTAGGATATTGAATATTGATAATTCATGTTTACCTGAGGTACAGTCTGTCCCTTGGTGACATACTCATTTCCGACCTTCACTCTGGGATAGCACAGAGCTTTCAGCATGTCAGCGGAGTTCAGACCCAGCAAGTAAGCAACCTTGTCAGCCTCTGAAAAATAATTCAGTGATTTCCATCATGATATGAACAGAAACCAGTGTGATTAAGAACTCTATTTTATCTTAATACTTTTGTTCCCAAGCTACTCACCCTCTGTGCCATCAGGCTCAGCCTGCTCCTCACGCTGCTTTTGCTTGAACTTCATGTTACCATGGTGGAGCACAGCACAAGTCATCTTGTAGATGCTCATCTTCTCTTCATTTGTGAAGCCCAGGATATCAATAGCATTCTGAATTCAAAAGATGTGTCCACACAAAACATAATCACTTTAGAAAATGCACTTAAAAGAGCAGTTTTGCATGTATTACACAACATATATTTCAATAGTTTGAAGTGAAAATCATTCACATCAGTGGCTTCCAGCTCCTCTTTGTCATTAATGCTGGCCACAGTGATCTGACCCATACTGCACATGGGGAAGTCGTAGGGGTTGGTTGTGACGAGTCCCAAATCTGATGATCAAAAAAGGTTACACATATAAATACTTTAGTTTCATATGAAAACAGTAGGTGAAATGTTGCAGCATCTCAATCTGTTTACCAAGCAGCTCAGGTTTGTGGCCGGTCATTATCTGGAAGAAGATGTGGTAGCCTCTTTCAGCAGGAAGCTGGTATGTCACTCTAGACTTCTCCAGCAGATCTACAAATATTGTTTATAAGTCACAGCTAGGCCAATTTTCAATTTGAGTCAATTGTATGTACAAGGAGTATTATTACTTACATGTCTCAATATCAGCACTAGCCAGTTTGCCAGTTGTGCCGAAATGGATTCTGATGAATTTACCCTGTTTGGAACAAAGATATTTTTAATATCCCTCTACATGGACAATCAGTAACAAGGCCTCTCACATGTGTAGAAATTGTTTCATACTTACAAAACGAGAGGAGTTGTCATTCCTCACAGTTTTGGCATTACCGTAGGCCTCCAGCAGGGGATTGGCTGCAATAATCTGATCCTCCAGTGACCCCTATAATCCAGTATTGGAAGCAATATCAGAAAATGACTTTGGAAAATGTTCCATTGGTAAAGAACCCTGAATTGTAATCATCAGGAACATACCTTTGATGTGTCCCTCTTCTTGTCTCCACCAACTGAGATTGTTGCAAAGTACTGGATGACACGCTTGGTGTTCACAGTCTTTCCAGCACCAGATTCTCCACTAGGCATAGACACAGACTTATAAGAATTTGATCAAGATATTTTACTATCTTCAACAGAGTCAACAATTGTAAATAAACCAAACTTACGTGATCAAGACAGACTGGTTCTCCCTATCTGTTAAATAAGAAACAAAAGAATGAACTATGTTTCCCTGCAACAGAAACCTCATATAATGATATATTCTACATTGTTGTGATAATAACTTACCAGTTGACATGAACTGATAAGCGTTGTCAGAGACAGAGAAGATGTGGGGTGGAGCCTCCATACGCTTCTTGCCTCTATAGGCAGATACACATTCAGAATCGTACACTGGGAGCCACTTGTATGGGTTCACAGTGGCACAGAACAGTCCAGAGTAGGTCTGAAAGTTATCATAGAGATTCAACAGTTAACATTATGTTTCCTAAAAATAAAGTCATTTTCAATAGTTCTCGTTCTCCTTAGATAGATTGTCTTACGTAGATCATCCATGCTGCATAACGCTCTTTGAGGTTATACAGCACAGAGGCTTCATTGAGATGGGTCATCATGGCCATGTCCTCAATCTTGTCATACTTGGGAGGATTCATTGGAAAGACTTCAGCTTCTTTAACTGTCCTCTCCTGAAACAAGACATTTGTCACAATGAGAACTGATCATATTGAATTCCCAGTTGGCTCTGACTTTATGATACCTACCTCCTCAGTGGTCAGGATTTTGACGGTGACTTTGTCACCGTCTTTCTTGACGATTGTTCCCTTCAAGTACAGCTCTTTGACATCGGTCACGTAGCAGGCACTCTTGGCATCAAATGGTGCATTTTGAGCTTCAATTCTCTCCTTCGCTGGTTTACGTAGGTAAACGGCAGCTTTGCCATACGTGGCCATCTCCGCGTCTGTACTCATGGTGGCGGCTTATGTCTGTTAGATAATTACAAAGGAACTGCAAGTTTACTTCTCTGAGGTAATAATATATATGAGAAATCATATTAATCTTTGTTAAAACAAATGTCTTCAAGTCATTTGACTGAACAAAACAGAATTACCACGTTCTATTAAATGGTCAACATATTCCTTTCAAATTGATTTCACCTTTGCTAATTATAAATAGTTTTCCATACTGAGTTGATAGTGATTAGATTAACACTAACCTGCTTTTTTGACAAAATTGGATGACTTTGCAACTGAATGACTAATATTTTAATTCCATGTAATTTACATCACTTGAACTTTAAATACATAAACAAATCCACATTGAAACCATGTATGTGTATGGTTACAGGTGGGCTTCAACTTTACTTCCAATTTAAGGCTTATTCAGACTTCGTTGTTACAGAGAATACATTTGAACATCTTGAGTTTTGTCAAAATATTTGGATGAAAAACCGAATCTGAATCAGAAACATTTTGCATAATGTATTAAATGCTTAAAAAGACAAATTAATCATTTAATAATCATCCTTACCTTACCCCCTCTCTCTCTCAATAGTATTCACCAATCCTGTTCAAAACAGTTTTTGTTGTTAGAGTAGGTGTAAAAACAAAATTCATGCAACAATTGATTTTATTCCTACAACTTATTTCTTAAATGAAGAACGCATTCAAATTGTCTCAATCTTAAGAGAGCATGATATTACCACAGGCAGGAACTCAGGTCTTCAGTGGCACAATTGGTCGTGTCCTTGAGTTGCCTTTATACTGAATCAGATTTTGATGACGGAGTGAAAGTTATATATGGTATACAGACCAAATGTGGTAAGGCAGACAGCCCATCATAAAACATATGTTGTAATTATATCATCTGATGTTTCAGGTATCAGTTTATATGGCCAGGTCTTGATTTTTGCTTAATCATTACTTCAACAGAAGTTTATTTTAGGCTCTTGAACACCCTCTTCACTTTAAAGAAGGTAAACTAATTTAAACATTTTAAATTACTTAAAAATGTGTAAGGCATGAATAGTCCTCACTTTATCTCTAAAAAAATAATTTAAAATAATAATTTATTTTTT
Organism: Leptoclinus maculatus; assembly: GCA_032191485.1. NCBI lineage: Eukaryota > Metazoa > Chordata > Actinopteri > Perciformes > Stichaeidae > Leptoclinus > Leptoclinus maculatus. The sequence continues at coordinate 7,036,104 of JAVDOI010000007.1, forward strand.
GCTTTTTTTGGTATTTTGGTCAGACACATATGCAACGCTGATTACTGTAATATATGTGGTGTTGAAGGATCGTAGAAAATATGAAAGCATAAAAGTATAACCATCACAAACATATATTTTGTTCACTTTTCATAACCATCACAACATATAGCTTGTTTGTCTTTATAACCATCATAACATATAGCTTGTTTGTCTTTATAACCATCACAACATATAGCTTGTTTTCACTTTTTATAACCATCGTAAAATATAAACTGTTTTATCTCATGATAAGTGTGATTCAACATAAACTGTTTTATTTCATATTAGATGTGATTCAACATAGAATGTTTTATTTCATGATAGAGGTGATAGAAACATATGAACTGCGTAGACGCTTTATGTAACATAGTCACTTTAGCCTTGAATAGTGGTCCAGGACCAACCAGTTACAACCAGTTCCATTCTGTTGTTAACTCTGGTACAAGATGCTTCCTGTATGTGTGACGTATTTGTGATTAAGGGAGGTACTAGAATCAGAGTAGTATAAAACAAACAGAAGGGCTCCCTTCTTTTGGATCTTTTTTACCCATCTTTAGAGACGGGACAGACTTCTTTCTTAAAAAGTAGACACCCGGTTTAAAGGGAGCGACTTCCTTTAATAGACCCTTAGGGGTCTTGCCCCCTGAGCGGGAGTAGAACACCCTTCTGCTGTCCCATTCAGAGATAGGAGAGAAGACAGCATGAGAAAAAATGGAAAACACACAGCGAGAGCTGAGTGAGACCCTGAAAACAAGCAGGGATATTTAGCATTTGTTTTAACAGAACTGAGAGTGTTTCATTGAATTTAAATTGTTTGATGTGATTGCTTTGGAAAACCTTTAATAAAACTACAGCCTTACCATTTGTAAGTGACTGGACCCAAACTAAAGACTCTGGTCTTTTAGAACCATTTGACCCTCTTCCCTGTCCGCTACCCGTGTGATAATGAGGTGACGACCCACTCTACCAGAGGAGCTTAAAGGTGAGTACCCTGGGTGAAGACTTTGCAGTGTTTGTCATATAAGGTGAGACCTTTCATAATAGGCAATAGTAAAGTATAGACGATCTACATAACTATTCATACTGGGTGTTAGGGTTACATCCTACTGAGAGCGCCTAGGGCGTAGCCGTACAAGACTTTCAGAAAGACAATTAATTCCGAAAATCCTAACGATTCAGCTACGGGGTGAGATAAAAGGCCGACGGCATTGTTCTGATACCCCCGTGAGGAGACTAACTCACCCGGGAAAAACAACCCTAAGGAGTAACCACCGTGTTAGGTGCGCACGCCTGTCCCGCTTTCCCCGGGGCGGGATCCGTTCACGCTACATGGCGCCCAAACGTGGGGCTCGAGTACACATCACGAACCTCGAGTTAAACACCAAGGACCCAAAAAATACGACCTAGAAAAGTCTCGGTAAAAGGTAAGGAGTAGAAGCTTTACTTAACCAATCCATCGAGTAAGAGTGTTAGACACGGGGTGATACCTGACTAACTTTGGGATTAAGGTAAGAGTAGGTGAAACTATAACGCGCTAACTGTTCTATATCGTAGGCAATCATTATACGAATCCGTAGAATTCAACATAAAACAAGGAGAAGGTAGCGGATAGAGCTCCCGTTATCCGAGGAACCATTGCCGCCAGGGTTAAACATTAGCAGGGACTAAAAAGATCTGGCCAGCGATTTCAAAGTGACGGACAAAACAAAACCTGAAAAAATTATCACAGCAGCTCTCCGCGGAGACCCAGAGCACAGTGTGTGTGTCTGTGTGCTGCAGGATCAGCTCAGAGCGACCCACAGACACCAGAATAGCTGGGTGTGCGGGAGTGATGTGTGGGAGTGCAAACCATTTGGTCCTACAGGGACACGTAATAAATCTGAACTTGGAGAGTAGTATTACTTAACCCTGAAAACAGGGATATGAGACATGTAAATAGCCACACAAATGCACAGACAGAAGCTGCACGCTTTAACGAAGAGGTAGACAGGATGGCGCAAAACCAAAGCGATTACCCAAATACTGTTGACTCAGATACGGTTGCTGCTGCACAAAGCGCCCTGTTTAGAGCAATCTGCATTTTCCCAAAAGAATGGGAACAAAACGAACAGATTAAAATACCTCAAGATGAAGCACAAAATGTTTTGTTGAATCCCCACCAATCGCTGTGTCACATTGGCTTAGAGTGAATGAGACTGTTCCTCAAAAACCAGAAAATAACCTTTCAGAAGTTAAAAGAGCAATTTAACATTATGAAAAGAAGATGCGGAGATTGCGCTCTAAAAGGCGGCATGCCACGCATAAAATGTGATATGAGGCACATTAAATCTCATACTTCTGGAGATCACTTTTCGGCTGATGTAGCGGGACCTTTAATCACATCGACCCTGGGTAACAAGTATTTTCTAGTTATCACTGATAGCGGTGGTGGAGATACAAAAGTATATCCCGTTCATGTTGCCACAGCAAGAGCTGTGAGTGGAGGCATTGCAGACTATTTTACAGGCAAAGCCCCATTGTCTCTCAGAATGGATAACGGGACCCATTTAAAAAATAATGCAGTCACAGACCTGTTAGAACAAATAGGATGTGAAATAATCTACTCAGCACCATACAAACCTGAAACTAATGGGGTGGCAGAGAGAGCAGTAAAATCTGCAAAAGATTGGATTAAAGCCAATTCGAAAAAACACTGGGATATTCCAGTCCAGCTATTGAAACTAAATGAACATTTATCTATGCCTAAACTAGCTGCTTACGCCCCAGACAAATCTTACCATGCCCCCCCCTTTGTTGCTCACAGGGGATCAGGTGTGGGTGGATAGAGGAAACAAACAACCAGGGCAGCCAATACCTACAACTTGCGAAGGCACAGACGAAGTGATTCTCCAGCCCGGTAATATTGTTAATCTAAAACAAATCGGTCCGGCACATCCGTATCAACTTCGGAAAAAGTAATGGCAGAGGGTATAGATTATTCAAATTACCATCTTCTCACTAGACGCACTGCTTATGTCTTGTCACACGGGGGGCAGGGGGGAACTCAAATAGGGAGGGTGTTAGACCCTGAAAAACACACTGATTATCTCACCGGGAGTGAATATATCCCGGGACAGTGAGTACACACCTGGACAGTGAATATATCCCGGGACAGTGAGTATATACCTGGACAGTGAATATATCCCGGGACAGTGAATATTCTGTGAAACAGCAAGAGTAAAGAACAAGCAAGGATTCATAGACCTTGATCACCTAACAGAGAGAAAAAAAAAAAAAAGAAGAAAAAAAAAAACACACACACACACCAACACAGACACAGACTGATAAAAATGGCAAGGAGTGAGGTCAGAAAGAAATAGCCGGCCAAAGAGATGACAAATGCGGGATAAGTTGACTGCTGTAAAACAGAAAAGGGGATGATGAAACCTCATAAAGACACACAGTTAGGAGATTTTATCCCAGTCACCTGGCAGCTGTGGAAAAACGTAGATAGGCTTTTTAAGTACTATCCTTGCCCCATTGTTATTATTGCCCATATTATTGCCAATTATCGCTCATATTATTATTATTATGACCTCAGACCCCCCACACTTCACCCCGGAGGAGAAATCGATCAGAATCACCCGGAAAAAAGAGGCTAGAAACCCCATTGCCAATTCCCAGTGCCCATAAACAGACGCGGAATGACGTGGAGCAGACAGAAGATGCAACTCAGTATTTGCAGTTTCCTCCCTCGCACCCCCCCGCTCCGGCCCCAGCGAGCAGGTCTCACAGAGCCATAACATGGGAGGGGCCCTTATCAGCACAAAATAGGATAAGCCGGCCAAAAAACTGCAGAAGCAAAGCTCAAACTTTGACACATTATGACCCACATGCATGGCCAGCAGGGCCGCCTGTGTGGCAGACAAATGAGGGAAGGCCTTTTACTTTGCAGATATGGGGCTGAAGTGATTCCCCTACACGTAAAAAATTATGCGTGATTCACACATTTGGCTATGAGCAAGAAAAATTAGACCTGATGCTAAAATGCATAAACTCTGACATGCTCTGATATCCATGCAGAAGGATACACAGTGACAGGATTAGCCTCAGCCCAGAGACTACACAGAACAACTTTTAGCAACTGTACTTGCATCCACAGTAGCCAGTTGAATACCTGGGAAATGACAGAAATTAAACTGGTACCCAGGACAAGAAGAGAATAAGCTATGACCATGAAAAATGAGTCCTACTAAATCACATTATACCCGGCCTCTCCACACCATTACAGCAAATAATGACCCCAAAAAGAGTGCACCGATCCGTAAACACAGACACAAACATGCAAATAGTGTGCGCTACAGTCAGCACCTCTCCAGACAGAGGGATTTAACTGGACTTTGTTTGTAACATATTCAGCAGCTCCCTTGGATATGACTCAAGGTCAGAGCCTGAACATATACACACAGGACGGTGTTCACTTAGAGCATTTTTTGTGGGTGCCAAATTACAGTTATTTTAAAACGAACCCTAAATAAGACCCATATCAAAGAAAACCATTTGAAAACCATAACTTATGCGTTATGAAAAACATGTTATGATTATTTCAATCTTTAAAATATACCTGAGAAAACTTAGTATACTTAGATAATTTGCAGGTGTTCATCATACCGAGAGACCGGCCTTCTCATGCTGGACAGGTATCACTTGTTGATTAATAGTGCCAAATTTAAGAAAATGTAACGCAAATATTTATCCAAAAATAGCTACTACATAAAATATCATGAATATCCAACTACAATAATACAGAATTATATATGCATAGTACTTGTTATTTTCTAATAACTGCTTGAATCAGACTGAAAAACTGTCTCATTGTAGCTGTGACCTTGCAAACCTGAGCTGTAAGAACAGAAAACAGCTGAGTTTGCTTCAGGGAAGAGAAGGGAGGGCTGTTACACTCCCTTATGCCCTGTAAGCTCATAGGAGCATTTCTGCTCAATTATTCTTTAGATACATCACCAAAAAAGGGGTGAATAATATAAGAACAAAGAAAATAATATGTAAACTAGGTTTACAATTAATAAAGTTGTTAACAGCTTGTTTTATGGCCCATGCATTGGGAGAACCTATAATAACTATTTTACTTAAGTCTATCTATGCAGTGATAGTCAAATAGACCTGTTATCAGCACTGGATTAAAGTAGGCCCGCACCAAGGCGGGAGGTAAATATCAAAACCAGAGCCCTTTAAAGGCCCAGTAGAATTCACTGCAGATTGGAAAGAGTTTTCCGCTGAGCTCAATTTAAATGCATCTATGAATTCCTGAACGAAGCAGAATTCGTCCAATTTATAAATAACTTAGACATAGAATCAAAATAATTTGATTCATATCTCCGGAATCCTTCTGATTCTGAGAAACCAGCAAACCCCCCTAAACCTGACCCAGTACCCACCAGAACCTGAACCAGAGCCTGAGCCCATGGAGCAGGCCCCAGAGAGACCGACTCCAGCTGAGACAACACCCGTCGCGCCAAGACGGCATCAGCAGGTTGAGGACACAGAGCCAGCTTCAGCAGGACTGTTGCCTGAACCACCTGTCGAACCCTCTTTCTGGCCTAAAGTGAGACTGCGTCTGAGGCTTCGGATGTGGGATCACCGCTGTGGACTGAGCTGGTGTGAAATGGTTGTGTTCAGCTGAGAAGGACGACATCTGGAAACCATGTTCCTGGTTCAACCCAAAGGTCTGAGGTGCTGCAGAACAGTTTGATAAATATACTCAAAGAGACTATTAAAAAAAAAAAATATGTAACTCTGTAAGCGCTGATACTTTGATACTTTCATAAGGACGGTGTTGAAGGATCGTAGAAAATATGAAAGCATAAAAGTATAACCATCACAAACATATATTTTGTTCACTTTTTATAACCATCACAACATATAGCTTGTTTGTCTTTATAACCATCATAACATATAGCTTGTTTGTCTTTATAACCATCACAACATATAGCTTGTTTTCACTTTTTATAACCATCGTAAAATATAAACTGTTTTATCTCATGATAAGTGTGATTCAACATAAACTGTTTTATTTCATATTAGATGTGATTCAACATAGAATGTTTTATTTCATGATAGAGGTGATAGAAACATATGAACTGCGTAGACGCTTTATGTAACATAGTCACTTTAGCCTTGAATAGTGGTCCAGGACCAACCAGTTACAACCAGTTCCATTCTGTTGTTAACTCTGGTACAAGATGCTTCCTGTATGTGTGACGTATTTGTGATTAAGGGAGGTACTAGAATCAGAGTAGTATAAAACAAACAGAAGGGCTCCCTTCTTTTGGATCTTTTTTACCCATCTTTAGAGACGGGACAGACTTCTTTCTTAAAAAGTAGACACCCGGTTTAAAGGGAGCGACTTCCTTTAATAGACCCTTAGGGGTCTTGCCCCCTGAGCGGGAGTAGAACACCCTTCTGCTGTCCCATTCAGAGATAGGAGAGAAGACAGCATGAGAAAAAATGGAAAACACACAGCGAGAGCTGAGTGAGACCCTGAAAACAAGCAGGGATATTTAGCATTTGTTTTAACAGAACTGAGAGTGTTTCATTGAATTTAAATTGTTTGATGTGATTGCTTTGGAAAACCTTTAATAAAACTACAGCCTTACCATTTGTAAGTGACTGGACCCAAACTAAAGACTCTGGTCTTTTAGAACCATTTGACCCTCTTCCCTGTCCGCTACCCGTGTGATAATGAGGTGACGACCCACTCTACCAGAGGAGCTTAAAGGTGAGTACCCTGGGTGAAGACTTTGCAGTGTTTGTCATATAAGGTGAGACCTTTCATAATAGGCAATAGTAAAGTATAGACGATCTACATAACTATTCATACTGGGTGTTAGGGTTACATCCTACTGAGAGCGCCTAGGGCGTAGCCGTACAAGACTTTCAGAAAGACAATTAATTCCGAAAATCCTAACAATTCAGCTACGGGGTGAGATAAAAGGCCGACGGCATTGTTCTGATACCCCCGTGAGGAGACTAACTCACCCGGGAAAAACAACCCTAAGGAGTAACCACCGTGTTAGGTGCGCACGCCTGTCCCGCTTTCCTCGGGGCGGGATCCGTTCACGCTACAGTGGTATTTGTTATAAATGTACGTTCGTCAGAGGGTGATAAGACGCTGTACTTGGAGGGACTTAGGACCCAGGGGAATGTAGGTGAAAGAAACAGGAAGAGACGGAAGAGACGCCAGACAAACACCTGTTCAGCGCTCGCTGCCGGCCAGTCGGCCGGCCGGTTCTTGTGTTAACGCGTTAACTTGCCCAGCACTATTTAAAATACATCAGTGCTTTGTTTTTCTAAACAGTTTTTTTTAGTATAATTTTTGAAAACTTTATATCAAACTTTGAATTTAACTTTTTACTTTTTATATATTTTAAATTTACAGAATCTTATTGCGATCAACAATTTAAACAAAATAATATAACTAAGTCGTGGTTAAGTTTATTTAATTTTGAGTTTTTCAGTTTCATTTCAGTATGAGGCACCATAGCACGAAATAAGCACAGAAAGAATCCAAAATGTACAGACACTATTAATGCAGAAAAAGAGATAAATCAATTAAAAACAAAGATTCTTGAAGCACTATCAGTTTGTCCACTTATGAGGATACTCATTTTTCTTATCTGACGGAAGAACACTGAGTGTGCAGGTTGATTATTCTCTGAAAGGTTGCAATGAACTCCCTGTTAAACATTCCTAAGACACTCATTAATTAAACTCCTCTCTTACACTTTACATTTTGTGGCTAGATGCGTTTTGATCAGGGCCGAAAGTGAGGGTGTTTCTGAGATGCCAGAGGTTATTGAACTGTCTCATTCAAAAGTATTGGCCTCCAAAGATGGTTTCTATAGGAAAATGTATGTTGAATTAAGCCAACTATTCATTCATGCTCATGCAAAATGTTCATGTTGGGATTACAGTGATTTGGAGGACACAATTAGATCAAAACAACACAGACAATGCAAGTCAAGATCAAAATCAATTTTATTGTGGTGTATTTCACATCATATTTTATGATAAAAAAAAACCATAAGACGAAGAGCTTTATTCAGCTACCTCTTTTCCCTGTGAAAACAGAAAACAGTTATTACATGAAATGCATATGAGCCTATACACATCATACTCTGTAATGGTTTTGTCTGTCGTTGATTTTCTGAAGTTTAAGGCTATATCGTAACTTTTTTTCAGTCATGACTTAAGTGTTACGTGATTTACATTAAAATAGTTGGAATTTAATTTGATTTAATTTTCATCAAGCTGAATGTTAGTTACCTTGCCAGAGTCACGGCCTTTTGCTCTCAGCTTGTTGACCTGGGACTCTGCAATGTCAGCACGCTCCTCAGCCTCCTCCAGCTCATGCTGGACCTTCCTGCACTTGGACAGATGAGTATTGGCCTGCTCCTCCTGGAATATCACAGACATAGTTTAAAGGTATGGAACACTTTTAAAATTGTAATGTATGACGGAAACATTTTTCATGATTGTGTACAATATGAATATGACATAACTGTTTACATTGCCAAAATCAAAAAATGTGTTTATAACTATATAGCTATGGTGCTTGATAGCTGATTGTTTTTTTTCCGATCATTCTCGTCAACATAATTAAATATAATGTTACAGTGTATAATATGCATTTGTTTATTATGATGTCAGTTTTGCTTCATATTGCTTTTGAGTATCAGTTTGAGTTATTCTAAATTATATGTAATTGTAACAACAAATACATGCGACCACACAAAATTGATTCTCCAACCTCTCCAGCACTTATTTTAGTATCAGATGACTTACATTTGGTAGATGATATTATACGAAAGAATGATAATGAATATGAAAATGAATGCTTTTCCTGTACTTTTACTTTTCTGTACTTCATTTTTACTTTAAGAAATTGTCAGTATTGAAAATAAATATGTTATCCTTACCGCTTCCTCAGACTGCCTCTTGTAGGCCTTCACCTTGAGTTGCAACTTGTCAACCAGATCCTGCAGCCTGGAGCCATTTTTCTTGTCCTCTTCAGTCTGTAATAGACAATGTAGATGTGCAAGTTAAAATGTTTTTAATGGTAAGTATATTGGATAATTTTGTCCTGTACATTTTAACTGTCAAAGTGACTGTACCTGATAGGTGAGCTCCTTCACTCTCCTCTCATATTTACGGACACCCTTAACAGCATCTACTCCACGTCTCTGCTCAGCCTCAACTTCTGTCTCCAGCTCACGCACCTTCAAAACACAATAAGAAAATAATGAAGTTTCCATATTGTTTCAATGTCTTGCTTCAGCTTTGTAAACCTTAACATGACTTTCTTACCCTCGACTCAAGTTTCTGGAGCTGCTTCTTGCCACCCTTCATGGCCAGGTTCTCAGCCTCATCCAGACGGTGCTGCAGGTCCTTGACAGTGACCTCCAGGTTCTTCTTCATCCTCTCCAGGTGAGAACTAGTGTCCTGCTCCTTCTTCAGCTCTTCAGCCATCATAGCAGCCTAGAGGAGACAGCATAACATGTAATTTAACAATATTTTTAAAAAACACATTGGAGTTGAAGTAAAAACAAATGAAATTTAAACCTACATCAGTGATGGCCTTCTTGGCCTTCTCCTCTGCATTCCTTGCTTCCTGAACAATGTCATCCACTTCACCCTGGACCTGGACCAGGTCAGTCTCAAGCTTCTTCTTGGAGTTCAGAAGGCTTGTGTTCTAAAAGATCAAATTATTTTCTCAGTTAAATCATCACATGCCTGATTTTTTCATTATAGTAAATCTCATTATTGAATTATTGAAGAAATTAAAGGAGTTTGTTCACCTGAGAGTGCAGAAGTCCAACACGCTCACTGGCGTCCACCAGCTCCTGCTCTGCCATTTTGCGGCTTCTCTCTGTCTGCTCCAGAGCAGCTCTAAGTTCCTCAATTTCAGCAGTCATGAGACCATTCCTGCGATCCACCATGGCAGCTTGTTCCTTGAATTCTTCCTGGGCTCTAACAGCATCGTCAAGGTGCAGTTGTGCATCCTAGTGAAAAAATATGAAAATATTATGAATGCCAAAATGTCCCTGTACTGACCGTAGACTGTGGAACAACTCTGTGTCTTACAATACCTTAAGCTGTGCCTGCACATTCCTCAGCTGCTTCTGGGACTCAGCAGCCTGGCGATTGGCGTGGCTCAGCTGAACCTCCATCTCATTCAGGTCTCCCTCCATCTTCTTCTTGATCCTCAGGGCATCGTTCCTGCTCCTGACCTCAGAGTCCAGAGTGCTCTGCATGGAGTCAATCACTCTCTGGCTGTTTCTCTTGATCTGCTCCATCTCCTCATCTTTCTCTGCCAGCTTCCTGTCCACCTCACCCTTGATCTGGTTGAGCTCCAACTGGACACGCAGGATCTTAGACTCTTCGTGTTCCAGAGTTCCCTGACGATATCAAAGAATGAAATATTCATCACTGCTTTCAATCCATTTATGCTTTTTTTTACTATTTGCAATTTTTTTCAGAAGATCTCTCCAGGAAAAAAATGTACCTCAGCCTCTTCAAGAGCTGTCTGGATCTCAGACTTCTCTGTCTCCACCTGCTTCTTGGACTTCTCCAGCTCATGGATGCTCTTGCCTGTCTCACCAATCTGTTCAGTCAGATCTGAGATCTCCTCTGCAGATAGATACATTTGTTTAATATTGTTAAGCCTTGAAGTGTAAAATATAAATACTGTATTCTAACACATACGCATGTGTTGAATACAATGTCACTTTTAAATGATTTAGAACTCACGTTGCAGATTCTTGTTTTCACGCTTCATGGTTTCCAGGTGATCCAGAGCTTCCTCATAAGAGTTCTTAATCTTGAACAGCTCAGTGCTGAGAGAACGAGCCTCCTTCTGTGCTCCCTCAAGCTCTGCCTGACCCTCCTCATACTTCTGTTTCCACTCTGCCAACACCTGAATAGCACAATTACTACAGTTCAGTTGGTTATGTAGCACTATAGAGACAAATGTATGAATCTATGTCATTGTTTGTATGGCTTGGCCACACAAAGTTAACAATGCTACCTTGTCAAAGTTCCTCTGCTTCTTGTCAAGGTTGGCTGCGAGACCGTTGGCCCTCTCCACATCAATCATGAGGTCCTCCACCTCACTCTGGAGCCTCTGTTTGGTTTTCTCAAGAGAAGCACACTTGGAATTCACTGCCTCAATCTGCTCCTCAGCCTCCTGAAGGCGCTGGGCCAGCTTTTTCCTGTTTGAAAAATGTAGAATGGACTTGGAGCCTTAGTAACAAGAATGTGCACCGTGAGTTCTTAGCTGAATAATTTTACATTAACAAATACTGTATCGCCCCAATCATGAGACAACTATTTTTTCGGGAAATTTAATTTACAAAGTTGGAGCTCGTATTATATTCGAGGATTTGATGTTGAGCTCTTCTTTCTTAATGGAGTCTATCACTGTAACGCTGGTGTTATGCTCATACAGAGAGTGTTGCATTTTGGTGAGCATTTTTCAAAGACAAGGTGTTGGATAAGGTGCGGGGGGGTCTTACATTCGGGCCATTATGATAATAACATGTCTTTAGGATCTAGATGAACATATGAAAGCAGAGCTAAATTTGACCATTTAATTGCATGAAATGTTACTCACTTGGATTCCTCAAGCTCCTCAGTGCGCTGAATAGCATCAGTCTCATACTTAGATCTCCACTGAGCCACCTCACTGTTGGCCTTGGACATTCCACGCTGCAGCTCAGCCTTGGCCTCCTGCTCCTCCTCAAACTGCTCCCTCAGCAGATCACAGTCATGGCGAGCTGATTGCACTCCATGGGCAAGAGCATTCTTGGCCTGTTTATGAAAATGATTCAGGAATTTACAAAATTTCTAAATTCCAAAACCAATAATACCAATGTACACTTACTTAATGCTTTCTTACCTTAACCTCCTCTTCAATCTGTCTCTTCATTTCCTCAATCTGCTGTGTGAAGGCCTGTTTACCTCTGGTCAGCTGGGAGACAAGGGCTTCTTTCTCTTCAATTTGACGGCTGAACTCACCTTGTGTGAAAGATGTCATGATACATCAGTTTATCTTACGTTTCTCAATAACATGCACAACAGATCTTTCAATGATAACTTGTAGATACCATTTTCTGTCAGGAGACGTGCTTTCTGTGCACTTGTGTCATTGATCTGACGAACATTTTCATCACTCTTGGTTTTCAGTTCGCTATATTGGTCCTCAAGAGTACGGCACATCTTTTCAAGATTTCCCTAATGAGTAAAAGAGAGATGAGATCATTGATCAGATTTCATTCATAATATTAAATGGATTATTATCGGCATTAATTTGGGTAATAAAATAGCATGTAATGCATTGTGTACCTTTGCTTTAGCCACAGCCTCCATGTTGCTGGAGAGGTCATCGATCTCCATCTTGTATTCACTCTTTTCCTTCTCAAGCTTCTGCTTAACACGCTGGAGGTTGTCAATCTGCTCTCCCAGCTCAGCAACGCTGTCAGCCTGCTTCTTGCGAAGAGCAGAAGCAGTGGATTCATGCTGCAGAGTGGACTCCTCAAGGTCTCGACGGAGCTTCTGGAACTCAGCCTCACGCTTCTTGTTCATCTCAATCTGAGCAGAGGTGGCACCACCAGCCTCCTCCAGCCTCTCACTGATCTCCTCAAGTTCCCTGGAGAGGTCAGCTCTCTGCTTCTCCACCTTGGCACGAGCAGCACGCTCAGCCTCAATCTCTTCCTCCAGTTCCTCAATGCGGGCCTGTTGAATGTGGGTGTAATTTCTTTCAGTAAACTTTCATTTTTTATACACACATTAGGAAATGGGTGCAGTAATGTTTTCTGGAACAAAATATGTCACCTGAAGCTCCTTGATCTTCTTCTGAAGCTGAGCACCCATTGACTGCTCATCTTCAATCTTGCTAAGGAGCTGACTGGTTTCAAAGTCCTTCCTGTGAGGATTATAGACAAAATACATATAGTTCATACAGTTGACATTCATTTTCAAAAGAATGGTTGTTGTGCAAATTCAAAAAAGTACATTACTTTTTAATTTTCTCATCAGACTGCTGCTTGTCATTCTCAAGATCCATAACGGATTCCTGGGCCAGTTTCAGATCACCCTCGAGCTTCCTCTTGACTCTCTCAAGGTCCATACGCAGCTTCTTCTCTTGCTCCAGAGAACCCTCAAGCTGAACAAATAATATTTGTTCACATTTGTATTCATAATTTTTAAGAACAATCTTGCTTCTTCAATCAGAGTGTATTTGTAAACTTACATCATCCACTTGCTGCTCAAGCTTGGTCTTGGCCTTGGTCAGAGTGTTGACTTTGTCTTCCTCAGCCTGCAGGTCATCAAGAGTCTGCTGATGAGCCTCCTGAAGGGCTTTCTTTTCCTTGGTCAATTTAGCAAGGCTCTCATCCTGAGAGGCCATCTCCTCGGTCAGGTTCTTGACCTAAGTGTACAAGAAAGATCTCGTCAATAAGCGCTAATCATTATCATTTTACTTGATATGATGGTCAGATTATTATTTACAAACCTTGTTCTCAGTGGCATGTTTCTCCTTCTCCACTTTGGCCAAGGTAAGCTCCAGGTCATCAATATCCTTCTTGAGCTCAGAGCATTCATCCTCCAGCTTTCTCTTTTTGGCAGTGAGCTCAGCATTGATTTCCTCTTCATCCTCCAGTTTTTCAGTTGTCTCTTTGAGTTTGGCCTCCATCTGAATCTTGTTCTTGATAAGACCCTCACATCTCTCCTCAGCATCTGAGAGATTATCTCCTTCCTAATCCATTTAATGCAAATAGACGTCAGCACACCAACAATGAACAACATGAAAAATCACAACTGTCTGTTGATGTGTACTCACATTTGCTATTTGCAGCTGCAGATCATTTTTCTCCTGCAGAATGGAAACCATCTTCTCCTCCAGCTCCTTCTTCTTGGACAGGGCAGCAGCCAAGTCAGTTTTCATTTTTTCATAGTTCTCCTTCATGTTTGCCAGCTCCTTCTCAGTTTCAGCAGACTGCAGCAGAGGCTTGATCTTGTAGTACAACTTCATCCATGGCCAGTGTTTCACATTCATGAATGAGCGGATATTGTACTGGATGGAATAGACGGCTTCCCTGCAGACAAGAAGTAGCTGTTATGGACAATGTTGTTTGTGATTTTTCATACCATCATTCAGAATGAGTTATTTTCAACATGCCTCGTCGCAGTCATCTTCACAAACTCCTTTCTCATGACGTAACCACGGCACAAAGCTTGAGTCATTGTGACCAGTGATGCCAGTTTTTCATCTCTCATCTCCTCAAGGGTACCCAGCAGACCGGCCTTGAAGAACACCTAAACAAACAAAAATAAATTACAGGTAGGATGAACTGAGGAAGTAAATACTTCACATCATCTAAAACTCAGCATGGTCTGTCTGCAACGACCACTTCTGTAATGGTTGATTGAATGAATACAACAACAATTACTTCCTTTCTTCCTTTCATTTTTCACTCACATGTTCATATGCTGTCATTTTTATCTATGCAGCTGTCCCAGAATCGCAGCTAAAAAATGTGTTAGCTGCTGTCAGCTGCTAACAGCTAACAACGAACGAATTGTCCTCCTGCTGACATGAGAAGACACGCTCTGTCTGAGTCCACACTCAATTGAGTTTTTCATTCATGAAGATGACTGCGGTTTACTGCAGTGAACACGTTATTGTTCCCAGGACAACAGGACGCCTTTAGTCTCTAGCCCTTTTTTTGTATATGATCATTGCTGTAATGTTTGATTGAATAGTCCAAACTGAAGCAATTGTTGATCACTTGTGGCCACTACCGGGAGGTTAACAGCACTGAGGAGTAACCACTGGAACCATGAAAGGTCCTTAAGCATGCAATCATAAATTAGCATTAAAAAAAACATTAGGATGATGGGTCCAGCAGAATGCGAGATTAGCCGTAGACAGAAAGTCAAAAAGATGCAAACAACAATCATACTACATACTGGACTAAACAACTTAACCTCCTTGGTAATTATTCTTCGGTTAAATAAGGAAAGGAAAGTGCTTACCTTGGTGTGTCCAAATTTGTACTCATCATGTGGGACATCAATTGACCCAAGCAGCTTCTCTGAAGCCTTCTTGTTGTCCATGAACTGGCCATCGGGGATGACACTGGCATTCAGCACCTTGTACCTTTTATGAGAGAATTAATGGTCATTTTGTGACCTTTTTATTTCAATAGTCCACATTAACATTCTATGAAAATATCCATTGATACCTCTGCTTGAAGTCAGCATAGATAATTCTGCTGGGGAAACCTTTCCTGCAGATTCTGATACCCTCCAGCACACCGTTACACCTGAGCTGGTGGATGACCAGGAAGTTCTCCATCAAACCTGTAAAAAAGACATTTTTTAGTCTTTAGAATTATGTGAACAATACCAAAAAAAGCAAACCACTCCTCCAAGACTCTTGAGATTATATGCTCTATGTACCTGGAACCTTTGTCTCATTGGGAATCAGGCAGCGCACAAAGTGAGGATGGGTGGCCCTCAAGTTAGTCATCAGCTTGCCCAAGTTCTCCTGTAAATCCAAAGTGGTGACTTATCATGGCATGTTACAGTTGTGATTTTGAGTATAAGCTAAGATACATAAGATACGTTGGCAATGTCAAACCTTACCCTAAACTGTGAAGACACAGTCTGCATAGAACCACCCTTCTTCTTGCCTCCCTTCTTGCTGCCACCAACCTCTGTTGATCATTTTAAGTAGACATGTTTTTTTAGAACGACATAAAATTTACTTGAACACATGTTACAGTTCAAAATATACAGTATCTATAACATTAAAATGTGTTTTAGTTTACTGTAGCTACTAACATACCCTCAACTACAGGTGGATACAGAACAGGCAGCAGTTTCACAGAGGACTTCTGGTACAGCTGAATGACAGAATCATTCAGTGGATCCTTGTTCTTGTCCAGCCAGCCACCGATATTGTAGTCCACGGTACCAGCATAGTGCACCAGGGAGAAGTGGGCCTCAGCCTTGCCTTTGGCAGGCTTTGGCTTCTCAAATGCTTTGTTTTTGCCAAGATGCTGGTCATACAGCTTGTTCTTGAAGGATGTGTCTGTTGCCTTGGGGAACATGCACTCCTCTTCAAGGATGGAGAAGATGCCCATGGGCTTGAAAAAAATGGTAAGAAGTTTGTCATTAAGTTATACATTAAGTCAAATTAAGGACAATTATATCACAAAATGAATTGATTACCCTTTCAATCAGCTCGATGCAGGCAGCCAAGTCCATGCCAAAGTCAATGAACTCCCAGATAATACCCTCCTTCTTGTACTCCTCTTGCTCCAGGACAAACATGGTGTGGTTGAAGAACTGTTGCAGTTTCTCATTGGTGAAGTTGATGCACAGCTGCTCCAATGTGTTGAACTGCAAGGAAACATAACCTCTTTCTGTTAATAAGAATGATTATGTCATTAACAGTATTGGCTACTGAATTTTTGGAATTTAAGCTTACGTCAAAGATTTCAAACCCAGCGATATCCAGGACACCAATGTAGTACTGCCTTGCTTGTTTAGTGTCCAACATCTGGTTGATACGGATGACCATCCACAAGAACATCTTCTCATAGATAGACTTGGCCAGGGCAGGCACTGAGTTACCCACCTGAATAAAAATAACGATGTGATTTGATAAATTAACCGTTTTGTAAAATAATAGATTATTGGTGTTTTTAATAATCATTCTAATGAGATAAATGACAAAAAAAAAATCCTAAATGAAATAAATGCATCTAAGATTCAATTAAATTCATTTTTTTATAGCTTACAATCACAAATTTGCCTCGGAGGGCTTTACAATTTGTACACATATGACATCCTCTGTAGGGACCCTCTCATCGATACAGGACCCCCCCCCCCCCTAGATTCAGCATTCAATAGATACAACTTTAAGTGGTAACATTGAACACTTACATGGCTTTCATTGTATTGAGTGAACCCTGTAATACATTAATTTAGTAGAACTAATATAACTAATCTTTTTTCAAATGGCAGGATATTGAATATTGATAATTCATGTTTACCTGAGGTACAGTCTGTCCCTTGGTGACATACTCATTTCCGACCTTCACTCTGGGATAGCAC
Organism: Leptoclinus maculatus; assembly: GCA_032191485.1. Taxonomy (NCBI): domain Eukaryota; kingdom Metazoa; phylum Chordata; class Actinopteri; order Perciformes; family Stichaeidae; genus Leptoclinus; species Leptoclinus maculatus. Next base: position 7,053,303 of record JAVDOI010000007.1, read on the forward strand.
AGAGCTTTCAGCATGTCAGCGGAGTTCAGACCCAGCAAGTAAGCAACCTTGTCAGCCTCTGAAAAATAATTCAGTGATTTCCATCATGATATGAACAGAAACCAGTGTGAATAAGAACTCTATTTTATCTTAATACATTTTTTCCCAAGCTACTCACCCTCTGTGCCATCAGGCTCAGCCTGCTCCTCACGCTGTTTTTGCTTGAACTTCATGCTACCATGGTGGAGCACAGCACAAGTCATCTTGTAGATGCTCATCTTCTCTTCATTTGTGAAGCCCAGGATATCAATAGCATTCTGAATTCAAAAGATGTGTCCACACAAAACATAATCACTTTAGAAAATGCACTTAAAAGAGCAGTTTTGCATGTATTACACAACATATATTTCAATAGTTTGAAGTGAAGATCACTCACATCAGTGGCTTCCAGCTCTTCTTTGTCATCAATGCTGGCCACAGTGATCTGACCCATACTGCACATGGGGAAGTCGTAGGGGTTGGTTGTGACGAGTCCCAATTCTGATGATCAAAAAAGGTTACACATATAAATACTTTAGTTTCATATGAAAACAGTAGGTGAAATGTTGCAACATCTCAATCTGTTTACCAAGCAGCTCAGGTTTGTGGCCGGTCATTATCTGGAAGAAGATGTGGTAGCCTCTTTCAGCAGGAAGCTGGTATGTCACTCTAGACTTCTCCAGCAGATCTACAAATATTGTTTATAAGTCACAGCTAGGCCAATTTTCAATTTGAGTCAATTGTATGTACAAGGAGTATTATTACTTACATGTCTCAATATCAGCACTAGCCAGTTTGCCAGATGTGGCGAAATGGATTCTGATGAATTTACCCTGTTTGGAACAAAGAGATTTTTAATGTCCCTCTACATGGACAATCAGTAACAAGGCCTCTCACATGTGTAGAAATTGTTTCATACTTACAAAACGAGAGGAGTTGTCATTCCTCACAGTTTTGGCATTACCGTAGGCCTCCAGCAGGGGATTGGCTGCAATAATCTGATCCTCCAGTGACCCCTATAATCCAGTATTAGAAGCAATATCAGAAAATGACTTTGGAAAATGTTCCATTGGTAAAGAACCCTGAATTGTAATCATCAGGAACATACCTTTGATGTGTCCCTCTTCTTGTCTCCACCAACTGAGATTGTTGCAAAGTACTGGATGACACGCTTGGTGTTCACAGTCTTTCCAGCACCAGATTCTCCACTAGGCATAGACACAGACTTATAAGAATTTGATCAAGATATTTTACTATCTTCAACAGAGTCAACAATTGTAAATAAACCAAACTTACGTGATCAAGACAGACTGGTTCTCCCTATCTGTTAAATAAGAAACAAAAGAATGAACTATGTTTCCCTGCAACAGAAACCTCATATAATGATATATTCTACATTGTTGTTATAATAACTTACCAGTAAGCATGAACTGATAAGCGTTGTCAGAGACTGAGAAGATGTGGGGTGGAGCCTCCATACGCTTCTTGCCTCTATAGGCAGATACACATTCAGAATCGTACACTGGGAGCCACTTGTAGGGGTTCACAGTGGCACAGAACAGTCCAGAGTAGGTCTGAAAGTTATCATAGAGATTCAACAGTTAACATTATGTTTCCTAAAAATAAAGTCATTTTCAATAGTTCTCGTTCTCCTTAGATAGATTGTCTTACATAGATCATCCATGCTGCATAACGCTCTTTGAGGTTATACAGCACAGAGGCTTCATTGAGATGGGTCATCATGGCCATGTCCTCAATCTTGTCATACTTGGGAGGATTCATTGGAAAGACTTCAGCTTCTTTAACTGTCCTCTCCTGAAACATGAAATTTGTCACAATGAGAACTGGTCATATTGAATTCCCAGTTGGCTCTGACTTTATGATACCTACCTCCTCAGTGGTCAGGATTTTGACGGTGACTTGGTCACCGTCTTTCTTGATGATTGTTCCCTTCAAGTACAGCTCCTTGACATCGGTCACGTAGCAGGCACTCTTGGCATCAAATGGTGCATTTTGAGCTTCAATTCTCTCCTTCGCTGGCTTACGTAGGTAAATGGCAGCTTTGCCATATGTGGCCATCTCCTCGTCTGTACTCATGGTGGCGGCTTATGTCTGTTAGATAATTACAAAGGAACTGCAAGTTTACTTCTCTGAGGTAATAATATATATGAGTAATCATATTAATCTTTGTTAAAACAAATGTCTTCAAGTCATTTGACTGAACAAAACAGAATTACCAAGTTCTATTAAATGGTCAACATATTTCTTTCTTTTGCTAATTAGAAATAGTTTTCCATACTGAGTTGATAGTGATTAGATTAACACTAACCTGCTTTTTTGACAAAATTGGATGACTTTGCAACTGAATGACTAATATTTTAATTCCATGTAATTTACATCACTTGAACTTTAAATACATAAACAAATCCACATTGAAACCATGTATGTGTATGTTTACAGGTGGTCTTCAACTTTACTTCCAATTTAAGGCTTATTCAGACTTCGTTTTTACAGAGAATACATTTGAACATCTTGAGTTTTGTCAAAATATTTGGATGAAAAACCGAATCTGAATCAGAAACATTTTGCATATGTATTAAATGCTTAAAAAGACAAATTAATCATTTAATAATCATCCTTACCTTACCCCCTCTCTCTCTCAATCGTATTCACCAATCCTGTTCAAAACAGTTTTTGTTGTTAGAGTAGGTGTAAAAACAAAATCCATGCAACAATTGATTTTATTCCTACAACTTATTTCTTAAATGAAGAACGCATTCAAATTGTCTCAATCTTAAGAGAGCATGATATTACCACAGGCAGGAACTCAGGTCTTCAGTGGCACAAATGGTCGTGTCCTTGAGTTGCCTTTATACTGAATCAGATTTTGATGACGCAGTGAAAGTTAAATATGGTATACATACCATGTGGTAAGGCATACAGCCTATCATATAGTTGCATATAGTCTGATGTTTCAGGTTTCAGTTTATATGGCCAGGTCTTGATTTTTGCTTAATCAGTACTTCAACAGAAGTTTATTTCAGGCTCTTTAACACCCTCTTCACTTTAAAGAAGGTAAACTAATTTTAAAATTGGTGCTGGGCAACGATTAACATTTTTTAATCGCATGATTTTTTTTGCGATTAATTTTATTGGTATGCGCAAAATTCAATAATGAATTCAAAAGTAGTGTATTGCTCACTTTTATTTTTAAAAGTACTGCAATATGAACAAAAGTGGGTAACACTTTATAATAACTACACACTATGAAGCATTAGTTAAGTATGATTAAACACTTAATTCATAATTTATAAAGCATTGTTCCTACGTTAATAATTCATTAGTATGCAGTTCAAAACAACAGTTATGAATGTTTTATTCTTGATTAATAAGCTTGTCTATTATGTGTTTCATTATTGTGTTTTCATACTTTATAAATGTTGGATTCTCCATTTGTAAATTAAGTATTATATATTTTATAAACCAATTATTAAGGAGTTGTAGATGATTAATAAGATAATTTATGAAGTGTTAGTAAATGATTAATAACTTATTTAGATGTACATTATTCATGAATTCATATATATAATGATTTAGATATGCACTAATGGTTGAGGGCTATGTTAATATATGCTTTATAAATGCATATTAATACTGCAATTCATGATTATTTCATGATTTATTAAGGTAGTTACTAGTCCTTAGTAAAGTGTTTTGTGTGACCTCATCTAAAGTGACTATACATGAATGAATGGCTGAGAGGTTTGTATTTAACAGTTTATTGTTTGCATCTTGCAATCAATATTGATATGTTCTTGATCACTTTGTGTTGTGTCTATTTGCCTTTTCTGTTAAAAAACTATGGGTTTTGAGGCACTGCTGGCCTTTCAATGTAATTTATGATAGCTTTGTAAGGCATAAATAGTCCTCACTTTAGCTCTAAAAAAATAATTTATTTGCTTTTTTTGGTATTTTGGTCAGACACATATGCAACGCTGATTACCGTAATATGTGTGGTATTTGTTATAAATGTACGTTGGTCAGAGTGTGATAAGACGCTGTACTTAGAGGGACTTAGGACCCAGGGGAATGTAGGTGAAGGAAACAGGAAGAGACGGAAGAGACGCCAGACAAACACCTGTTCAGCGCTCGCTGCCGGCCAGTCGGCCGGCCGGTTCTTGTGTTAACGCGTTAACTTGCCCAGCACTATTTAAAATACATCAGTGCTTTGTTTTTCTAAACAGTTTTTTTTAGTATAATTTTTGAAAACTTTATATCAAACTTTGAATTTAACTTTTTACTTTTTATATATTTTAAATTTACAGAATCTTATTGCGATCAACAATTTAAACAAAATAATATAACTAAGTCGTGGTTAAGTTTATTTAATTTTGAGTTTTTCAGTTTCATTTCAGTATGAGGCACCATAGCACGAAATAAGCACAGAAAGAATCCAAAATGTACAGACACTATTAATGCAGAAAAAGAGATAAATCAATTAAAAACAAAGATTCTTGAAGCACTATCAGTTTGTCCACTTATGAGGATACTCATTTTTCTTATCTGACGGAAGAACACTGAGTGTGGAGGTTGATTATTCTCTGAAAGGTTGCAATGAACTCCCTGTTAAACATTCCTAAGACACTCATTAATTAAACTCCTCTCTTACACTTTACATTTTGTGGCTAGATGCGTTTTGATCAGGGCCGAAAGTGAGGGTGTTTCTGAGATGCCAGAGGTTATTGAACTGTCTCATTCAAAAGTATTGGCCTCCAAAGATGGTTTCTATAGGAAAATGTATGTTGAATTAAGCCAACTATTCATTCATGCTCATGCAAAATGTTCATGTTGGGATTACAGTGATTTGGAGGACACAATTAGATCAAAACAACACAGACAATGCAAGTCAAGATCAAAATCAATTTTATTGTGGTGTATTTCACATCATATTTTATGATAAAAAAAACCCATAAGACGAAGAGCTTTATTCAGCTACCTCTTTTCCCTGTGAAAACAGAAAACAGTTATTACATGAAATGCATATGAGCCTATACACATCATACTCTGTAATGGTTTTGTCTGTCGTTGATTTTCTGAAGTTTAAGGCTATATCGTAACTTTTTTTCAGTCATGACTTAAGTGTTACGTGATTTACATTAAAATAGTTGGAATTTAATTTGATTTAATTTTCATCAAGCTGAATGTTAGTTACCTTGCCAGAGTCACGGCCTTTTGCTCTCAGCTTGTTGACCTGGGACTCTGCAATGTCAGCACGCTCCTCAGCCTCCTCCAGCTCATGCTGGACCTTCCTGCACTTGGACAGATGAGTATTGGCCTGCTCCTCCTGGAATATCACAGACATAGTTTAAAGGTATGGAACACTTTTAAAATTGTAATGTATGACGGAAACATTTTTCATGATTGTGTACAATATGAATATGACATAACTGTTTACATTGCCAAAATCAAAAAATGTGTTTATAACTATATAGCTATGGTGCTTGATAGCTGATTGTTTTTTTCCGATCATTCTCGTCAACATAATTAAATATAATGTTACAGTGTATAATATGTATTTGTTTATTATGATGTCAGTTTTGCTTCATATTGCTTTTGAGTATCAGTTTGAGTTATTCTAAATTATATGTAATTGTAACAACAAATACATGCGACCCCACAAAATTGATTCTCCAACCTCTCCAGCACTTATTTTAGTATCAGATGACTTACATTTGGTAGATGATATTATACGTAAAATGATAATGAATATGAAAATGAATGCTTTTCCTGTACTTTTACTTTTTTGTAGTTTATTTTTACTTTAAGAAATTGTCAGTATTGAAAATAAATATGTTATCCTTACCGCTTCCTCAGACTGCCTCTTGTAGGCCTTCACCTTGAGTTGCAACTTGTCAACCAGATCCTGCAGCCTGGAGCCATTTTTCTTGTCCTCTTCAGTCTGTAATAGACAATGTAGATGTGCAAGTTAAAATGTTTTTAATGGTAAGTATATTGGATAATTTTGTCCTGTACATTTTAACTGTCAAAGTGACTGTACCTGATAGGTGAGCTCCTTCACTCTCCTCTCATATTTGCGGACACCCTTAACAGCATCTACTCCACGTCTCTGCTCAGCCTCAACCTCTGTCTCCAGCTCACGCACCTTCAAAAAACAATAAGAAAATAATTAAGTTTTCATATTGTTTCAATGTCTTGCTTCAGCTTTGTAAACCTTAACATGACTTTCTTACCCTGGACTCAAGTTTCTGGAGCTGCTTCTTGCCACCCTTCATGGCCAGGTTCTCAGCCTCATCCAGGCGGTGCTGCAGGTCCTTGACAGTGACCTCAAGGTTCTTCTTCATCCTCTCCAGGTGAGAACTAGTGTCCTGCTCCTTCTTCAGCTCTTCAGCCATCATAGCAGCCTAGATGAGACAGCATCACATGTTATTTAACAATATCTTTAAAAAACACATTGGAGTTGAAGTAAAAACAAATGAAATTTAAACCTACATCAGTGATGGCCTTCTTGGCCTTCTCCTCTGCATTCCTTGCTTCCTGAACAGTGTCATCCACTTCACCCTGGACCTGGACCAGGTCAGTCTCAAGCTTCTTCTTGGAGTTCATGAGGCTTGTGTTCTAAAAGATAAAATAATTTTCTCACTTAATTGCCTGAATTTAGGTTATTGTAAATCTCATTAGACATTTGATTTATTGAAGAAATTAAAGGAGTTTGTTCACCTGAGAGTGCAGAAGTCCAACACGCTCACTGGCGTCCACCAGCTCCTGCTCTGCAATTTTGCGACTTCTCTCTGTCTGCTCCAGAGCAGCTCTAAGTTCCTCAATTTCAGCAGTCATGAGACCATTCCTGCGATCCACCATGGCAGCTTGTTCCTTGAAGTCTTCCTGGGCTCTAACAGCATCGTCAAGGTGCAGTAGTGCATCCTAGTGAAAAAATATCATGAAAATATTATGAATGCCGAAATGTCCCTGTACTGACTGTAGACTGTGGAACAACTCTGTGTCTGACAATACCTTAAGCTGTGCCTGCACATTCCTCAGCTGCTTCTGGGACTCAGCAGCCTGGCGATTGGCGTGGCTCAGCTGAACCTCCATCTCATTCAGGTCTCCCTCCATCTTCTTCTTGATCCTCAAGGCATCGTTCCTGCTCCTGACCTCAGAGTCAAGAGTGCTCTGCATGGAGTCAATCACTCTCTGGCTGTTCCTCTTGATCTGCTCCATCTCCTCATCTTTCTCTGCCAGCTTCCTGTCCACCTCACCCTTGATCTGGTTGAGCTCCAACTGGACACGCAGGATCTTAGACTCTTCGTGTTCCAGAGTTCCCTGACGATATCAAATAATGAAATATTCATCACTGCTTTCAATCCATTTATGCTTTTTTTTACTATTTGCAATTTTTTTCAGAAGATCTCTCAAGGAAAAAAAATATGTACCTCAGCCTCTTCAAGAGCTGTCTGGATCTCAGACTTCTCTGTCTCCACCTGCTTCTTGGACTTTTCCAGCTCATGGATGCTCTTGCCTGTCTCACCAATCTGTTCAGTCAGATCTGAGATCTCCTCTGCAGATAGATACATTTGTTTAATATTGTTAAGCCTTGAAGTGTAAAATATAAATACTGTATTCTAACACACAGATGTGTTGAATACAATGTCACTTTTAAATGATTTAGAACTCACGTTGCAGATTCTTGTTTTCACGCTTCATGGTTTCCAGGTGATCCAGAGCTTCCTCATAAGAGTTCTTAATCTTGAACAGCTCAGTGCTGAGAGAACGAGCCTCCTTCTGTGCTCCCTCAAGCTCTGCCTGACCCTCCTCATACTTCTGATTCTACTCTGCCAACACCTGAATAGCACAATTACTACAGTTCAGTTGGTTATGTAGCACTATAGAGACAAATGTATAAATCTATGTCATTGTTTGTATGACTTGGCCACACAAAGTTAACAATGTTACCTTGTCAAAGTTCCTCTGCTTCTTGTCAAGGTTGGCTGCGAGACCGTTGGCCCTCTCCACATCAATCATGAGGCCCTCCACCTCACTCTGGAGCCTCTGTTTGGTTTTCTCAAGAGAAGCACACTTGGAATTCACTGCCTCAATCTGCTCCTCAGCCTCCTGAAGGCGCTGGGCCAGCTTTTTCCTGTTTGAAAAATGTAGAATGGACTTGGAGCCTTAGTAACAAGAATGTGCACCGTGAGTTCTTAGCTGAATAATTTTACATTAACAAATACTGTATCGCCCCAATCATGAGACAACAATTTTTTCGGGAAATTTAATTTACAAAGTTGGAGCTCGTATTATATTTGACGATTAGATGTTGAGCTCTTCTTTCTTAATGGAGTCTATCTCTGTAACGCTGGTGTTATGCTCATACAGAGTGTGTTGCATTTTGGTGATCATTTTTCAAAGACAAGGTGTTGGATAAGGTGCGGGGGGGTCTTACATTCGGGCCATTATGATAATAACATGTCTTTAGGATCTAGATGAACATATGAAAGCAGAGCTAAATTTGACCATTTAATTGCATGAAATGTTACTCACTTGGATTCCTCAAGCTCCTCAGTGCGCTGAATAGCATCAGTCTCATACTTAGATCTCCACTGAGCCACCTCACTGTTGGCCTTGGACATTCCACGCTGCAGCTCAGCCTTGGCCTCCTGCTCCTCCTCAAACTGCTCCCTCAGCAGATCACAGTCATGGCGAGCTGATTGCAGTCCATGGGCAAGAGCATTCTTGGCCTGTTTATAAAAATGATTCAGGAATTTACAAAATTTCTAAATTCCAAAACCAATAATACCAATGTACACTTACTTAATGCTTTCTTACCTTAACCTCCTCTTCAATCTGTCTCTTCATTTCCTCAATCTGCTGTGTGAAGGCCTGTTTACCTCTGGTCAGCTGGGAGACAAGGGCTTCTTTCTCTTCAATTTGACGGCTGAACTCACCTTGTGTGAAAGATATCATGATACATCAGTTTATCTTACGTTTCCCAATAACATGCACAACAGATCATTCAATGATAACTTGTAGATACAATTTTCTGTCAGGAGACGTGCTTTATGTGCACTTGTGTCATTGATCTGACGAACATTTTCATCACTCTTGGTCTTCAGTTCGCTATATTGGTCCTCAAGAGTACGGCACATCTTTTCAAGATTTCCCTAATGAGTAAAAGAGAGATGAGATCATTGATCAGATTTCATTCATAATATTAAATGGATTATTATCAGCATTAATTTGGGTAATAAAATAGCATGTAATGCATTGTGTACCTTTGCTTTAGCAACATTCTCCATGTTGCTGGAGAGGTCATCGATCTCCATCTTGTATTCACTCTTTTCCTTCTCAAGCTTCTGCTTAACACGCTGGAGGTTGTCAATCTGCTCTCCCAGCTCAGCAACGCTGTCAGCCTGCTTCTTGCGAAGAGCAGAAGCAGTGGATTCATGCTGCAGAGTGGACTCCTCAAGGTCTCGATGGAGCTTCTGGAACTCAGCCTCACGCTTCTTGTTCATCTCAATCTGAGCAGAGGTGGCACCACCAGCCTCCTCCAGCCTCTCACTGATCTCCTCAAGTTCCCTGGAGAGGTCAGCTCTCTGCTTCTCCACCTTGGCACGAGCAGCACGCTCAGCCTCAATCTCTTCCTCCAGTTCCTCAATGCGGGCCTGTTGAATGTGGGTGAAATTTCTTTCAATAAACTTTCATTTTTGATACACACATTAGGAAATGGGTGCAGTAATGTTTTCTGGAACAAAATATGTCACCTGAAGCTCCTTGATCTTCTTCTGAAGCTGAGCACCCATTGACTGCTCATCTTCAATCTTGCTAAGGAGCTGACTGGTTTCAAAGTCCTTCCTGTGAGGATTATAGATAAAATACATATAGATCATGCAGTTGACATTCATTTTCAAAAGAATGGTTGTTGTGCAAATTCATAAAAGTACATTACTTTTTAATTTTCTCATCAGACTGCTGCTTGTCATTCTCAAGATCCATAACGGATTCCTGGGCCAGTTTCAGATCACCCTCGAGCTTCCTCTTGGCTCTCTCAAGGTCCATACGCAGCTTCTTGTCTTGCTCCAGAGAACCCTCAAGCTGAACAAATAATATTTGTTCACATTTTTATTCATCATTTTTAAGAACAATCTTGCTTCTTCAATCAGAGTGTATTTGTAAACTTACATCATCCACTTGCTGCTCAAGCTTGGTCTTGGCCTTGGTCAGATGTTGACTTTGTCTTCCTCAGCCTGCAGGTCATCAAGAGTCTGCTGATGAGCCTCCTGAAGGGCTTTCTTTTCCTTGGTCAACTTAGCAAGGCTCTCATCCTGAGAGGCCATCTCCTCGGTCAGGTTCTTGACCTAAGTGTGCAAGAAAGATCTCGTCAATAAGCGCTAATCATTATCATTTTACTTGATATGATGGTCAGATTATTATTTACAAACCTTGTTCTCAGTGGCATGTTTCTCCTTCTCCACTTTGGCCAAGGTAAGTTCCAGGTCATCAATATCCTTCTTGAGCTCAGAGCATTCATCCTCCAGCTTTCTCTTTTTGGCAGTGAGCTCAGCATTGATTTCCTCTTCATCCTCCAGTCTCTCAGTTGTCTCTTTGAGTTTGGCCTCCATCTGAATCTTGTTCTTGATAAGACCCTCACATCTCTCCTCAGCATCTGAGAGATTATCTCCTTCCTAATCCATTTAATGCAAATAGACGTCAGCACACCAACAATGAACAACATGAAAAATCACAACTGTCTGTTGATGTGTACTCACATTTGCTATTTGCAGCTGCAGATCATTTTTCTCCTGCAGAATGGAAACCATCTTCTCCTCCAGCTCCTTCTTCTTGGACAGGGCAGCAGCCAAGTCAGTTTTCATTTTTTCATAGTTCTCCTTCATGTTTGCCAGCTCCTTCTCAGTTTCAGCAGACTGCAGCAGAGGCTTGATCTTGTAGTACAACTTCATCCATGGCCAGTGTTTCACATTCATGAATGAGCGGATATTGTACTGGATGGAATAGATGGCTTCCCTGCAGACAAGAAGTAGCTGTTATGGACAATGTTGTTTGTGATTTTTCATACCATCATTCAGAATGAGTTATTTTCAACATGCCTCCTCTCAGTCATCTTCACAAACTCCTTTCTCATGACGTAACCACGGCACAAAGCTTGAGTCATTGTGACCAGTGATGCCAGTTTTTCATCTCTCATCTCCTCAAGGGTACCCAGCAGACCGGCCTTGAAGAACACCTAAACAAACAAAAAATAAATTACAGGTAGGATGAACTGAGGAAGTAAATACTTCACATCATCTAAAACTCAGCATGGTCTGTCTGCAACGACCAATTCTGTAATGGTTGATTGAATAAATAAAACAACAATTACTTCCTTTCTTCCTTTCATTTTTCACTCACACGTTCATATGCTGTCATTTTTATCTATGCAGCTGTGCCAGAATCGCAGCAAAAAAATGTGTTAGCAGCTGCTAACAGCTAACAACGAACGAATTGTCCTCCTGCTGACATGAGAAGACACGCTCTGTCTGAGTCCACGCTCAATTGAGTTTTTCATTCATGAAGATGACTGCGGTTTACTGCAGTGAACACGTTATTGTTCCCAGGACAACAGGACGCCTTTAGTCTCTAGCCCTTTTCGTATATGATCATTGCTGTAATGTTTGATTGAATAGTCCAAACTGAAGCAATTGTTGATAACTTGTGGCCACTACCGGCAGGTTAACAGTACTGAGGAGTAACCACTGGAACCATGAAAGGTCCTTAAGCATGCAATCATAAATTAGCATTAAAAAAAACATTAGGGTGATGGGTCCAGCAGAATGCGAGATTAGCCGTAGACAGAAAGTCAAAAAGATGCAAACAACAATCATACTACATACTGGACTAAACAACTTAACCTCCTTGGTAATTATTCTTCGGTTATATAAGGAAAGGAAAGTGCTTACCTTGGTGTGTCCAAATTTGTACTCGTCTTGTGGGACATCAATTGAACCAAGCAGCTTCTCTGAAGCCTTCTTGTTGTCCATGAACTGGCCATCGGGGATGACACTGGCATTCAGCACCTTGTACCTTTCATGAGAGAGTTAATGGTCATTTTGTGACCTTTTTATTTCAATAGTCCACATTAACATTCTATGAAAATATCCATTGATACCTCTGCTTGAAGTCAGCATAGATAATTCTGCTGGGGAAACCTTTCCTGCAGATTCTGATACCCTCCAGCACACCGTTACACCTGAGCTGGTGGATGACCAGGAAGTTCTCCATCAAACCTGTAAAAAAGACATTTTTTAGTCTTTAGAATTATGTGAACCATACCAAAAAAAGCAAACCACTCCTCCAAGACTCTTGAGATTATATGCTCTATGTACCTGGAACCTTTGTCTCATTGGGAATCAGGCAGCGCACAAAGTGAGGATGGGTGGCCCTCAAGTTAGTCATCAGCTTGCCCAAGTTCTCCTGTAAATCCAAAGTGGTGACTTATCATGGCATGTTACAGTTGTGATTTTGAGTATAAGCTAAGATACATAAGATACGTTGGCAATGTCAAACCTTACCCTAAACTGTGAAGACACAGTCTGCATAGAACCACCCTTCTTCTTGCCTCCCTTCTTTGCTGCCACCAACCTCTGTTGATCATTTTAAGTAGACATGTTTTTTTAGAACGACATAACATTTACTTGAACACATGTTACAGTTCAAAATATACAGTATCTATAACATTAAAATGTGTTTTAGTTTACTGTAGCTACTAACATACCCTCAACTACAGGTGGATACAGAACAGGCAGCAGTTTCACAGAGGACTTCTGGTACAGCTGAATGACAGAATCATTCAGTGGATCCTTGTTCTTGTCCAGCCAGCCACCGATATTGTAGTCCACGGTACCAGCATAGTGCACCAGGGAGAAGTGGGCCTCAGCCTTGCCTTTGGCGGGCTTTGGCTTCTCAAATGCTTTGTTTTTGCCAAGATGCTGGTCATACAGCTTGTTCTTGAAGGATGTGTCTGTTGCCTTGGGGAACATGCACTCCTCTTCAAGGATGGAGAAGATGCCCATGGGCTTGAAAAAAGTGGGAAGAAGTTTGTCATTAAGTTATACATTAAGTCAAATTAAGGACAATTATATCACAAAATTAATTGATTACCCTTTCAATCAGCTCGATGCAGGCAGCCAAGTCCATGCCAAAGTCAATGAACTCCCAGATAATACCCTCCTTCTTGTACTCCTCTTGCTCCAGGACAAACATGGTGTGGTTGAAGAACTGTTGCAGTTTCTCATTGGTGAAGTTGATGCACAGCTGCTCCAATGTGTTGAACTGCAAGGAAACATAACCTCTTTCTGTTAATAAGAATGATTATGTCATTAAAAGTATTGGCTGCTGAATTTTTGGAATTTAAGCTTACGTCAAAGATTTCAAACCCAGCGATATCCAGGACACCAATGTAGTACTGCCTTGCTTGTTTAGTGTCCAACATCTGGTTGATACGGATGACCATCCACAAGAACATCTTCTCATAGATAGACTTGGCCAGGGCAGGCACTGAGATACCCACCTGAATAAAAATAACGATGTGATTTGATAAATTAACCGTTTTGTAAAATAATAGATTATTGGTGTTTTTAATAATCATTCTAATGAGATAAATGACACAAAAAAAATCCTAAATGAAATAAATGCATCTAAGATTCAATTCAATTTATTTTTTTATAGCCTACAATCACAAATTTGCCTCGGAGGGCTTTACAATTTGTACACATATGACATCCTCTGTAGGGACCCTCTCATCGATACAGGACCCCCCCCCCCCCTCCCCCTAGATTCAGCATTCAATAGATACAACTTTAAGTGGTAGCATTGAACACTTACATGGCTTTTGTTGTATCGAGTGAACCCTGTAATACATTCATTTAGTAGAACTAATATAACTAATCTTTTTTCAAATCGTACGATATTGAATATTGATAATTCATGTTTACCTGAGGTACAGTCTGTCCCTTGGTGACATACTCATTTCCGACCTTCACTCTGGGATAGCACAGAGCTTTCAGCATGTCAGCGGAGTTCAGACCCAGCAAGTAAGCAACCTTGTCAGCCTCTGAAAATAATTCAGTGATTTCCATCATGATATGAACAGAAACCAGTGTGAATAAGAACTCTATTTTATCTTAATACGGTTTTTCCCAAGCTACTCACCCTCTGTGCCATCAGGCTCAGCCTGCTCCTCACGCTGTTTTTGCTTGAACTTCATGTTACCATGGTGGAGCACAGCACAAGTCATCTTGTAGATGCTCATCTTCTCTTCATTTGTGAAGCCCAGGATATCAATAGCATTCTGAATTCAAAAGATGTGTCCACACAAAACATAATCACTTTAGAAAATGCACTTAAAAGAGCAGTTTTGCATGTATTACACAACATATATTTCAATAGTTTGAAGTGAAGATCACTCACATCAGTGGCTTCCAGCTCTTCTTTGTCATCAATGCTGGCCACAGTGATCTGACCCATACTGCACATGGGGAAGTCGTAGGGGTTGGTTGTGATGAGTCCCAAATCTGGTGATCAAAAAAGGTTTCACATATAAATACTTTAGTTTCATATGAAAACAGTAGGTGAAATGTTGCAACATCTCAATCTGTTTACCAAGCAGCTCAGGTTTGTGGCCGGTCATTATCTGGAAGAAGATGTGGTAGCCTCTTTCAGCAGGAAGCTGGTATGTCACTCTAGACTTCTCCAGCAGATCTACAAATATTGTTTATAAGTCACAGCTAGGCCAATTTTCAATTTGAGTCAATTGTATGTACAAGGAGTATTATTACTTACATGTCTCAATATCAGCACTAGACAGTTTGCCAGTTGTGCCGAAATGGATTCTGATGAATTTACCCTGTTTGGAACAAAGATATTTTTAATGTCCCTCTACATGGACAATCAGTAACAAGGCCTCTCACATGTGTAGAAATTGTTTCATACTTACAAAACGAGAGGAGTTGTCATTCCTCACAGTTTTGGCATTACCGTAGGCCTCCAGCAGGGGATTGGCTGCAATAATCTGATCCTCCAGTGACCCCTATAATCCAGTATTAGAAGCAATATCAGAAAATGACTTTGGAAAATGTTCCATTGGTAAAGAACCCTGAATTGTAATCATCAGGAACATACCTTTCATGTGTCCCTCTTCTTGTCTCCACCAACTGAGATTGTTGCAAAGTACTGGATGACACGCTTGGTGTTCACAGTCTTTCCAGCACCAGATTCTCCACTAGGCATAGACACAGACTGATAAGAATTTGATCAAGATATTTTACTATCTTCAACAGAGTCAACAATTGTAAATAAACCAAACTTACGTGATCAAGACAGACTGGTTCTCCCTATCTGTTAAATAAGAAACAAAAGAATGAACTATGTTTCCCTGCAACAGAAACCTCATATAATGATATATTCTACATTGTTGTTATAATAACTTACCAGTAAGCATGAACTGATAAGCGTTGTCAGAGACAGAGAAGATGTGGGGTGGAGCCTCCATACGCTTCTTGCCTCTATAGGCAGCTACACATTCAGAATCGTACACTGGGAGCCACTTGTAGGGGTTCACAGTGGCACAGAACAGTCCAGAGTAGGTCTGAAAGTTATCATAGAGATTCAACAGTTAACATTATGTTTCCTAAAAATAAAGTCATTTTCAATAGTTCTCGTTCTCCTTAGATAGATTGTCTTACGTAGATCATCCATGCTGCATAACGCTCTTTGAGGTTATACAGCACAGAGGCTTCATTGAGATGGGTCATCATGGCCATGTCCTCAATCTTGTCATACTTGGGAGGATTCATTGGAAAGACTTCAGCTTCTTTAACTGTCTTCTCCTGAAACATGACATTTGTCACAATGAGAACTGATCATATTGAATTCCCAGTTGGCTCTGACTTTATGATACCTACCTCCTCAGTGGTCAGGATTTTGACGGTGACTTTGTCACCGTCTTTCTTGATGATTGTTCCCTTCAAGTACAGCTCCTTGACATCGGTCACGTAGCAGGCACTCTTGGCATCAAATGGTGCATTTTGAGCTTCAATTCTCTCCTTCGCTGGCTTACGTAGGTAAATGGCAGCTTTGCCATACGTGGCCATCTCCGCGTCTGTACTCATGGTGGCGGCTTATGTCTGTTAGATAATTACAAAGGAACTGCAAGTTTACTTCTCTGAGGTAATAATATATATGAGTAATCATATTAATCTTTGTTAAAACAAATGTCTTCAAGTCATTTGACTGAACAAAATAGAATTACCAAGTTCTATTAAATGGTCAACATATTTCTTTCTTTTGCTAATTAGAAATAGTTTTCCATACTGAGTTGATAGTGATTAGATTAACACTAACCTGCTTTTTTGACAAAATTGGATGACTTTGCAACTGAATGACTAATATTTTAATTCCATGTTATTTACATCACTTGAACTTTAAATACATAAACAAATCCACATTGAAACCATGTATGTGTATGTTTACAGGTGGGCTTCAACTTTACTTCCAACTTAAGGCTTATTCAGACTTCGTTGTTACAGAGAATACATTTGAACATCTTGAGTTTTGTCAAAATATTTGGATGAAAAACCGAATCTGAATCAGAAACATTTTGCATAATGTATTTAATGCTTAAAAAGACAAATTAATCATTTAATAATCATCCTTACCTTACCCCCTCTCTCTCTCAATCGTATTCACCAATCCTGTTCAAAACAGTTTTTGTTGTTAGAGTAGGTGTAAAAACAAAATTCATGCAACAATTGATTCTATTCCTACAACTTATTTCTTAAATGAAGAACGCATTCAAATTGTCTCAATCTTAAGAGAGTATGATATTACCACAGGCAGGAACTCAGGTCTTCAGTGGCACAATTGGTCGTGTTCTTGAGTTGCCTTTATACTGAATCAGATATTGATGACGCAGTGAAAGTTAAATATGGTATACATACCAAATGTGGTAAGGCAGACAGCCAATCATAGAACATAAGTTATGTATATCATCTGATGCTTCAGGTTTCAGTTTATGTGGCCAGGTCTTGAATTTTGCTTAATCATTACTTCAGCAGAAGTTTATTTTAGGCTCTTGAACACCCTCTTCACTTCAAAGAAGGTAAACTCATTTTAAAATACATCAGTGCTTTTTTTTCCTAAAGACTTTTTTTTAAGTATAATTTTTGAAAACTTTATTTCAAACTTTGAATTTAACTTTTAACTTTTAATATATTTTCAATTTAAAGAATCTTATTGCGATCAACAATTTAAACAAAATAATATAAGTAAGTCGTGGATGACTTAAGTAATATATACATACATATATATATTTAGATTTTTATTGATTTATTTTTATTTCATTTCAAGTTTTTCAGTTTCATTTCAGTATGAGGCACCATAGCACGAAACAAGCACAAAAAGAATAAAAATGTACAGACACTATTAATCCAGAAAAAGAGATAAATCAATTAAAAACAAAGATTCTTGAAGCACTATCAGTTTGTCCACTTATTAGGATACTAATTTTTCTTATCTGACAGAAGAACACTGAGTGTGGAGGTTTGATTATTCTCTGAAAGGTTGGAATGAACTCTCTGTTAAACATTCCTGTGACACTCATTAAACTCCTCTCTTACACTTTATATTTTGTGGCTAGATGCATTTCGATCAGGGCCGAAAGTGAGGGTGTTTCTGAGATGCCAGAGGTTATTGAACTGTGTCATTCAAAAGTATTGGCCTCCAAAGATGGTTTCTATAGGAAAATGTATGTTGAATTAAGCCAACTATTCATTCATGCTCATGCAAAATGTTCATGTTGAGATTACAGTGACTTGGAGGACACAATTAGATCAAAACAACACAGACAATGCAAGTCAAGATAAAAAACTATTTTATTGTGGTGTATTTCACATCATATTTTATGATTAGAAAAAAAACCTCCGCCGAAGCACTTTATTCAGCTACCTCTTTTCCCTGTGAAAACAGAAAACAGTTATTACATGAAGTGCATATGAGCCTATACACATCATACTCTGTAATGGTTTTGTCTGTCGTTAATTTTCTGAAGTTTAAGGCTATATCGTAACTTTTTTTCAGTCATGACTTAAGTGTTACGTGATTTACATTAAAATAGTTGGAATTTCATTCGATTTAATTTTCATCAAGCTGAATGTTAGTTACCTTGCCAGAGTCACGGCCTTTTGCTCTCAGCTTGTTGACCTGGGACTCTGCAATGTCAGCACGCTCCTCAGCCTCCTCCAGCTCATGCTGGACCTTCCTGCACTTGGACAGATGAACGTTGGCTTGCTCTTCCTAAAAAAACACAGAGATTGACATGAAGGTCAAACAAATCTGCCATAATATCAAGTTTGCATTGTTTAAAAAATAAATGTTTTGTCCTTACCGCTTCCTCAGACTGCCTCTTGTAGGCCTTCACCTTGAGTTGCAACTTGTCAACCAGATCCTGCAGCCTGGAGCCATTTTTCTTGTCCTCTTCAGTCTGTAATAGACAATGTAGATGTGCAAGTTAAAATGTTTTTAATGGTAAGTATATTGGATAATTTTGTCCTGTACATTTTAACTGTCAAAGTGACTGTACCTGATAGGTGAGCTCCTTCACTCTCCTCTCATATTTACGGACACCCTTAACAGCATCTACTCCACGTCTCTGCTCAGCCTCAACTTCTGTCTCCAGCTCACGCACCTTCAAAACACAATAAGAAAATAATGAAGTTTCCATATTGTTTCAATGTCTTGCTTCAGCTTTGTAAACCTTAACATGACTTTCTTACCCTCGACTCAAGTTTCTGGAGCTGCTTCTTGCCACCCTTCATGGCCAGGTTCTCAGCCTCATCCAGACGGTGCTGCAGGTCCTTGACAGTGACCTCCAGGTTCTTCTTCATCCTCTCCAGGTGAGAACTAGTGTCCTGCTCCTTCTTCAGCTCTTCAGCCATCATAGCAGCCTAGAGGAGACAGCATAACATGTAATTTAACAATATCTTTAAAAAACACATTGGAGTTGAAGTAAAAACAAATGAAATTTAAACCTACATCAGTGATGGCCTTCTTGGCCTTCTCCTCTGCATTCCTTGCTTCCTGAACAATGTCATCCACTTCACCCTGGACCTGGACCAGGTCAGTCTCAAGCTTCTTCTTGGAGTTCAGAAGGCTTGTGTTCTAAAAGATCAAATTATTTTCTCAGTTAAATCATCACATGCCTGATTTTTTCATTATAGTAAATCTCATTATTGAATTATTGAAGAAATTAAAGGAGTTTGTTCACCTGAGAGTGCAGAAGTCCAACACGCTCACTGGCGTCCACCAGCTCCTGCTCTGCCATTTTGCGGCTTCTCTCTGTCTGCTCCAGAGCAGCTCTAAGTTCCTCAATTTCAGCAGTCATGAGACCATTCCTGCGATCCACCATGGCAGCTTGTTCCTTGAATTCTTCCTGGGCTCTAACAGCATCGTCAAGGTGCAGTTGTGCATCCTAGTGAAAAAATATGAAAATATTATGAATGCCAAAATGTCCCTGTACTGACCGTAGACTGTGGAACAACTCTGTGTCTTACAATACCTTAAGCTGTGCCTGCACATTCCTCAGCTGCTTCTGGGACTCAGCAGCCTGGCGATTGGCGTGGCTCAGCTGAACCTCCATCTCATTCAGGTCTCCCTCCATCTTCTTCTTGATCCTCAGGGCATCGTTCCTGCTCCTGACCTCAGAGTCCAGAGTGCTCTGCATGGAGTCAATCACTCTCTGGCTGTTCCTCTTGATCTGCTCCATCTCCTCATCTTTCTCTGCCAGCTTCCTGTCCACCTCACCCTTGATCTGGTTGAGCTCCAACTGGACACGCAGGATCTTAGACTCTTCGTGTTCCAGAGTTCCCTGACGATATCAAAGAATGAAATATTCATCACTGCTTTCAATCCATTTATGCTTTTTTTTACTATTTGCAATTTTTTTCAGAAGATCTCTCCAGGAAAAAAAAGATGTACCTCAGCCTCTTCAAGAGCTGTCTGAATCTCAGACTTCTCTGTCTCCACCTGCTTCTTGGACTTCTCCAGCTCATGGATGCTCTTGCCTGTCTCACCAATCTGTTCAGTCAGATCTGAGATCTCCTCTGCAGATAGATACATTTGTTTAATATTGTTAAGCCTTGAAGTGTAAAATATAAATACTGTATTCTAACACATACGCATGTGTTGAATACAATGTCACTTTTAAATGATTTAGAACTCACGTTGCAGATTCTTGTTTTCACGCTTCATGGTTTCCAGGTGATCCAGAGCTTCCTCATAAGAGTTCTTAATCTTGAACAGCTCAGTGCTGAGAGAACGAGCCTCCTTCTGTGCTCCCTCAAGCTCTGCCTGACCCTCCTCATACTTCTGTTTCCACTCTGCCAACACCTGAATAGCACAATTACTACAGTTCAGTTGGTTATGTAGCACTATAGAGACAAATGTATGAATCTATGTCATTGTTTGTATGGCTTGGCCACACAAAGTTAACAATGCTACCTTGTCAAAGTTCCTCTGCTTCTTGTCAAGGTTGGCTGCGAGACCGTTGGCCCTCTCCACATCAATCATGAGGTCCTCCACCTCACTCTGGAGCCTCTGTTTGGTTTTCTCAAGAGAAGCACACTTGGAATTCACTGCCTCAATCTGCTCCTCAGCCTCCTGAAGGCGCTGGGCCAGCTTTTTCCTGTTTGAAAAATGTAGAATGGACTTGGAGCCTTAGTAACAAGAATGTGCACCGTGAGTTCTTAGCTGAATAATTTTACATTAACAAATACTGTATCGCCCCAATCATGAGACAACAATTTTTTCGGGAAATTTAATTTACAAAGTTGGAGCTCGTATTATATTTGACGATTAGATGTTGAGCTCTTCTTTCTTAATGGAGTCTATCGCTGTAACGCTGGTGTTATGCTCATACAGAGAGTGTTGCATTTTGGTCAGCATTTTTCAAAGACAAGGTGTTGGATAAGGTGCGGGGGGGTCTTACATTCGGGCCATTATGATAATAACATGTCTTTAGGATCTAGATGAACATATGAAAGCGGAGCTAAATTTGACCATTTAATTGCATGAAATGTTACTCACTTGGATTCCTCAAGCTCCTCAGTGCGCTGAATAGCATCAGTCTCATACTTAGATCTCCACTGAGCCACCTCACTGTTGGCCTTGGACATTCCACGCTGCAGCTCAGCCTTGGCCTCCTGCTCCTCCTCAAACTGCTCCCTCAGCAGATCACAGTCATGGCGAGCTGATTGCACTCCATGGGCAAGAGCATTCTTGGCCTGTTTATGAAAATGATTCAGGAATTTACAAAATTTCTAAATTCCAAAACTAATAATACCAATGTACACTTACTTAATGCTTTCTTACCTTAACCTCCTCTTCAATCTGTCTCTTCATTTCCTCAATCTGCTGTGTGAAGGCCTGTTTACCTCTGGTCAGCTGGGAGACAAGGGCTTCTTTCTCTTCAATTTGACGGCTGAACTCACCTTGTGTGAAAGATGTCATGATACATCAGTTTATCTTACGTTTCTCAATAACATGCACAACAGATCATTCAATGATAACTTGTAGATACCATTTTCTGTCAGGAGACGTGCTTTATGTGCACTTGTGTCATTGATCTGACGAACATTTTCATCACTCTTGGTTTTCAGTTCGCTATATTGGTCCTCAAGAGTACGGCACATCTTTTCAAGATTTCCCTAATGAGTAAAAGAGAGATGAGATCATTGATCAGATTTCATTCATAATATTAAATGGATTATTATCGGCATTAATTTGGGTAATAAAATAGCATGTAATGCATTGTGTACCTTTGCTTTAGCCACAGCCTCCATGTTGCTGGAGAGGTCATCGATCTCCATCTTGTATTCACTCTTTTCCTTCTCAAGCTTCTGCTTAACACGCTGGAGGTTGTCAATCTGCTCTCCCAGCTCAGCAACGCTGTCAGCCTGCTTCTTGCGAAGAGCAGAAGCAGTGGATTCATGCTGCAGAGTGGACTCCTCAAGGTCTCGACGGAGCTTCTGGAACTCAGCCTCACGCTTCTTGTTCATCTCAATCTGAGCAGAGGTGGCACCACCAGCCTCCTCCAGCCTCTCACTGATCTCCTCAAGTTCCCTGGAGAGGTCAGCTCTCTGCTTCTCCACCTTGGCACGAGCAGCACGCTCAGCCTCAATCTCTTCCTCCAGTTCCTCAATGCGGGCCTGTTGAATGTGGGTGTAATTTCTTTCAATAAACTTTCATTTTTGATACACACATTTGGAAATGGGTGCAGTAATGTTTTCTGGAACAAAATATGTCACCTGAAGCTCCTTGATCTTCTTCTGAAGCTGAGCACCCATTGACTGCTCATCTTCAATCTTGCTAAGGAGCTGACTGACTTCAAAGTCCTTCCTGTGAGGATTATAGACAAAATACATATAGTTCATACAGTTGACATTCATTTTCAAAAGAATGGTTGTTGTGCAAATTCAAAAAAGTACATTACTTTTTAATTTTCTCATCAGACTGCTGCTTGTCATTCTCAAGATCCATAACGGATTCCTGGGCCAGTTTCAGATCACCCTCGAGCTTCCTCTTGACTCTCTCAAGGTCCATACGCAGCTTCTTCTCTTGCTCCAGAGAACCCTCAAGCTGAACAAATAATATTTGTTCACATTTGTATTCATAATTTTTAAGAACAATCTTGCTTCTTCAATCAGAGTGTATTTGTAAACTTACATCATCCACTTGCTGCTCAAGCTTGGTCTTGGCCTTGGTCAGAGTGTTGACTTTGTCTTCCTCAGCCTGCAGGTCATCAAGAGTCTGCTGATGAGCCTCCTGAAGGGCTTTCTTTTCCTTGGTCAATTTAGCAAGGCTCTCATCCTGAGAGGCCATCTCCTCGGTCAGGTTCTTGACCTAAGTGTACAAGAAAGATCTCGTCAATAAGCGCTAATCATTATCATTTTACTTGATATGATGGTCAGATTATTATTTACAAACCTTGTTCTCAGTGGCATGTTTCTCCTTCTCCACTTTGGCCAAGGTAAGCTCCAGGTCATCAATATCCTTCTTGAGCTCAGAGCATTCATCCTCCAGCTTTCTCTTTTTGGCAGTGAGCTCAGCATTGATTTCCTCTTCATCCTCCAGTTTTTCAGTTGTCTCTTTGAGTTTGGCCTCCATCTGAATCTTGTTCTTGATAAGACCCTCACATCTCTCCTCAGCATCTGAGAGATTATCTCCTTCCTAATCCATTTAATGCAAATAGACGTCAGCACACCAACAATGAACAACATGAAAAATCACAACTGTCTGTTGATGTGTACTCACATTTGCTATTTGCAGCTGCAGATCATTTTTCTCCTGCAGAATGGAAACCATCTTCTCCTCCAGCTCCTTCTTCTTGGACAGGGCAGCAGCCAAGTCAGTTTTCATTTTTTCATAGTTCTCCTTCATGTTTGCCAGCTCCTTCTCAGTTTCAGCAGACTGCAGCAGAGGCTTGATCTTGTAGTACAACTTCATCCATGGCCAGTGTTTCACATTCATGAATGAGCGGATATTGTACTGGATGGAATAGACGGCTTCCCTGCAGACAAGAAGTAGCTGTTATGAACAATGTTGTTTGTGATTTTTCATACCATCATTCAGAATGAGTTATTTTCAACATGCCTCGTCGCAGTCATCTTCACAAACTCCTTTCTCATGACGTAACCACGGCACAAAGCTTGAGTCATTGTGACCAGTGATGCCAGTTTTTCATCTCTCATCTCCTCAAGGGTACCCAGCAGACCGGCCTTGAAGAACACCTAAACAAACAAAAATAAATTACAGGTAGGATGAACTGAGGAAGTAAATACTTCACATCATCTAAAACTCAGCATGGTCTGTCTGCAACGACCACTTCTGTAATGGTTGATTGAATGAATACAACAACAATTACTTCCTTTCTTCCTTTCATTTTTCACTCACATTTTCATATGCTGTCATTTTTATCTATGCAGCTGTCCCAGAATCGCAGCTAAAAAATGTGTTAGCTGCTGTCAGCTGCTAACAGCTAACAACGAACGAATTGTCCTCCTGCTGACATGAGAAGACACGCTCTGTCTGAGTCCACGCTCAATTGAGTTTTTCATTCATGAAGATGACTGCGGTTTACTGCAGTGAACACGTTATTGTTCCCAGGACAACAGGACGCCTTTAGTCTCTAGCCCTTTTTTTGTATATGATCATTGCTGTAATGTTTGATTGAATAGTCCAAACTGAAGCAATTGTTGATCACTTGTGGCCACTACCGGGAGGTTAACAGTACTGAGGAGTAACCACTGGAACCATGAAAGGTCCTTAAGCATGCAATCATAAATTAGCATTAAAAAAAACATTAGGATGATGGGTCCAGCAGAATGCGAGATTAGCCGTAGACAGAAAGTCAAAAAGATGCAAACAACAATCATACTACATACTGGACTAAACAACTTAACCTCCTTGGTAATTATTCTTCGGTTAAATAAGGAAAGGAAAGTGCTTACCTTGGTGTGTCCAAATTTGTACTCATCATGTGGGACATCAATTGACCCAAGCAGCTTCTCTGAAGCCTTCTTGTTGTCCATGAACTGGCCATCGGGGATGACACTGGCATTCAGCACCTTGTACCTTTCATGAGAGAATTAATGGTCATTTTGTGACCTTTCTATTTCAATAGTCCACATTAACATTCTATGAAAATATCCATTGATACCTCTGCTTGAAGTCAGCATAGATAATTCTGCTGGGGAAACCTTTCCTGCAGATTCTGATACCCTCCAGCACACCGTTACACCTGAGCTGGTGGATGACCAGGAAGTTCTCCATCAAACCTGTAAAAAAGACATTTTTTAGTCTTTAGAATTATGTGAACAATACCAAAAAAAGCAAACCACTCCTCCAAGACTCTTGAGATTATATGCTCTATGTACCTGGAACCTTCGTCTCATTGGGAATCAGGCAGCGCACAAAGTGAGGATGGGTGGCCCTCAAGTTAGTCATCAGCTTGCCCAAGTTCTCCTGTAAATCCAAAGTGGTGACTTATCATGGCATGTTACAGTTGTGATTTTGAGTATAAGCTAAGATACATAAGATACGTTGGCAATGTCAAACCTTACCCTAAACTGTGAAGACACAGTCTGCATAGAACCACCCTTCTTCTTGCCTCCCTTCTTGCTGCCACCAACCTCTGTTGATCATTTTAAGTAGACATGTTTTTTTAGAACGACATAAAATTTACTTGAACACATGTTACAGTTCAAAATATACAGTATCTATAACATTAAAATGTGTTTTAGTTTACTGTAGCTACTAACATACCCTCAACTACAGGTGGATACAGAACAGGCAGCAGTTTCACAGAGGACTTCTGGTACAGCTGAATGACAGAATCATTCAGTGGATCCTTGTTCTTGTCCAGCCAGCCAGCGATATTGTAGTCCACGGTACCAGCATAGTGCACCAGGGAGAAGTGGGCCTCAGCCTTGCCTTTGGCAGGCTTTGGCTTCTCAAATGCTTTGTTTTTGCCAAGATGCTGGTCATACAGCTTGTTCTTGAAGGATGTGTCTGTTGCCTTGGGGAACATGCACTCCTCTTCAAGGATGGAGAAGATGCCCATGGGCTTGAAAAAAATGGTAAGAAGTTTGTCATTAAGTTATACATTAAGTCAAATTAAGGACAATTATATCACAAAATGAATTGATTACCCTTTCAATCAGCTCGATGCAGGCAGCCAAGTCCATGCCAAAGTCAATGAACTCCCAGATAATACCCTCCTTCTTGTACTCCTCTTGCTCCAGGACAAACATGGTGTGGTTGAAGAACTGTTGCAGTTTCTCATTGGTGAAGTTGATGCACAGCTGCTCCAATGTGTTGAACTGCAAGGAAACATAACCTCTTTCTGTTAATAAGAATGATTATGTCATTAACAGTATTGGCTACTGAATTTTTGGAATTTAAGCTTACGTCAAAGATTTCAAACCCAGCGATATCCAGGACACCAATGTAGTACTGCCTTGCTTGTTTAGTGTCCAACATCTGGTTGATACGGATGACCATCCACAAGAACATCTTCTCATAGATAGACTTGGCCAGGGCAGGCACTGAGTTACCCACCTGAATAAAAATAACGATGTGATTTGATAAATTAACCGTTTTGTAAAATAATAGATTATTGGTGTTTTTAATAATCATTCTAATGAGATAAATGACAAAACAAAAAAATCCTAAATGAAATAAATGCATCTAAGATTCAATTAAATTCATTTTTTTATAGCTTACAATCACAAATTTGCCTCGGAGGGCTTTACAATTTGTACACATATGACATCCTCTGTAGGGACCCTCTCATCGATACAGGACCCCCCCCCCCCTAGATTCAGCATTCAATAGATAGAACTTTAAGTGGTAACATTGAACACTTACATGGCTTTCATTGTGTCGAGTGAACCCTGTAATACATTAATTTAGTAGAACTAATATAACTAATCTTTTTTCAAATGGCAGGATATTGAATATTGATAATTCATGTTTACCTGAGGTACAGTCTGTCCCTTGGTGACATACTCATTTCCGACCTTCACTCTGGGATAGCACAGAGCTTTCAGCATGTCAGCGGAGTTCAGACCCAGCAAGTAAGCAACCTTGTCAGCCTCTGAAAAATAATTCAGTGATTTCCATCATGATATGAACAGAAACCAGTGTGAATAAGAACTCTATTTTATCTTAATACATTTTTTCCCAAGCTACTCACCCTCTGTGCCATCAGGCTCAGCCTGCTCCTCACGCTGTTTTTGCTTGAACTTCATGCTACCATGGTGGAGCACAGCACAAGTCATCTTGTAGATGCTCATCTTCTCTTCATTTGTGAAGCCCAGGATATCAATAGCATTCTGAATTCAAAAGATGTGTCCACACAAAACATAATCACTTTAGAAAATGCACTTAAAAGAGCAGTTTTGCATGTATTACACAACATATATTTCAATAGTTTGAAGTGAAGATCACTCACATCAGTGGCTTCCAGCTCTTCTTTGTCATCAATGCTGGCCACAGTGATCTGACCCATACTGCACATGGGGAAGTCGTAGGGGTTGGTTGTGACGAGTCCCAAATCTGATGATCAAAAAAGGTTACACATATAAATACTTTAGTTTCATATGAAAACAGTAGGTGAAATGTTGCAACATCTCAATCTGTTTACCAAGCAGCTCAGGTTTGTGGCCGGTCATTATCTGGAAGAAGATGTGGTAGCCTCTTTCAGCAGGAAGCTGGTATGTCACTCTAGACTTCTCCAGCAGATCTACAAATATTGTTTATAAGTCACAGCTAGGCCAATTTTCAATTTGAGTCAATTGTATGTACAAGGAGTATTATTACTTACATGTCTCAATATCAGCACTAGCCAGTTTGCCAGATGTGGCGAAATGGATTCTGATGAATTTACCCTGTTTGGAACAAAGAGATTTTTAATGTCCCTCTACATGGACAATCAGTAACAAGGCCTCTCACATGTGTAGAAATTGTTTCATACTTACAAAACGAGAGGAGTTGTCATTCCTCACAGTTTTGGCATTACCGTAGGCCTCCAGCAGGGGATTGGCTGCAATAATCTGATCCTCCAGTGACCCCTATAATCCAGTATTAGAAGCAATATCAGAAAATGACTTTGGAAAATGTTCCATTGGTAAAGAACCCTGAATTGTAATCATCAGGAACATACCTTTGATGTGTCCCTCTTCTTGTCTCCACCAACTGAGATTGTTGCAAAGTACTGGATGACACGCTTGGTGTTCACAGTCTTTCCAGCACCAGATTCTCCACTAGGCATAGACACAGATTTATAAGAATTTGATCAAGATATTTTACTATCTTCAACAGAGTCAACAATTGTAAATAAACCAAACTTACGTGATCAAGACAGACTGGTTCTCCCTATCTGTTAAATAAGAAACAAAAGAATGAACTATGTTTCCCTGCAACAGAAACCTCATATAATGATATATTCTACATTGTTGTGATAATAACTTACCAGTAAGCATGAACTGATAAGCGTTGTCAGAGACTGAGAAGATGTGGGGTGGAGCCTCCATACGCTTCTTGCCTCTATAGGCAGATACACATTCAGAATCGTACACTGGGAGCCACTTGTAGGGGTTCACAGTGGCACAGAACAGTCCAGAGTAGGTCTGAAAGTTATCATAGAGATTCAACAGTTAACATTATGTTTCCTAAAAATAAAGTCATTTTCAATAGTTCTCGTTCTCCTTAGATAGATTGTCTTACATAGATCATCCATGCTGCATAACGCTCTTTGAGGTTATACAGCACAGAGGCTTCATTGAGATGGGTCATCATGGCCATGTCCTCAATCTTGTCATACTTGGGAGGATTCATTGGAAAGACTTCATCTTCTTTAACTGTCCTCTCCTGAAACATGACATTTGTCACAATGAGAACTGATCATATTGAATTCCCAGTTGGCTCTGACTTTGTGATACCTACCTCCTCAGTGGTCAGGATTTTGACGGTGACTTTGTCACCGTCTTTCTTGATGATTGTTCCCTTCAAGTACAGCTCCTTGACATCGGTCACGTAGCAGGCACTCTTGGCATCAAATGGTGCATTTTGAGCTTCAATTCTTTCCTTCGCTGGCTTACGTAGGTAAATGGCAGCTTTGCCATATGTGGCCATCTCCTCGTCTGTACTCATGGTGGCGGCTTATGTCTGTTAGATAATTACAAAGGAACTGCAAGTTTACTTCTCTGAGGTAATAATATATATGAGTAATCATATTAATCTTTGTTAAAACAAATGTCTTCAAGTCATTTGACTGAACAAAACAGAATTACCAAGTTCTATTAAATGGTCAACATATTTCTTTCTTTTGTTAATTAGAAATAGTTTTCCATACTGAGTTGATAGTGATTAGATTAACACTAACCTGCTTTTTTGACAAAATTGGATGACTTTGCAACTGAATGACTAATATTTTAATTCCATGTAATTTACATCACTTGAACTTTAAATACATAAACAAATCCAAATTGAAACCATGTATGTGTATGTTTACAGGTGGTCTTCAACTTTACTTCCAATTTAAGGCTTATTCAGACTTCGTTTTTACAGAGAATACATTTGAACATCTTGAGTTTTGTCAAAATATTTGGATGAAAAACCGAATCTGAATCAGAAACATTTTGCATATGTATTAAATGCTTAAAAAGACAAATTAATCATTTAATAATCATCCTTACCTTACCCCCTCTCTCTCTCAATCGTATTCACCAATCCTGTTCAAAACAGTTTTTGTTGTTAGAGTAGGTGTAAAAACAAAATCCATGCAACAATTGATTTTATTCCTACAACTTATTTCTTAAATGAAGAACGCATTCAAATTGTCTCAATCTTAAGAGAGCATGATATTACCACAGGCAGGAACTCAGGTCTTCAGTGGCACAAATGGTCGTGTCCTTGAGTTGCCTTTATACTGAATCAGATTTTGATGACGCAGTGAAAGTTAAATATGGTATACATACCATGTGGTAAGGCATACAGCCCATCATATAGTTGCATATAGTCTGATGTTTCAGGTTTCAGCTTATATGGCCAGGTCTTGATTTTTGCTTAATCATTACTTCAACAGAAGTTTATTTCAGGCTCTTGAACACCCTCTTCACTTTAAAGAAGGTAAACTAATTTTAAAATTGGTGCTGGGCAACGATTAACATTTTTTAATCGCATGATTTTTTTTGCGATTAATTTTATTGGTATGCGCAAAATTCAATAATGAATTCAAAAGTAGTGTATTGCTCACTTTTATTTTTAAAAGTACTGCAATATGAACAAAAGTGGGTAACACTTTATAATAACTACACACTATGAAGCATTAGTTAAGTATGATTAAACACTTAATTCATAATTTATAAAGCATTGTTCCTACGTTAATAATTCATTAGTATGCAGTTCAAAACAACAGTTATGAATGTTTTATTCTTGATTAATAAGCTCGTCTATTATGTGTTTCATTATTGTGTTTTCATACTTTATAAATGTTGGATTCTCCATTTGTAAATTAAGTATTATATATTTTATAAACTAATTATTAAGGAGTTGTAGATGATTAAAAAGATAATTTATAAAGTGTTAGTTAATGATTAATAACTTATTTAGATGTAAATAGTCCTCACTTTATCTCTAAAAAAATAATTTATTTGCTTTTTTTGGTATTTTGGTCAGACACATATGCAACGCTGATTACCGTAATATGTGTGGTATTTGTTATAAATGTACGTTGGTCAGAGTGTGATAAGACGCTGTACTTAGAGGGACTTAGGACCCAGGGGAATGTAGGTGAAAGAAACAGGAAGAGACGGAAGAGACGCCAGACAAACACCTGTCCAGCGCTCGCTGCCGGCCAGTCGGCCGGCCGGTTCTTGTGTTAACGCGTTAACTTGCCCAGCACTATTTAAAATACATCAGTGCTTTGTTTTTCTAAACAGTTTTTTTTTGTATAATTTTTGAAAACTTTATATCAAACTTTGAATTTAACTTTTTACTTTTTATATATTTTAAATTTACAGAATCTTATTGCGATCAACAATTTAAACAAAATAATATAACTAAGTCGTGGTTAAGTTTATTTAATTTTGAGTTTTTCAGTTTCATTTCAGTATGAGGCACCATAGCACGAAATCAGCACAGAAAGAATCCAAAATGTAAAGACACTATTAATGCAGAAAAAGAGATAAATCAATTAAAAACAAAGATTCTTGAAGCACTATCAGTTTGTCCACTTATGAGGATACTCATTTTTCTTATCTGACGGAAGAACACTGAGTGTGGAGGTTGATTATTCTCTGAAAGGTTGCAATGAACTCCCTGTTAAACATTCCTAAGACACTCATTAATTAAACTCCTCTCTTACACTTTACATTTTGTGGCTAGATGCGTTTTGATCAGGGCCGAAAGTGAGGGTGTTTCTGAGATGCCAGAGGTTATTGAACTGTCTCATTCAAAAGTATTGGCCTCCAAAGATGGTTTCTATAGGAAAATGTATGTTGAATTAAGCCAACTATTCATTCATGCTCATGCAAAATGTTCATGTTGGGATTACAGTGATTTGGAGGACACAATTAGATCAAAACAACACAGACAATGCCAGTCAAGATCAAAATCAATTTTATTGTGGTGTATTTCAAATCATATTTTATGATAAAAAAAAACCATAAGACGAAGAGCTTTATTCAGCTACCTCTTTTCCCTGTGAAAACAGAAAACGGTTATTACATGAAATGCATATGAGCCTATACACATCATACTCTGTAATGGTTTTGTCTGTCATTGATTTTCTGAAGTTTAAGGCTATATCGTAACTTTTTTTCAGTCATGACTTAAGTGTTACGTGATTTACATTAAAATAGTTGGAATTTAATTTGATTTAATTTTCATCAAGCTGAATGTTAGTTACCTTGCCAGAGTCACGGCCTTTTGCTCTCAGCTTGTTGACCTGGGACTCTGCAATGTCAGCACGCTCCTCAGCCTCCTCCAGCTCATGCTGGACCTTCCTGCACTTGGACAGATGAGTATTGGCCTGCTCCTCCTGGAATATCACAGACATAGTTTAAAGGTATGGAACACTTTTAAAATTGTAATGTATGACGGAAACATTTTTCATGATTGTGTACAATATGAATATGACATAACTGTTTACATTGCCAAAATCAAAAAATGTGTTTATAACTATATAGCTATGGTGCTTGATAGCTGATTGTTTTTTTCCGATCATTCTCGTCAACATAATTAAATATAATGTTACAGTGTATAATATGTATTTGTTTATTATGATGTCAGTTTTGCTTCATATTGCTTTTGAGTATCAGTTTGAGTTATTCTAAATTATATGTAATTGTAACAACAAATACATGCGACCCCACAAAATTGATTCTCCAACCTCTCCAGCACTTATTTTAGTATCAGATGACTTACATTTGGTAGATGATATTATACGTAAAATGATAATGAATATGAAAATGAATGCTTTTCCTGTACTTTTACTTTTTTGTAGTTAATTTTTACTTTAAGAAATTGTCAGTATTGAAAATAAATATGTTATCCTTACCGCTTCCTCAGACTGCCTCTTGTAGGCCTTCACCTTGAGTTGCAACTTGTCAACCAGATCCTGCAGCCTGGAGCCATTTTTCTTGTCCTCTTCAGTCTGTAATAGACAATGTAGATGTGCAAGTTAAAATGTTTTTAATGGTAAGTATATTGGATAATTTTGTCCTGTACATTTTAACTGTCAAAGTGACTGTACCTGATAGGTGAGCTCCTTCACTCTCCTCTCATATTTGCGGACACCCTTAACAGCATCTACTCCACGTCTCTGCTCAGCCTCAACCTCTGTCTCCAGCTCACGCACCTTCAAAAAACAATAAGAAAATAATTAAGTTTTCATATTGTTTCAATGTCTTGCTTCAGCTTTGTAAACCTTAACATGACTTTCTTACCCTGGACTCAAGTTTCTGGAGCTGCTTCTTGCCACCCTTCATGGCCAGGTTCTCAGCCTCATCCAGGCGGTGCTGCAGGTCCTTGACAGTGACCTCAAGGTTCTTCTTCATTCTCTCCAGGTGAGAACTAGTGTCCTGCTCCTTCTTCAGCTCTTCAGCCATCATAGCAGCCTAGATGAGACAGCATCACATGTTATTTAACAATATCTTTAAAAAACACATTGGAGTTGAAGTAAAAACAAATGAAATTTAAACCTACATCAGTGATGGCCTTCTTGGCCTTCTCCTCTGCATTCCTTGCTTCCTGAACAGTGTCATCCACTTCACCCTGGACCTGGACCAGGTCAGTCTCAAGCTTCTTCTTGGAGTTCATGAGGCTTGTGTTCTAAAAGATAAAATTATTTTCTCACTTAATTGCCTGAATTTAGGTTATTGTAAATCTCATTAGACATTTGATTTATTGAAGAAATTAAAGGAGTTTGTTCACCTGAGAGTGCAGAAGTCCAACACGCTCACTGGCGTCCACCAGCTCCTGCTCTGCAATTTTGCGGCTTCTCTCTGTCTGCTCCAGAGCAGCTCTAAGTTCCTCAATTTCAGCAGTCATGAGACCATTCCTGCGATCCACCATGGCAGCTTGTTCCTTGAAGTCTTCCTGGGCTCTAACAGCATCGTCAAGGTGCAGTAGTGCATCCTAGTGAAAAAATATCATGAAAATATTATGAATGCCGAAATGTCCCTGTACTGACCGTAGACTGTGGAACAACTCTGTGTCTGACAATACCTTAAGCTGTGCCTGCACATTCCTCAGCTGCTTCTGGGACTCAGCAGCCTGGCGATTGGCGTGGCTCAGCTGAACCTCCATCTCATTCAGGTCTCCCTCCATCTTCTTCTTGATCCTCAAGGCATCGTTCCTGCTCCTGACCTCAGAGTCAAGAGTGCTCTGCATGGAGTCAATCACTCTCTGGCTGTTCCTCTTGATCTGCTCCATCTCCTCATCTTTCTCTGCCAGCTTCCTGTCCACCTCACCCTTGATCTGGTTGAGCTCCAACTGGACACGCAGGATCTTAGACTCTTCGTGTTCCAGAGTTCCCTGACGATATCAAAGAATGAAATATTCATCACTGCTTTCAATCCATTTATGCTTTTTTTTACTATTTGCAATTTTTTTCAGAAGATCTCTCAAGGAAAAAAAATATGTACCTCAGCCTCTTCAAGAGCTGTCTGGATCTCAGACTTCTCTGTCTCCACCTGCTTCTTGGACTTTTCCAGCTCATGGATGCTCTTGCCTGTCTCACCAATCTGTTCAGTCAGATCTGAGATCTCCTCTGCAGATAGATACATTTGTTTAATATTGTTAAGCCTTGAAGTGTAAAATAGAAATACTGTATTCTAACACATACACATGTGTTGAATACAATGTCACTTTTAAATGATTTAGAACTCACGTTGCAGATTCTTGTTTTCACGCTTCATGGTTTCCAGGTGATCCAGAGCTTCCTCATAAGAGTTCTTAATCTTGAACAGCTCAGTGCTGAGAGAACGAGCCTCCTTCTGTGCTCCCTCAAGCTCTGCCTGACCCTCCTCATACTTCTGTTTCCACTCTGCCAACACCTGAATAGCACAATTACTACAGTTCAGTTGGTTATGTAGCACTATAGAGACAAATGTATAAATCTATGTCATTGTTTGTATGACTTGGCCACACAAAGTTAACAATGCTACCTTGTCAAAGTTCCTCTGCTTCTTGTCAAGGTTGGCTGCGAGACCGTTGGCCCTCTCCACATCAATCATGAGGTCCTCCACCTCACTCTGGAGCCTCTGTTTGGTTTTCTCAAGAGAAGCACACTTGGAATTCACTGCCTCAATCTGCTCCTCAGCCTCCTGAAGGCGCTGGGCCAGCTTTTTCCTGTTTGAAAAATGTAGAATGGACTTGGAGCCTTAGTAACAAGAATGTGCACCGTGAGTTCTTAGCTGAATAATTTTACATTAACAAATACTGTATCGCCCCAATCATGAGACAACAATTTTTTCGGGAAATTTAATTTACAAAGTTGGAGCTCGTATTATATTTGACGATTAGATGTTGAGCTCTTCTTTCTTAATGGAGTCTATCGCTGTAACGCTGGTGTTATGCTCATACAGAGAGTGTTGCATTTTGGTGAGCATTTTTCAAAGACAAGGTGTTGGATAAGGTGCGGGGGGGTCTTACATTCGGGCCATTATGATAATAACATGTCTTTAGGATCTAGATGAACATATGAAAGCAGAGCTAAATTTGACCATTTAATTGCATAAAATGTTACTCACTTGGATTCCTCAAGCTCCTCAGTGCGCTGAATAGCATCAGTCTCATACTTAGATCTCCACTGAGCCACCTCACTGTTGGCCTTGGACATTCCACGCTGCAGCTCAGCCTTGGCCTCCTGCTCCTCCTCAAACTGCTCCCTCAGCAGATCACAGTCATGGCGAGCTGATTGCACTCCATGGGCAAGAGCATTCTTGGCCTGTTTATAAATATGATTCAGGAATTTACAAAATTTCTAAATTCCAAAACCAATAATACCAATGTACACTTACTTAATGCTTTCTTACCTTAACCTCCTCTTCAATCTGTCTCTTCATTTCCTCAATCTGCTGTGTGAAGGCCTGTTTACCTCTGGTCAGCTGGGAGACAAGGGCTTCTTTCTCTTCAATTTGACGGCTGAACTCACCTTGTGTGAAAGATATCATGATACATCAGTTTATCTTACGTTTCTCAATAACATGCACAACAGATCATTCAATGATAACTTGTAGATACCATTTTCTGTCAGGAGACGTGCTTTATGTGCACTTGTGTCATTGATCTGACGAACATTTTCATCACTCTTGGTCTTCAGTTCGCTATATTGGTCCTCAAGAGTACGGCACATCTTTTCAAGATTTCCCTAATGAGTAAAAGAAAGATGAGATCATTGATCAGATTTCATTCATAATATTAAATGGATTATTATCAGCATTAATTTGGGTAATAAAATAGCATGTAATGCATTGTGTACCTTTGCTTTAGCAACATTCTCCATGTTGCTGGAGAGGTCATCGATCTCCATCTTGTATTCACTCTTTTCCTTCTCAAGCTTCTGCTTAACACGCTGGAGGTTGTCAATCTGCTCTCCCAGCTCAGCAACGCTGTCAGCCTGCTTCTTGCGAAGAGCAGAAGCAGTGGATTCATGCTGCAGAGTGGACTCCTCAAGGTCTCGACGGAGCTTCTGGAACTCAGCCTCACGCTTCTTGTTCATCTCAATCTGAGCAGAGGTGGCACCACCAGCCTCCTCCAGCCTCTCACTGATCTCCTCAAGTTCCCTGGAGAGGTCAGCTCTCTGCTTCTCCACCTTGGCACGAGCAGCACGCTCAGCCTCAATCTCTTCCTCCAGTTCCTCAATGCGGGCCTGTTGAATGTGGGTGAAATTTCTTTCAGTAAACTTTCATTTTTGATACACACATTAGGAAATGGGTGCAGTAATGTTTTCTGGAACAAAATATGTCACCTGAAGCTCCTTGATCTTCTTCTGAAGCTGAGCACCCATTGACTGCTCATCTTCAATCTTGCTAAGGAGCTGACTGGTTTCAAAGTCCTTCCTGTGAGGATTATAGATAAAATACATATAGATCATGCAGTTGACATTCATTTTCAAAAGAATGGTTGTTGTGCAAATTCATAAAAGTACATTACTTTTTAATTTTCTCATCAGACTGCTGCTTGTCATTCTCAAGATCCATAACGGATTCCTGGGCCAGTTTCAGATCACCCTCGAGCTTCCTCTTGGCTCTCTCAAGGTCCATACGCAGCTTCTTCTCTTGCTCCAGAGAACCCTCAAGCTGCACAAATAATATTTGTTCACATTTTTATTCATAATTTTTAAGAACAATCTTGCTTCTTCAATCAGAGTGTATTTGTAAACTTACATCATCCACTTGCTGCTCAAGCTTGGTCTTGGCCTTGGTCAGAGTGTTGACTTTGTCTTCCTCAGCCTGCAGGTCATCAAGAGTCTGCTGATGAGCCTCCTGAAGGGCTTTCTTTTCCTTGGTCAACTTAGCAAGGCTCTCATCCTGAGAGGCCATCTCCTCTGTCAGGTTCTTGACCTAAGTGTACAAGAAAGATCTCGTCAATAAGCGCTAATCATTATCATTTTACTTGATATGATGGTCAGATTATTATTTACAAACCTTGTTCTCAGTGGCATGTTTCTCCTTCTCCACTTTGGCCAAGGTAAGCTCCAGGTCATCAATATCCTTCTTGAGCTCAGAGCATTCATCCTCCAGCTTTCTCTTTTTGGCAGTGAGCTCAGCATTGATTTCCTCTTCATCCTCCAGTCTCTCAGTTGTCTCTTTGAGTTTGGCCTCCATCTGAATCTTGTTCTTGATAAGACCCTCACATCTCTCCTCAGCATCTGAGAGATTATCTCCTTCCTAATCCATTTAATGCAAATAGACGTCAGCACACCAACAATGAACAACATGAAAAATCACAACTGTCTGTTGATGTGTTCTCACATTTGCTATTTGCAGCTGCAGATCATTTTTCTCCTGCAGAATGGAAACCATCTTCTCCTCCAGCTCCTTCTTCTTGGACAGGGCAGCAGCCAAGTCAGTTTTCATTTTTTCATAGTTCTCCTTCATGTTTGCCAGCTCCTTCTCAGTTTCAGCAGACTGCAGCAGAGGCTTGATCTTGTAGTACAACTTCATCCATGGCCAGTGTTTCACATTCATGAATGAGCGGATATTGTACTGGATGGAATAGACGGCTTCCCTGCAGACAAGAAGTAGCTGTTATGGACAATGTTGTTTGTGATTTTTCATACCATCATTCAGAATGAGTTATTTTCAACATGCCTCGTCGCAGTCATCTTCACAAACTCCTTTCTCATGACGTAACCACGGCACAAAGCTTGAGTCATTGTGACCAGTGATGCCAGTTTTTCATCTCTCATCTCCTCAAGGGTACCCAGCAGACCGGCCTTGAAGAACACCTAAACAAACAAAAATAAATTACAGGTAGGATGAACTGAGGAAGTAAATACTTCACATCATCTAAAACTCAGCATGGTCTGTCTGCAACGACCACTTCTGTAATGGTTGATTGAATGAATACAACAACAATTACTTCCTTTCTTCCTTTCATTTTTCACTCACATTTTCATATGCTGTCATTTTTATCTATGCAGCTGTCCCAGAATCGCAGCTAAAAAATGTGTTAGCTGCTGTCAGCTGCTAACAGCTAACAAC
Source organism: Leptoclinus maculatus (assembly GCA_032191485.1). Taxonomy (NCBI): domain Eukaryota; kingdom Metazoa; phylum Chordata; class Actinopteri; order Perciformes; family Stichaeidae; genus Leptoclinus; species Leptoclinus maculatus. The sequence continues at coordinate 7,091,156 of JAVDOI010000007.1, forward strand.
GAACGAATTGTCCTCCTGCTGACATGAGAAGACACGCTCTGTCTGAGTCCACGCTCAATTGAGTTTTTCATTCATGAAGATGACTGCGGTTTACTGCAGTGAACACGTTATTGTTCCCAGGACAACAGGACGCCTTTAGTCTCTAGCCCTTTTCGTATATGATCGTTGCTGTAATGTTTGATTGAAGAGTCCAAACTGAAGCAATTGTTGATCACTTGTGGCCACTACCGGCAGGTTAACAGTACTGAGGAGTAACCACTGGAACCATGAAAGGTCCTTAAGCATGCAATCATAAATTAGCATTAAAAAAAACATTAGGGTGATGGGTCCAGCAGAATGCGAGATTAGCCGTAGACAGAAAGTCAAAAAGATGCAAACAACAATCATACTACATACTGGACTAAACAACTTAACCTCCTTGGTAATTATTCTTCGGTTAAATAAGGAAAGGATAGTGCTTACCTTGGTGTGTCCAAATTTGTACTCGTCTTGTGGGACATCAATTGAACCAAGCAGCTTCTCTGAAGCCTTCTTGTTGTCCATGAACTGGCCATCGGGGATGACACTGGCATTCAGCACCTTGTACCTTTCATGAGAGAGTTAATGGTCATTTTGTGACCTTTTTATTTCAATAGTCCACATTAACATTCTATGAAAATATCCATTGATACCTCTGCTTGAAGTCAGCATAGATAATTCTGCTGGGGAAACCTTTCCTGCAGATTCTGATACCCTCCAGCACACCGTTACACCTGAGCTGGTGGATGACCAGGAAGTTCTCCATCAAACCTGTAAAAAAGACATTTTTTAGTCTTTAGAATTATGTGAACCATACCAAAAAAAGCAAACCACTCCTCCAAGACTCTTGAGATTATATGCTCTATGTACCTGGAACCTTTGTCTCATTGGGAATCAGGCAGCGCACAAAGTGAGGATGGGTGGCCCTCAAGTTAGTCATCAGCTTGCCCAAGTTCTCCTGTAAATCCAAAGTGGTGACTTATCATGGCATGTTACAGTTGTGATTTTGAGTATAAGCTAAGATACATAAGATACATTGGCAATGTCAAACCTTACCCTAAACTGTGAAGACACAGTCTGCATAGAACCACCCTTCTTCTTGCCTCCCTTCTTGCTGCCACCAACCTCTGTTGATCATTTTAAGTAGACATGTTTTTTTAGAACGACATAACATTTACTTGAACACATGTTACAGTTCAAAATATACAGTATCTATAACATTAAAATGTGTTTTAGTTTACTGTAGCTACTAACATACCCTCAACTACAGGTGGATACAGAACAGGCAGCAGTTTCACAGAGGACTTCTGGTACAGCTGAATGACAGAATCATTCAGTGGATCCTTGTTCTTGTCCAGCCAGCCACCGATATTGTAGTCCACGGTACCAGCATAGTGCACCAGGGAGAAGTGGGCCTCAGCCTTGCCTTTGGCGGGCTTTGGCTTCTCAAATGCTTTGTTTTTGCCAAGATGCTGGTCATACAGCTTGTTCTTGAAGGATGTGTCTGTTGCCTTGGGGAACATGCACTCCTCTTCAAGGATGGAGAAGATGCCCATGGGCTTGAAAAAAGTGTGAAGAAGTTTGTCATTAAGTTATACATTAAGTCAAATTAAGGACAATTATATCACAAAATTAATTGATTACCCTTTCAATCAGCTCGATGCAGGCAGCCAAGTCCATGCCAAAGTCAATGAACTCCCAGATAATACCCTCCTTCTTGTACTCCTCTTGCTCCAGGACAAACATGGTGTGGTTGAAGAACTGTTGCAGTTTCTCATTGGTGAAGTTGATGCACAGCTGCTCCAATGTGTTGAACTGCAAGGAAACATAACCTCTTTCTGTTAATAAGAATGATTATGTCATTAAAAGTATTGGCTGCTGAATTTTTGGAATTTAAGCTTACGTCAAAGATTTCAAACCCAGCGATATCCAGGACACCAATGTAGTACTGCCTTGCTTGTTTAGTGTCCAACATCTGGTTGATACGGATGACCATCCACAAGAACATCTTCTCATAGATAGACTTGGCCAGGGCAGGCACTGAGTTACCCACCTGAATAAAAATAACGATGTGATTTGATAAATTAACCGTTTTGTAAAATAATAGATTATTGGTGTTTTTAATAATCATTCTAATGAGATAAATGACACAAAAAAAATCCTAAATGAAATAAATGCATCTAAGATTCAATTCAATTCATTTTTTTATAGCCTACAATCACAAATTTGCCTCGGAGGGCTTTACAATTTGTACACATATGACATCCTCTGTAGGGACCCTCTCATCGATACAGGACCCCCCCCCCCTCCCCCTAGATTCAGCATTCAATAGATACAACTTTAAGTGGTAGCATTGAACACTTACATGGCTTTTGTTGTATCGAGTGAACCCTGCAATACATTAATTTAGTAGAACTAATATAACTAATCTTTTTTCAAATGGCAGGATATTGAATATTGATAATTCATGTTTACCTGAGGTACAGTCTGTCCCTTGGTGACATACTCATTTCCGACCTTCACTCTGGGATAGCACAGAGCTTTCAGCATGTCAGCGGAGTTCAGACCCAGCAAGTAAGCAACCTTGTCAGCCTCTGAAAATAATTCAGTGATTTCCATCATGATATGAACAGAAACCAGTGTGAAAAAGAACTCTATTTTATCTTAATACGGTTTTTCTCAAGCTACTCACCCTCTGTGCCATCAGGCTCAGCCTGCTCCTCACGCTGTTTTTGCTTGAACTTCATGTTACCATGGTGGAGCACAGCACAAGTCATCTTGTAGATGCTCATCTTCTCTTCATTTGTGAAGCCCAGGATATCAATAGCATTCTGAATTCAAAAGATGTGTCCACACAAAACATAATCACTTTAGAAAATGCACTTAAAAGAGCAGTTTTGCATGTATTACACAACATATATTTCAATAGTTTGAAGTGAAAATCATTCACATCAGTGGCTTCCAGCTCCTCTTTGTCATTAATGCTGGCCACAGTGATCTGACCCATACTGCACATGGGGAAGTCGTAGGGGTTGGTTGTGACGAGTCCCAAATCTGGTGATCAAAAAAGGTTACAAATGTAAATACTTTAGTTTCATATGAAAACAGTAGGTGAAATGTTGCAACATCTCAATCTGTTTACCAAGCAGCTCAGGTTTGTGGCCGGTCATTATCTGGAAGAAGATGTGGTAGCCTCTTTCAGCAGGAAGCTGGTATGTCACTCTAGACTTCTCCAGCAGATCTACAAATATTGTTTATAAGTCACAGCTAGGCCAATTTTCAATTTGAGTCAATTGTATGTACAAGGAGTATTATTACTTACATGTCTCAATATCAGCACTAGACAGTTTGCCAGTTGTGCCGAAATGGATTCTGATGAATTTACCCTGTTTGGAACAAAGAGATTTTTAATGTCCTTCTACATGGACAATCAGTAACAAGGCCTCTCACATGTGTAGAAATTGTTTCATACTTACAAAACGAGAGGAGTTGTCATTCCTCACAGTTTTGGCATTACCGTAGGCCTCCAGCAGGGGATTGGCTGCAATAATCTGATCCTCCAGTGACCCCTATAATCCAGTATTAGAAGCAATATCAGAAAATGACTTTGGAAAATGTTCCATTGGTAAAGAACCCTGAATTGTAATCATCAGGAACATACCTTTGATGTGTCCCTCTTCTTGTCTCCACCAACTGAGATTGTTGCAAAGTACTGGATGACACGCTTGGTGTTCACAGTCTTTCCAGCACCAGATTCTCCACTAGGCATAGACACAGATTTATAAGAATTTGATCAAGATATTCTACTATCTTCAACAGAGTCAACAACTGTAAATAAACCAAACTTACGTGATCAAGACAGACTGGTTCTCCCTATCTGTTAAATAAGAAACAAAAGAATGAACTATGTTTCCCTGCAACAGAAACGTTATATAATGATATATTCTACATTGTTGTGATAATAACTTACCAGTAAGCATGAACTGATAAGCGTTGTCAGAGACAGAGAAGATGTGGGGTGGAGCCTCCATACGCTTCTTGCCTCTATAGGCAGATACACATTCAGAATCGTACACTGGGAGCCACTTGTAGGGGTTCACAGTGGCACAGAACAGTCCAGAGTAGGTCTGAAAGTTATCATAGAGATTCAACAGTTAACATTATGTTTCCTAAAAATAAAGTCATTTTCAATAGTTCTCGTTCTCCTTAGATAGATTGTCTTACGTAGATCATCCATGCTGCATAACGCTCTTTGAGGTTATACAGCACAGAGGCTTCATTGAGATGGGTCATCATGGCCATGTCCTCAATCTTGTCATACTTGGGAGGATTCATTGGAAAGACTTCAGCTTCTTTAACTGTCCTCTCCTGAAACATGACATTTGTCACAATGAGAACTGATCATATTGAATTCCCAGTTGGCTCTGACTTTGTGATACCTACCTCCTCAGTGGTCAGGATTTTGACGGTGACTTTGTCACCGTCTTTCTTGATGATTGTTCCCTTCAAGTACAGCTCCTTGACATCGCTCACGTAGCAGGCACTCTTGGCATCAAATGGTGCATTTTGAGCTTCAATTCTCTCCTTCGCTGGTTTACGTAGGTAAACGGCAGCTTTGCCATACGTGGCCATCTCCGCGTCTGTACTCATGGTGGCGGCTTATGTCTGTTAGATAATTACAAAGGAACTGCAAGTTTACTTCTCTGAGGTAATAATATATATGAGAAATCATATTAATCTTTGTTAAAACAAATGTCTTCAAGTCATTTGACTGAACAAAACAGAATTACCAAGTTCTATTAAATGGTCAACATATTCCTTTCAAATTGATTTCACCTTTGCTAATTATAAATAGTTTTCCATACTGAGTTGATAGTGATTAGATTAACACTAACCTGCTTTTTTGACAAAATTGGATGACTTTGCAACTGAATGACTAATATTTTAATTCCATGTAATTTACATCACTTGAACTTTAAATACATAAACAAATCCACATTGAAACCATGTATGTGTATGTTTACAGGTGGGCTTCAACTTTACTTCCAACTTAAGGCTTATTCAGACTTCGTTGTTACAGAGAATACATTTGAACATGTTGAGTTTTGTCAAAATATTTGGATGAAAAACCGAATCTGTATCAGAAACATTTTGCATAATGTATTAAATGCTTAAAAAGACAAATTAATCATTTAATAATCATCCTTACCTTACCCCCTCTCTCTCTCAATCGTATTCACCAATCCTGTTCAAAACAGTTTTTGTTGTTAGAGTAGGTGTAAAAACAAAATCCATGCAACAATTGATTTTATTCCTACAACTTATTTCTTAAATGAAGAACGCATTCAAATTGTCTCAATCTTAAGAGAGCATGATATTACCACAGGCAGGAACTCAGGTCTTCAGTGGCACAATTGGTCGTGTCCTTGAGTTGCCTTTATACTGAATCAGATATTGATGATGCAGTGAAAGTTAAATATGGTATACATACCAAATGTGGTAAGGCAGACAGCCAATCATAGAACATATGTTATGTATATCATCTGATGCTTCAGGTTTCAGTTTATGTTGCCAGGTCTTGATTTTTGCTTAATCATTACTTCAGCAGAAGTTTATTTTAGGCTCTTGAACACCCTCTTCACTTCAAAGAAGGTAAACTCATTTTAAAATACATCAGTGCTTTTTTTTCTAAAGAGTTTTTTTTAAGTATAATTTTTGAAAACTTTATTTCAAACTTTGAATTTAACTTTTAACTTTTAATATATTTTCAATTTAAAGAATCTTATTGCGATCAACAATTTAAACAAAATAATATAAGTAAGTCGTGGTTGACTTAAGTAATATATACATACATATATATATTTAGATGTTTATTGATTTATTTTTATTTAATTTCAAGTTTTTCAGTTTCATTTCAGTATGAGGCACCATAGCACGAAACAAGCACAAAAAGAATAAAAATGTACAGACACTATTAATCCAGAAAAAAGAGATAAATCAATTAAAAACAAAGATTCTTGAAGCACTATCAGTTTGTCCACTTATTAGGATACTAATTTTTCTTATCTGACAAAAGAACACTGAGTGTGGAGGTTTGATTATTCTCTGAAAGGTTGGAATGAACTCTCTGTTAAACATTCCTGTGACACTCATTAAACTCCTCTCTTACACTTTATATTTTGTGGCTAGATGCATTTCGATCAGGGCCGAAAGTGAGGGTGTTTCTGAGATGCCAGAGGTTATTGAACTGTCTCATTCAAAAGTATTGGCCTCCAAAGATGGTTTCTATAGGAAAATGTATGTTGAATTAAGCCAACTATTCATTCATGCTCATGCAAAATGTTCATGTTGGAATTACAGTGACTTGGAGGACACAATTAGATCAAAACAACACAGACAATGCAAGTCAAGATAAAAAACTATTTTATTGTGGTGTATTTCACATCATATTTTATGATTAGAAAAAAAACTCCGCCGAAGCACTTTATTCAGCTACCTCTTTTCCCTGTGAAAACAGAAAACAGTTATTACATGAAGTGCATATGAGCCTATACACATCATACTCTGTAATGGTTTTGTCTGTCGTTAATTTTCTGAAGTTTAAGGCTATATCGTAACTTTTTTTCAGTCATGACTTAAGTGTTACATGATTTACATTAAAATAGTTGGAATTTCATTCGATTTAATTTTCATCAAGCTGAATGTTAGTTACCTTGCCAGAGTCACGGCCTTTTGCTCTCAGCTTGTTGACCTGGGACTCTGCAATGTCAGCACGCTCCTCAGCCTCCTCCAGCTCATGCTGGACCTTCCTGCACTTGGACAGATGAACGTTGGCTTGCTCTTCCTAAAAAAACACAGAGATTGACATGAAGGTCAAACAAATCTGCCATAATATCAAGTTTGCATTGTTTAAAAAATAAATGTTTTGTCCTTACCGCTTCCTCAGACTGCCTCTTGTAGGCCTTCACCTTGAGTTGCAACTTGTCAACCAGATCCTGCAGCCTGGAGCCATTTTTCTTGTCCTCTTCAGTCTGTAATAGACAATGTAGATTTGCAAGTTAAAATGTTTTTAATGGTAAGTATATTGGATAATTTTGTCCTGTACATTTTAACTGTCAAAGTGACTGTACCTGATAGGTGAGCTCCTTCACTCTCCTCTCATATTTGCGGACACCCTTAACAGCATCTACTCCACGTCTCTGCTCAGCCTCAACTTCTGTCTCCAGCTCACGCACCTTCAAAACACAATAAGAAAATAATGAAGTTTCCATATTGTTTCAATGTCTTGCTTCAGCTTTGTAAACCTTAACATGACTTTCTTACCCTCGACTCAAGTTTCTGGAGCTGCTTCTTGCCACCCTTCATGGCCAGGTTCTCAGCCTCATCCAGACGGTGCTGCAGGTCCTTGACAGTGACCTCCAGGTTCTTCTTCATCCTCTCCAGGTGAGAACTAGTGTCCTGCTCCTTCTTCAGCTCTTCAGCCATCATAGCAGCCTAGAGGAGACAGCATAACATGTAATTTAACAATATCTTTAAAAAACACATTGGAGTTAAAGTAAAAACAAATGAAATTCAAACCTACATCAGTGATGGCCTTCTTGGCCTTCTCCTCTGCATTCCTTGCTTCCTGAACAATGTCATCCACTTCACCCTGGACCTGGACCAGGTCAGTCTCAAGCTTCTTCTTGGAGTTCAGAAGGCTTGTGTTCTAAAAGATCAAATTATTTTCTCAGTTAAATCATCACATGCCTGATTTTTTCATTATAGTAAATCTCATTATTGAATTATTGAAGAAATTAAAGGAGTTTGTTCACCTGAGAGTGCAGAAGTCCAACACGCTCACTGGCGTCCACCAGCTCCTGCTCTGCCATTTTGCGGCTTCTCTCTGTCTGCTCCAGAGCAGCTCTAAGTTCCTCAATTTCAGCAGTCATGAGACCATTCCTGCGATCCACCATGGCAGCTTGTTCCTTGAATTCTTCCTGGGCTCTAACAGCATCGTCAAGGTGCAGTTGTGCATCCTAGTGAAAAAATATGAAAATATTATGAATGCCAAAATGTCCCTGTACTGACCGTAGACTGTGGAACAACTCTGTGTCTTACAATACCTTAAGCTGTGCCTGCACATTCCTCAGCTGCTTCTGGGACTCAGCAGCCTGGCGATTGGCGTGGCTCAGCTGAACCTCCATCTCATTCAGGTCTCCCTCCATCTTCTTCTTGATCCTCAGGGCATCGTTCCTGCTCCTGACCTCAGAGTCCAGAGTGCTCTGCATGGAGTCAATCACTCTCTGGCTGTTCCTCTTGATCTGCTCCATCTCCTCATCTTTCTCTGCCAGCTTCCTGTCCACCTCACCCTTGATCTGGTTGAGCTCCAACTGGACACGCAGGATCTTAGACTCTTCGTGTTCCAGAGTTCCCTGACGATATCAAAGAATGAAATATTAATTTCTGCCTTCAATTAATTTCTGCTTTTTTTTTATACTTGCAATTTCTTTCAGAAGATCTCTCCAGAAAAAAATATGTACCTCAGCCTCTTCAAGAGCTGTCTGGATCTCAGACTTCTCTGTCTCCACCTGCTTCTTGGACTTTTCCAGCTCATGGATGCTCTTGCCAGTCTCACCAATCTGTTCAGTCAGATCTGAGATCTCCTCTACAGATAGAAACATTTGTTAAGCCTTGAAGTGTAAAATATAAATACTGTATTCTAACACACAGATGTGTTGAATACAATGTCACTTTTAAATTATTTAGAACTCACGTTGAAGATTCTTGTTTTCACGCTTCATGGTTTCCAGGTGATCCAGAGCTTCCTCATAAGAGTTCTTCATCTTGAACAGCTCAGTGCTGAGAGAACGAGCCTCCTTCTGTGCTCCCTCAAGCTCTGCCTGACCCTCCTCATACTTCTGTTTCCACTCTGCCAACACCTGAATAGCACAATTACTACAGTTCAGTTGGTTATGTAGCACTATAGAGACAAATGTATAAATCTATGTCATTGTTTGTATGGCTTGGCCACACAAAGTTAACAATGCTACCTTGTCAAAGTTCCTCTGCTTCTTGTCAAGGTTGGCTGCCAAACCGTTGGCCCTCTCCACATCAATCATGAGGTCCTCCACCTCACTCTGGAGCCTCTGTTTGGTTTTCTCAAGAGAAGCACACTTGGAATTCACTGCCTCAATCTGCTCCTCAGCCTCCTGAAGGCGCTGGGCCAGCTTTTTCCTGTTTGAAAAATAATTTGTGAAATACAAATCGTTACAAAAACCTTCTTCCAGATATTTTTGAATGTATGAAATACAAACAAATACATCATCTGAGACCTTGGATGAACATATGAAAGCACTGCTGTAATCTAAAATGTTTGCTGCAAAATATGATATTAACTGCATGTAAAATATATAAATGCATTTAAATTCAATTATTGACAGAAGTAAGTTGTGAATCCCTAAAATGCTAAACTTCTGAATTGGCTATCTAATTGTTTGAATGTTACTCACTTGGACTCCTCAAGCTCCTCAGTGCGCTGAATAGCATCAGTCTCATACTTAGATCTCCACTGAGCCACCTCACTGTTGGCCTTGGACATTCCACGCTGCAGCTCAGCCTTGGCCTCCTGCTCCTCCTCAAACTGCTCCCTCAGCAGATCACAGTCATGGCGAGCTGATTGCAGTCCATGGGCAAGAGCATTCTTGGCCTGTTTATAAAGATTATTCATGAATTTACAAAATTTCTAAATTCCAACTCGGATCATTCCAATGTACACTTACTTAATGGTTTCTTACCTTAACCTCCTCTTCAGTCTGTCTCTTCAGCTCCTCAATCTGCTGTGTGAAGGCCTGTTTACCTCTGGTCAGCTGGGAGACAAGGGCTTCTTTCTCTTCAATTTGACGGCTGAACTCACCTTGTGTGAAGAATGTCATGATACATCAGCTCATCTTACGTTTCTCAATAACATGCACAACAGAACTTTCAATGATAACTTGTAGATACCATTTTCTGTCAGGAGACGTGCTTTCTGTGCACTTGTGTCATTGATCTGACGAACATTTTCATCACTCTTGGTCTTCAGTTCGCTATATTGGTCCTCAAGAGTACGGCACATCTTTTCAAGATTTCCCTAATGAGTAAAAGAGAGATGAGATCATTGATCAGATTTCATTCATAATATTAAATGGATTATTATCGGCATTAATTCGGGTAATAAAATAGCATGTAATGCATTGTGTACCTTTGCTTTAGCAACAGCCTCCATGTTGCTGGAGAGGTCATCGATCTCCATCTTGTATTCACTCTTTTCCTTCTCAAGCTTCTGCTTAACACGCTGGAGGTTGTCAATCTGCTCTCCCAGCTCAGCAACGCTGTCAGCCTGCTTCTTGCGAAGAGCAGCAGCAGTGGCTTCATGCTGCAGAGTGGACTCCTCAAGGTCTCGACGGAGCTTCTGGAACTCAGCCTCACGCTTCTTGTTCATCTCAATCTGAGCAGAGGTGGCACCACCAGCCTCCTCCAGCCTCTCACTAATCTCTTCAAGTTCCCTGGAGAGGTCAGCTCTCTGCTTCTCCACCTTGGCACGAGCAGCACGCTCAGCCTCAATCTCTTCCTCCAGTTCCTCAATGCGGGCCTGTTGAATGTGGGTGAAATTTCTTTCAGTAAACTTTCATTTTTGATACACACATTAGGAAATGGGTGCAGTAATGTTTTCTGGAACAAAATATGTCACCTGAAGCTCCTTGATCTTCTTCTGAAGCTGAGCACCCATTGACTGCTCATCTTCAATCTTGCTAAGGAGCTGACTGGTTTCAAAGTCCTTCCTGTGAGGATTATAGATAAAATACATATAGATCATGCAGTTGACATTCATTTTCAAAAGAATGGTTGTTGTGCAAATTCAAAAAAGTACATTACTTTTTAATTTTCTCATCAGACTGCTGCTTGTCATTCTCAAGATCCATAACGGATTCCTGGGACAGTTTCAGATCACCCTCGAGCTTCCTCTTGACTCTCTCAAGGTCCATACGCAGCTTCTTCTCTTGCTCCAGAGAACCCTCAAGCTGAACAAATAATATTTGTTCACATTTGTATTCATCATTTTTAAGAACAATCTTGCTTCTTCAATCAGAGTGTATTTGTCAACTTACATCATCCACTTGCTGCTCAAGCTTGGTCTTGGCCTTGGTCAGAGTGTTGACTTTGTCTTCCTCAGCCTGCAGGTCATCAAGAGTCTGCTGATGAGCCTCCTGAAGGGCTTTCTTTTCCTTGGTCAACTTAGCAAGACTCTCATCCTGAGAGGCCATCTCCTCGGTCAGGTTCTTGACCTAAGTGTACAAGAAAGATCTCGTCAATAAGCGCTAATCATTATCATTTTACTTGATATGATGGTCAGATTATTATTTACAAACCTTGTTCTCAGTGGCATGTTTCTCCTTCTCCACTTTGGCCAAGGTAAGCTCCAGGTCATCAATATCCTTCTTGAGCTCAGAGCATTCATCCTCCAGCTTTCTCTTTTTGGCAGTGAGCTCAGCATTGATTTCCTCTTCATCCTCCAGTTTTTCAGTTGTCTCTTTGAGTTTGGCCTCCATCTGAATCTTGTTCTTGATAAGACCCTCACATCTCTCCTCAGCATCTGAGAGATTATCTCCTTCCTAATCCATTTAATGCAAATAGACGTCAGCACACCAACAATGAACAACATGAAAAAGTACAACTGTCTGTTGATGTGTACTCACATTTGCTATTTGCAGCTGCAGATCATTTTTCTCCTGCAGAAGAGAAACCATCTTCTCCTCCAGCTCCTTCTTCTTGGACAGGGCAGCAGCCAAGTCAGTTGTCATTTTTTCATAGTTCTCCTTCATGTTTGCCAGCTCCTTCTCAGTTTCAGCAGACTGCAGCAGAGGCTTGATCTTGTAGTACACCTTCATCCATGGCCAGTGTTTCACATTCATGAATGAGCGGATATTGTACTGGATGGAATAGACGGCTTCCCTGCAGACAAGAAGTAGCTGTTATGGACAATGTTGTTTGTGATTTTTCATACCATCATTCAGAATGAGCTATTTTCAACATGCCTCGTCGCAGTCATCTTCACAAACTCCTTTCTCATGAGGTAAGCACGGCACAAAGCTTGAGTCATTGTGACCAGTGATGCCAGTTTTTCATCTCTCATCTCCTCAAGGGTACCCAGCAGACCAGCCTTGAAGAACACCTAAACAAACAAAAATAAATTACAGGTAGGATGAACTGAGGAAGTAAATACTTCACATCATCTAAAACTCAGCATGGTCTGTCTGCAACGACCAATTCTGTAATGGTTGATTGAATAAATAAAACAACAATTACTTCCTTTTTATCTATGCAACTGTCCCAGAATCGCAGCTAAAAAATGTGTTAGCTGCTGTCAGCTGCTAACAGCTAACAACGAACGAATTGTCCTCCTGCTGACATGAGAAGACACGCTCTGCCTTAGTCCACGCTCAATTGAGTTTTTCATTTATGAAGATGACTGCGGTTTACTGCAGTGAACACATTATTGTTCCCAGGACAACAGGACGCCTTTAGTCTCTAGCCCTTTTCGTATATGATCATTGCTGTAATGTTTGATTGAAGAGTCCAAACTGAAGCAATTGTTGATCACTTGTGGCCACTACCGGGAGGTTAACAGTAGTGAGGAGTAACCACTGGAACCATGAAAGGTCCTTGAGCATACAGTCATAAATTAGCATTAAAAAAACATTAGGGTGATGGGTCCAGCAGAATGCGAGATTAGCCGTAGACAGAAAGTCAAATAGATGCAAACAACAATCATACTACATACTGGACTAAACAACTTAACCTCCTTGGTAATTATTCTTCGGTTAAATAAGGAAAGGAAAGTGCTTACCTTGGTGTGTCCAAATTTGTACTCATCATGTGGGACATCAATTGACCCAAGCAGCTTCTCTGAAGCCTTCTTGTTGTCCATGAACTGGCCTTCGGGGATGACACTGGCATTCAGCACCTTGTACCTTTCATGAGAGAATTAATGGTCATTTTGTGACCTTTTTCTTTCAATAGTCCACATTAACATTATATGAAAATATCCATTGATACCTCTGCTTAAAGTCAGCATAGGGAATTCTGCTGGGGAAACCTTTCCTGCAGATTCTGATACCCTCCAGCACACCGTTACACCTGAGCTGGTGGATGACCAGGAAGTTCTCCATCAGACCTGGAAAAAATATATTTTTGAATTACTTCTTTGAATAAATATACTCTAGAATCATGTAAACCACACCAACAAAAGCAAACCACTCCTCATAGACTCTATTGAGATTATATGCTCTATGTACCTGGAACCTTTGTCTCATTGGGAATCAGGCAGCGCACAAAGTGAGGATGGGTGGCCCTCAAGTTAGTCATCAGCTTGCCCAAGTTCTCCTGTAGATCCAAAGTGATGACTTATCATGGCATGTTACAGTTGTGATTTTGAGTATAAGCTAAGATACATAAGATACGTTGGCAATGTCAAACCTTACCCTAAACTGTGAAGACACAGTCTGCATAGAACCACCCTTCTTCTTGCCTCCCTTCTTGCTGCCACCAACCTCTGTTGATCATTTTAAGTAGACATGTTTTTTTAGAACGACATAACATTTACTTGAACACATGTTACAGTTCAAAATATACAGTATCTATAACATTAAAATGTGTTTTAGTTTACTCTAGCTACTAACATACCCTCAACTACAGGTGGATACAGAACAGGCAGCAGTTTCACAGAGGACTTCTGGTACAGCTGAATGACAGAATCATTCAGTGGATCCTTGTTCTTGTCCAGCCAGCCACCGATATTGTAGTCCACGGTACCAGCATAGTGCACCAGGGAGAAGTGGGCCTCAGCCTTGCCTTTGGCGGGCTTTGGCTTCTCAAATGCTTTGTTTTTGCCAAGATGCTGGTCATACAGCTTGTTCTTGAAGGATGTGTCTGTTGCCTTGGGGAACATGCACTCCTCTTCAAGGATGGAGAAGATGCCCATGGGCTTGAAAAAAGTGGGAAGAAGTTTGTCATTAAGTTTTACATTAAGTCAAATTAGGGATAATTATATCACAAAATTAATTGATTACCCTTTCAATCAGCTCGATGCAGGCAGCCAAGTCCATGCCAAAGTCAATGAACTCCCAGATAATACCCTCCTTCTTGTACTCCTCTTGCTCCAGGACAAACATGGTGTGGTTGAAGAACTGTTGCAGTTTCTCATTGGTGAAGTTGATGCACAGCTGCTCCAATGTGTTGAACTGCAAGGAAACATAACCTCTTTCTGTTAATAAGAATGATTATGTCATTAAAAGTATTGGCTACTGAATTTTTGGAATTTAAGCTTACGTCAAAGATTTCAAACCCAGCGATATCCAGGACACCAATGTAGAACTGCCTTGCTTGTTTAGTGTCCAACATCTGGTTGATACGGATGACCATCCACAAGAACATCTTCTCATAGATAGACTTGGCCAGGGCAGGCACTGAGTTACTCACCTGAATAAAAATAACGATGTGATTTGATAAGTTAACCGTTTTGTAAAATAATAGATTATTGGTGTTTTTTATAATCATTCTAATGAGATAAATGACACAAAGAAAATCCTAAATGAAAAAAATGCATCTAAGATTCAATTCAATTAATTTTTTATAGTCAAATTTGCCTCAGGGAGCTTTACAATCTGTGCACATATGACATCCTCTGTAGGGACCCCCCCCCGTAAAAGAAACCAGATGGTGCTTCACTTATTCTAGATTCAGCATTCAATAGATACAACTTTTGAAAGTGGTAACATTGAACACTTACATGGCTTTCATTGTATCTAGTGAACCATGTAATACATTATTTTAGTAGAACTAATATAACTAATCTTTTTTCAAATAGTAGGATATTGAATATTGATAATTCATGTTTACCTGAGGTACAGTCTGTCCCTTGGTGACATACTCATTTCCGACCTTCACTCTGGGATAGCACAGAGCTTTCAGCATGTCAGCGGAGTTCACACCCAGCAAGTAAGCAACCTTGTCAGCCTCTGAAAATAATTCAGTGATTTCCATCATGATATGAACAGAAACCAGTGTGAATAAGAACTCTATTTCATCTTAATACGGTTTTTCCCAAGCTACTCACCCTCTGTGCCATCAGGCTCAGCCTGCTCCTCACGCTGTTTTTGCTTGAACTTCATGCTACCATGGTGGAGCACAGCACCAGTCATCTTGTAGATGCTCATCTTCTCTTCATTTGTGAAGCCCAGGATATCAATAGCATTCTGAATTCAAAAGATGTGTCCACACAAAACATAATCACTTTAGAAAATGCACTTAAAAGAGCAGTTTTGCATGTATTGCACAACATATATTTCAATAGTTTGAAGTGAAAATCACTCACATCAGTGGCTTCCAGCTCCTCTTTGTCATCAATGCTGGCCACAGTGATCTGACCCATACTGCACATGGGGAAGTCGTAGGGGTTGGTTGTGATGAGTGCCAAATCTGGTGATCAAAAAAGTTTACAAATGTAAATACTTTAGTTTCATATGAAAACAGTAGGTGAAATGTTGCAACATCTCAATCTGTTTACCAAGCAGCTCAGGTTTGTGGCCGGTCATCATCTGGAAGAAGATGTGGTAGCCTCTTTCAGCAGGAAGCTGGTATGTCACTCTAGACTTCTCCAGCAGATCTACAAATATTGTTTATAAGTCACAGCTAGGCCAATTTTCAATTTGAGTCAATTGTATGTACAAGGAGTATTATTACTTACATGTCTCAATATCAGCACTAGCCAGTTTGCCAGATGTGGCGAAATGGATTCTGATGAATTTACCCTGTTTGGAACAAAGATATTTTTAATATCCCTCTACATGGACAATCAGTAACAAGACCTCTCACATGTGTAGAAATTGTTTCATACTTACAAAACGAGAAGAGTTGTCATTCCTCACAGTTTTGGCATTACCGTAGGCCTCCAGCAGGGGATTGGCTGCAATAATCTGATCCTCCAGTGACCCCTATAATCCAGTATTAGAAGCAATATCAGAAAATTACTTTGGAAAATGTTCCATTGGTAAAGAACCCTGAATTGTAATCATCAGGAACATACCTTTGATGTGTCCCTCTTCTTTTCTCCACCAACTGAGATTGTTGCAAAGTACTGGATGACACGCTTGGTGTTCACAGTCTTTCCAGCACCAGATTCTCCACTAGGCATAGACACAGACTGATAAGAATTTGATCAAGATATTTTACTATCTTCAACAGAGTCAACAATTGTAAATAAACCAAACTTACGTGATCAAGACAGACTGGTTCTCCCTATCTGTTAAATAAGAAACAAAAGAATGAACTATGTTTCCCTGCAACAGAAACCTCATATAATGATATATTCTACATTGTTGTGATAATAACTTACCAGTAAGCATGAACTGATAAGCGTTGTCAGAGACAGAGAAGATGTGGGGTGGAGCCTCCATACGCTTCTTGCCTCTATAGGCAGCTACACATTCAGAATCGTACACTGGGAGCCACTTGTAGGGGTTCACAGTGGCACAGAACAGTCCAGAGTAGGTCTGAAAGTTATCATAGAGATTCAACAGTTAACATTATGTTTCCTAAAAATAAAGTCATTTTCAATAGTTCTCGTTCTCCTTAGATAGATTGTCTTACATAGATCATCCATGCTGCATAACGCTCTTTGAGGTTATACAGCACAGAGGCTTCATTGAGATGGGTCATCATGGCCATGTCCTCAATCTTGTCATACTTGGGAGGATTCATTGGAAAGACTTCAGCTTCTTTAACTGTCCTCTCCTGAAACATGACATTTGTCACAATGAGAACTGGTCATATTGAATTCCCAGTTGGCTCTGACTTTATGATACCTACCTCCTCAGTGGTCAGGATTTTGACGGTGACTTTGTCACCGTCTTTCTTGATGATTGTTCCCTTCAAGTACAGCTCCTTGACATCGCTCACGTAGCAGGCACTCTTGGCATCAAATGGTGCATTTTGAGCTTCAATTCTCTCCTTCGCTGGTTTACGTAGGTAAACGGCAGCTTTGCCATACGTGGCCATCTCCTCGTCTGTACTCATGGTGGCGGCTTATGTCTGTTAGATAATTACAAAGGAACTGCAAGTTTACTTCTCTGAGGTAATAATATATATGAGTAATCATATTAATCTTTGTTAAAACAAATGTCTTCAAGTCATTTGACTGAACAAAACAGAATTACCAAGTTCTATTAAATGGTCAAGATATTTCTTTCAAATTGATTTCACCTTTGCTAATTTTAAATTTTTTTTCCGGTACTGAGTTGATAGCGATTAGATTAACACTAAACTGCTTTTTTGACAAAATTGGATGACTTTGCAACTGAATGAAATGTTTCACATATCATACATACAAATTAGTATAATGAAAGATGTTCATACCTGACCCACTCTATATGAAAATGCTGATATATATTCCACAATCCTGTTGGGAACATATATATTTTCAGTTATTAATGCAGGTTTGTAAAGATTTGTTAAACAAAAAGCATTTTCTCAAATATTGAATACATTCTCTAAAACATGTAGAACACATGCTTACCACAAGCTGAAGTCTCCAAGGGTCTGCTACCACCACACTGCTCTGTGTTGGCAGACCCCTTATATTGAACTTGGCTTGCTTACGCAGCGTAAGTTAAATATGGACACATGCCAAATGTGGAGTGTGCTCCAGGCATCGATTGAAGCAGGTGCTGCTAGGAAATACGTCTGGTGTTTTGGATTTCAGCCAGTGAGGCCAGTGATACATATCATTTCAATCAATAAGAGAAATGAGAGGGGTATATATGGAGCAGTTTGTTTTAGATTAGATTTACATTTACATTTACATTTTTATATCAGGCATTTCTAAATTGACCCTTACCATGTCCCATTCATTAACTATATATCACCACAGAATACTGTTCAGTCTAAATTTCAGTAGTCTGTCTGATGCACAGATGATGGAACAGATATGCTTACATTTGAATCCATACGGATATCTACAAAAGTCGCGTAGCATCTCGCATTTCACTTGTGCTTTACGTGTGTAACTATAACCCTGAGGATCTTTATAGGCTTCGAACGTAAATTATTTAACTTCAAAGTGTTGCTTTTTTGGTTGCAACATAGCCCAAGTACACGTTCATCATTATTATTCATCCCTGTTGAAGTAACCCCATCAAAGTGTGATTCTTATACTTAAAGGGCCACTCCACTCATTTTCTATTCATGAAGTTCAGCACAAGGGGCACTACTCAGCCAGAGGAACAGCTGTATCATGTGGTCTGTGGCTCTGTAGGGTTTTCAAAGTTAGAAAAAAACAAAGCCAATGGTGTCATAAGGGTTACCTTAAGTTTTTACAGAAAGCTTGTTACAACCATGAACATGAAAGATTTTAAAAAAGTAGGGATTTTGCAAGGCAGAAAGGGAAAATGAAGTAGACAGTTGAGTTGCATTATGAGAAATAGGTTCCAGTATTTTGGGGATAAAAGTCTAGATATCTTGGCCTCTTATGCCTCAATCTTGACCATTCTATTTTTAGACACCTCTCGCGAGTGCCCCCCTAAGGATTCATAAATGCACCTAAACAAATTGTAGTAGAATTCCTAAAGTAATCCGAGATGTTTTATATCTGAATCAACACTGTACTACCCTCGTTTTCCTTGTGTCCACTTTGAATAATCTGTGTTTGATTAGCTTTTACTGGAAATGTTATGTTATCAGTCTTCATCAGGGTATAAAGCGCAATGAGGACAGGTGACTTCTCACATGGCATGTTTATGATATGGAAGGGAAAATAGAATAAATGCATATATATACTGTAACTAACTCACACATTCTGGAAAAAAGTAAATATATTTAAACACAAATTTACAGATTAAGGTCAATGATGTGAAAATAAAAGTGAAAAATGACATAATATGTGCTAAAAATATACTGTAATGCTCACACAGATAAAAAGAAAAGAAGAGTAATATAATGACAAATGAATACATTAAGGACAATAACATACTATAGTGTAAATAGATAGCAACCTCATATGGTCCTGAAAACGAATAAAGTACAACAGTCAAACATGAACAATAATCCAACAATGGGCTAATAATAATCCAATAATATAATATGTAAAAATATCACACTAAGAGGCATGATTCTGATTTGCAAGTATTTGCATTTGTTTGTATGCATTTTGGTGTTACTACTGTTACTTAAGTAAAATATCTTACTCCTTCTTCCACCACTGGTAATGTAACTGCAATGTGTTGAAAAGTAATGAACACATTTAGATGATAATACCTGTATTCGCCACAAGAGGCCGTCAGGGGAACAATAGACCAATAGATTCCCAGAGAGGACTTTAAAATACAATTTGGATATCATAGAAACGAAAGGCCACTGTAATATATGCTGAAAATTAAAACAACACTCGTCAGTGTCAAGTCAACAGGTAATATAAAAAACTATATCTGGTTCTGGTTGTACTTGAACAACAACATTAAACACTTAAGACGGAAGCGCTTTGAATCTACTTGACAGTGACGCTTTTGTTTTGTAAGGGGATCTCGCAGTACTTCCGGTCGTACGCTAGTATGGTTAGCTTGATGCAGGTCGGTCCATCAGTGGCGCTGGGCAGAGAGAAACAGAGTCCAGGTGGTTACGAGGATGATTTACGTTCACACACTGTTGCGCCTTCCAGGATACACGGGATAAAAATGGCAACAGCAACTTCAGTTTTCACCCTTTGCTAGAAAAAAAAGGGGGATTTTATTTCTCCTCACTGAGCAGAGTAATTTAAGAAATTGCAAACTGAAAAGCGGAGAAGAAGTTTGACGTCATTTATTAAGGTAAGTGTGACACCAGTTTTGGTATTTGGTTTCTCGTTGGTATTGATTTGTAGAGAATTAACAGTGAGCTGGTGTTTGTTGTTAGATGGATACTGAGGGGCTGCTGTGACACGCTCACTTGTCAAAATGACTTCAGCCAAAAATGTCCAGTCTGTGTGCTGGTTAGAGAGGTGAGGTAGAAGGATGTGACATTTGATTGTTTTTACATTTTACGTTTGTGTGTGTGTGTGCAGGTGTATGAAGGTGAGTTGCTGCTTTCCTGTTTTGATCTCTTTTCAATTTAAATTGACAACACTCTAAACATGATTACTGTTTACATTCTGACACGGCTCCCATACTGCTCTGCTCGTCAGCCAGTCCCACTTAGCCCGCTCCCTCTCTTCTCTCCTGTCCTCCTGCAGAGAGGTGGCTCAGGTGTGGATGTGAAGTGTGAGAGGGTGTGAACGTCTTCAGCAGGGTCAGTGCAACCCAAGAGACCTGCACTCAAGGCTGCCAGGTCTCTGTAGTTTGGCAGGTTTGTGTATCATCCTGCTGTATAGTCCATGCGTTCCTGCAGAGCACTCAAACATGCAGGATAGTGCCGCTGCACTCATTTTACACACAAATGGTCGCTTGTGTAATGGCACACTAAAAGGGCGGTGATATGGTTTTAAGCAGGTCAAAGTTGTTTGCAGCCGCAGGAAATAGGTCCGAGCAGAGGTGGCATAAGCAGCTTTAGGATTAGTACTGGAAGACAGTGACATTTTTTATTTCATTTTTTTATTTTTTTCATTATTTTAGGTAATATGCCTTGAGTTTCTTCCAGATCGAAGTAAAACACGTGATTGAAAAGCATGCCACACATTGCCAGAATAAAACATAGCACAGACCGCTTGAGCAGTAGACGGATTGATAACAGCTCTGATAATCATTCTTGTCAATTAAAGGCAGGATGTCCTCATGTGTGATTTGTGTAAGTAGTGTCTGTTAATGACAGGTGCTCACAGACATTTTGTGTCTTTCATTTTTATAAGCTCATTTTGGGAGAAAAAAAGGCAGTGGGGTCTTTAATTCATCCATTCATCACCCATGATCAATTATCAAAGAGTACTTCAGCCAGTCAAAGCAAGCTTTTCACCACCTATGAATGAGTGAGTAAATGAATGAAAACATTACAGTGGTATTTTCAGTACATCACCACTACCAGTGTGACATCACAGGAGCAGACCGGGAGGAGCACGCTGGTTATGACACATTAGTATCTTAGCAACAGAGAGCATCCTTTTAGCTTGCCGCTCTGAGAACAAAACCACCCTGATGGACACAAGGTGCTCTGCGGTTAATCTGTCCTTAAAGCCTCTAATTCTTATTTCAAATATGACACAAGTTATTACTGAGAACATCATGTTCAGGCACAGTTTTCTTTTTTAAACAAAGTGTTTCAAGATATACATGCGTGTTTTCTCTTCATGTGTTTTTTTTTCTTGCATGAGGCGTCTCCATTTTGGAGGTTCTGCGGTGGCTTTGATTGTGTGTGTGTGTGTGTGTGTGTGTGTGTGTGTGATAGAGCCTACAACAGGGTCAACCTGCAACATCAGGGTCTCACATGCTGCGTATGTTTACAGCTGTGTTTAAATCTTCCTCAGTGTGTATTATAGCCAGACAGTATCATTACTCTAATTAAACTGGAGCCTTTAGGGCTTGTGTGCTTTTTCTCTCTTTTTTCTGTTACACATATCTAAAAGGAGTAAACATTGAAATGTCACCTAAATTCAACTAATTTCAAACTCTTCTGCAGCGTTATTTTGTGTATCTGCCTCTGTAAACTGATTTCTGTAGGGCAATACACAATCGCCTGGCAACAGATATGACCATCCAGTGTGTTGATAGCGTCTTATTTTCCTCTCTGCGGTGGTGTTTCCTGAAAGTCATGATTTTGCCTTCTGTCAGTGTAAGACACACACTCACATTTACCCCTGTAAGACCCATAACGAGTAATTGCACGTTATCCTGGACACCAGCCATAGTATGTAAACAACAACCTACAGTACAGTTCATTTCACAGAGATCAGGGCCCTATTCCTCGTACGTCGCTAACTGAGTAAACCGGATAATTTTGAGGATGAGATTACACCAGTCAGGTTTTTCGGTTCCACGAAGCAAGTTTGGCAAAATCACCATAGCAACACATCCATAAACTTGAACCTGCTCTGGAAAAAAATGTCAGCTCCCTTCCTCATTCCATTGATGAAGGAGCGATTAGTTAGATGAGCGTTTTATAGGGAGAGAGTTCTTCGAGATCGGTCCGTGTACGTTTTGATCGTCTGTTTTACCGTTCATTCGATGAAACGAAAATACGGAAATGTTCGTATTTTAACGGTAAAACAGATGACTAAACGCACACGGACCGCGATCGCCAAGATCCCTTATCACATCACGATGACTTCCTATACGAGCGCTATCGATTCTGCCGACAAGGAATCATTTATTTACAAGACCTTCTCGAGCCATACATTGTGAACACCACACACAGCCGAGCATTGACTGTCTCACAGACTGGATCATAGCCTTGCGCTTTTTTGCGAGTGGTACATTATTGTACAGTGTCGGCGATGCCGCTGCATGCCGTGCTGTTCGTAAAGTTTATTTGGTGCTTAAGAAACTTATGGATGTGTTCAATACATTACCATGGCACATATTGTATTGACTCACCATTCTGAATAATGTTTTTGTGCTTAGGTTTTACTTGTTCCCATGTCCTCTTGATGGCTGGGTTGCAACTACATGGGGGTTGAAAGCACTCATAATTATATGACAGTGTTATTAGTACACCATAGCATATCATTATTGTACTCATGATACGAATAGAGAGAATCACACACAATTTCTTTTCACTGCTTCAATTGATTGAATTTCTGATTATGAATAATACATACATACATACTGATCCGCCCATACACAGATTCGCACACACATATTCAAACTCCTAGTTCTATATGGTAATCTACACATACATGTATATACACATATATAGTATGATACATAAGTGCATACAGTACATATATCCTCATAAGTATCTATTAATTCGTATCAATTAGATACTCTTTGGGCTTGTTTGATCTACTCTGAAAGAGTTGATATAATTATTTTCGCTATAAGATCTCATTCAATGATGCATTCCATTAAGCCTACTGCCGCACATTTAAAGAAATATAATCTGATTGATTGGGGTGATGAGGCACTTAAAATTAGCCTATACATTTTCCCTACACTTACGCATTTAACTTGTCTGCGATATTTTGCCATGCTTCTTGTCTAGCCCTCGCAGCGGTGGCGGTGTTAGATTTTGCCATGATTATGGTCTTGACTTCCTCATAAACTGTCATGATCATCTCCTGCTCGCCAGCGGAGAAAAAAGACGCTCTTTCTTTTACTTTATTTGCTATTGTACTGTTAGAAAATCATGGTTTCGGTGATCGACGCTTCCCCCTTTTGACGTAAAACGGGCACGCCCAATTATCCTGATGACTGAGGTCTTGTTCGAATTAACGAGATTGTTTGAGCGCTGATCAGCCTTTGAGGAACCGAGATAGCCTGACTTCAATCATCTCGGTAATTTAAACTGGCTAATTGGACATTTGATCGACTTAGTTGAGCGACGTACGAGGAATAGGGCCCAGGTTAGCTAAACTTGTAATCTTTAAATGTTTTTTGTAGCTAGTCCAGTACTTTTCAATGGCCGAACACCTTCACAACTTATGACACTTTGTTTTTAGTGTTACTAATATTAGCGCGCTAAAACTCTAAACCAGAGGTCTTCAACAGGGGGTGAGTGACCCCTGGGGGGTCCTTAGAGTTACTGCATTGTTTGACAATGTTTATGATAATTAGAATGTTTAGAATGTTTTTTTTTATTAAAATGTGTCTGATAATACACACAACAGTAACATGAATCCAACTTGTTATTAGCAAAGAAGCAAAAAACCCAACCCATTTCATTTCCACCTCATTGATGATGGCCTAACTGTCACATGAGCTAGCTAACCCATGCTAAATCCCTGCGACACCCATCCATAACGGTAAACAAGTGGCTACATGTTATTATTTTAATAGCTTAGTATTGTATGCACCATAAAAAAAGGTATGTTAATACATGGCACTTTAGGCAGCCCTATGCGTTATTGTAGTTTATTATGCATAACAAGGTTATACGTATGTATTAGGGGGTCCCTGCTCCGTCTCTCTATCAGCTAAGGGTTCCTTGGCCTGGTAAAAGTTCCTGCTCTAAACTAAGTGAACTTAATGAACATTGTACCAGATAAACATAAGAATGTTCGCATAGTTGTGCATTTAGCTTAAAGTGCCAAGAAAAAGCCAGTGTGAGATGGTGTGTGGGCATGTATGAAACTAGTTGTTTCCGCTTATTTCTTTGTTTTCTGTGCTACAGGGTGATTAATTGTGACCTCAGACCATGGCCTACACTCTAGGCTCGACCACTGATGGCCAGACGCGCAGTGTCGGACCTCAGCACTGCGTCACCCGGGTGGAGCTGTCCGTCACCGCAGCCAGCCTGCTGGACCGAGACGTGGCTTCCAAGTCGGACCCGTTCTGTGTTCTCTTCCACGAGGTGGATGGAAACTGGGTGGAGGTAAGGATGGAGGGATGATGGCCGGGTAGGAGAAAAAACTGACAGATGGAGAGATAAGTAGAGGAAGCAATGTGCTGGAGAAAAAAAAGACAGGAGTGAAGAAAAGGCACGTTTTGTCTTCTTAAAACAGGTGGTAAAATGGAGAGAAATCAGCAGGGGGATGCAAATGGCAGATTGGAGGGAAAAGGCTGAACAGAGATAATATATTAGTGTTTGGATCATAAGGAGTCAAACCCATTTCTGGTGCTTCGCCGTGCTGTTTATTTCAACGCCAGGGAGGCGGAGAGAAGAGGATAAAAGCGAGGCAAAAATAAAAAGAAGATTTAAATGGAGGATGGAGAATTGTAGAAGTGTCAGAAGTGCTTTCAAGGTCACGTCCGCCATGCTGGTTCTTCCAGCAAAGAAAGACCAAAGGATTTTGTTTGTTGTCTTGTGTTGCTTTGCAGACAGTTATATGTGGTGAGCCAGATCCAAACTCATGATGTCTTGACCATCTGGCATGAGCCCCGGCGTGCTGAGCCCAGGATGTTGCAACGTTCGTAAACGTTCTTCAAACGTTGAACTGGCACTGCACAGAAGCTATCAGGGCTGCCAAGTTAATCATACAAGGTTCCACAAGTAGATTCCATAATGTGCCAAGATAAGCTTATCTCTGATATATCTGTATTAGTGTGTCCTAATCTATGATTTGTACAAACTAGTACATATTCAGCACAGTTTAGGTGGCCTAGTTAAACCTTGTTATTTAGTTCATTATGTATTCGTCTTTCATGTAAACTGCTGAATACCACACAATGTGCTGGTCAACCTTGTTCACATCATATGGGATGAATGATTCCCATGATTGTGACTACTGAAACACAGCACGGTTGTATGATTGCAGAGTTGGTCATGTGAGGGTTAGAAACACACTGACATTACAGTACAGACACGTTACAGACGTAACAGTAACATGGTGGACCAGAAATAGCAATGAAAAGTGCACTTAAAGCCCCTGTGTGATAAAGCCACACATGTGATTATGATTAGGGGGTCTGATCAGACCTGACGTCTGACTGTGTGGGCATATACGTACAAGCTGTGCTTGACTGGCATGTACATGACTCTACAACAAGTACAACTATCATAAGTGGAAAAAAAAGAAGCTTTCTTTATACTGGCGACAAGAAATGTAATGAATTCCCTAAAAAATGCAAGTACATTATTATTATAGAGGGATGCTAAATCTTTGCTTTCAACAAGCAGTGTTATCAATAGGGGTGCAACGGATCACAAACCTCACGGTTTGGTTCGGATCACGGTTCTTGAGTCACGGTTCGGATCATTTTTCGGATCAACAAAGTAAAGGGGAGGAGACAAATATAACTTTGCTTTCCATTTATTAATTAAAGAACTTCAAGAACACTTAAAGCAAAGAACTTTGGGCTATAGTCTTACATGAAAACAAAAATATTGAAGATGTCCAATTTGAAGTTGTCCAAGTTGAGACCCTCGTCCTTTGATCAATATTGAAAGAAAGAAACAGCCAGTGAGCTAGCTTACACTGTTTCAACTGAACTGAACTGCTAGGCAACAACTTGGGTCTATGTTTACTTCCTGTCAGGTTATGTCATTCAAATACACAATAATGTTCACCATTACTGTGCCATTATTTTCAAAAAGATGAGAATATCTCCATTGTCTGGGGAGAGGGTAGACCTTTCTGTAGTGACTGTTACTATTGGGCCTGTCTAGCTTCCACTCTGATACTTCTGTCAACACCTGCACCAGGTGTGTGTCTGTGTGACTCTCACAGAGGGGGCGTGTCTACAGCTCCGGACTATGAATCACTCCACCGTGCTGAAAGCGGTCACAGTCTTTTCCTTGTCGTATGTATTTCTCTTTAAATAATGCCTACATACCGTAACGGTTTTGTCCACCACCCTTATCCGTCATTATAAGTTACAGGGAAGACAAAATGCTCCCAAACTTGCGACTTAAATGACGGCGGGAGCTTCTCAAGTTCCTCCGCTCGCCGTGACTTTCGCCGTTAAATGCTTTTAACCTGCTCCGTTCACGTGAACACACTACTGCTTTATATCTGTTCGCTGACACTCTGCATTGATATTCGGGGACTTGTTACTTGTAAAGGAACAGCAGCAGTAAAACTTTATTACACACTATGATGATTACACTGTAAAAAAAAAGAATACTCAATTGATCCGCGGTTCACGAGTGATCCGAACCGTGAGGGGTGATCCGAACGGATCACGGATCGAGCCGTGATCCGTTACACCACTAGTTATCAACCTAGTTTCTGGGCAGCGCGGTGTCTCATTGGTTAACAATAAAGCTCGAACAAGAAGGTGCTGGGCTCTCTGTGTGCAGTTTGCTCGTCCTCTCCGTGTTCGCTGCCTCAGTCCAAAGACATGCAGGTTACAAGGTCACACCAGGATTTAAAGCTGCGAAATTTCACGGCAACCACTGAATTAGTGCATCCGCTTCAGGAGGTGTAATTAGCTGAGAAATTGCTCAACGTAGGGTTCAACTTTGGTGAACTCTGACAAGGATATTCACGCAGTTGACCAACAGCAAGCCATCAATACAGGGGACACAGAGTCCAAAATGGAGGACGCTGCTGCAGCTTGTTAGCTGTGTTGCACCGTTCACTTTTATTTAACCTCCTCTGTCGGAAAAAAACAAAAGAGGAACCATTTGAAGGCTGTTTTGAAACAGCATTTGAACTACATCTTTTGAATTGACAGCGTGATCTTTGTCCAACTAATCTATAGTTAGCTGGCGTGTTTGATCACAGAGCTTTATTTTCCCTCTTCAATAACTTTGTATTGAACGAATTGGCTCGCAATAGTGACCTGAACGGCATTGGGAAGCAGAACAGTGAAGAGAAAATAGAGAGATGCTCCAACAACTATTGTGACTGACTAGCGATGCCTGCAGTGGTGCTGCATCAATCCGCAGTTAAGTTGAGTCCAGGGCAGCGCTTTGCACTTTGTGTTCTGTTTCTTGTATATGTGATGTGAATGTATGATTTGACACAGCATTTGCAGGGTGCAGAAAAATAACATGAGCGCTAAGTTGGAGCTGCTAAAGAGGAACATGGTGATGAAGTTTAGGTGTGTGTAGGCTGCTGCCTCAAGGCTTCTCTGTAGCAAACAGCTGATCAACAAGCCAAACTGGCTTTTTTGTATGTGCGTGTGTGTGTGTGTGTGTGTGTGTAGGCGAGTGCCTCGGGTTGTAGCTAGCTGTCGGTCAGCAGGGCATGTGGCTCCGATGTGAAATTGCCAACGGTTTCTATGGTAACGGGAAGGGAAACAAAAGCTTAGTGCTACTGGAGTGAGGGAATGATGGAGGAGGCGAAATGAGGCCCGAACCTTTTTCTCTGATATCATCCACAGCCCGCTCTTTCTCTCACTACCTGGCTTTCTCACTTCCTCTGATCCCTCCTCCTGTTAGCTTTGTCTTCTCTCTCCTCCTTTCTCCGATTGTCTCTCTCATTTCTGTCACCCCTCTGTCTCTCTCCGTCTCACTTTCTGTCTATCCTCGTCTATCTTGTGAGATAGAGGTGTGAGAAGCAGCTGGGCCCATCAGGGGGAAAGAGAGAGAGAGAGAGAGAGAGAAAGGGGTAAGAGTGTTGGAGCGAGGAGGTGTGAGAGAGAGGGAGATGAGAAAAGGCTGGAGGGAAACAGAGGGTGAGGGGAAAATTAGCGTTAGAAAGAGAGATTTGAGAAGGAGAAGAGGAAGTAGGAGATAGAAAAAGAAGTGAGAATGAACAGAATGATGTAAAGAGGTGAATGAAGGAAACCACGATGTCAGATTATGATAACAGCTAAAGCTGGTGATAGAGCGGCTTTAAAGAACATGATGGGCTTACAGAAATATGGATCTCTGCTATGTAAAGGACGTGGCACCCAGTTTGCAGACTGCTTTGGCTATTCCTCCCATTTTTTTTCTCTCTCTGAACTATAAATCCCCGTACTAATCTCAACACGTTGTCGACACAGATATACGCCTTTACCACTGAAAGTGAGAACTCCCATGCAGTGTGATGTTTTACCACGTACAGAGGGGATGCTAAACTCAGTGGGGTTTAAAGTCACATCTTCAGTGGAGCCTAGTGTTGACTTGTAATGTAATTTGCTGGATCCATTTTTGCGATACTGAACCGCGCTTTATTAAAGGGTATTTCTGCTTTATTTTCATTATTTCAATGGAGCATCTAAGGGAGGTTAGCTGAATGACAAGGTCCTTTGTGAGGTTACTTTAGGTCTTTAGTGATTTAACAGATCAATTCTAATATCCACACAATGGTGAACCGTGGTCTATTAAAGCTGCTCCAATCAAAATGTTCACGTTAACAATGGATCCGATCTGGATTTTAGCATCTTTCAGGTTGTTGTTTTGGTTTTAGACAAGCAACTTTACTGTTTGGGTTCACTCCCACCACTCTCATTGACCTCATTTTCAGCAGCGAGCAGCTCTTATCAATGAAAAAATCCTCTGTACTCTACCTGCCCAGCACCAAACAGCAAACAGACAAAGTTAGTAGCTGGAGAGACGGGACTCCGTATCTGCTCAACGTGTAAACCAGCAACATTTGCTGTTGAAACATTGTAGCTGCTTTCTTTTATTTGGAGTTGTGTGTTTGTTTTGGTGTTGCAAGTTTGTCCAAGTAATTCCTTTTTGACGGCAGCTTCTCTGATGTGAGTCTTTGAAACCAGTTGTGCTCGTCTTATTCAATTCAATTCAATTTATTTTTGTATAGCCCAAAATCACAAATTACAAATTTGCCTCAGAGGGCTTTACAATATGTACACATTTGACATCCTCTTGTCCCGGAACCCTCACATCGGAACAGGAAAAACTCCCCCCCAAAAAAACTTTAACGGGGAGAAAAGAGGAAGAGACCTGTGGGAGAGCAATAGAGGAGGGATCCCTCTCCCATGATGGACAGAAGTGCAATAGATGTCATGAGTAGAACAGGATAACAGAATTACAGCACATTCAGTGTAATTACAACACATTCAATGTATGACAGAACCACGGCAGGAGGCAAGACCAGGTTCAGGTATAACCCGGATACACAGGAACCTGTGAGGCGAGAAAGCACAGATACTCTGGTGAAGAAGCAGGTCAATAATGTGCATTAATGGTATCGGTAATATGAAAAAGTAATGTGAGTAATAGTAAAAGTGATATTAGCAGTTGAAGTCAGCAGGGCCATGGTGGGAGGAAGGACCAGGGTCCAGATGAAACCATGCTCCATGGAAACCTGTGAGGAGAGAAAGCCCAAAGACTCCGGGGAAGAAACAAAGTCAGTAATGTGCATTAATGGTATTGGTAATAGGGTTAATAATGTTAATAATAAAGATAGTAGTAGGTGTCAGCAGGGCCATGGCGGGTGGAAGGACCAGTGTCCAGATAAAACTGCGATCCATGGGAACCTGTGAGGCGAGAAAGCACAAAGACTCCGGGGAAGAAGTAAAGTTAGTAATGAGCATTAATGGGACATCAATTCATACAGACAGAGATGAAGAAGGGGAGAGATAATCTCAGTCTATCCTAGGAAGTCCCCCGGTAGTCTAAGCCTATACCAGTTTATCTAAGGGCTGGTCCAAGGCAAACCTGAGCCAGCCCTAACTATAAGCACTATCAAAAAGGAAAGTCTTAAGCCTACTCTTAAATGTGGTGAGTGTGTCTGCGCCCCGGACTTAAACGGGAAGCTGGTTCCACAAAAGAGGAGCTTGATAACTGAAGGCTCTGGCTCCCATCCTACCTTTTAAGACTCTAGAAACCACAAGTAACCCTGAATTAATGGAGCGCAGCTCTCTAGTAGGGTAATATGGTACTATAAGCTTAAGATATGATGGTGCCTGACCAGTTCGGGCTTTGTAGGTAAGTAAAAGGATTTTAAATTCTATTCTAGATTTTACAGGGAGCCAGTGCAGAGAAGCTAATACAGGAGTAATATTATCCCTTTTCTTAGTTCTTGTTAGTACACGAGCTGCAGCATTCTGAATCAGCTGGAGCGATTTAAGAGACTTATTAGAGCAGCCTGAAAATAAGGAATTGCAGTAATCTAATCTAGAGGTAACAAATGCATGAACTAATTTCTCTGCATCGCTTTGAGTCAGGATGTGCCTGATTTTTGAAATATTAAGTAGGTGAAAAAAGGCAGTCCTAGAAATTAGTTTTTTCTGAGAGTTAAAAGACAAATCCTGATCAAAGGTAACTCCAAGATTCTTTATGGTGCTGCTGGATGCCAGCGCAATGCCATCTAGAGAAACTATATCATTAGATAACTGATTTCGGAGGTGTTCTGGGCCTAGTAGAATAACTTCAGTTTTGTCTGAGTTTAACATCAGGAAGTTGCAGGTCATCCAGGTTTTTATGTCCTTAAGACATGCTTGCAGTTTAGCAAGCTGGTTGGTTTCATCTGGTTTGATCGATATATATATATAATTGAGTATCATCTGCATAACAATGAAAGTTTATAGAGTGTTTTCTGATAATATTGCCTAAAGGAAGCATATATAAGGTGAACAAGATTGGTCCAAGCACAGAACCTTGTGGAACTCCATAACTAACATTGGTCCTCATCGAGGCTTCATCATTTACAAAAACAAACTGAGATCGATCCGATAAATAGGATCCAAACCAGTTCAGTGCGGTTCCTTTGATGCCAATATAATGTACTAGTCTCTGCAACAGGATGTAATGGTCTATGGCAGGGGTCACTAATAGGCGGACCGCGGTCCGGATCCGGACCCAGATGCTGTCCTATCCGGACCCGGACATATAACTGATGGATAATTGAGAATTATACATTTTGGCGGAGCGCTTCTATTTTACCTGCGCAGCTTTACTAGCCTTTACGGCACTCGTTTAGCAGTTCAGGAAACGCACCGACCAATTGCATGCTTGTTGTAAATCCTCACACGTGACGCTACTCAGCCAATCGAATATGTGTATTCTGAAATGCATCGTGAGAGAGAGACGGCGAGAGAGAGAGCAGTGGGAGAAGTAATTTCACATGGCGTGCTCTAAAAAGAGAGAAGTGGACCTCGAAAACAGAGCTTTTAACAAAGAATGGACGGACTCATATTTGTTCATTCTTCCTGCTGGCGCTACTAAACCACTCTGTCTCATATGTTCAGATACCGTGGTCATTATTAAACACGCCGATGTCTAACGCCACCACGAGACCAAACATCTTTTGAGCAAACATACCCACTCCAATCTGAACTGACGGTAAGATGTTAAGATGTGTAGAGATTGTTTATTATCAAGTTAACTGAGACCGTTATGATGTGAAATGGATTTAACAAAAGAGAAGAGATAAGTTAACTCCAGCCACTCTTTCATTTTTCATTTGCACTTTGCACTTTCTTTTAAGATGCAAGTTTTTCAAAAGTTCTCTTTTGTGTATTTTATTTTTGATGGAGCCATTATTTTACTTGAAATGAGAAGAACATTTATTTATATATTTATATATATTATTTATAATCCATCCAGTTAAATTTGAAAACTGAGAATAATAATTGTCAAAATATAATTGATCTGTACTTTCTTTATTTGATTTGACAGTTGTTGAATACACAGAGACGTTGTTACTATATATATGGCACTAAATAGCGCAAATGAGATATTATTGTGATCCGGATCCGGATCTTTGCACGAGGAGATTTTCTCAATCTGGACCTTTTGGAATTTTAATTGAATACCCCTGTGACAGACCTTCACGTCAACAGAAGTTCACCATCCCAGCATAACTAAGATGGGTGGGGAGCCCCCCAGGAAGCCTGATCACAGCCG
This sequence comes from Leptoclinus maculatus, assembly GCA_032191485.1. Classification (NCBI taxonomy): domain Eukaryota; kingdom Metazoa; phylum Chordata; class Actinopteri; order Perciformes; family Stichaeidae; genus Leptoclinus; species Leptoclinus maculatus. The sequence goes on from JAVDOI010000007.1 coordinate 7,123,490, forward strand.
AATAAAATAAAATGAAGAGATGTAGCATGGCGCTAAGAAATTAGCGCCATGCTACATCGTTAGAGCAGACGCTATGACCAGTGGTTTTGCCGCAGTCTGCCTCAGAGCTGTCCAGGTGTTTTGTGTGGAGTTGTTGAAAACAGTAGGGGCAAATTCAATTCAATTCAATTTATTTTTGTATAGCACAAAATCACAAATGTGCCTCAGAGGGCTTTACAATCTGTACACATATATGTATACACAACATCCTCTTGTCCTGGAACCCTCACATCGGAACAGGAAAAACTCCCCCAAAAAAACCTTTAACAGGGAGAAAAGAGGGAGAGACCTGTGGGAGAGCAACAGAGGAGGGATCCCTCTCCCAGGATGGACAGAAGTTCAATAGGTGTCATGTGTACAGAATGAACAACATTTACAGAGTTACAACACATTCAATGCACATGACAGAACCACGGCAGGAGGCAAGACCAGGGTCCAGGTATCATCAGGATCCATGGAAACCTGCGAGGCGAGAAAGCACAAAGACTCTGGTGAAGAAGCAAAGTTTGCTTAGCAATGTGCGTTAATGGTATTAATAATAAAAATAGTAATGTGCGTAATTATAAAAAATATATTAGCAGTGGGAGTCAGCAGGGCCATGGCAGGAGGAAGGTCCAGGGTCCAGATATAACCAGGATCCACGGAAACCTGTGAGGAGAGAAAGCACAAAGAGTGAGTGAATGAGAGCATAAAAACACTGTCCTAATGTAGGAGGTCAGAGTAAATCCCAACATTTTACATAGTTAGTTAATTATTTTACAACTGTATGATTATAAATACTATATTTCAAAATATCACTCCTATAAGCAAAGCTCTCTAACTAAGTTTTACTGTACTTTACTCTCAGTAAATAATCAATGTTAACAATTTGATATTCAAGGAGGGATTTGGTAATCCTGAAATCATTATGGTGGCACAAAACATCCTGAGCCAATTTACGAAAAGTTGTAGCAGTCAAAGTCTATTCTGAATCCAAAGTTACAGGTCAGATATGCTACTGGTTGATGCGACAGGAGTTTGATGCGAGTATTTTACCACAGCATCCTACATCGGACACACCGGACGCCTGAAGTGAGCTCTGAGGCAGACTGGCATGTAGACTTCCTGCCCCCAGGTAGCATTGAACAACTGGTCGACCATCTTTACACTCTGCTGACGGCAGCCTGCGGCTCGCCCCACATCGTCGAAGCCAGGTATACTACCTAGGTGACCTCTATCCCAGCATAACTGAGATGGGTGGGGAGCCCCCGCAGGAAGCCTGACCACAGTCAAATAAAATCCAACTTTACTAGAAATTATGAGCAGTGGTTTTGCCGCGGCCTACCTCAGAGCCTCAGCTGTCCTCTGTGGAGTTTTTGAAGATACTGAGGTTAATCTGCACAACCACCTAAAATGACACGTCAACATTCTAATTTATTCGAGTCTGAGAACATTCGTGTTCCATCCAGCATTCTATTCTATTCTCAAGGGCAGATAATGTCTCCTTTTATGAATTCACTGTTTGCTAGTCCAGCGTTCACCATGTTTTCCATGGCACAGTTTTCACAAAACTCCACACATTATGACCCATTAGCAGTAATGAAATAACACTGTATATTACAAAAAACAATTGCTTTGTAGATTGCAGATATTTTTAAATCATACATGCAACAAGTCACAACAAAAGTTTAAGCTGTTGCAAGTAACTCCACAAATTATCCTTTTAACATTGTTAAGCTGTCTATGTTTGCAAATTCATATTCAAATGCTAATATAGTGCATCCCGTGTACTGTATGGTAACTATAGCCACACCCAAATCTCACCTGCACCTGAGTTTGGGAATTAGTCAGTTGATGGATTTAAGACCTTAAAACAGTTTTGACCTGAATTATTTGGTGGATAATAGTTATCAAGACAAATAATAATAATAAGTCTTTCTATTAATTTGTTTTTGTTTTGCGTGGCACGCTTCACTGCTCTGATTGGAAGAAAAGATTACCCAATTTGCATTTTACTACTGTGACTTTTTACGATGTACTATAAAGATTTTATATGACTTTTTTTGACATAATATACTATGACTTTATTCAACATGCTATACTACTTATATAGACTTATTTATGACAGAGAGGAATAAAGCTGAAACAAGTGGTTTCAATAACCACAGATAAAGGCTCTGCACACAAATGTCTCTTTTTAGAAGATAAGAATATAATATTGTGGCTTTTTTGGGTGACACGACTTCACAATTCAGTTCATCTTTCTAAAATGAAGTACTTTATTTTAAGATGCACAATTTTTAAAAGCTTTCTGTTATGTATATATTTTTAATCCAGTCCATATTTTAATTTATTTAAATTCATTTATTTGATTATTAATTATAATCCATCCAGTTCAATTTGAAAACTGACTATGAATATTGTCGAGATATTATTCAATTGAACTTTCTATATTTGATTTGACAGTCAGTTGTTGACTACCTACAGACGTTAATACAACTGTTGGCTACTTCAATACATATGGTACTAAATCATTGCGCAATTTAGACATTATTGTGATGTTCCGGACCTTTGCGTAAGGAAATTCTCTCGAAATGGACCTCAGTGAATTTTAATTGAATACCCCTGGTCTATGGTGTCGAACGCAGCACTAAGGTCTAACAAGACAAGAACAGAGACAAGTCCTTTGTCTGATGCAATTAGAAGGTCATTAGTTATTTTTACCAGAGCTGTCTCTGTGCTATGATGCTTTCTAAATCCTGACTGAAAATCCTCAAATAAACTATTGTTACGTAGAAAGTCACACAACTGATTCGCAACTGCTTTCTCAAGGATCTTAGAGAGGAATGGAAGGTTAGAGATCGGTCTATAGTTGGCCAACACCTCTGGATCGAGAGTGGGCTTCTTAAGAAGAGGTTTAATTAGAGCTACTTTGAAGGACTGTGGTACATGGCCTGTTAGTAAAGACAGGTTGATCATATCTAGTAAAGACGTGCTAAAACCCTTTAAGCCCGAGAGAGGACCAATTGGTCCTGTAGTGGGCCGAACAGAACCGAGCCAGAACCGAAGAAAGCAATTTTCAGTAACAAATATAATGAATCTACAAAAATGTAGCATACCATTTTAACGAACAACTTCTCATGAACAGAAGCATGTGTAACACTTTACACACTCAAAACACAATAAAACACGATCCACGACAATCTTGCTAGCCTCCTGCTGAATTTCGTCACTTTTTCATCACTTTTTTGCATTCATTTGCCCGACACACGCATCAGAAATAGTCCCTCAAAAGATGTTCCTGAACCGTCCATGCTAAAGCTACCTACTTAGCAACAATAGCATTCAACCACGCTTCGAATGTACATTTCGGATTTCCTCTCCGGTGAACACTTCAAACGTTACCCGGGGTAGAGCACCCCCGAGCAGCCATCACACTGCAGAATAATTCTGGTTTGGTACTCACAACGATGTCCTTAAACTCCTTTTAGACTGCTGTTTCGCCTTTTGTCATCCGTTTACAGTCTAATAAAGTTGTGAAAAAAGGAAGGGGGGGGGGGGGGTCAAATGAGAGGGGGTCGTTTACGCATGGGTTCGCCGGCTTAGATCGTCATTTTTCGGAAAACTAAAGACTTCTTGAAAATTCAGACACGTGCATAGACGTGTTATTCGAAGAAATTGACCAATCAGGGGCTCTACACTGGCCCATTACACAACCACTATGGCACAATTCTCCCGTAGGTCGGCGGCCCCGAGACGCTTTGGAGACGGTTCTAGCTCTCCAAAATGATTTCTAACTGCTGTATGTGATAGATTGTGCATGTACAAGAATAAAAGAAGTTAAATATATAGTTATTTAGGTTGTAAAAGTACAATGGAACAGCTGGAGAGGCTGTTTCTCACATGACGACCTCTCGTGACCTCTCGTAACGTTTATGTCTCTAACTCTAGCCTACTTCACTCTATTTACTCCAATTCTTTTGTGGGTGACTACTGCCATCGTTTTCTATGATGGTGGGTGGTTGTTAGGCTTTACTGAACCTAATTTAATTTAGTATTATGAATAATAGTGCTTTTTCACCATACGAATTTGACATTTTTCAAAGTGGAGCTGTGTTCCATCTTCATCAGCTATTAACCAGTAACATATACACAATATGTACACTATTCATATGAGCAAACCCTTCTCAGTGTTATAAATCCATTGAAATTATTCAAATAGACCTTGTAGTTAGAGAGTAAGGCCCCTTTGAGTATGGATATAGTATTTTCGAGAATAAGCCAAAAAAAAGTCCCAGGGAGGACAGGGTCCAATGGTAGCACTTCTTTAAGCAGTCTAGTCGATATAGGGTAGAGGGTTTAGACGTAGAAATTGTTGAAGTCAATTTTTCAAGGTCGATGGGAGTAAATCCATCTAAATATATATCAGGGTTTACAGCTGTTTCTAAGGTTACCCTATTTGCGGAAAGATCGGTACTAGTCGAGGGCAGTACATTGTTAATGTTCTCTCTAATAGTTATAATCTTATCATTAAAGAAGTTCATGAAGTCATTACTACTGAGGTCTATAGGGATACTCGGCTCAACAGAGCTGTGACTCTGTCAGCCTGGCTACAGTGCAGAAGAGAAACCTGGGGTTGTTCTTATTTTTCTCTATTAATGATGAGTAATAAGCTGCTCTGGCATTACGGAGGGCCTTCTTATATGTCTTAAGACTGTCTCGCCAGACTAACTGAGATTCTTCCAAGTTAGTGGAACGCCATGTTCTTACGAGTTTTCGCAATGTTTGCTTTAATTTGCGGGTTTGAGGGTTATACCATGGAGCGAACCTCCTTTGTTTTACTTACTTCTTTTTTAGAGGAGCAATAGAGTCTAGTGTCCTTCTCAGTGAGCTTGTAGCACTATCGACAAGATGATCAATCTGGGTCTGACTAAAGTTATCACAGGAGTCCTCTGTTATATTGAAGCATGGTATTGAGTTAAATACAGACGGAATCGCTTCTTTAAATTGAGCTACGGCACCATCAGATAGACATCTAGTGTAGTAACTCTGGCTTAATGGCGTACACTCCGTTAGTAGGAATTCAAAAGTTATTAGATAATGATCCGATAAAAGAGGGTTCTGTGGAAAGACTATTAAATCTTCTATTTTAATGACATAAGTCAGAACCAGGTCGAGGGTGTGGTTAAAACAGTGAGTGGGTTTCTGTACACTCTGACAGAAACCAATCGAATCTAATAATAAGATAAATACAGTACTAAGGCTATTATTCTCGACATCCACATGAATATTAAAGTCACCTACAATAATTACTTTATCTGTTTTAACCTTTTTGCCGCGAGTGCCCCATATATAACGCACATGTAGTACGCACATGTAGTACAAATCACGTTTGCTAAACGAATAAAATTATATTTTATGACATATCATATACCTATATAACGATGAGATTCTGGCCGAAAAAAACAGAATCATTTTACTCACTCAAAAAACAGTTATACACGAAGTAATTAAATATACCAGAAGTACTACTACATTTTTACGTATTTTTTCGCCAGGAAACAGCGAGCTACGCACTTCGTTTTCAGATACCAAGACAAAACTAACTGCGATCATGGCCGACCCGTAGATCAGAAAGCACGAGGACTCTACAGCGAATCCACTCGTATCTTTCATATTCCTCTCCTTGAAACCATTAAAAACTTATAGCAAGAAAACCGACGAACAACGGCTCAACAACAGCTCCGCAAAATGTAAACGCTTCGTACCTTGAGATGATTTTCTTGAAGAAAAACGCTGGAAACTGCCGGTAATCCATTTCAAACGTGTCCGGGCATGTCCTCTCGTCTGTGTGTGTGTGTGAGAATTTGTTTCAGTGTGTTTGTGACGAAATGGCGGACTTTTACAATGCATGTATGACGAGATGGTCCGCCTTTTACTGTTGAGCCAATGATTTTACTCTCGGGGGGGGCTCGGCGCGCCTTTGGCTTTTTAGTGGCTAGAAAGTCAGTGAGTCATCTCAAGGAACTTCCTGGTGCATTCGTTTCATTCTCCCGGTTCGAAAAAGTGGTCACATGACGAAAGTCCGCCAATCACAGGCCTTAGGAAGAGCCACATACACACACACACAGAGACGAGAAAATTCCATGAAGGAGAATTATGAGAGCGTCAGAGAGCTCAAAATGGCTCACAATGGCTCAAAATGGCTCAAAATGATGCCAAACTGCTGTATGATGATGTCATTGAACAATATTAGTGATAAACAAGTGAAATATATAGTTATATAGTATATCAAATTAAAATAGAACAGCTGCAACAGCTGGTTGCAAAATGAGAATTTTGGCTTGACCTCGCTTGATCTCGCATGATTTCTCTGTACTGAATCCTTATAACGTGGGCCTGCTTCACTCAATTGAAGTAAAATCTGTTTTTTGGAGACTTCAAACATGTTGTGCTATGATTGTTGAGTATTTTAGGCTTCAATCTGCATTATTTCAAATAAATCAATCAATATCAATCAGGCGAACATGAAATTTGTTTTCCATTTGAGCTGTGTTCCATCTTCATTTGGTATTAACCAGTAACATATACACAATATGTACACCTCTCATCAAAGCTCACCCACTTGAGTGTTATTAATAAATTGAAATTATTCAAATGGACCTTGTAGTTAGAGAGTAAGGCCCCCTTTGAGTATGGGTATAGTATTTTCGAGCAGCAGCCAAAAAAGGCCTAGTGATAAAAGGGTTTTAAGGACTAGACTTGATAAAAACTGAGAAAATTCCGATAGAAATTCAGAATACGGACCCGGGGCCCGGTACACTATAACAAATATAACTGGCTGTATTGTTTTCCACATTGGGTGTGAAAGACTAAGAACCAGGCTTTCAAATGAGTTATACCCTAGTTTAGGTTTAGGGTTTAATAATAGGCTTGAGTCAAAGATGGCTGCTACTCCACCTCCTCGGCCGGTGCCTCGAGGAATGTGAGTATTAATATGACTTGGAGGAGTCATTTAGGCTGACATGTTCTTCATTACACAGCCAGGTTTCAGTAAGACAAAATAAATCAATATGATTATCTGATATTAACTAATATTAACTAATTTACTAGTACAGCTTTAGATGAAAAAAGATCTGAAATGTAAGAGTCCACATTTAATTATCCTATTTTGTTGCACTGCTGCGTTAGTTTTAACTTGGATTAGGTTATTTAGTATAACTCCTCGACTGTTTACTTTTGATTTAATTAATTTAAGTGGCCGTGGGGCAGACACAGTCTCTATATGGTTTTGGGTGGGTACCTGCTCTAATGGAAGCGCAGAGAAGTGTGTAAGACTGCAACTCTGCTTCCTGGTCTGAACTTTGGTTTGTCATGGATTAGGTCCACACAGAAACTGGGTCAGATTTGCAGAAATGAGATCTGCTCCATCCAAAGTGGGATGAATGCCGTCCCTCCTAAGCAAACCAGGTTTTCCCCAGAAAGTTTCCCAGTTGTCTACGAAGCCCACATTGTTTGCTGGACACCACCACGACAGCCAGTGGTGGAACGATGACATGCGGCTAAACATTTCATCATTGGTCAGATTCGGGAGGGGGCCAGAGAAAACTACAGAGTCCGACATGGCTTTTGCGTATATGTACACACAGATTCCACATTAACTTTAGTGATCTCAGAGAGCTGTAGTCAGGTGTCATTACCGCTGACGTGAATAACAATCTTACTGTATTTACGGTTATTTTTAGCCAGTACTTTCAGATAGGACTCAATGTCACCTGCTCTGGCCCCGGGTATACATGTAACTGTAGTCTCTGGTTTCGCTAGCTTCACGTTTCTCAGAATAGAGCTGCCTATGACCAGAGTTGGTCTCTCAGCTGAGAAATCAAATCTGCCGGGTGGGGAAGACCGGTTTGAAACGTGAAGTGGCTGCTGGCGAGCCGAGTGCTTCGCTTTAGACGTATGCCTCCTGCTGCTCGGGGGCTGCAGGGAGACTGCTTATTGATTCAACCTCCTCGCATTGAGCTGTTTGGCTGTGATGTCTCTTCTCTGTCTTATTAAATACCAGAAAGAACTGAAACTCTACTCATCCTCATTGTATTCATACTGGTCATTAACAAACTCTCACAATCAAAAAAAGTGCTCCTAAAGAAGATGGCAGAGCACAGTAGCAAAGTGGACAAATTGTGGGATGTTATTGAAGCTAGTGTGATGTTTTATTCTTCAGGTTTGACTGCAGTCTGAAGACATTCTTGTTATCATATCCCTGCAGTAACGTTCTACTTAACTACCCACTTAGTAAGCTATTGTTGCATCCAGCTGTTCATATTGTTAATATTCCACCATTTGTATCTAATAGGAAAAGGTCTGTTTCAGTTGCCTGTTGTGTTGGCTTCTATTTTTGTCTCATTTCTGCAACAATAAACATGGACAGATAAAAAAGGGTCTGATTAATTTCCATAGTCCGGTGAGCCAGGTTGAAATCCACAGTGACACAAATATGAGACATGCACTTGAGCCTGCCGGGCTCCCGTGATGACCCACCAATATCAGTTTTTAAGCCAAAAAGTGCAGCTGTACTCTCTGCTCTCTTCCCATGCGTCAGACAGATGGATAAGTGCTGTAAGCACTGTTAGCAGGCTGAAGTTAAACACCCTTTTTCCTCTGAAGTACTGTGGGTCTAAAGCCTGTCTTTCCTCAGTTATTTTGTAAGAACAATCTCGAGTCAGAGAAACGTAAAATATTTGGATAAAAGCATTAATAGAAGGTGCATTTTTATAGAGGTACCTTGTGTCTTTACAGTTATTTGCTACTACCGCATACTCAAAGTGAAAACACTGATAAGTGATCATATCAAACAACAAGATTTTCAGCTGCCTCGGGACATATTCATTAGGACAAACTGATTTATATGTTCCACTGTTGAGGAAGATTAGAAAATAATGTGTGAAAAAAAGATGAATATGGGAGGAGAGCATCTACAATGTAAGCAGCAATCATTACATTGCCCAGTGTGTGAGAGAGTGAGTGTCCACTTAATGGGTCACGAACTGGAAGTTGGTGAATCAAGTACTAACTCAGCACTAAACCTATAGTACAGCCGAGGATGATGGGAATGTCATTAGTTTTGCAGGTATTTGGACAAAGTGATTTTTGACCTGATGGTGGCACTAGATCAGGGGTCGGCAACCCGCGGCTCCGGAGCCGCATGCGGCTCTTCGGCCCCTCTGTTGCGGCTCCCTGAGTCCTCTGTCCACACAGCGTTTAAGCATCGTTTTCGAGATAATCTCCGTCCAGATTTAAACGCCTGAAAACGAATACCACGTGACTATTCACACTGGGCAAGCAGTGGGTGCCGGTCCTACTGGTTTTCAAACCTACTGGTTTCCCTTCCGTGCGTGTGTTGTGTTCGCCTAACAGCAGCAGCTGTTTTCTGCATCTGTTGCCAGATTCGTCACACATTCACAAACATATTGCTGGAGATCTAAAAGCCACATCTCATATATATTGCGGGGATTACGATTATATAAGTGAGCACTACATCACAGCCACGTATGAAGAAATACATTGAAGAAAATATATTTATGGAAAGATCGCAGCGACCCGGATTCGAACTCTATCGAGCAAAATAGTAATATATTCAAAAACGGCGGAGCTGCGCGATCCGCCACTTGCATCTTACGTCGCTGTCTAGCGTCTTTCCCTGCAGGTGGCTGATCATGATCTGCAGACCCCCGCCCTCGGTAAACTATCAATGGATAAATCCAAAAAAAGAAAAGTCACGGAGGAAAATAGAGAGTTTAATTCTGCGTGGACGTATTAATTTGCTTTCACTGCTAACGATGCTGGCTTACCTGTATGCTTGGTATGTGGCGAGAAATTTGCAAACAACAAAAAATGTAATGTTGAAAGACACTTCCAGAACAAACACAACATTTGCTGGAAAGTATCACGCTGGAGATGACCAAAAGTGTCTTTATTCTTGTTCTATAATTTCATAAATACAACAAACTATAGTTTTTTGTATATATATAATATAACCAGTGGCGGCTGGTCCATAGAGGGCGCTAGGGCGCCGCCCCCCCTAGAGCTACAAAAAATAAAAATAAAAATAAAAATAAAAATAAAAATAAAATGTAAAATAAAAATAAACTATACAAATTGTCAATATTTGTGTTTTTGAAACATGGAATCACCCAGTAATATGTGTAAAATATGATATCTGCGGTAAATATATGCTTTTCCTGCTTGTCCTCTCTGCCTGTCTGCTCTTCCTCTCTGCCTGTGCACGTCTCAGCTGCTGGGGCGCTGGAAAAACTGCCCCAAAGAGGCGGGTCTATAAAGCAGTTTAGCCAATGCTGAGTAAAGATATAAATGAGTGACATACAATTCAGCCAATCAGCGTCCTCAAATAGATTCAGCTTGGGGCAGTTTCTAATCCTGCCCCAAGCTGCGCGTTCTCGTCAGGAGAAGTCTCTACAGGAGAGCGCCAGTGTGAGCACTACTCCTCCAAGACCCGTTTGAGAGGAGAACTGAGAGGAGAAACTACTGAAAGAGCTGATCCCAGATCAGCCTGACCCCAGATCAGCCTGACCTCACAATCAGACAGCAGACTAGCAGGAAAGAGAAGCAGTACATGAAGCTTCTCTACTAGCTGTACACCAGACAGGTTTGACTCGCTGGATGATGTCATAATAATAACTTATTTATCTTTTTAAAACAACGGGGACAGAACCAGCATGGACAGTTAGGGAGTGAGGGACATGAAGCACCTGTCTGAGAAATGGATATATAGTTATATATATATATATATATATATATATATTATTATATATATATATATATATATGTGTGTGTGTGTGTGTGTGTTTTATATTATAGTGAATATTATTATATGACATATATATTATTATATTATACAGAATATTATATGATATATATATTATTATATTATACAGAATATTATATGATATATATATATATTATTATATTATACAGAATATTATTATATGATATATATATTATATTATACTGAATTCCCTGTGAGGGTGACTAAAATAAGATGTCCTGACGTGTTTGTGAAAGTGTTATTTACTGCTTTTTTTCGTGTTGGAATAAATGTTAAATATTTAACTGCAAAGTAGTAATGCGCGTTTGATACCTTAATTTGTTTGCATTAAATCATTCTGGGATGTTTGCTGAAATTGATTGGATGTGGCACAGCCCTACCAAGAAAATGTTCCACCAGCCGCCACTGAATATAACTATATATACAACTTTATAAACTGTGATATCAAATAGCTTTTGCGGCTCCAGACAAATTTTATTTGGTGGAAAATATGGCAAAATGGCTCTTTGGATAGTAAAGGTTGCCGACCCCTGCACTAGATGAAAGTCAGAGGATCTCCACAGTAAATACAGTTCATCCTGTGGGGACTCGAATGTCTGTACCAAATGTCATGGCAATCCATCCAGTAATTTTGAAAATATTTATTGGTGTCACCAACCAAAGAAGTAACACTTTATTCTGCGTGTTGTTCAAATTCAGCTCCCTTAAATTTAGCAACATTTATCTCCAAGCATTAAAACGCCACATCAGCAAACACTGTAATATTATATGACAACAAACAAAGCAAAGTGGTTGTTAATCAGCAGGACAGATGCAGTTTAGTGTTGACATTGCATGGCCACCATCTCCGGTTTATCAGTGCAATGACCATTCAAAAATGCTTAAGTTCAGAAGTGGTGACAGGCTAGACTTATACTGACCTTGTCTAATGCTGGATAAACACACTAAGCACTGTATTCGGGGTGAGACAGAGTGGAGAGTAGCTCAGCCAGTGAGTATCAGTCATCCAACCACCTGGTTTAGAGGACCCGGAGCAAATAACATGACTCTCACAGTGCTCTTAGAGACACCCACACACTGTGATCTGTCTGTGTGCTGTCCTGGTTATTTTTGGGGGCCATCATAATTCATCACTTGCTTGTATCTCAAAGCTGGATCCACCTGGGAAAAGTAGTTGAGGATGTGGAAAATTTAAATTAGGGTTAAAACATTAATAACTTTTTTAATTTTTTTTATTTTAACATTGAGTCAAATGACTCTGTAAGAGACAAAGTTAGCAATTAGTTTAGGAAGAGAGCAACTGTCCTCAACAATTGTTGGATTGCCCTCAGGATGGATCGTGATTACTTTAGTGATCCTCAGATTTTTCCGGTATTATTTAAATAATAATAATAATATTGAAATGTTTCTAAAACTTTGTGTTATGACCAAATACCTGCAAAACGAATGGCATTCCCGTCAACTTTAGTTGTACTTTCTGTTTATGCTAATTAGCAAATGTTTGCATTCTAATCTAAGATGGCGAACGTGGCAAACACCATACCTGCTTAACATTAGCATGTTATTCTCGTTGAGAGCACGTTAGCATGCTGACATTAGCATTAAGCTCAAATCACGGCAGTACAAGCACTATGGATATATTAAGAAAAATAGAGCCTCACAGAGCTGTTTGCATGGCTGTAGACTCTTTATATTGTTTTTCAGGCCTTGGTGGATAACTAAAGCACCCAACAGGTTTACTGGAGACTTTTTTCGTATTAATATCGTTAGGATATTGCATTTACTTGACCTTAACCTCTTGGCACTTTTTATACAGTTATGATGCTCCACTGGACGTTGTTTCAGCAGTACTGGCCAGCTTCTGCATTACATTGCATAGTGGAGTATTTAACGACAGTTATTTTGGTACAGAAATGACAGTATGGTATAGAGCAGGGGTCACCAACCTTTATGAAACTGAGAGCTACTTCAAGGGTACTGAGTAGTATGAAGGGCTACTTGTTTGATACAAACTTCCTGAATAACAAAGTTGCACAGATCTTATAATAATAATAAAAATAATATATGTGAAGAGACTGTCTGATCACATGTCAATGTTAATTATTCCTCACAATAATTATTAACAATGATTTCCACAACATTGATGGTAGGAAACACACTAGTGCTATTTTTAGAACATGCCTTGCCGGCGACTCACGTGGTCCCTGTGGGCGACCATGTGCCCACGGGCACCGTGTTGGCTACCTCTGGTACAGAGAGATGGTGGATGTGAAGGAGTCAGAGACAAACCTGCATTGGATGATACAACCAAGTTACTCTGTTTTCCATTTAAACATGTATTAAATATGATCACAACCCAGATTTGACTTACGGTTCACTAGTGTGCATGTAAACGTAAACTATTTGATATAAACTTGCCCGATTTAGTTAAATGGCTATTACTTATCCGCAGTCCTTGGGCAGGTTGATGTTAAAAGTTCAAACTGAAAACTGACCCTTATTGGTACCTTTTCAGTGAACATGACTACCACAATCCACTAAAGTTCATGTGTTTGATTTATTTCTTGTCTTAAAAGTTTTTCTCCTTGTTTCTTGTCTTTTAGCTCGGTCGCACTGAAACAGCTGTGAACAACTTGAACCCAGTGTTTGGGATGAAGTTTCATGTGGACTACCACTTTGAGGAGATCCAGAAGCTTCGCTTTGCCATTTTCGATGAAGACAAGTGTGCCACACAGCTCTACGAACACGACTTCCTGGGAGAGTTCATTTGCACACTGGGATTGGTATGTAAAGATTTCTCCTTTCCCAGTTCAAAGTTGGTTTTGTATTAAATAGGATGGCAGAGTAGAAGTAGCCATGAAATGTATTGACCCTCATGTGACCTATGCTACCCGACCCCAAAGTCTCGATCCCCATCAGCCTGCTATTCATTCCTCGAAGTTGAGATTCGGAAAGGCTAGAATAAAGATGTTCAGTGGTTCAAACCCACATTTCTTTAGTTTTGTGTTTCGTCTTACTGTAATTGATTCCCGTCCTGTGTGTCTCTCTCTAATTGACCATCAGATTGTGTCCAATAAGAAACTTCACAGACCGTTGGTCTTAGCCAATGGGAAGCCAGCTGGCAAAGGATCCATTACGGTGAGAATAAAACTGCCGCTCTCTGTATCTTTAACTTTCTTTTTGTCTCTCCATCACACAAACACACTGAATCGTATTATCAGTGGTTGTTGGTCATGTGGATGCAGTCGCTGCTGTAATGGCACGTTTGCTATTGTCTATGATGATGTAGACAGTGATGATGAAGATGTTGTTGATTCTGTGATTGTTGCTGCTGCAGTACCCGCTGATGACCATGTGAATGTTAATAGTTGCCAGTACGTTTTGCTGCAGCTAATGTTGTGCTGTAATTCTATTTTAGATAACAGCTCAGGAGCTGTCTGACAACAGAATCATCACTTTGACCCTGAGTGGGCGTAAACTGGATAAAAAGGTAGGCAGTTAGACCCACTCACATACACACACATACTCTGGATGCAAGCAAGCACGCACACACACGCACACTGTGCATTAGAGAAACACATACTGCTTTAGAACACGCAAGCAAAGCCCTGTAAGCTCACAAATAAACAGGACATGTTTTCACACCCTTCACCTTTGTCTGCCAACTAATCGGGTGCACAGATAGTTGGAAAGGAAAACCATGCAGGATTTATTTATTCATTTTCACAACAGTTTATTCTCATTCTTGAATCTATGGAGTAGCTGCCGGTGTATGGTGAAGGGAAGAAGGACAGCGGGTCAAAAACAGCACAGCTTGAATTGTGATTTGAACAATGCTGATGTGTGCCTGCTGTGCACCCTCTGGTTACACCACCAGGATAAACACATAGCACAGTCATTGCAGGAATGCAGAGCACCTCGTATAGTAAATACATCAATAAAACTAACAACAACAAAAATGTCTCATTGCTACTATAAGCTATATATATATATATATATATATATATATATATATTAAATAATTAGGAGAAAACAGGACAAAACTTAAAATGACAAACTCTCTGTTCTGTGCAGGACTTCTTTGGGAAGTCAGACCCCTACCTGGAGTTTCACAAACAGGGAGAAGACGGCAAATGGATGCTGGTGCACAGGACTGAGGTGAGTCATCAGTGGGGATTAAAAGCACTGTTATCTAACTGTCATTATTGTCAACCATGAGTGGTCATTGTCAGCTAAACCGGGTCTTACAGAAGGTCATACACTGTAACTTTAACAGTTAGTGTATAGCCCCAAGTGTTGGTAATTCTGCTGTGGCTACAACGGCATTATACATCTGCTGCTGTGTAATTCAATGATTAGCTGCCTCTTTTTTTTTATCTGTGACTTCAGGTCATAAAGAACACTTTGGATCCAGCATGGAAACCTTTTACTGTGCCGCTCATTTCTCTCTGCAATGGAGATGTGGACAGAAACATCAAGGTCAGAGTTTCATATGTTACAAAACTGGTGTGGTGTTGAATTTCTACTTTATTAAATGTTAGCAGTGCAGATTGACAGTAGAAATAAGGACAGGATGTAGCGTGCTAATGCACTGGTTACCAATGCATAAAAGTCTGATCATGTTCTTTCATTATCAGATGCTGTGTTGTTATTACAAATAGTAAATAATAAAGTCCATGTCCAAGCCCAAAATTGTTACAGTTCATATAGAATGTCACCAATTATTCATGTTTTAGAATAGCAAGTTTTTAGGATGAGCTGCATGGAGAAGTGTAAAGAGGGCAAAAATACCAGAGAAATAACCACTTGTGTCTCAAAAAGGAAGCTAAACAAGCTAACCCGCTTGGTTGTAAAATGTAAAAGGAGATGGCATGATGTGCTGTGTTCTACACGACAGGTCCTGTGTTACGACTATGACAATGATGGAGGCCATGACTTCATAGGAGAGTTTCAAACCACGGCTGCCAAGATGAGTGAAGCCCAGAACTCAGTGGAGGTAAAACATATTTGACATTAGTGTGATTAAGTGTGTTTTTTTTTGTTAGTTCAATATAATGAAATCTGTCACAGGGTGAATTCAGGCAACAGGGATTGGACCCAAACACAGATGAGGGAATAAAATGCAGGTGAGGAGGTGGTTGGGAAAGGCAAGGCAGAGCAGCAGAGCAGATGATGGAAGAGGGGACAGGTGTGTAGATGGGTGGGGTAGTCAGGTGATGAGGAAGGAGAGTCATTATAGGCATCTGGTGGATGGATGGAAAATGGCAATAAAGGGGCCTGGGAAATAGGGAATGTGGCTGGAGAGGTGGGACAGAGAAACAGACCGTGACAGGATGTAATTGTATTTAATTGCTAAATCCTGGATAACCTGAATGTTAGCTGTAACTTACATTTTTTTAGTGTTACAATTTTGTCAATGCTATGCAATAAACATAAAAGGTGAATTTGAGACAGAGGGATTGAGAATCATTCTCTGTCATTAACCAATGGATAGCAATTTTACTTGTTTTTTCAGCTATACTGAAACTTTGCCCCGTACTGGCTAATTTACAGTTTAAATGCATTGAGTCGCATGTGTCAACAGTGAAGCGGGAATTATCATGCACAGATTTGCATTGCTGCATTCACACATTATGGCCAATAAGGTCTTAAGTCTGAGCTGCTAATGAATACATACTATTGAGACGTATTCTTTTCACTTTTGCATTTCTGGTATGCTCAAGATATAAAGATACAGGGATCAGAAAAACGTTCATTCATTAGTAGCTCTGTGTGTTTGTGAGGAAATGTGTGTGTGTGTGTGTGTGTGTGTGTGTGTGTGTGTGTGTTCATTTGTGAAACTGCGTGTGTGCATGTGCCAAAGCAGCCTCATGACTTGTTCTCCCACTGAGTCTCTTCATGTGTGGTAATGATGTGGGGACTCAGACACACACACAGACACACACATGCAAAATAACAAGATGGGGGATGGAGAGAGAGAGATAGACAGTGTGAAAAGAAGGATGAGAAAATGAGAGGCGCTTTTGAGATGTAAAACAGCCTTTTGCTGAGCCCTAGTAACACGACAAGGCATTTAGAGCTACCTGTCATATGAACCACCAGCATGTGAGGCTGTGTAGTGTGAGTGTGGATGTGTGTGTGTGTGTGTGTGTTTGCATGTCTCAAATGTATCTTTTCACCAAACGTATTGCTATCTAATGTGTGTTTGTGTGATTTACAGTATTAAAGAGTCGTTTTTCTTTCATGTTCGTCAGGTCAAATTAATTCACAAAGTGTTTCTGATAAACAGTTTGTTTTAAATGTGGGTTCCCACATAGACTACTAACTACACCATTATAGAATAGTTTGCTTATAATGCATCTCAAAGTTTGACTGTCAAGTTGTAGTTATTGTAGGCGGCGTGTGGAATACATGCAGATCCAAGTCACAGCTTCTCAGTCGTCTGTTCATTTCTCCCCCATCTCACCGATTCTTTACAACTGTGCTGTCAACTCTACTTTTACCATCGATACTAATGCTTGTCATCTTTTTTATTCTCTGCAATTGTATTTCTGTCTATTCAGGTAGAGTTTGACTGCATCAACCCCAAGAAACAGAAAAAGAAGAAGAATTATAAGAACTCTGGCTTCATCATTGTCAAGTCATGTAAGGTAAGGATGGATGGATGAATGGCTGGATGGGTGGATAGATGGATGGATGGATGGATGGATGGATGGATGGATGGATGGATGAATGGTCTTGTCATTTTTCAGCAGCATCCATGTTTGCTTTGCAATCTTAATCTTTGGTTGCTTCTAAATGATGACTACTGGTATTGGGGCAGATAGTGTACATCATAAGACTGATGGTTGGGTTCTCACTGTTATTCTATAGTTAGCCTGGCACATAGACCTGTGGAATCACATGCAAAGCACATTTCCCACTTCATCTCTCCCTGTGCCGTTTTTGCGTTTGCGCACTGCAGAATCCACAGTTGAGGTTTTACACCAATTAATGTGCAATTGCTGTAATGTTCAATATTTAAGAGTAGAGTCACTCCAAAAAAGGACACAGGCATTGTTCCAGTTTCAAGCTTTTGATTTTAGTTGCAGATTAATTTTCTGTCAATCGACTACGAATTGTATCAGCTCTAAATTCAGTGTTAATTTCAAAAGTAATTAATGCCGGTTTAAGCTAAATGGGAATTCACCTTGAACAGATAACAATACCTACAAATTATTGTTATCTGTTCAAGGTGAATTCCCATTTAGAATATCAACAGGATGAATTAAAAAACAAAAAAAGAACTCTCTTGACTTTCCACAAAAATCTCTGCACGTCTAGTCACCCATCTTATTATCGATTCAATAGAACATTTGATTAAACCATTGTGGTTTTGACACACTTCTTATTGGGTGTCTTTAATTCCCTCTGAATAACTAATTTGTGCGGTAACTTTGAGCCCCAGAGGACACATTTAGCTGAAACACAGAGTCTTTAGATTCCCATTGGAATGACATTAGAGCTGTGTGCATATGATGACAAGCTTTCATAATTGATTCTTTTCCTTCCTCTTCTTTTCATGCTCACAACCATGAACAAGCCTTTGTACGGACATGTTCATACACACATACAGCAATTTACACGTACACACCCAGCGCTTGCACGAAACGGCTAATACAGTAATTATATGTGTTGGCTGTCGGCAGGGATTAGACTAATGACAGTAAAATCCATGCTAAATATTCATTGTAATTGGAGTGGAAATGTTGGTTAGACAAGATAATAATTGGTGCTCCATTGGTGGTACCTCGAATCAGAAAAACATGGGTTGTTTTGTCATTTCAAATATTTTTTAAATGTGCTGTGTTTAGTTCAGTTGTTTACTACATAGTCTATGGCAGAGGTCTTCAACAGGGGGTCCGCGACCCCTAGGGGGTCCGTGGTGGTACTGCAGGGGGTCTGCGAAATCTTTGGTTGATTAGACCATTTTTAAATCTTTTATTTATTTTTGTCTAAACATGAATCTGTCCATTATTTTAATAGTTCAGTATTGTATGCAAGATAACAGGTATGCACTAATAAGCCATCACTCATTTTCGTTTCCACATTTATGTAAAAACATCAATTTGAATAGCTTGTATGCATGATTATCATGCAATTGACAGACAATGTTGATATTGGCATTGGTATCAGTTGACAAGGTATGTTTATAAATGGCAGTGGCACGGCCACCCTACTCACTGTACCTTGCACATGTTTAAAATAAAAACATGAATATATGAACCTGTGTATTATTTGAATAGCTTAGTATTGAATGCACAATAACAAGGTATGTTTATACATGGCACTAGGCCCAGTTTAATATAAAACACAATGTTATACAATATATATAGTCGGGGGTCCCTGTTCCATCTCTCTATCAGTCTGGGGGTCCTTGTCCTGAAAAACGTTGAAGACCCCTGGTCTATGGTGTTAGAATAAGTAGACAATTAGTCAGACTCTGCACTTTAAAGAGACGGTTCAGATTTTTTCAAGTAGGGTTGTATGAGGCACGTTTAGAGAAGCAGATTAGAGTACCAGCACAAAAGCACAGAAATGTACTCCTCTGGATGAGGGCAGCAGCAAAACATATTTTAGCGACCAACAAAAAATCAATCAGTTTAAATGTAAATTGTAGAACATTTTCATCGCTTTACCCTGCTGTCAGACAGACTTTTCTGACGGGGAACTGAAGCCGTTGATGCTCTTTTCAAAGCTTCCAGATTATATTTACAAAAACAGTAGTTTGAAGCTTGATGCTTAGCTTGAATTGTGGTAAATTAGCTCCTGTACCCGTACTCATGTCTGCTTCTCCAAACTGGGGGCATGTTAAACGTTGTCTATAGTAGGTAATACACTGACTTTGGATTAGTACCTCATTATCAATGCTGCTATTTTAATCTAATTTAATTTATTTTATTAACTATGTGCCCTTTTTCTTGTTTTTCCTTTTAAACTGACTCAGTGAGCATTGTTTAAATAATTCCAATGCACTTTTTTTTTGAGCAAATGACAAATAAATCTCTTGAATCTTGAATCTCATACAACCCCACTTCAAAAAATCGTAACTATCCTTTTAAGTAAAAGAATAACAACACATATTTATAGCAGAATTAACTGTGTTTGAAGCTGGTGAGATCCACAACAGTCTAATGATTAACACTCTCCTTTTCTTGATAAATCAATACTCTCTTGCTGGTTATATTTATTTTCTTTAAGTGTTTTCCTACTCTGCCCCTGTGACTCTTGTCTCTCTAGATTACAAGAGACTACACTTTTCTGGATTACATACTTGGAGGATGCCAGCTCATGTTTACGGTGAGTATAATAATAGCCTGCCTGTTTTTATGCTTCTGCAATAACGTGGTAATGAGATACATGCTTCTGCATGCCTTACTCTCGGATGGAAAACATTCTGATGTTCTATTTTCATCTCCCGGGGTTACAGTTGGATCATGATCATTTACATCCAGAAAGGAAAAGTGTGAGGGACAGAAAAAATGAGCAGGGAAGAGAAGGGTAATGGGGTATTGTGAAACATTGAACCGTGGGTACTTTTGTTGAATAGTGAGAACAGGGCAGAAAGACAACAGAAAAAAAACGGTGAATGCACGAAATGTGTATTTTGAAATGGTGAATAAATTAGTGTGAGATTAAGATATGGAGATAGAAAGAGAAAGAGGTAAAGAAAGAGATATTTTACCCTCATACTGTATTTTGGTCTGCTGTTAGGAGAGTGTCTTGTGTGTCCCTGGTGATGTCACACCTTTGTGCGTAACTGAATGAGTGATTAAAGAGGCCTAATTTGTAATAGCCAATCTCACACACACACACACACACACACACAAACACATTGAGATGTTATATTATCTGTGGTGTATTTTTTCCACGAAATAAAACTGTCCTGCTAATAAATCTCAGGAGGACCATTGAGACCGGCTCACTGTTACTGTAACACACACACACGCACTCACACACACACCTACACACACATACACACTCACAAATGTACACAAATACTGAAACCACATGCACACTAACGCCCATATACAACTAGAAGGGCAGACCTCCCCTGAGGCTAATAGTCAAGTCCTTCTATGATTTGATATGATTGCAAATCTGCAAGTGCAACCAAACGTGTTTGGATATATTTCCCAAACTATTAGGAAAAAATGTTAGATCCACTCCAAAATGTAATGGGTTCTTCTTTTGCCTATGCTACGCCCTTAATTCTGTAGTTTTTCTGTAATCCTTGTGAAAAACAAACAAACAAACCAAACTGAAAACATAACCTCCTTGGCGGAGGTAATGAGAGAACACACACACACACACACACACCCGTGCCAGCTATATGCTACATATGTGCATACACAGTGTGCATTATTTTTGTCTCTTCTCTATCTCTACAACAATTTCCCAGCTTCGTGAGCTAGAACCAGGCTCCAGATGATACAAGAGAGTTGTTGTGCGGAGGTGACTGCAGACATGCTGTCAGTGTCAGAGGATGTATTCTGTTACTGCGGGGGGGCAGAAAGCTGCTAGAGTTTCTCTTGAATTCAGGGCATTGTTAGGGAGCATCCAAACACACACACATACACACCTTTTCACCTTATCTTATTGTTGGAAATGAGGCTTTAAAGCAAAGAGCATAGGGGTGTTGCACACACTCTTTGCTGTGGATGACAATGTTTGCACCGTGATCAATAAGTGCCAGTTATTTTTGGTTATTTAAATTCATGATGCAGACAAAAAAAACTAAAAAACATTGACCACTTAAGGGGTCATCCAAAGTTATCAACTTATCAACATTTTCAAATGTAATGTTTTCACAGTAGTACAAAGAGTACTACTTTTCCAGACCCCCCCCCCCCCCCCAAAGTAGTACATATCAACATTTTTTATCACATTACATGACAGTGGTCTAGATTTTAGGAGTCCCAACTATAGACACAAACACAATAATATGTATATAGAAGATATGTATCCAACAATTTATTATTAAAACCACTTTAAAAGTGCAACCCACACTCTACAACAGACCTGGAAAAAGTATTCAATATATATGCCAACCAGTGGCGGCTGGTGGAAAATTTTCTTGGTAGGGCTGTGCCACATCCAATCAATTTCAGCAAACATCCCAGAATGATTTAATGCAAACAAATTAAGGTATCAAACACGCATTACTACTTTGCAGTTAAATATTTAACATTTATTCCAACACGAAAAAAAGCAGTAAATAACACTTTGACAAACACGTCAAAGTGTTACATCTTATTTTAGTCACCCTCACAGGGAATTCAGTATAATATAATATATATATATCATATAATAATATTCTGTATAATATAATAATATATATATCATATAATATTCTGTATAATATAATAATATATATATCATATAATAATATTCACTATAATATAAAACACACACACATATATATATATATGTGTATATATATATAATTATTTATATATAACTATATATCCATTTCTCAGACAGGTGCTTCATGTCCCTCACTCCCTAACTGTCCATGCTGGATCTGTCCCCGTCGTTTTAAAAATATAAATAAGTTATTAGCATGACGTCATCCAGCGAGCCAAACCTGTCTGGTGTACAGCTACTAGAGAAGCGTCATGTACTGCTTCCCTTTCCTGCTAGTCTGCTGTCTGATTGTGAGGTCAGGCTGATCTGGGATCAGCTCTTTCAGCTGTAGTTTCTCCTCTCAAACGGGTCTTGGAGGAGCAGTGCTCGCGCTGGCGCTCGCCTGTAGAGACTAGTCCTGACGAGAACGCGCAGCTTGGGGCAGAACGAAATCTGCCCCAAGCTGAATCTATTTGAGGACGCTGATTGGCTAAATTGTATGTCACTCATTTATATCTTTAGTCAGCATTAAAGCATCATTGGCTAAACTGCTTTATAGACCCGCCTCTTTGGGGCAGATTCTCCAGCGCCCCAGCCAGCTGAGACATGCACACGCAGAGAGGACCTGCAGACACGCAGAGAGGACGAGCAGGAAAAGCATATATTTACCGCAGATATCATATTTTACACATATTACTGGGTGATTCCATATTTCAAAAACACAAATATTGTCAATTTGTATAGTTTATTATTATTATTATTTATTTTATTTTTTATTATTTGTAGCTCAAGGGGGGGCGGCGCCCTAGCGCCCTCTATGGACCAGCCGCCACTGATGCCAACCATAAACAAATTATGATGTTTTAATATTGTTCATGGTAGTTCAAGTCACAACCTTTAATAGTTGATAATGTTCACAGCTTTGAAGGTCTTCCTTTTTTTAGTTTGTGCTGAGTCAGTTTCTGATGTTTCAGAAGTTGATAGCGAGTCGGCGTGGACGTCGCAAAGAAACTCGATTCGACTCAATCCGCAGCATTAGAGAGAGTGTTTGGACGAGATGCCGCTGCCAGGTATTACAAATTCAAGTTCCGTTCACCGAAAAATATCGACATTCTACGAAACTTTAAAGTCGTACATGACTGACCCCCTCCCCCCCGTCGTACGCTTTGTACGACCGTGAAAATGTTTGAAAACTCTGGACGGCCCCTAAACAGCGATCGTCCATTTACTGCTTAGCAACTGGCAGGTCAGTCAAGCTTTGGATCTCTCCCAATGAAGCAGTGTACATGTTGGTGTTGTAAGAGCGATAGACAGCATTTAAAGAGTTTGGAGGTTGGTGTATTTTTTGTAGCCTTTCCAAAGCCAAAAACACCAGACTAAAAATGTAAGGAATGGATTAAACGTTGTGTTTATCTGCTCTAGTAAAGCTGCAAACCGAGTAACCGAATGGTTATTTGCAGCTAAATGTCAACTGATCCCACTTCATTTCTAAATATCTTACGTAGTAGTAATTCCTCTAGTCCATGCTGTGGTCTACTTGTCATGACAAGTTAAAACCAGAGTGTGGAGTTTTGACTTGTCCAGTGGGGATGTCCTTTGAAGTGTTTACGGACATTAGGATGCTCTACATCCAGCCTGCTCTCTTTTAGATCACACTAGAGAAAAACCTCAAGTGCAAGTTCCAAGGTCCGTCACGTTGCCATTGGGCCCAAAAAGACTTTTCCCCATAGACTTACAATGGGAAATAGACATCTGTAACTCAGTGTATATATTTTTTGAGGTACATCAACTTCTTAGTATTTAAATGATCAGATTCTGCACTAATACCCTAATCCAGAGTTACTTCCTCTGTTTTTGTGTGAATGAGCCTAAGACGAGACTGGACCGAGCGGCTGTGAGGTTAAAGGAAAGGTTAAAGGAAAGGTCAAAGGAAACGCTAGGGCGCTTCCTCTATGGGCTCCACAGATACGAAAGATAGCCTGAAGATCCGAGTAATTTTATCTAAATTTTAAACTCCAAAGTCAAACTTTTTTTTTTGCTTCATGCACAGCTGAGCAACTTTCATAGCTGTCAGTCGTGGACTTATTTCACTGCTGTGTTTGAATAAGGATGGTGAACATACAGGGTTAATAAAAAATAAAATAATATCACAATTTGTAGAATTTACAAATGGGTGTTGGTTGTTATTGACAGTTTGATTTACTCAGGACCTTGCTTGTATGTAATGAGCATCATTTCAGTGCAATGGGAACATTTGCCTGTTCTAGTACTGGTGAGATGAGCAAATTTAAGGCAGAATGGGAAGTCTTAAATCCTCGCTGCTCCCTCCTAATCTTTTGCCTTTTGTCACAGACCTGCAGCACTTTCACTGATGCACACACACACACACCTAATTCTGTCTTAACACAGATACTTCCTCTCTCCTGCTTACAAACTCATTTACATACACATACATGAGCACAAACATATGATATCCTCGTCACACTCCTGCTTTCACTATTACACACTATGACCACTTTACATGCAAACTACCAAACCATGACTGTGGCACACAAATCCACACACAGTATCTTCTTCCCACAGACATTTCATCACACATACCTCTGCACTCTGTGCAAGATGTATACTGTAGGTGTGCACACAAATATACAATATCTTCAAACGTGCACCTTCCGTGCTTACACACTGACTGATTTAGACATGCACAAGCACACATAATCTCACGCAGACGCTCAGTCACCGATGACATCTTCCCCTCTCGTACTCACTTATATGCACACATTTTACATACACACACATACAGTGAGGAGCCACCGTGTACAAAAACTACACACACACATGCAGAAAGAGCTGTTTTGCGCTGTTCAATCAGACTTAGCATGGCACTAATCCTAATCTCCAGGAAGGGAAAGTCTCTTTTCGGGGCTGTGGGAGCTGGAGGAGAGAGAGCAACGTTTCTCTGTTACACACTCCAACACAAAGAGACAGGCTGCTACTGCTGATGGGCTGTTTGTGAAAGACTCATTTAAACGGAATTACGCTGTTATTCATATCTTATGTTTGATATCATTCAGAGCTGTGTTGAGCGTAGTGCCCGTGTCCATGTGGATTCATAGAGAAAACAAACGTTTCATGAATGAGAGAACAGACAAGCATCTTCACAGCTGTTGACAGACGATATCAGTTAAGACAAATAGCTGTTTGTTTTTTCTTCAATGTCTGACTTCTCTGTACTGTAGTGTATGACACTGTTTGGATATCATTTGTCATTCTCAGATCTCAGGGCCTTATCATTTTAACGATATGAGGTCATGCGACACTGGCAACATATTTGATTGTGTTTCATAATTCCCAAAGCCTGCTGGTATCTGATAGTAATTGTTTCTGTTTCTGTTATTACAAATAAAAACTGAAAGGTGTGAAAGATATGAACATTTAGAGGGTAGGGAAGGTCTAATGAAAGATGCTATTGAGTTGAATTATGGGAATTGTAGGATCCAGAGCTTTTGGAACTTGACCTATATTAGAAGTGAGGACATCTCTGCCGCAGATGAATGATTGTGTTCCTTCTTTTTTTTTGTCTGTCTCTTGAGTCTTTGGTTGTCACTCATTAATTGATTGCAGTCCCTTCTACTTTCTTGTTTTCTTGATCAGCGCTAAACTACTTTCAATGAACTCATTTCCTGCTGATGTTTCACATTAAAAGCCTTCCACTTAAGGGAGGGATTGTGCCTTTTCAGCTACAGTAAGACTTGTATTGTTACCTGGGTAAGTAACCATGTAATCTGTGCATGAAGTGTTGAGTTTTAATGAAAAACAGCAAAGTAGAATCATTCCATTTAATTAACAGGTGAGAAGAGGAGTATTTATGTTATGGCATGACTATGTTGTACTGACTGAAGTAGTGCTGTGGGAATGAACAATAAATAGCTCAAACCATGCTGGGTTCTTGAGACTATGTGAACGTCAATACTTAGTTATAAAGTTTTAAAAATCTGAAAAAGATTTCTCTTTTTCTTGGTAACTATTTCTTTATTATTGTGATTTGAGTTTGCTTTGACGGCAAAGTAAAACAGGAGCAGATCAAAAAATCTGGCAATCAGTTTACTAAATTCTGAACAAATATACTTCAATTTCTTAAAATACTTTAACAATCAAATACTTTTTAATTAGGAATAAAGACATGTCTCCAATATAACGCTTTTTCAGATAAAGGCCTGATTCTATACAGTTGAGATATCTAAGGGCCCCTTTTCAAGATGATATGATGTATCATTGAAGGCAGTAAAAATATGTAACCACAATACAAAAGGATCATTGTTATACCTCATATCACTGCATATGACACATCCCTACTATATGCTTGGAACTATACTGGGATTTTTATTGTTTTGTTTAAAAAAAAAGAAAAAAACTTTTATGACACTGTTATGTGTTGCATACAACTTGTCATGGAGGACACAGTACCCAATAATACACAAGAACAAATATCAATAGACCATAAATAGACCCACATTAGAAGTCTGGCAGTGGACAGCAGCACCTAGTTGTCACTGGGAACACCTTCGAGTGAGACTTAGACTTACTCCAGAAGATGTTCACACAGGCTCCAACACACTCATCCATCCAAACTCCCCTCCATCCATCTCTCTGGCTGTTTAACTGCAAATGAGTCTGAGAGGTCCTGATACTCGACAAGGCACAGCTGAGAAAACTCCAATGTGATTGTCAGTACGTCAATTATTTGACAGTAATTTGGCAGTAGTGGAATCCCTCTAATTAATTTCAGTCACAGACGTTTTCCGCCACATTGCTGCTCTGAAATGTACAGTAATGAGATGCCGTTCCGTCGCCCCCTCTTCATTTTAATTCTGAGCACTTGCTTGTTGAAACTGTGTGTTTGTCATGTTGTGTTTTGTCTATTTGTGTGTTAGCAATTACTAATAGCTTGGGGCGAGGAACAAGTTGGAAACAGAATGGTGTCATCTCCCACTGTCAAGTTCACAACCATCAAACTAATAATGTCTGTCACCGGAGAGGTCACTGAGGGAAAAAAAAGGAAAAACAATTTACTTTTTCATTTTTACGTGTTGGAATTACATTTTATTTTATTTTCATATGATTTTCAGCATGCTTGCATACTGTGTATGTTTATGATAAACCCAAAACAGAAATTTAATTTTGGGTTTGTTTCATACAGTAACCTCTACGATACCCCTATATATAAGATACTAGTGAGCTTACATCGCTTTAAGCAGTGTTTTAGAAAGGAGAGGTCCAAAACCCGAGCTTTTCAGGGGGGTTTGGGGACATCCCCCAAATGTATCACCCTCTGTATTTTAGCTTTACATTTAAGCTGGACAGACACTGTGTGCGGTCCGTTGTTGTGAACGTGTTATCTCAGGAAATTTGGCACAAACCTCCTCCTAGATTGAAGGATGAACTGATTCGATTTTGGTGGTCAACGGTCAAGGTAAATCTGACTTCACTTCTGTCCCATTCTTGTCCCAGTAAGGCCTTGAGTGATGATTCATCAACAAATCATTTGGTCTATAAGACTTTAGAAGAAATGTCCATTACAGTATTTTATATATCCTAATAATTGTATTTCAATGAACCAATCGATAAATCGACCAATCGTTTCAGCTCTGATTGACTTCTAGATATCTAATATAAGCAATATTTGGTAAATGGTAAATGGACTGCACTTGTATAACGCTTTCCTAGTCTTCCGACCACTCAAAGCATAACTTATTGACATACTGACAAACATATATGTCAGTACATCAATGCTTTTTCTTGGTTTGCCATAGAGTTTGTTAAACTAGTCTAGTTAAACAAGAGTAATGCCACATGGGTCTTTTTTCACACGTGTCGTTCCAGGACTAACACACATGCTATACCAAATATCTAACAGCACCCTAATTCTGTCACCCTGCATCTCTGTGTCCGTCACTCCTGCTGCCCCTGCTGCTCTTTATGCTCTGTCTCCTCTCTCTCCTTCCGTTCTTTACCTCATATGCCGAATTTCGTACTCACAGATCTAGCACCTTTACTCTCTCTTCCTGCTTCTCCATTTTCTCTTTCCTCGGTCGTTATCCCCATTGAACCAGAACATTGCTGTTTCATAACACTCCAAACTAAAAGAGAAAGAAAGAGATGCTTTAGACCATCTTTAAGCTGATAGGAAGGAGGCAGAGTTTCTAGGTTGGGTTCTTGTCAGCATACAGGCCGTTATTCACCGCCTGAGGAAAAGCTTGTCACTCTTAATCTCATATTATGTTTGGCTGTGTGACTCCATGTGTGTGTGTTTGTGCCTTTTATGCTTTGGGTTCATGTGTTCGTATTTGGATATACAGTATGTGATCGCTGTATCACCCTGTGGTCATCTGTGTGGTTTCAGGGACATTCTGTCATTTTTAGACACAGCTGCGCTACACTATTTTCTTTTGTATCCGTCCTCAGAGGAAAATGTAAGTAAAACAAATGAATTTCTTTGAGATTAAAATTACAATGTACTTAATATGTTTGAGGAATTCAGTCAGTTAAATATAGAATTGCAAAAACATGCACTGTGAAGTTGAAAAGGAATCACAATATCACAACAAAATCTTACCAATTGGCTCTCAAACAAGGTATGTGAGTGGTGTGCTTTTCTCCAAATGAACAGTTGATGTTCTCTGACTCCAAGATAATGAGATGTTTCAGCCCTGACACTGTTTTTAAAACAGTAGGCCTGTGCGATATGAGAAAAATCTATAATTTTTCTTAAATACACTACATGTATCATAATTTATAAAAATAGCTATAAGATAAAAGATATACCAGTACAACAGCAATACCATAGGCAATGAATAAATAAATGCAGCCACACCAAATGAGGCCACACTCGTCCAACATTTGAAAAAGGAAACACGAGCTGCTAATGGCAGCTGGTCCCCATAAAGAAGGTCATGACAGTCCAATAAAATGTCAAGCAGTGGGCATGCCTATGATTGTTAGCTTAACTATAGTCATTAATGTTGCCAATGATACCGAAGCAGCCAATATTTGTATCATTTAATTTTATTAAGCAAAGGAAAGGACAAGTGATTGGTTTTATTAAGGAACACATGATTTTTATCACGTCTTGTCTTGATAAAAATGCATGAAAAGTTCCCTCCAGACACAAAGCAAAGTGGGTTCACCTGATCCCCCAAAAAATATCTTTTACAACCAATCAAAGGCTCTGCTGTCACCAAGAACCATACAATCATTATCTGCAGAATTACATGAAACACAGATGATGTATACGTGTGAAATAGAAAGTGGTGAAAGGACACAACCTGGCGATAAATACCTTAATATCGTTATGCTATCGTTAAGTCTGATTTTCAACAATGTATTATGTTTATATGCTATGGTTTAATTATCTATACATATTCTTTTTCCTATTTAATTTTCACTGTAATTCAACTTACGTGTTTTTAGTCTTGTTTTTGTCTTGTCAATAATTTTTTAAGCACGTTGAATTTAATTTAATTTGTTTGAAAGGTGCTATATAAATAAAACTTGATTGATTGATTGATTGATTGATTGATTTATTGACAATAATGCAGTTATTTGGGCGATGAATAAAGCTTGTAACTTCTAAACTGACTACGGCTCTCACATCAAAGATAATTCAGTAAACAATACACAAAATATCAGTGGTGGGCCGTCAGGGCCTTCAAGGCCTTCTCTGCTGGCCTAAACAGAATCACAAAGTTATAGCTATTTCATAATTTAATATTTTTTCTTAAATACACTACATGTATTGTAATTTATAAAAATATTTTTCCCGTTATCTTATTTTCTCATTGCACAGCTACTGTCTTCCTCAGTTGCTCTGCTTCCAGTGCAGCTTGTTTTAAGTAGAGCTTTTATCCAATCAGATTTCACCTCTGTGTCTCTAGGTAAGAAGAGAGGCCTGAGGCCTGCAGACTCACAAGTGCCTCCATGTGCAGTTTAAGTGAATGGGGACGATATTGTTGATTGTCATCGTGTTCAACCAATCAGATCTTTAATTTGACATGTTGGGCATATTCTTTGAGTGTCAGCACCCGCTAGCCGGCCTACACCTACGTCAGCATTATGTGCAGCTCAGAGTCCAGGTGCAGCTCTGCCGAGAGGTGCAGAGTGTGCTCTGATTGGTCAGTGGGCGAGCACCTGACTAAAGTGAAACGAAACTTAATTTGCCAGCAGAGCTTAGTCTGAGTAGTGAGAGTTGAAATTGAAAGATATGGAAGAAATTATAACATTTGTAGGGTTTTGCTTGGAGTAGTTTATTTATTTTTTTACCTAGCTTTGTTTTTTGAACACTCAATGGCTGAAGGAGGAGAAACGGATTTAGTGGCGGAGTTACTGATAAGTCTTTCTCAAGAAAGAAGGACATTTCAGGAAAAGCTGGACATCATAAGAAATGGTCAGTCAACCCCACAGCTGGCAGGCCTGACTCAGCCAGGAAAATGATTTGTATGAACGGTATTTCTGGCTGACAGCGGTGGAGAAGCGTTGCACATTTTATGGCTGGGAATGTGTTTCATTTTAACTTAGCTCTTGGTGTTTGGAGCTACGCTACGCTAACCTGAGGACGCCATAGCACGGCAGGACACAAGCTACAGTGCTTTTGAAAACTTTTGGAGACTGGAGTGGATCTACAACTCAACGAACACGTTCGCAGGGAAACAGCTCCACAACCGCAGCCAGGCGTGCGGTCAGCGCCGGCCGGTGCCCCGGCTGAGGAGGGATCCCGACCCCGCTGCGAACCTTGCACAGCAGACCGGCGAAATACAACTGACTAGACTCGACTGTCATCACTGGCGCCCATGAATCGAGAAGGACTTCTTACTGGAACTGAAACGATGTACTGGGATTAAACTCTTTACGTTTCGGTAAGTGACAAACTGCGTGTGTTTGTTTACATAGTAACGTTACTACTGTTCGTTTGTCTATCGTGTCGCTTTTATGAATACTATTTGAAAGGCTCGTGCTCTTGTGTGGTGGAATGCGTGGATCCGCTGCAGGTTTGCTGGATTGATGTGTCATAATGAGGTTATTAGGAGGTAATTCAACTGTATAGGTATAAAATCCACGGCCCGCCACTGTTTAACTATAACTAGGCTGAACATTATTTCTAGAGCAGCAAGTTATGTTTACAACAGCAAAGTCTAGTCACTCAATTAATATCTCACTGGAAACAAATGTCAATGAAAGAAATCAAATTCCTGACATCAAAATACTGAGTGAAGTTTATAAAGAATGAAGAAAATAGACAACAGATCTGTCTCTGTCCTCCCTCTGCAGATGTGATTCACTACGGTATCTAACTGGCCATTTGATACCAGATTTTGGTAACAAGATTTTTCTTATTCATCATTATTCAGTCTTTTTATGTTGCGATGGCGATGAAAAAACAATTTATCTTCTTATCAGTAACTCCATTTTCTCGTTTTTTCTTTCAGACCTTCACCTCCTATTGTATAATGCCACTGAATAGCAGGAATAAATACTGTCATTGTTTTTTAAAGCCCGTTTGTTAAAAGTAGCATCTGTGTGTGTGACATTGTATTATGTTTCATACTTAACCTTAACCCTATTAGTACACTAGTTATGAAAGTCCGCCTGGTCCTTTTTGTCTTTTTTCTTCAATAAATGTGTTAGACAATGTCCTTTTTGAAAATTATTTTGCTCCTTTTTTCAGGAGAAATGTAACTTTCAGAATCTGGCAAGTATTTGTCATTATTATATGTTATAAATGCTTAACATGTTATGTTTTCAGCAACATCTGAGTTATGAAGGCGTTCTTTTTCAAAGTGTGAACATAGGACATGTAACCATTGTCTGAACAAAATGGCCTGCAGAGTAAACCTTACACAATTAACAGGCAGTTTTCAACTTCCTAAAAAGTTCTGAAACTTTTATTTTGTTTATTTGGGCAGAGAGGGCAAATCTGCAGTCTGTGAATCTGCTTGATTTATACTTCTATGGCTGTGCGCCTATGTATTCTGTGCAGCTTGGTGCGGGCACGTCTCACTGACTTCATACATTCACAGTACTGCAGTGGATTGCGTTTAGCATGTCATTTCTTTCTGTTTTGGACCTGCAGTTTTCAAATCCTTTGTTTTGTTTTTTATAGGGGTGATTCAATAGTTACATATAATTTTGACCGAATTCAACTCCATGGCTGGAAAAAAAATTATAATGAGAGAGTTGGATGAGGAGGAGGAGCTCCTGTGCCTCGAATGAATAAGGTGGATGTTTTTGTTGTAAAAATCTGCAGCTTTCTGTGAGCTCCGCAAACCATCTCTGCAGCTCTGCGCAAGCTTTTCCGCAGAAGTATAAATAAGGCACAAGGCAGTTAGTTGTAGTAAAGTAGTTTTACGTAATACTTTTAACTGCATTTTCTAAGATTATTTTTAGGGCTTTTTATTGTCTTTATTAGTGCAATTAAGAACAGGAAAGGGGGGAGAGAGAGAGGGGATGACACGCAGCAAATGGCCGCGGGTTGGAATCAACGTGGGCCGCTGACAAGGATGTGACACACTCTAGCGGGAGGTCGCCACCTGGTTACCGCACTTTAAATAGAGAAACAAACCTAAACCATCACTGGCACCAGCTAATTCATCGAGGCATCAATGAGAGAAAACATTCAATTCCTCATCCCACATTTAGCGAATATACAGTAGAGTTGAACAAAATGTTCTATATATATATTATATATGTATTTAAAATGTTAAAACTCACAGCTTGTGTAGTTGCCAGATTAATCCTTTTGCCTCTTAGATTCCTATCAGAGTTTACCGCACAGAATGAAAACAATACAACTGGGCTCCTCCTGTGACATTTTTATTTAATGTCAAAAGAGAATCAACCATTCCTGTTTGTTTGCTGCTGCTGCCTGTGTTTATTCACCAACGTTCCATTATTGTAGGTGATTCTGCTTTGTTATGCGTAGTGGAGAAGGAGATTAAGAAGACAGACTACGACTCTCAACAGTTACAGTATCTTGAGCTCATTAAAATATGACATCACAGCAGGTTTCTAAAATGACTTTAAATCTGTCACTTCTCTGTATTTCCATAGGTCGGTATAGACTTCACAGCATCTAATGGGAACCCTCGAGAGCCGTCCTCCCTCCACTACATCAACCCATTGGGCAGCAACGAGTATCTCGCTGCCATTCTGGCTGTGGGACAAATCATACAGGACTATGATACGTGAGTATCTTCTTCTTTTTAATCAGTTAAGACTAACAAAAAGTTAGCTCCAGTAATAGTAGCCTGTGGAGCTATTATAGTAAAATAAAAAGATGGACTTTGATATAAATGTATATACATATACAGTATATTACAAACCAGAGAGAAGCTCAGATTACAGCTCACACAGATGGGCTGTGACTTCATTCTCTGCTCAGGACACCATTACTCAACCATATATTTACACATATACTTGTTTACTGCCAGATTAACGCCATCCCCCTTGATAGCAAAAT
The DNA here is from genome assembly GCA_032191485.1 of Leptoclinus maculatus. Lineage (NCBI taxonomy): Eukaryota > Metazoa > Chordata > Actinopteri > Perciformes > Stichaeidae > Leptoclinus > Leptoclinus maculatus. The sequence continues at coordinate 7,157,251 of JAVDOI010000007.1, forward strand.
GACAAAATGCATGTCCCTTGTTAACCTGCCATCGCCCCTCTCTATCCCCTAGTAGCAGAGAGAGTGCCGAGGCAGAGGGGTTGTTTAGTTGAATATTCTACTGTAGTCATTCTGACGTATTGATCCTTTATCTGTGAGGGTTGCACAAGTCAGAATCTATAGCCCCAACCATGGCTCTGAAATATCAGCAGCCTCACTGTGCTGTGTTGATATATCCATGGAGCTGTACGTGGTACTGAAGTAGCAGACAGATTTGTAAGTGTGACTTTTTCTTTGAGTGCCACCCTTCTGTCAGATTTGTCATAACCTCAAGTCAGTCTTTAATTGCTGAACTGTTGTTGCTACAGCTTCTCTGCTAACGTGCTAACAGACATACACACACGGTTCCCTCACTGTTCAAAGTTAAAAAATCATCTCGGAGCTCTCCTGCCAGTAAACGGCTCCAGAATGTGACTCACGCTCGCATGTTTTATTCAGGTGTTAACCTACTGGTCTTAAAAGTGAAGCCAATGCAGAAGTGGGAAAAAAAAGTCAGATTGTATAGAAGTCTATGACAAAATGACTCTCCTTCTCACTTTATTTATTACCTCAGTAAACATTGTAAACATGAGTTTATGTTCCCAATCGCTAGTTTCAAGTCGTCTATACAACATGATGTTCATTTAGTAAATGATGGTCTCATTTAGAGTAAAATAGATGATAAATCCGCATGTTAGCCCAATGTGGCATCCCTGTGTAATTATGAATCCCACTGCTCTTCATGGCAAGACCCGCCCTGCGTAGCTGGTTGAGGAAGAGACGACTGGTTACGGTTAGGCACAGCCTCGATTAATTAGGGTCAGGATAGCCTATTGGTGAGGGCATAGGACCTCAACAAATCAGCTTCCAAGTACGTTGGCGAGCATGGACACCTGTCCAATCCCAGCACTTGAACGCTGCACAGGGCGGATTTTACCAAGAAGAGCAGCGGGATTCATAATAACCTGGCACCCCCGTACGTCCCTACTTCTACAGTTATGATTGGCCTGTCTGAATTCAGGACAAATTAGGGACATAGCTTTGTTAGCAGCGTGATATGACAAATTAAAAAATCGCCTACTGACCATAACCATCTATTTCTTCACTGTTTGTGTCCCAAGTTTGTGTCACTAAGAACATAATAATTCATAGATTTGTATGCCGTTTGTAAGATAATGTAAATGTATTCTTTTGTCTTAACAGTTGCTTTGAAGTGTGATGAAATCATTCTCAGTCAAAAAGATAACATCATTTTTGTGCATCCTTCCCTTCAGACAGAAGGTGTTTCTCTGAGTGAGAAGCCATTTTACAACATTGCTTCATTTTTCTGCCAGCTCTCAGCTAGTTTTTCTGTTAGTGTCTTTAAATGTGCTTCTTTGTGCAAAAGGTAACAGGATTTCCTCTGCTGTCTAAATCCAGCTTGTTGAATTTGGATGAAAAAAAAAAAAAGGTTTAACTAACGTCCCAATCTGTTGTCATGGTTTCCTCCTCAGTGACAAAATGTTTCCTGCTCTGGGATTTGGAGCTCAACTCCCACCAGACTGGAAGGTATGTGTGTGTTTGTCTGTGTTGTTGTTATTGTTGTTATTGTTGTTTGTGTACATGCATGTGTGCTAGACACAGGTATGAGTGATACATAAATGTACAGTATGTTTGTGTGTGTGTGTGTGTGTGTGTGTGTGACAGAGAGAGGAGGAGGGATTGTTGTATGCAAACTTACACACACACAAACACACACACAGATAAAACTGTAAGCATTATACATGCATATTCACATGATTACGCAACTGTCAACCCATCTGTGTTGCCATGGCACTGAGCTGATGAAAAGGACAAAGGAGAGAGAGAGTGGTACACAGAGAGAGAGAAAAAAAGAGAGAGAGAGAGAGAGGATGGGAGGGTGGGAGAGAAAGTGTGGGAGAGATGGATAGTCTTTCTCAACAATATTCGACAGTGTAGTGAAGGACGAATATCAAGTTTGTCGTGTGGGTTTCTTGTCTCCTCAGGTGTCACACGAATTTGCCATCAACTTTAACCCCACTAACCCCTTCTGTTCAGGTGAGTTACTGTGCACTAATCCCAGATACCATCGATGACCTTGCTGCTACATTTGAAAATATGAATGTATATACATTTACACTGTATATGCAGATACAGATACCAAAAACATAATATTGTCCACTAGAGTGCTGCAGGAATGAGTCCCAAAACCCATAAATAAATTAGCGTATTTGCATTCCCGTTAATGTGTTTCTTTTTATGTTTTTTTTGTCAGATGCCTGCAATAAGGTCTGTGGTTAACACAAGTTGATTTTAAGGCGTAAACATTGTACTTGCATGTTACCTTTGTTATGATGAGCAGCCTCACATAGCTGCTAGCAGTCAAAAGGTCACATTGGAAATACACACTATAACTAATATTTCCTCACCTCCATCATCTCTGTTTACATTTCAACAGATTAGTAAATCATCAGTATCTTGCACCTTGTTTTAAAGAACCACAAAGTAAGCACTCCTTTTTAATATGGTGCATCAGTTAACGCAACATTAGCATTTGAAATGTGCAAATGGGTTAATTGACAAATGCAAACGACTTGAGTACCGACTGCTGAGAGCACAACTGTGAGACCCAGAAGGAAATTGTGCAACGCATATTTACGCCTGACAGAGGCAGAATGTTATGCTGAATAAGAACAGGTTCTGTGTGTTTCTTCAAAATAGATGTACAGCATGTCGTTGTTAAAACCTGTGCCTCCACAAACGCCCTTTCTTTTTAAGGTTAGCTGGTGAACTGTTCCTCTACAAACTACGTAAGACAGCATTACAGCTCATCTTTTCTTGGAAAGGTCAATTCAGCCTCCAGTGCACTCTAAAATTAAAAGTTCCTGGCCAAACAATAAAAGCTGATTTGGAGGACTCCAGTCGGAAAGTGCTGCTATAACTGCGATATAAAACTGTTTTATACAAAGTGCAATATGCTACCACCCTACCAAGGGAGTAGCATTATATTTTAGCACAAAATAATTGTTTGCTATAGTGTATTTTGAAATATTTTATAATGTTTTTGTATTGCATTGAAATATAAATGAAGAGAACAGACATTTTAAATAAAAAAATAAACCTGTGATGATGCAATGTTGACTTCCCAGTTCCCTTAAAAAAGAAAACCCAAAAACATGCAGGTGACTGATTCTGGAGGCAAATCAACTCATTCACACATTTAATTGTCTGGTTGTTTAAGCTGATTGGAGTCTAAAATAGCACTGCTGATGAGAAACAATGATTTTCATTAGCTGCTGCCCTCGGTAGAAAATGTCTCACATGAGTTGAGAGATATGACAAAGATATTTTTTCCATACGTGTCCCTCCCCACCCCATCACAAACCTCCCTTCCTCCCCCGCTCGCTGTCTCTCTCCTGCCCTCATCACTTCTCATCAGTCTTATATTTAATTTGAAGGTTTGCTAAAATTTGAATTCTTTCTGTCTCTTTCTCTGTGTAGGTGTGGAGGGTATTGCCCAGGCCTACTCCGCCTGTCTCCCTCACATCCGTTTCTATGGCCCAACAAACTTTGCTCCGATCATCAGCCATGTTGCACGTTTTGCCGCCCAGGCACTTCAACAAGAGAAAGCAGCGGTAGGTGGCAACAACCTACTTATTAATCTGCCTTTCCATGTTTTAATTATTCTGCAGTTAAACCTGTGTAATGCAAACAGGAATCATGAGACACAAGGGGATGATACAGTGTGTAAAACATTTGCAAATACGCTGGCTGTATTCCAGTTTCCACTACAACCAGTAACCGCTACAATTCCATGCTGGAACTGAGCCAGACATTTATCGCAATCTGTCAGCCTCTTTCTGACGACACACCTGCCCATAACGGTCCGCATGCCAATGATCCAGACATAGACTACATAAAGACATATGTAGCATCTGTGATGTCAGCCATAGGTTCCTTAAAAGGACATTTCATATTTGATTGATTAATTTAATAGGAAATATCATGTTGATCCTGCCAATATATGCACATGCTGTGATTGCATGGCTGCAAAAGGGCAACGGTTGAGCAGGGTTTATGGGAATGCCACTATTTCACTTTTCATTTAGCTTTACATTTGACTCTTTGGTTTGTACTGCTGCTTTTTAATAGGTATATCTATTTTTTTATATTTCTTTGGGATGATAATAAAGTTGAAGGTAAAGTTGCTGTGGATTAGCTGGTGTAGACTAAACTGTTGGATGTGCAGATCAAGAAATCAGCCATAATAGTTTCAGTTATGTCCCCGAGAGCCTTTAAGCTGCCGTTATCTGTAAAGAGCTTAACTTATTTCAGGAGCAAGGTGTCTTTCTGCTTCCTGTCCTGTACCATCTTCCACCAACAGCTTCTCCCAGTTAAACTACCTATTTTGTTCCTTTGGGTTGGAGCAGGCACCATTGCTGTCATATCTTTCGTTTTTAGCAAAAAGTAATTTAATAATAATAATAATAATTTTGATGATCTCCTGACTTGTTTCCTTGCATGTGGTTAGTTATTTACTGTTATATGGTGTGATACTGTGAAGGGCTGCAACCATCACTTATTTTTACTGTCCATGAATCTTTTGATTGGTTTTTCGATTAATCAATTAGTTGTTTGGTCTATTAAATGTCCAAAAATCTTGATCAGTGTTTCTCAATGACGTCCTCAAATGTATTGTTTTGTTCACAACTCAGAGAAATTCAGATTTGGGTGATAGAAGAGTAAAGAAACCAGAAAATAGTCACATTTAAGAAGCTAATCAGATAATTTTGACTCTTTTTCTTCAAAAAAGTAAAGACTCAATCCAATTAAAAAATAATCAAAATAGTTAGTCACTAAGTCTTGGGGTTTTGAATAAAATCAAAGGTGTATTTGCTACTTTTGAGAGTGGCTGCTAACTGATTCCATTGACACCGATAAATTAATGAATGCACTTTTTAACTGCACACATATACAGTACAATAGATGACATCTACAAGTTTGTCTGAATGTGGGATTCATTAAATTCTTGGCAAATTTAATGACGGGAAGTGTCTCAAACTCTTCTTTTTACCTCCTGCTCTTGTTGCTCAAAGACTACTGCTCGTCTCCTTGGTGAACAATGACTTGACAGCTAACAGATTGTATAATGCTCCACTACCCTCTTTCATGTCATCCCTTCACAGGATTCTCTACCCTTCTCAATGCTATCAAACAACTATTAAAGGTCTACCTCGTCCCTCCGCTTATGTCCTCTCTTTCATTGTCTGATATTTTGCTTACTTTGTGATCAGCTGCCTGTACCTTTAGCCTGTCTTGTGGCCACTTTCAAATCAGTATTTGGAGATTCCCATTGTCAGTGTTGGGGTAGTTACTCAGAAAAAGTAACTAGTTACTAGTTACTTCTGAAAATTGTAACTAGATTACTTTACTAGTTACTGCATTTGAAAAGTAACTTCACTACTAGTTACTTTACTTTCCATTTTTTTAAGCAAATGTCCAAATTTACCGCAAAGATACATGGACAAACATCATGGCCCTTTCATCACTTTATTTTCAATTAAGGGCATCTCTTAGCCTTTCCACATAGTGTATTGTAATTGTAAACATGTAAAACAAAATGGCATGTAAAACTCAGCCATTCACTTGAATGAACATTAACCCTGTCCACACTGTCTGACCAAAGAAATATGCCTCACTTTAAAATCCACAAACAACAGGATACAAGAGGCTATGTATGGTGGGGACATTCAGGTGGGTCAATCAGCAGTAACACATTAAAAACAGGCTTTTGGAAACATGAGACCCCACTAAACCAAATGGGGGCCTACTCCTGAGAACAAAACCAGCTTGTTATAGGAATCATTGTAGTGGTTTAAGAAAAATAGAAAAATAAATGGCACTTTTTCCCATAAAATAGAAACAAATGCACTTAACCCAAAAAATAGAAACAGAAAATGCAATTAAATAAACAGAAAATCCACTTCATCATTGCCTAAATAAACAGAAAGTGCACTTTATCCCATGAAGTTCATAATTTTTCTCTATTCTTCAAAATAGCGATTGTATCGCATGAGTAAAAGTCTCTCGAATCTTTTATCCGACAGCCTGTTCCTCATTGGGGTCAGAACAATACTGCCCAGGCTGAACATTGGTCTAGGTATTGGGAAAATGTTTTCCTGTCTGACGTTGGCATGCGAGTGCTAGGTATTTTATCTAGTATTTTTCTAAACCTTGGCGATTCGATAGTGGACAGGGGAAGCATGTCTTCCACGATGTACCCGGCAACTAGTTTGTTAATTTCCTTTTGTGTTACCTTCTGCACTCCAAGAGCAAGATGCTGGAAAATCTTAGCTTGTTTAGGCGGGGTCGGTTGGTGATGAGCGTCTTCAACTGACAGGCTAGCGGGATCTTTCGCCACAAGTTTATCGCCACTGGCTGAACCCTCCTGTCTCCGTCTCCGTCTCATCCATTTTCCCACTTCCCTCCTTCTACGCACCAGCAGCTACGTCACTCAAATCGGTCTCTGTGGCAACAGTGCCCAGACAAGCACACAGGCAGGAAACATGCACGCACCACTAAAAGAGAACTTTTCGGACTGGCAAAAATGGCTTGGGTAACGCAGGAAAGCGCGTTCCTGAGGTCTAGTAAAGTAGTGTAGTTACCAATATTTTGAGTGTAATGCGTTACTTTACTTCGTTACCTATAATAGTAATATCGTTACTGTAATCCATTACTTTGTAACTCGTTACCCCCAACACTGCCCATCATCTACTCTCACTGGCACCCAGGGTTCTGTCCAGTAATCATTTTCTTTTTTTCCCTTCATCCTTTATCCTTCACCCTCTATGGCTGCTTGTTGTCTAGACTCCTGTGTTTCTGTGTTATAAGCGGTTATGAACTATGAGCTACTATAAAGTCCTACTTTTACCTCTGAGGCATCGGGACACCAACCTCTCTTCTTCTTTACCTTCAAAGACGTCATTTGTCTCTGTAATCCTTCAATGTAAATCCTTCACATTCACCCCCAGACAAAGGTTTAAACATATTGGTTATCATTATCGTTCTATTGATAATTTAACACAAACATGGCACTAAATCGTATTATTTACTCACCAATAGTAGAGGAGCAGTAGTGAGCAGTGAGTGCCTGTCAGGGCAGCTTGTACTCATAATTTATCTACTCTGATGGCTGAAGTGTGTGCATCTGTTGGCTCTGAGTCCTGTCATATTGACCAGAGTGCCAGGGAGAAGGGTGATAGACTAGAGTGACAACTTTTGTCCTCTCGTCTTCTATATCACACAGTTTTTTTCAGCTGAGACACTGACCAGGCATTTCACACATTTTCGGGCTTAACAGCACGATAGAAGAGCATCCTCCATCTCATTTTCTCTATTTTTATGTCACTTTCTCTGTAGTTTTCTCTTCTCTCCTCTCCAACCGCTCATGTGGTTGATTCTTTCATGCTAGTGGCGTGTCCATCTATCTGTCCACTACTTAATCACATTTATCTCAACAACTACTGGATTGCCATGAAAATGTTAGCACGTTAACATGCTAAACTAAGATGAAGAACATGTTAAACAGCATAGCATTGTCATTGTGAGTCTGTTGGTATGCTCGTGTTAGCATTTAGCACTGTTGTGCCTGAATAATGCCTCACAGAGACACCAGTGTGACTGTAGACTCTTAAGCTGCCTTCACATGATAAGAAATTCTTGCAGAGGCAAAGTGCAGGTATAATATGTCATCGAAAAGTACGCAGGGAAGCTATTCACTGTTTCTAGGCAACAACAACGTATGCAGTTGTTATCTCATTGGTTTGAAAGGTCAGCGGCTACCAAGGTCGTCATTGAAATAATTTGAGCTTTGAGCACTACGAACCGGTGGCAATTTCTCTATTGAGGAAACAATGGCACAACCAGCGCGGAGTGATTTTTTACCGCTGATCATATGTGGGTGGCTTTAGTTATGAATAAATAAGAATTGTTTGATTCTACCAGCATTATGATCCTGGTTGGTTTCTTAAAAAACGATCTGTAGCTACTAGCCTCTTTTTATGAATACTTTTTTTCTCTCTTTTGTAGCCATTCCACTGTGGTCCTTTCACATTGGTGTGATTGATGCTTACAGCTTTCTACGTCACAAATAACAATAGTGACACATCTGTCATCTCTTCTCTTCAGAAGGCCTTTTTAATAAAAAGGAAGAGCCAATCACAGCTCAGCTCAGAGTATAGTTCAAAACCACTGGATTTCAGCATAATGTGCTTCTATTTGGTGGGCCATTGGATTATGTATCCGAGGCAGTTACACATAAAATCCAAATAGAGAAAGACCTACGGCTCTGTTTCACACCCAAGAAGGTTTTCTATTTCGGTAGCATTTCTTGGTAAGAAGTCATACAGTTTTCCTCGGGCTGTGACCTATGCAGTGTTCTCATTGAAATGTCAAATGAGCAATAGGCCCTTCACACAGCAGCCATTTTGACAGGTCATAGCAGGGAAACACAGGTGTAATTGAGAAACCGTTCTATTTAGTGTGTCACAGTCATTCCAGTGAGCCGGCATGCACAATACCAGGGCCTTGGCCCGCCTAAATGGAACATGGCCATCATTTATGTTAATGATCACACCTGTGTTTACCCTGCAATGACATGTCAAGATAGGCCTCTCTAGTTCGTAGCGCCGGTTAGCATCATATCTGCCCAGATGTCCCAGTTTTCCACCAGCACTTAAACATAGAATGCAATTGAGGATATGTGTAGAAGTAGAGACTGAAAAAAGTCTCAAAAGTCCTCAAGCGAATGTAACCTGATTTGTGCATTTCAGACGATCCGTGTGCACACATTTAAAAATCTGTAAATAAATACAAAATAAGTTATTTATTTTTAGACATTTGTATACACAGGAAGCTTTTTGAAGGCGACCAGGATCAGATCTGTGAAGTTGAAAATCTGTTGGTGAAATATTGATATTCATTCAGGATGTGATGTGTGCATTTGTAAAACTGTTTCATACGTGTTCATTATGGTTAGTATTTGTGTGTAAATTGGAACACACATTCGTGAATAACCTAAAATACACACAAATCGTTGCACACAATTGTAAATCTTATTTTTCGTTTGTTGATCGTGTAATACACATTTGTGACCATTTTGAGTCTAATTTAAGTCCATACCAGTAAGTCCCACTGATGCAAGAGCAGAATCAAGTCGAGCCAGTTCGTCTATTTTAATTTCCAATTGCATGTTTTTAATTCAGAGCTATCAAAATAAACAGAAATAGTCGTTTTGTAATAAAAAGCATCAATACTTTAATAAATAGCAGGCTGTGCAGCTGGATGAAGCTTGTGACCGTCCATGGTTCAGTCCCTTTCAATTTATTTTCATGTTTCGGACTGCGTGCCATACATTGCAGCTTAAACGAGACAAGTTTGGGCACAAACAGCGGTCTCACATCATGTTGCTGTAAGGCAACAAGGCTCGGGTTACATTACCTGTGAAGCTCAATATTATGTTCCGGCTGGCGTTTTTGATACAAAAAAATACACAGATGTGTGTCACTGGCAGGAGCTTCAGATCTCCAAACTTTCAGCAAATGGTACATTTTGCATTCTTGTGTGTGCTGTATCCAGTGGCACGTCTCCTACCTAACTGAAGAGAGTGCAGTGGCTGAGTATCATTATGCTCCCACGGTGCTTTTTGTCCCTAATTGTATCCTGTCACCCTGTGGAGAACAAATACATGAGCAAAATACACAAAGGATTGTACTCGTCTGTGTGTTGTGTGCCAGAATCCTTTTGTTTCTGTAAGGAAATGATTGCAGGCCCTTTTCTTGTTTTATATTACAGTGAGTTCAAACAGGGGTGGAACATAGGAAGGAGTGACACACAATGAGATGTGACAGCTACGGCAGAAGTGTGTGTGGACCACATACTGGGGTGGTGGTTAGACAGGTGTGTGTGTGTGTGTGTGTGTGTGTGTGTGTGTGTGTGTGTGTGTGTGTGTGTGTGTGTGTGTGTGTGTGTGTGTGTGTGTGTGTGTGTGTGTGTGTGTGTGTGTTGGGGTAAGTGGTTGGGTAGGTAGGCTGCACAAATCGGCTGCTGCTCTGCCTCAATCTTCCTGTTCCTCAGATAATGAGAGAACCTGCGATGGCAGACTGTGTAACTGTGTACAAACACACTCCCGTTACTAACACACTCACACACAGGCTGCAGGCCAGTGCAGTTTGTGCGTGTCCCAGTGTGTGAGCGACCCTGTCTATCTGTGTTATAATGATTCTCTAATGAGCGCTGCTGTTAGCACATTAAAGAGACAGGCTTCAGAGCCCTCCCCATGCGTGTGTGTGTGTGTGTGTGTGTGTGTGTGTGTGTGCGTGTGTGTGTGTAACATAAAAGTGTGATTTTGTTCCAATTAATGTCAGCGTGTGTCTTCATGTTTGTTGTTCTTATCATAGGATAACAATTCGCTTTCTAGTGCGCAGAACCGATACACGTTCTTTGTGCATGTATGTGTGTGTGTGTGCATGCCCACATATGATCTGCCTTATACGAGACAGACCACAAAACTAGTTCAAGTTCTTTTTCAACAAAGCTAACTTTCCAACCATTTGCCATAAATGGTCAATTCATTGGCATAAGAGGTATCTCTGGCAGAAAATAAGCATAACGTTAATACAGTGAAGTCACACTTTTATGGGCTGATCAATACCAATATGCCTTACAATGATTCGCTCATTCACAACTGTGTGACCAATAATGTCATGGCTTCTTTTCTCTGTTGGTAGTGCATCCCACCACAGCAGCCTTTAGGCATTAGTATGTTGTTTGCTAGCAGACAAAAGTGACAAGGAGTCACCTTCACACAATGCAAAGTCAATGGAGAGCGATTCATTGTTATCCCTCCAGTGTGGGCGGGACTTAATCTTGCTCTGTCTCTATACTGGAAGATAGCTGGTTAACCCACTCACTTCAGGCCTCTGGTGTAAAATTGGTTCCCACTGTTTGTTTTCACTGTTGCATTGAATGAAACTCGCTTTATGCCACCATTACGTTACGTTAATCCTCAATAAAATATCATTAGAAGGGGCAAAATGTGTGTGTGTGTGTGTGTGTGTGTGTGTGTGTGTGTGTGTGTGTAGGAAAGAGAGAGATACCTTTTGTGTCTCAGGTTTGATACAGGTAATAATGGACAGGTGTGATAGGATGTAGTGCCTCCTGTAATCCGTCTGAAGTCTCTGTCCACATTAGACACACACTGTATCCTTGTTCTGTCTGGTGTGTTTGTGTTGTAAGATGGTAAAGAAAACTGCATCATAAGCATTACAACTATATTTCACAGCTTTGTTGAATTTTGGTTCGATTGGTTTGTTATTTAATATATATTTTATGTATATATATATATATATATATATATATATATATATATATATCATTTTAGATGTTTATCTGATTATTTTGCTTCATAATCAAGATAACTGATTATTTTTTTTAAATATCTAAGTAGCTTGTTTAAACTTGTAACATCACCAAAAATCTTTCATGTCCAATGATCACAATTATCCTCCATAACAACTGTAGTTTTAGAAGTTTCTGTGAATTTGTGGATGATTTTGGTTAATATACTTTATGAACATTGTACAGTTTGCTTATTTTACCTTTAGTGCGATCCAGACTGGCAGGCTGCACATTATTTTGTACATATTTCTGAAGCAGAGATGTTGTGGTTTACATCCTCACGCTCTGTTAATATCCTTGGCATCAGTATTTCGGCTCTGTGTTTGTTTTGCTTTCTTAAAACACCAGAGCTTATTTGCTTAATATGCCTGATAAAATATTGAAGCACTGCTTTTAAGACTACTGCTAGACCTTTCTTCAGCTCTCTGTTTTGGTTTTTACGGCTTGTGACTTTACAATTTGGTTCACTCTCGTCAACCCTGTTTCCAGCACGCAGTTGTTTTCATTGAAAAACCCACTGTATGCTTCCTGTCTAACACCAAACGACACATGCAGAGTTATAGACTAGCTGATGAACCCACTGAAGCGTTTACCTGCTAAAGAGCCAGATATTTCTCTCAGGAGTTGTTGGGGAGTTAATGTCTGAATGCAATAAAAATAATGATAGTTGCTTCCTAAAAAAAGATCCTTCTATCTTATTCAAGCATTTATGTGTGTATTTATGTAAGTGTATTTTATAGGCATATCCTTTTGTGGTTTAATTTACAGGAGAAAAAAAAACATCCAATAAGAAACTTCAACACGAATGGATTACGACATGTTACGGGATATTTCAGTCTTATGCTGAAGCCGACTCCCTTTCCCTTCTGATTCACTGCAAATTATTCGCTATTTGTTCTTCCTTTCTTTTTTCCATCTCCTTCCCTTGTTTATCTATCGATTGATTTTTTTTTCCTTCCATCATTTTTTTCCAGGAGCAGATGGTGGTGCTCTGTTACACGAATGGAGCCCAACTTGCTGTAATGCAGAAAAGCTTTCATTATGTGTTCTATATTTTTTTCTCTCCCTCGAGCAGTGTCATCAAGTGCTCTCTTCTTCTTGAATACTTTGTCTTTTCTTCACTGTCACTCCTAACAATCTCTGAAATGTCCTCTATTGCATTTTTTATTTTTGTCATTTCTCCTTTGTCTCACCCTTTGACCGAGCTCTCCTCCACAACACTATGTCACTCTGCTCACCATTATTGACGGCATAATCACAATGATTGCAACTTATCGTCCCAGTCTATTATCTTCATGCAGATTTCTCCTCAAGTGACTTTAGAGGAGATTCAAGTCTTCACATTAAGGGTATTTCTCACTTCCCTTTGTGTCTTCTCTCCCTCATTTCTCTCTCCCTATCGTCCCTTCCACCAACCCTCTTCCCCTCTGCAGCAGTACTTCACTCTCCTCATTATAACAGACGGTGTCATCAGCGATATGGACGAGACGCGTCACGCCATCGTACAGGCGTCTAAGCTACCCATGTCCATCATCATCATCGGTGTGGGCAACGCAGACTTCGTTGCCATGGAGTTCTTAGATGGAGACGCCAGCGTATTAAGGTCCAACGCGGGAGAGGAGGCTGTTCGCGACATTGTCCAGTTTGTCCCTTTCAGAGATTTCCGAAATGTGAGTACTGGTCTCTGGAAACCAGCAGGATGACTGGTCTCTGGAAACCAGCAGGATGAACCGTCATGCACTTAAAAGAAAAAATGAAATGGAACGGCTGCAAGTCATGGTTGTTTACTGTAACAAAACAATTAAGAATTAAAATTGTTGGTCAAGTCTTTGCCTTCCAAATGCTCTACATAAATTTAAATGTTTTGCTCTGTGCTGTGATATACATATACAGACACAAAACAAAAGTCCAGTCCGAGGTCTTATCCCAAATGGTTTTATGCTATCCTCAAATCTGATGTGGGAGTCAGATCACTCATTAATTTGTTCTTTGTCTTATCACGACTGTGTGGGTGTGGTTTGATCAGATTTGATTGACAGTTGCCTAGCAACTTAAGCAAACAACCCCACCAGATACAGATTCAAGTGTTCCTAAATAGTGATTATTTTGTTCTTCTAGTCCTGTCAGCTTGAAACCAGTGAGAAGAGCTCAGACAAAACCACACAGGAAGAAATCTCTGTGCTGTGGTGTGATCTGAGTGGAACTGTGCTGGAACAAGACAATTTTGAATAAAATACACAATCGTCTATTTCCACTCGACATCTTTCAGTCACCATTTGCCGAGATGACACTTCAGCTAATGTTTTGACTTGCTGATGTGAATTGCAGTGTCACTTGGACTCCATCTTAGAGGCTTTACCTAATGACACAACATTGCTGTCTGAGTGTGAGTCTGTTACCAAATGGCAGCCTGTTGCTACTCGGATTGTAACACACTACACACACATGCAGGGTCTGCTAGATGAGGAGAGCTGCCTGGTTAAAAAGCTTTAGTGTGAGTGTCCAAACATGTGTGCTGTAGCTAAGCGTTGTTATAATAAGTATGTGCACATTTGTAGTCTGTGCACCAGAGGACTCACTTTGCATTTTTGTTCATTTTAGTATATATTTTGTGTGTGTGTGTGTGTGTGTGTGTGTGTGTGTGTGTGTGTGTGTGTGTGTGTGTGTGTGGGCGCGGGTGGTGGGCGAGCTGACTTCCTTTGTAGTGGGAGGAACACAGTGTTTGCTGGCTTCGTTCCAGTTTGTCGGTGGAAGGCTGAGAGACAGCAACAGACATAATGGAGAGGAAGAAATGATGCTGAGACAGAGACGAAACGTAATGATGGCAGTGACCTGAAACGATGAGCTGATGTGTTGGCAGTGTCTGTTGGCTATAAATTCTTATCTTCATAAAGTTGGTGGTGATACTTAGCAAGTTGGTAGCAATTATTGCAATATCATTTATTAGCACAAATCACGACAAGGAGTGTCCATAAACCACAGTACTACAGTAAACACCACACAACCGTCTGTAAGCAGCACTGATGCACTGGACGTGCAAATACCAGGCACAGTCAGAGAAAGCCACTCAAAGCAGAACCAAAATACTAACCCTTTTTCCAGCCTTCATTTTACTTTACTTTTTGTGTTTTTGTTGTATAAATGAATGTGCTCTCTTGCTCTTTTTACTTTCGCAGGCACCCAAGGAGACCCTCGCCAAGTCAGTCCTAGCCGAACTGCCTCAGCAGGTCACCCAGTACTTTAAGCAGCGGAATCTACCGCCCGCCAACACAGCGCCGAAGTGAGACGCCCCGAAAACAAAAGCCCACACGCTGTACAATAGCTCAACAAAACTTCTCTTCTCATTAACGGCAAACGATACAGAATGAAAGTGTGTATATTGGCTGTGAACAAAAAATGAGTTGTGGACAAAAAAAAAAAAATCAAACATTGAAGACATCCCTGCCACTATATTTACAAGGTTGTGACTGGATGTTTGGTCAGTATCCATTGTGAATCCATCAGAGGCGATATTCTCTGTTTCTTAAAGCTTTCCAGCACACAGAACCATGAAAATAACGTTTAAAGGACCTTGCATGTCTATAGCCATGGCAGGTGTCTCCAAATCATATGGATGTTTATGAATATGCAGCTAAAACACTGGCCTTTTTTGTAAGAGAAATGAAAAACATCTTTTATTTTGCTTTTTGCATGTGTGTGTGTGTGTTGTGATTGATACCATGTGATACATACAACTTCTTGGTGTAGAGTCCCTTTTCGGCTGAAATATATCAGTGGTTCAATCCCCTCCCTTTGTCTTATGGATCCTTTTCAGGTAGCGGATCGGACGAAGGCAGGTTGCTTTTGTGCTCACGTGTGGCAGACTCACAGACTGAGCCTGAACAGAGCACTATTTCTTCACCCCTGCTCCATCGTCAGGGGGAGGTTTCAATTTAAAGTTGTGATAGCCAGTTGTCTGAAGGGCGAGTTTTAATGCTCCACTATGCTTGTTTGATTCGAGAGGACAGATTCAGAGGAGGACGAGGCCGTAGTGGCAGCTGTAGCACTAACACGGGATAGATGTGGGATACTTTGTGAACTCATTAGGCTTTTAAATATGGGGCCATTTTGCTAGCTTCTGCAAAATCCTTGTATTTCTTATGACTTCAGTTTATCCTGCATGATGCCAATATCTACGCACTGTTTACAAACTGATGCTGATGATCACCAATGCATGTTGTTGTTTTTCAAATTATGTATTTATCAGATTTTGTAAATATTTTAATGAGATTCTGTTGAACGGGAAGGAAGTGTCCCATGGCAAAGACAGATGTGTCAGAGAAGGCTGTTACTTTCAGAGTTTTAATGATTGGAAGCAGAAGAGGAGTTTCTGATATGCATATATATCGAATGTATATTTATATGATGCTGTTTATGTTCTGATAAGCCAATGTTTATGACATGTTTTTAATGTACTTTTTATGCAGTGCTGAATTGTGTACCTAAACTATTCCTATGTGTATTGCTGTGCATCTTTGTACTAAATGTGTTGCTATTCATTTTCTAAAGTTGTGTCTATGTCCACACTCAGGTTAATAAACTGAAGGAAATGTCATGTCCTCTTTGTGTCTGTGGATATAAGAGCAGCACACCACAAATACACAACCACAAAGAGACGTGAAATGACCACGAGAGACACAAAACCACCACAATAGAAAATCAGAAGAAGTTTATTGTCCGTTGAAAATTGCTGGAAGTTTGTCTTTGACGTGTCTCATCGGTACACATAGAAAGTGTTCTTGTGTTTTTACACGTCTGTGGTGGCACAGGGGCCCAGTCCCAATGGTAGTGTATAATGACACATAATGGCATCACAACGTCATTTAGCAGCAAATCGACCTGCCTGTAGCAACTTCCCCTGAAAATGTGTTGGCAACAGTGGACAGCATACGCTTTTCAGATACACCGTAGGGAGAAGACCTAACTTTGATAAAAGAACAAAAACACAATATAATGTTGTTAAATATAAATCGTAACAGCATATACTTTAATAAACCAGCATATAGATGAACTGTAAGTCAGCATTAAATGCGTAGTCTTGTGTTTACAATTGTATGTGTATCATTTGTCTTTTGGGAGGTGGTGGTGGTATGGAACAGTTGTGTTTGATACATTTGGTTCACCTAAAATCGGATGTGCTTTCCACATCGCAGTTCTGTGTGAAAGGCCCTTAAGTTTTTATTGTATTTTATATTCCGATGCTCCAGACAGGGTACAGACAGCCGAGGAAACCTGTATGATTCGTTACCTAATTATTGAATGAAGATATTTATGTAAGTGAACGGGAATAAACGCGACAGTTATTTTTCTTTTGCAGACTCTAATTGCCACTGCTGCCATACCTTGCTTTGCTGTGTTACTCTGCTTTAGTGGCAGCTTCACCTTTATTATCTACACCAGCAGAGTGAGTGAGTGAGTGAGTGACTGCGCGCCTGTGTGTTGTCTATAGCTAATCTTCCGCTGCAGCAAACTGCATAATATTTTGGGTTTCCAGTTATGGCTGGATGCTCAAGGACCTCTTGTGATTACGTACCCATCCTGTGTTAGCTGTGCCAGAATTATACAATTATAAATATTGAAGAGGTCTGACTGTGTGCTAATGCAAAACACGAAGACCATCAAAACAAAGTCACAAACACTCCTCTCTAATAAGATCTTCTACCACTCAAGGGACAACATATTTTGCGACTGATTATTTATAGATTAATGGCTGATTGATTGAATAATTCCTTCACTGTATCTGACAGGAACATAGTTCAAATTCAATTTTTTCTAAAATTGTAGACAGATGCCAGATCCCAATGTCACATAAATAAGTAATTTAGTGTTTCCTAAAAACACACTTTCATCCAAGCTTATTTGTATTAAAATTATTAAGAAATGACCTACAAAATAAATGGAAATTGAATGTTGGTTTGAATGTGTGCAACATGGTTCAACTTGAAATGAATGTAACTCAAATTTGACTTTATTTACTTTGTCTTTCACTGTATAGACGGTTACTGGTGGACTGGTGTTTACACGTCTTCAGGTTTGTCCAAATCCTGCATATCTTTGTCGTTTCCTTCATGACCATTATGACATTTGCCACTCTCCAGTGTTAATGCTGATTATAAATTCTATAATAGTGTATTATTGTTGTATGGCTTTTACTTTAACTGTCAGTTGTGTTGCATGTTAAGACTGGTGCTTTTTGTTTGTCACACACTTTTAGATATGCGGCCACAATGGATGACATCTGGGAAGAAACAGGAATGTAATACATACCAAGTGAGAGAACAAATGTTCTGAGTTCTGAGGTACGATATTTGCTGTTAAATGTTAAAAGGGTAAAAAATATTTAAAATGTAGTGGCTTTTGAACCTGTAAATTCATGAAATTATAGGATATGGTCTGTATTAAACATGAAGATTCAGACATCATTTATGATTTAATTCAATTCAATTTTATTTGTACAGCCCATTATTACGAATCACAAATTTGCCTCAGGGGGCTTTACAATCTCTACAACATACGACATCCTCTGTCTTTTGGAACCCCCCCCCCCCCCCCCCAGATAAAATATAAGTGCAATAGATGTTATGTGTACAGATTACACAACATAATACAATCGTGGGTGTCAGGCAGGACCACGGCAGCAGGTACAACCACGGTCCAGGTATAACCACAATCCATGGAAACCTACGAGGTGAGAAAGCACAAAAACTCCATGGAGAAAGCCAGGTCAGTACATGCATTAATGGGACATGGATGCATACATTTGGAGAGGAAAGAGAGTATCAGGAAGTCCCCCTGCAGTCTAGGTCGTTGGCAGCATATCTGGGTAACGTAAGTTACAGTGACCTTTGTGTGGCCGTTCAGCCTCTGACTGACCAGCTTCTCTCGTCCTCATTACCTCTTTATAAAGACGGTTCATGGGGCAGCTGCAGAGTCAGAGACACAATAAATGGTACACAAAAATTATTTAAAAAAACACGTTCATGAATATGTTGAGTGAAGAGGCAGTGGACAGTAAAATCAGTTTGAAATAACATGTAAAAAAACAGACAGCTGTTTGACGCCATTTTCTATGACTAGCTAACTTAAAGATATTTACAAAGTTTTCAAAACAAGATATACTGCCTGCATGACGACTTTCCAGACGCGAGAAGCAATTACTTCATCGGGTTGGTTATTTTCTTCCAAGACGGGGAGTTGGAAGGGGCCTGGGAGCTTGAACGGGTGATAAGTCCTCGTGGTCCAAGTGAGTGCAGTTTCTCCTGTTCTTCATGTCCTTTTGTGGTGTTTCTTTTGCCATTTGTCTTCATGCTTTATGTAAAGCACTTTGAATTGCTTTGTTGCTGAAACGTGCTGTATAAATACACTTAGAAAGAGATGCAGAACGTTTAACTGTTCATTGATATCATTTCATATTTGAATATTTAAAGTTGTTTATTTGGCATTAATTTATTACTCTGAATAAATAATGTCACTATTAATAATGTACAGTTTACTTTTATCTTGAAACCTTTTGGGGCAGTATGTCAATTAGAGCTCAGGCTTCACAAAACAGCTTGAACGCACTGTAATAATTTGCCAGACTGCTAAAAATGTGGTTGCTGGGGACAGACTTTCATCTAAAACGCTTATTGGTACACTTCAAAACACAAATCCCAAACTCATATTTCCTTTGTGTACAGTTGGTAATATTATTTGTTGTCATAGCAACTCTTTTCACAGCTACACCAGTGATACTGAGCTTCATCTGTCGGTAAAACCGAGCAACCCACGGCCTTCTTAATGTCAGTGAACTGTCCTCAAACTGAAATGCTTGTTACTGGCCATGAACACAAGATAACATTCTCTCCCAGTCTCATCATCACTGTCTACCAAAGGCTCACTCTCGTACACACACACACACACACACACACACATCGACACAAATGATTACAAACATTGCACTGCTTAGGTTATTTAATGACACTGACAGACTTCAGTATATTTTGATATCATCTTACCTTGACTGCCACCCCGGTTTTCTATCTCAATCAGCTACTGAACTCAGCTTCAGATGCAAATTGCTCTTGCTACGGTCTTAATGAGGACTGAATAAACATCCCAGAATCAAATTACCCAAATTAGTTTTGATCTAGTCCAATTTTCCGCTCCGAACCACGTCTCAGATCTTTAAACCACCAACGATCTGGCGGAGCCATCCAGGTGTTCCTCAATAACAGTTAAAAGCATAGGCAAGTTTTTCAAAGCACCAAGAAGTAATTTTCCATTTTCATCTTTCATACCTGGTACGATACTGCATACTTTTACCTCTTCAGGCCTCCATCCATTCAAACGAAACAACTTGAAAGGCAAGAGTCACTCCGTGGTGCTCATTATTCATAATTCATGCCCACACCTGTGATGAGTGGTGCGATGTAGACATTAGCACAAGCCAAAACGGTTGACAACCACGTAAGTGGTCCCTTGTGAGTACTAGACAAAAAAAGCTGAATTAATGCAGCATTCAATTTCCAATCCATAATTTGTAATGTAAAAAACATTTCACTAGTTTAAACAAGGTCTTTGCTTCTCTATCTCACACACACAGAAATAAACAGAGCAAACACACAGTACAAGGGACAGCTCTTTATTTCACGCTGCTCAGACTTTGACCAACAAAACAAAGCTCCACCGTCTGAGACAACAGCAAACAGTCCAGCATCTTTCCAGCACAATGCCACTTTAAAACACTACTGATGACAAAAAACATTACATCACACAAACGAAAACATTTTTTTTCAAACCATTCGGACTTTGCATTTAACCCAAGCAGAGAGCGAAGCATGTCCTGCCTCGGCTCTCTTCTTTGCCGTCGATAGCTAAAAAGGTGTTAGGTTGTTTGACACAGTCTAAAGCAGTCTCTTCCTTGCTCCACAGCTGTCAATCACTGTTCCCTCAGCCAACAGCACAGCTTGCAGTCGCTGTGGCTTGGGTTGGGAGTGGGGTTGGGTGAAGGGGGGGGGGCAGGATGTCGTCGGGGTAGTCAGTGCGGGATTGGTTGCTCGGCTTAAACTGTGTGAGACGTGATTGAGGGAAGGAAGGGTGGAGGTGTCATGTTTGAGTGCCACAATAGCAAAAACAACAATTAGATACAAAGATTAAGTTCAGAGTAGAGTTTAAATTGGTCCTAATGTTACCATTTATTAAGATTATATTTCTCGGCTGAAGTTTGCCTGATGACGAAGAGCAAGAATACTAATCATAAATACTGATAATTTTTGCTCAGTGTGCATGTTGCTAGTGTATGACTAACATGATATGAACATGTGTGGCCTGCAGGTACCTTTATATCAGTGTGTGTGTGTGTGTGTGTGTGTGTGTGTGTATGACCTTTGAATCTGTCTCTGTGTGGGCATATCCTGTGTGAGGATACCTTTTCTGACTATTTGCTAGCCATTCTGAAGCTATACAGACTTTCTTCACTTTTGTGTGTGTGTGTGTGTGTGTGTGTGTGTGTGTGTGTGTGTGTGGATGCTGGTGTATGTCTATCTGTAGGCCCTGCTGTGCCGGGGGTACGGCAACATGATTGCGTCCACGCTACCTTCGCTGTCCGAGCTGCTGTCAGAGTCGCTGCTGCCGGAATAAGCCCAGAGTCCTGGTAAAACGCCCACACACACGGCTGCTGACGGCAGGTGTAACACGCCTTGACCGGAGCTCGGGGGAGCCGAGGGGGTCTTCGCCGTCGAGCCGGGGTCCGTTTGTTGATCTTTAGCTCCGCCTGCTGCTCCTGCTCCATCCTCCTGTTCTGAACAGAACAACATACTGTCAGATTCAGAGCCTGCACATACAGACTACCCGTGAGTCTTTTTAAAAAGGTCAGAGATTTACCGTTTTAGATTCATCGCCCTCGACTTTACCATTTTTATCCGCTAACCCTTCTCACCAGACTCGTTTCCAGCAGAAGCAGGCTGCAGTTTTGATTACCCCACCACCTTAAAACTACCTACTGCCTGCACCAAACTGCCGTCAGACAAAGTTAGCAGCTAGCTGGTGAACTAGCTAGCATTTAGCACCTGAAAAGCCAGACCACTTCCACTTTGCAAAGAGAGTCAGTAGTCCTTCACAATTCTAAAAGAAATGTCTGCTCTATATGTAGTTAAAAACGCACTCTCCATGTATGCAATCTATGCATCATTGAATCACAAGTTTGTGTTTTTCTGGTTTGATACATAGACTGTATACAAGAAGTGGACGTAGTCATTGTGACATCAAAGCAAAGCCCTAAAGCATACTCTGCTTCATGGTCTATTTTACTCTAAATGGACCATAATTTACGAAATGAACATCATGCTGTATTGAAGAAGACTTGAAATTAGAGATTGAGACCATAAACTCATGTTTACAATGTTTACTGAGGTAATACATCAAGTGAGAAGTAGGGATGGTTATGGTTAGGATTTTATAGATCCTAGTACTCTTATCGGTTCTTTTTTATTATTTTGTGAGAAAAAAAGACAAATATTTTAGAAAAGAATCAACATTGCTTTATTATTCTTGTATGTAGAGAAATAGTCATTCTTGAGCAGCAATACAAAAAGTTCCAAAATCGTTAAAATACATTCGCAGCTAGACAATTAGCTAAGCGATTAGCTTTAATATAATAGCCTATTCTTATTATCAAACTCTGTATGGCATCGCTAACGAGGCGAAACGGCTGCTCACCAAACAGTAGAAAACTGAGCATTTCTGCAGATTTATGTTCTGCTTGTTCGCCAAATGTTTTGATAAACTGCTGGTAATGCCTCTCTTACTTGTGAGGGATTGCATTTATGACAACGAGAATTATCAGCATTGGTTTTCTCTGCCATGATGTGTCTCACGGAGTTGGTTTGTGTGTGTGCGTGTGTGTGTGTGGACCAGTAAAGCACAACTCAGCCCCTCGTGCAAAGACAGGCACAGAGACAGAGAGAAGGTTTGAGACGCTGCTTTTTTCCACGGAGATCTCACTCCGTCACTTCTAAAGTACCGATAGCAAAACCGTTAACTTCGGACCTTATCGATACTCCAGGTTTTTACTAATTCAGAAGCGGTTCTCGTTTAGAACTGGGTTTTGAGGGACATCCCTAGAGAGAAGTAGGGTCATTTTCTCAGACTCCCACACAATCGGACTTCTTTTTGCAACCAGAGGAGTCGCCCCCTGATGCAGGTTTAAGACATTTCCGCATTGGCTTCACTCGTCAGAACCGGAGGTTGCCGACTGCTCCGATACTGTAGTTCTATCATTGACCAATTCCAGAAATTGTCAAAGAGGTGCAAAACTCCATTTCTGTCCACTTCAGACAGACATTCCTACCTTTGAAGCCTCAGGCTGCAACCCACCTGTGTGTCTGTCTCCATTTCCTGTCGTTGCCGTCGTTGAGATTTCCACCTTCTGTTTCTTACTGCTGTCTGAGGACTGGGAGGAACTGGGTAACAGAACAAAGAGATATTGAAGATTTAAGTCTGCTCAAATCAAGATTGTCATGCTAACAATGGCTCTAATGACGGAGTACAACGTGAATAGGGTCATTCGCAGTGACAAACGCACAGAGAATTATCAACCGCCTCCATTGTTCCCCTCAGCTCAGCTCACTGTTTTGGTTTTGTGACGCACAACTTAACTCTGAGGTTCAGTCTTGAAACATTTACAGTATTGTGAGAAGAATGGTAAACTCAAGGATCACTGACGAAGCTATTCCTCAAGCTTTCTGCAGGTGGACCTGGGATGTGTCTGAAAGCTTCAGGAACACTTAAGTAAGTGAACTTTGAGTTTACAATGTATCACCCAATTCACTTTCATCAGCAATGGTACCGGACGGAACTCATACAAACGTAACCGTTGTACGAGGATACATTGTGATCAGAGAACATAGTGGAGATTTTAGCAGCTAAAAATAAGTATATTTCTATCAGGAGCTGGTGAACATTAAAACAGAACTAGAGGAGCGTGACTATTGGATTTAGCCCTTTGAACCCCACGCAGTTTCCGGGCGTTCTACGTCACATTTTACTCACTGAGTCCTGCACCTCTATAGAAACCGCACAATCATGGCTAGAAGTAGAGATACAAACAGCATTTTTCCAAGTGCCCACAAGTGTCGCAAAAAAAGGAGGCTCCACATGCTGTACATATTGAACTATTTACATTTTTACAACCTCTACGCATGCCTTTTGTGGGGTTCAGAGGGTTAAATCTGTCACAACAAACAACTTTAAATGAATGATAATAGTACTCCGCATCTTCTGGATGTGTAAATAAGTAGGGGTGGGGGAAAAAATCGATACAGCATAGTATCGTAATATTTTGCGTGGCGATATTGTATCGATACACGGAAGCCAAGTATCGATCTTTTATTATATAAACTATAAACTTTTTGATACTAGAAAAATAAAATCAATTGCTTTTTCAGTCCACTAGATGGTGCTGAGTTGTTCTCTGGTGAGGTCAGCAGAGGTGCCGGGTCAGCGTGATTG
Organism: Leptoclinus maculatus; assembly: GCA_032191485.1. Taxonomy (NCBI): domain Eukaryota; kingdom Metazoa; phylum Chordata; class Actinopteri; order Perciformes; family Stichaeidae; genus Leptoclinus; species Leptoclinus maculatus. The sequence goes on from JAVDOI010000007.1 coordinate 7,181,254, forward strand.
GTAGGAAGTTGGTCAAAACAAACGTCTGGACTTATTCTGGATTTTTTTACAAGGAGAGGAAGAAGGACATGGATATGACACATGGATATGACTCCGTTGCGGTGTTTTTTCACCGAACACAGCCGTGCCCAAGCTCTACAGAGAAGTGAAGCTTAAAGTTGAGGAATCTTTGAGTACAGCAGAAAGAGTTGCATTAACTTGCGATGCGTGGACGTCAAGCACAGTGGATTCCTATGTGACTATAACAGCACAATATCTCAGAGAGGACTGGCGACTGCTGCCTCACGTTCTCCAAACTAGAGCCGTACACGTAAGTCACACCGGGGCAAACATGACAGACCTGCAAAATGCAGCACAAGAATGGGGGGTTGCCGACAAAAACCTGGTGGTTGTAACCGACAACGCTTCTAACGTGGGCGTTGCCGTTCAGTTAGCGGGATACCTGCATGTGAAGCGTTTCACTCACACACTCAATCTGTCCTCACAACGGGCGTTAAATCTGCCAACAGTAGCCAGGCTCATGGGGAGAGTGCAGCGCATAACTGGCTCTCTGCCCTTGACGTCCGCGCATCGCAAGTTATACTGAGTTATACAAGTCTTATATCTTACTTATACAAGTTATAGACACGTTTGCATTCAGTTAAGTTGGACTATGTAGACTGTAATACAAACAGTTCAGTTTGTCAGGTGCATGCAACATTTATGACAGTGTTGGTCAGTCTGTCTGCTTGACAATCCCATTTTGCTGCAATAAAAATGATTGAAGTGAGATGAACAGACTGAAAACTTTATCTTATTAGATAAAACATGTTGACAGTTTTACTTTGGGGACATAATTTGAAGTTGAAAAAAGTAATAAATCGCAATATATGTTATCGCAATACTCAGCATATCGCAGTATCGTGATAATATTGCATCGCGGGACCTCTGGTGATTCCCACCCCTAGTAAATAGGCAACTGACAAATTTCATATCAACGTTATAAGGTCAGTGCTGTATTCACAGCTTGTTCTGTTGACCCCATTCCAAAACAAAATCAGCTAATGCAGCTCTAAAGGATGTATTTCTGTGTGCCTACCTGCGTCTCTTGACAGCTCCAGCCAATAAATGGGCCTGAGACAGATGGCTGGTCTTTTGCTCCGCCCCCGAAGGTTTAGGTGCCACCTTCTTTTCAGGCTCTCTGCGGCTTTCGGTGGCCGCTTGCTTCACTAGAGCGCTGTGACAGTACAAAGTTAAGGTGAATAAACCATAATGGATCCTTGTGGAGGGAACAAAGAGGAAGAGCTCAGGGGCAAGTACAAACTAACTTCCCATTCAGCAGCAGTCCACTCAACAAGTTAGTTCTCTCCTCCCTTCAGGGGGAGCCATTACATCTCTCCATCAGTGTGCTGGAAAAATTGACACAGTTCTGAGAGGCTAAAAAAAGCACTCATGCACAGAAGCAGAGAGAGAGGTGACACAGATATGAAGCCTAAAAGTACACCAGGAGATGGACAGAGCTCAGGAGACATGAAATTGGGTCGAGATGCAGAGACGGAGGAAAATGGACTGAGAACACACAGACAAAGCACACAAGGAGTAAGACAAAAGGGTCAGATGAATGGGAAACAGGCATTAGATTTGCATGAGGTACATTCAAGCAGTGATGACTCTTTACTGCATTAACTAAGGTCTGCACCTATGCGCGTGTGTGTGTGTGTGCATGTATTTTGTGTTCACAGCAACTGCTTTAAATGGTCACCGTAGTTACCAGCCTATGATACAGTTTCCACGACAACCCATTCTCTTCTTCATCTGCAGACAAACCTGTCTGTCACAAACCTGTCTGTCTGCCAAGACAAAGTGAGAGTTTACAGAGAGGAACAACCAACAAGCAAAACGGCTGGACCTGTATTCAAATGTGCAAGAATGTCACAGTGTAGAATCTACACTGTGATGTAAGGCACAGTACCAGTGTTAGGTGGTCTGTCCTAAGTACATACGTACAATAGTCTTGTGCTTCTTTCTCGGGCTAAAATGTGAGGTTATGTAATGCAGCGAAATGATCCAGATGGGATTAGGCAAACAAAATAGGCTGGTTCCTGACCTCTAACCCGCTGCCCACATCGAAGATTTTGTTCAGCGATTGTGCCCACTCATAGCTGCTTTCTCCAGTTGGAGAAACTGTCAGCCAATCAGAGCTCAGGAGGCACTGTTAAGAATGCCATCATCCTACATAGCTAGCTAGTGGAGCTAGGCCGATGAGTCGGCCAGGGCGATATATTTGTCGGTATTAGCTTATTGCCGATATCTAAATATGTCAGCTTACAATTAACAAGATATAGAAGTACAGAAATGCCAAACTAAATATGAAATCATTAACAATTACATAGTTTGCCCACCCGAGAGCACTGACAAATGTATTTTTTAACAGATAAATGTCCCATGTATATGAGCTACCTCAATTTGGTCTTCATTTTATTATTATAATATTAATATAATATTATTCATAATAAAGCTCAGGAACCTGAACATGGTAGCATTTGTTCAAAAAGCACAGGACACTAACTCTGTAATGATGTTACTTATCCAGGCACTTCATGCTCGTCTGCTCAGAACAAGCAGCAGCACAAAGTCCATGACTCATATTATGAAATATGGTCAGAACCTCTCATTTGTTCTTTATCCAAAAACATCCAGGTTAAGTGACACAACATATCAGCATAATGATATAATGTATGATGTACTAGATGTAATTGAGATTAGTCATTTAGAGGAAGATACAATGTTTCAGGGTTTGCTTAGAGCATTTGACTACTTACCAGCCTTAACTTTTGTAAATGAGCTCAGAAAAAAAGGTCCAATATATTTGTAATTTCTAAGGTTAGCCGTCTTGACAATAAAGGTTCTGCAAAAGGTGACTGACCCCCAACAGTTGTGTGTATGCACGTAGCCAATTAATTGATGTTTTAGCCAATTATTAGTGGAATATAAATACATGAAAGAAATTCTGCACGCATATTAACATCATTAGAGGCCACTTCTAGACGACCCTTTGCCACCCCAGTTAAAAATGGCTAGAAGCGCCACTGTCAAGGAGAAGTCTCGTTCTGAAATCTCGCGTCCCATCCATAATGTCACAATCAACCAAATATTCAGCCATGACTTTGAAAATAATGTAGACAACACTAAGTTACGCTTTCTATACTCCAACATAACAAACTCCGACAACATCCTCGCTCCGACTCTCACTCACTTGTCTTCCGCCAACAAGTCACATGACACAATAACCAACAGACCGGGTCAAGCGAAAGTTAAAGACAATAGTTTCCTACTCTGTAAGGTCCTTTCCATAATGTTGTCAGTAAAAACAAGCATTTGTAAGGGATGTACATTGATGGTGCATAATTGCCCGAAGGATTACATTGCAGCTTGTTTAGCGGCTGCCAAGTACGTGGCTATACGTACTTTTTATATACATGCCATAGACTGTATATTATAAGTGGACGTAGTCACCGGGACGTCACTCATTGGTTTGTGGGCTGCTGTTTTTAAGCCTCGATTTCGACACTTTGGCCGTCACCATCTTGTTTTGTTTTTTTGCAACCACAAGTGACTCTAGAGGGTTATGCTAAGTACAACTGGAGCTAAATGTGGACATTCTTGAACTGAAAACACACTGTGAAAGGGTAAAAGTTGTAAGAGGAAAACACTGACAGCGCTCAGACGGTGGTGGTGGTAGCGATCTGTCAATAACAAGGTAGCCACGCCTTAAAGCATACCCTGCTTTATGGTCTATTTGACTCTAAATGGACCATCATTTACTAAATGAACATCGTGCTGTTTTGAAAAAGACTTGAAACTAGCGATTGAAACCATGAACTCATGTTTACAAATCTTTACTGAGGTGATACATTTAAGTGAGAAGTAGAGTAATTTTCTCAAAAAGAAGCCTTCTTTGCAAGCAGACGACCCGCTCCCTGCTGGCCAATAGAAAGAATGCAAGGCACTTCAAGACTCGCATCACTTTTCAGAACCGGATGTTGCCATCTGGTCCAGGTTGAAAAATACCAAACTTAACCTTTAACCAGTTCACTTTAGCATTATATAAAATGTGTATTAGGTTTAGAGCTTCGCATTAGATTTTTAAAGGACGTAGTTGAACGCATGCATTTCTTTGGAAATTAACTCTTTGACTGTCTTGCTCTGGAGGAAGTGTCAGAGTTTAGTTTTCCGTTTTCATTTGTACTCCTTTTAAAATAATGTAGACGGTGCTTAAGACTGAGTGAAGTATATTGATACTAGTCTCTAGTAAATAAACCAGACTCACAAACTGCTGTGACTTCAACTACAACTCTGCTTTAAACCTGAAACGTCTGTTATCGTTCACTAAAATGGGGAATAACAGATTAATAAAATCACAAAAGCGATACTGGCTAATGAAAATGTTATTCTTAAAAACCAAAACATGTTAAAAGGATATTCTGTATTCCAACAGTTCCTGTTTCTCCTCATCTCTGCGTTGCTTCTCCACCAGGCACTGTTGCCGGGAGACCTCGTCCAGGAAGCTGCTCTCCTCCTCGTCCAATCCCCTCACCATGTTCCCTGTCACCATGGAAACAAACATGCTCTCAACACATGGCAGTACAGTGATTGCATTTTTCAAAAAACTAACCATGAGTCGTTTTTTTTTAAATCCACACCCAAACAACCTTCGCGAGAAGAAATCGAAAGGGCCTTCATGGTTAAAGACAATAAGGTAGGTGTGTGTGTGTGTGTGTGTGTGTGTGTGTGTGTGTGTGTGTGTGTGTGTGTGTGTGTGTGTGTGTGTGTGTGTACTTATAACAGATTTACTGTAGATTTCACTTTTAAACATACTAAATATGTCTTATTGTACTATGTGAAAAAATTGCACTATGAATGCTTGAATTGAAAGAGTGCGAGTTCTTTCCCCAATTCATCTTTTCAACAAAATAGAGGGCCACATAGAGGGATCTGTATTTAAAATAGTATCTATGATGCATATCGTCTTACTGGCACTTTAAAGTTCCTCACTGTAAAATGATATACAAATACTCCATTAGAAGTTAAAGTCCTTCATTCATAATCGTATGTAAGTGAAAGTGCTGAAGTGTCTGAAATATGAGAAGTACATGATGACATCATCGTGGTAATTTAGCCAGGCCAGAAAGCTCCCATTAGACTTTTTACTGCAGGCTGATGCTGCTAACCATGATGAGTAAATGGACCGTAATGTAAGAAATTGGTGCGGTGCTTCTTTAAAATCATGAGAAAATAGTATAAAGTAATGCATGTTGTGAACCATCTTTTATAACATATCCTTCAATGCAAAGCATTTATATCCTTCAATGCAAAAGCATTTATAGGACATATACAGTGTGAGCCTTACTTCAAAACTAGATGACAAAAGACGGTAAAAGTCGTAATAACAGATATAACAAAGAAAGACAGAGAGACAAAACTCACTGAATTTAAATTGCTCGTCATATTCCTCTTGTTTCTTGTCTTTCTGCTCCTGCAATCGCTCAAAGAGGGACCGTGGGTCATACTTCTCCTCTGGGGCCTCTGAGGAGTAAAACAAACATGTGGATGCATGCACGGCTGTATCTATTTAGCAGTTATGGTGCGTTTTGAAAACGTGTGACGGTGAAGGTGCTCATCTTACCCTCTGGGTCTTCGGGTTTCCTGACTTTCTCCCATTCCTCCTGTCTCTTCTTCCTCTTCTCATCAAGCTCAGTTTCCGACACAAACTTCCTGCTGAGGTCGACGCCCGTTGCCCCTCCCACTTCCATTACAGCTGACCAAAAGAAAAAACACACCTTACTGTTAGTGTGACTCCAAAAACCTGTTGCAATGCCATCAATACTCCGTTTTGAGCAAAACCCACATCTAGACTAGGCAAGTATGAATCAATTAAAACCACCCAGGACTACATTTAGTGATGCATCGGTTGACTAAATGCAGCTAATAAAGTTTAAACATGCATGTGCAATTATGCCCTGATGGAAAGGGCAATACCATACTGCTACTAAATGTGTGTGTTTATATTCACAAATGCCATAATAATTTGTCTTTATGCCTCAGAGGACGCAGTAATGACTGGATCTGTTTATATGTATTGGTTTTGGGATCGAAACACAATAGCCCCATTAGAGCCCTGAACTTAATCTATGAAGCTACACTTTCCATACATTGGTACTTTTGCCATACGTTCTTAATAGTCTTTCGTGTTGGATTTCTGTAAAAGTGTAACTAAATAGGTTGAACCAAGGTCCCATTTTATCACAAATATGTCACCGTGTTTTGAGTGTATGTTGCTATTTTTTGTTTTATGACTTAGGCGGTGACACACTGCTATCACCAAAAAGACTGCACTACACTACAACTCGATAACCACAGACTTTGAGAGACTTTTTTTTAAATTCATGTTTGTTTAAATTCCGTTATTTCAATAGTGGACTAAACTGGAGTCAACAGGTAACGTTAAGGTTTTGGCTCTCCCTTGTGGTCATCTTTAATCATCACAGGTAATTGAGACGATAGCCATTTAAAATAACTTTTCGTCAACGACGACTGCAGAAGAAAACCACAAGGATAGCACAACCGATTTGCAGTGAGGTGACGATCGAGTTAAATACGAGTAACGCTGAATGGACCAAAGCTTTTCGTTTGAATCGGCGGCCCTGTTGATTCACTCACCGCTACCCAATGCTAAGATAACAAGGCTAGCCACTAAAGTCAATCCTTTTAAGGACACACTCAGCTAACGATACCATTATTTGTAATCAATGCAGCAACCGATCTGCAATACAACAGTCAGGCTCATTGGCTTAGTTCCGCTGTGGACAAGCAGGAACCTTGTGTGCTGCAACCCCCGGCTAGCTTTAGCTTCATTACCGTTTAAGCAAGCGGTTGTCACCGCTGTCAGGAGCCCAATACCGTGTCGTGTTGGAACACAAATACTTCCTGCTGCACAACCGAGCATACTTGGGTTTCAGACGATGACATTTTCATACCAAGCGAGGTCATTTCTGCGTCACACAAACTTACCAAGCTCGGCTAGTTGATATGATGTTACTGCTCCAAATCAATGACGTTTTGTGTCACCGTGAAAACACCCCGTCGTGGTTTTTCGACGTGCGACTTTAGTTCCGACCTGCTTTTCTGCAGCTGAAGTCAAACGCAACGGCCTACAAACAGTGCCATCGAGCGATGACACTAGGAAATAGCTATACATGCAGAAAGAAGATTCAGAATAATGACTGAAATAATAATAGTTTAACATTAGAATGTTAAAGTTGCTTCAAATAAAAAATAAAAAATTACATTTGAATTAACGAGGAAATAAGAGGCATTGTCTTTGTCATGTAAAGGGAAACGGTAAATGTTTTGCATGGCATCATTAGCTATGAAGGATTTATTAATGTTTATGTGTGAATCTGCAGGTCCAGAATAAGTGAGAGACAGTTTCAGGTTGCAATTTACATACATAACACATTACATTGATATCAGTTTTGAATTTACAAAAAGAGAATTTCACGGAATATCATGGTTGCCCTCAAAGGGCCGGTTGTAAATGTAAGACTGTGTAAATGTAACTACTCCTAACATATTGTTAAATAACTGTCTCTGCATTTGATTATTGTTTATTCAAGTGTAAAACTATTGTACATGCAGTTATATGAATGTAAAAATATATTTAAGCACATTTCTGTTATTATAACTTAAATCCTTTTAATTTAGGGTTAACCACATTACTCTATCAAACTTTTAAAGAAAATAGCAAAGACAAATATCAAACACAAGTTATTACAATATTACTTTCAAGGGTGCGTTTGCACAATCCCACGTGAAGTATTTTATCTGTTGTAAAGCCACGTTTAAAGTAGTCTTCAATGTACTCACAATCCATTTCCATGTCAAATGTAGGGTAACCAGCCAAAGAGCTGCTTCTATGACTGTTGTGTTTAAGTATCTCATAATTTCGACTATGGGGATATTTTCATTATCAAGTCTAACTTTAATTTTTATTTTTTTTATTATAATCATTATAATCATTATAATTTAATAACCAACACACTAATAGTATACCACTTTGGAATAGGGATTTGTTTAAATAGAATATTGCCATTGTTCCAAATGTATAAATTGCGAGGTACAACATTATATTTATAGATTAAGCCCAAGCTAACAAAACTTGTGGAAATTTGTGGAAATTAGAGCTTGATTCAATTCATCTTAAATTGTTTATTTAAGGATCCAAAATCTATGAAGTTTAAGCTGCTGTTAATGTATGCATTTCATTTTTTCATGGGAAGCTTGTGATCATATTATCAATAGATTTAAATGTCGGACCATTTACAAATAAAGACTGAGCAGCTATAGGTTTACCAAGAAATACCCTCGGCCTACGTCACAAAGAGACGGTGACCAGACATGAAATATTGTATGTATCCCTTGAGAAAAAAATAGCAATACCTGTGGAGGTCTGTGAAAATACAATCATGTTTTTTTTAGAATCAAAGGCTTTATAAGTCTAAACAGAGAATAAAGCTGTCTTCCTGAACAAGGTTAGACAAGCCAGTTACTCCCAGAGGGGAAATGCAGGTGTGGCAGCAGCACAAGGAAGGAAACATTGTAGGTTTGAATCCTACTTGAAGGACCGAGAATACTTTTTGTCTGTAGCTAATTACACATCAGAGCTGAATAAAATGACATGTGGTGTTCCCCAAGGTTCAATACTGGGGCCTCTTCTGTTCAACATCTACATGCTTCCACTAGCTCAGATTATGGAAAACAACAAAGTGTGTTATCATAATTATGCAGACGACACACAAATCTACATCACCAGGGGACTATAATCCACAAGTCCTGGGTAAATGCATTGAACAAATCAACAACTGGATGTGCCAGAACTTTCTTCAATTAAACAAAGATAAAACAGAAGTAATTGTTTTTGGTACCAAGGACGAACGATTGAAAGTCAGCGCTCAGCTTCAATCACTGATGTTAAAAACCCCAAACCAATCCAGAAATCTAGGTGTAGTTATGGATTCAGACCTCAACCTGAACAGTCATATCAAGACAATTACTAAATCAGCCTACTATCACCTGAAGAATATATCAAGGATTAGAGGATTTATGTCTCAACAGGATTTTTAAAAACTTGTCCATGCATTTATCTTCAGTAGACTGGACTACTGTAATGGTGTGTTTACAGGTCTCTGTAACAAGTCAATCAGAAAGCTGCAGCTGATTTAGAACGCTGCAGCTCGAGTCCTCACTAAGACCAAGAAAGTGGATCACATCACTCCAGTTCTGAGGTCTTTGCACTGGCTTCCTGTCCAACAAAGAATTTACTTTAAAATCCTGCTGTTGGTTTATAAAGCACTGAATGGTTTAGGGCCAAAATACATCTCTGATCTGCTGCTACCTTATGAACCATCCCGACCCCTTAGGTCGTCTGGGACCGGTCTACTTTCTGTTCCCAGAGTCAGAACTAAACATGGAGAAGCAGCGTTCAGTTTTTATCTGGAACAAAGTCCCAGAAAGCTGCAGGTCTGCTGAGACCCTCAGCTCCTTTAAATCAAGATTGAAGACTTGTTTGCTGCTGCCTTTAATTGAACCATATTCAAGGATATTATTCAATTCCCTGCATTTCTGCATTTTACTATTGCATTTTATTTCTTACATTGCTTTTTAGTGTTTTGACTGTTTTTAATCTTTCAATGAATGTTCTTAATTGTTTTTAAATCTCCTTTTATTTTGCCTTATGTTTTGATTCTTTTAATGGTTTTATGTGAAGCACTTTGAATTACCTTGTTGAAATGTGCTATACAAATAAACTTGCCTTGCCTAGAGATAAATAAAGAATTGTACAAAATGAATAATTAGAAGTATTATATATAAAATCATCATATATATATATATCCTATAAAATATCCTATAACAAATAAATAAGCACACAAAAAATAGAAATTATGCAAGAGCAATTAAACCCAAACTTACAAGGCAAATCATTGTGTAATCAGTATGGAGCTTGACCACCAATTAAGACTATTTTCATTATTATTATTTTGGAATTAAGGATATTATTGGCATTAGTAGCAGATGGAGGAGTTAAGAAGACTGTGGCAAAGTCTTCTTATTGTAAAAAATATTGCTAATTTACAACAGAATAATTCAAAAATGTATGTTTTATATAGATTATATAATATATTATTGAACAGTGTTGAGGAATGAGCTCTTCAGAGAGAGTGAGGTGGCTCTTAAAAGAGCCGTTGTAGTTCGTGGATCAGCAGACAGTTTAAGCTCGCTCTCCGCGGATGCGACGGGCCAGCTGGATGTCTTTGGGCATGATGGTGACCCTCTTGGCGTGGATGGCGCACAGGTTGGTGTCCTCGAAAAGGCCGACCAGATAAGCCTCACTGGACTCCTGCAGAGCCATAACAGCGGAGCTCTGGAAGCGCAGGTCGGTCTTGAAGTCCTGAGCGATTTCTCTCACCAGACGCTGGAAGGGCAGCTTGCGGATCAGCAGCTCCGTAGATTTCTGGTAGCGACGGATCTCTCTCAGAGCCACGGTACCGGGCCTGTAACGGTGAGGCTTCTTCACGCCGCCGGTGGCCGGGGCGCTCTTACGGGCAGCTTTGGTGGCCAGCTGCTTCCTGGGGGCTTTGCCTCCGGTGGATTTACGAGCGGTCTGCTTGGTTCTTGCCATGACTTCTTCTTCTTTCTCTGATCAGGAGAAACTTGCAGTCACAGAGGAGACACGCTGCTCTTAAACTGTGGGACCGGCTGTGAAATGGTGACGCAGCTTCAGACCTCCGGCTCCTGATTGGTGAGGGGCTCCTCCTGGAGCTCAGCCCCGCCCAGAGCAGCGACCCACCGCCCGAGTCTCCGCTGCTCATTGGCGGAAAATGCTTTCAAATTGCCCGCTAAAATTCAGAGTGGTCCGCCCTCTGTTCTTCTAATTGAAGCCTCTTTTCTGGTTGGTCTGTTTGTCAGGAAACGCCCCGCGCGCTCCGCGGACATATAAAAGAGGGTTTCAGTTGTTGGTCAACATTAATTTCTCTAAAAGCTTCTAACGATGAGTGGCAGAGGAAAAACCGGAGGAAAAGTCAGAGCTAAGGCCAAGACCCGCTCCTCTCGTGCTGGGCTCCAGTTCCCAGTCGGTCGTGTTCACAGGCTGCTGCGCAAAGGAAACTATGCGCATCGTGTCGGTGCCGGCGCCCCCGTCTACCTGGCGGCTGTGCTGGAGTACCTGACCGCTGAGATCCTGGAGTTGGCTGGAAACGCTGCCCGCGACAACAAGAAGACTCGTATCATCCCCCGTCACCTGCAGCTGGCTGTCCGCAACGACGAGGAGCTCAACAAACTGCTGGGCGCAGTGACCATCGCTCAGGGCGGCGTGCTGCCCAACATCCAGGCTGTTCTGCTGCCCAAGAAGACCGAGAAGGCCGCCAAGTCCAAGTAAACCTGGAACCTCTCTGACTGCTGGAACCAGAACCTCAAAGAGAGCTCTGTTTATCATGTACCTTTAATGCACCCTCAAAAAAATGACTAAATCTAAGTCAAAATCACTGTCACTTAATCTCGTTGAATTAAAATAAATTTGGTGCCTCAAAGGTATAAAATGCTGCATTTTTCTAGGAAATGTGTACACCATCTTTATTTGTCAGCCTTTGGGTCTCACCAGGAAACATTGCAGCTTCGTCTTAAGTCCGTTTTCTTCACTGTGGTCTGATGTGATCGCTGTTTGACGGTCCCCAGTAAGCACTAACCCGGATTTCAACGTTGATTTTTGGTTGAAATCGCGTTTAAATGGAGCCTGAACGTCTTAGACCTATTTTCACCGTATTTTCAACCAGCTAAATCACGGTTACAATATCAACGTGTCAAACACTAATTTCTTTTAAAATATTGATGGTTTGTTCAGTTGTAGGTTGAAAGAGATGCGATTTTGGTTACTTTAAACATATTTCTCCAAAATCATATTATGCTGGCCGGTGATAAGTGGTCTACATGAAGACGTTCTTTCAACGCATTTAATGTTTCATATAAAACGTCGTAAATGTGGAACTATACTGTGTGTTGTCAACAAGAAGCTCCCAGGACATCGTAATGAGAGCAGAGCACATTCTGTCTGTATGTTTATGTAAAATACGTGTGTTTACTGCTGGAACGCGCATGTGCACGGACTCTGCATTTTTCGAAGTTAGAGACGATACGGCTGGAAAGACAGCACGATTTGAGCCAGCTCTTACTGAGTTGACGAGCTAAGTGAACGAGCTGACGGAATAAAAGAGTCTTCACGCTAACGACATACTCTAAGAACTTGAACTACTTCATCCAATATTGCAAACAGAAATATCATTACCATACCATTAATATCATGATATGCTCACCATGCGGGTGAGACTGCTAGCTAGCGTTAGCATGTTAGCTTGTAGCGTTGCTTGTGGCTACAGCATCATGGACGAACAGTAAACATAAACGTGTGTTAGTTCATGTTGGAGACTCTTTGTGGACTGTTGCTGTAGCCTAACGTTATAAAATAGAGTATTTAGGACATTTTACATGTAAAATACATGACGGGCAGAGAGTGGGGCTGTACACAGTTTAAATGTGGAGGACGTGAGTAAAACAAAGTAATGTCTAATAAGAACACGATCAAAACATTGTTTTTTGGCTTATAGCAATATACAGACAATATAAAGTATATACTGTGTAATATCCAGGTCAGCATCGTTCTGTTGAAAACGCGTTTAAAAGACGACTATGGTCTCCAGTGAAAAGATATTCAAAACTGGTTTAAAAGTCAATATGTTTTGCTAATGTTTTATTTACAGATGTCCACGTTGAAAATATGGCAGATCTTCTGAAACCGGCTCCTGTGTGGCTTTGACAACGACTTTTAAATCAGGAAAAGGAGATTATGGTTGTATATAAAGAACAAGTCAAATAAACCGACAAATCCTTTGACTTGCGTTTCAACCCACCTTGATGAAACGTATAGGTTTATTCAAGGCAGGCTTTAAGACGTTGTTGTAAAAAAATGGTTATCGGCTTCGGGCTTTAAGCGCTGCATCTGCCGGCTTGCAAAATGTATAGCAGCCATTCATTGCGGGCCAAGCAACCACTTGACTTTTAATGGTTTTAGTCTCAAATGTGTGCAATAAAAGTTATAAAATCCCACGTTATTATATGTAATGGTTATGTTTTGATCAGAAGTATTGTTAATTATGTAAAATAATGAATTACATTCTTACACAAACATTTTTGCTAACACAAAACGTTGATGTATCTACCTCATTGGTTGAGTTTAGTCTGTGTCTTCACGTTATTAACATTTCTTATGAGATGCAATGTGATGTCCACTCACTCACATTACTGACTCGTTTAATTGGACACAGATCTGGGTAACAGCTAACTGTACTTAAAATAGGGTCGACCTTGTGATTTTGATATGACCTGAAGAAATAAAATCAAGAGGCACCAGCTAAATGGAAATATACTCCGTTTATGAACCTTTATATTTGTTGCTCCACCTTAAAATAGAAATACATTATCTTTGAGAACAAAATAACCAGATTTCCATGTCTTTTTTATCCAATTTCCCAGCTCACACATGGGCAATTTGGATTCAACAATTATTCTAACCTGCATATTTGGACTGTTGAGGAAACCAGGAGTAAACTAACACAGACACCGGGAGAACATGCAGTATCCACGCAGAAAGGCTGTGAGGTGACAGTGCCAAGCATGGTGCCACCTGTTATTAGATAAGTTAACTTTGATCAAATAGGTCCAAGAAGGGGCCATGCAGAGTGGGGATGTTAGAAAAGGTGAGGAGATGGGGATCAGAGTGAGGATGTGTCCCAGCAGCTCACTAGCCTGTTCAAGAGGCACGAGAGTCCTGACATCTCTTCAACAATTATGGCCTCAGAGAAGGTATCCTGCTCCTCTGTGAGTGAGGGTTTAACATCAGTATATTTAACATTGTCTTTCTCTCACTCACACACACGCACACACATAATATTAGTATATAGTACGATACAAATAAAGAATCGAGATGAGCAATAAGACGTTGAATGTTTTTTGTGGCGAGTTTGATCATTGATTGGTATTGTGCTCCGTCTAATCGTCTGGGTCTATCTTGTGGCTCTAACGGGTACAGTCCTCATCTACAACACACAGATGTGGCCACACTGATGAAAATGTCAATCTCACCGGCTGTATTACCGTCTCCTTTTTAGAAATCTTGCAACTTGACAGACAATGAGCTCCTTGCCTTCCTTTCCTTTGTTTTCCTTATTAAAGTCTATTAAAGTACTAAAATGATTACTCCTATTTAACCGATGCCAGTTTGTTACACCTCATGAGGACTTTCTAGTTGGTTGTATGTTTTGCCTGGCCTGGCTCTCTGTCATGTCTCCAGACCCTGCTCACTTCCTCCAGGTCATGTATTCGCCTCTAAATCCTCAGACCTGCCATCCTCAAGCCATCCACTTGACCAAGATTATGTCCAGTATATACACTGACTGCAGTAGTTTATGCTTAAGATCAAGCAAAATATTTAAAGTTGATAGAGATATGTATAAATTTGACATTTTTACTTTTTTAGGGGGACCAACGTCCACGCTCGTGGACTTTAAGGCCATGTCCACATTACTCCGTTTCCATTTGAAAACGCATATGTTTTGCTACGTTTTCACTCAGCGTCCACACTACGCCGGAGTTTTAGAGCACCGTAAACGGATACATTTGAAAACGCTCCCGAGTCGGATAAGTTTGAAACGATGACGCCCACACCCGCGTTTGCTACTTGATTGGTTCTTAGCAGCCATGACGTGTCCTTCCCTGATTCGTCACATGTCTATCACGTGACCCTTACCCGGAAGCTCACAAACGACAACATTGAATACCGATCGACTACCAGGTTAATTTAACATGGACAACTGATTACAGGCGATGCTGACCTTGTTGTCTTTACTAGCATCTGTTGTTCAGTTAAAGTGCATTATTACGGAGGAAGCAGCTATTTGAGCGATCAGCGAGCGGCGTGTCCAGCGGCGTTATCAGACCTATGGAGCGGCCGTCTGAAGTCACGGTTAGCAGTAAATGCTATTCAGTAGGACAGATAGTTAAGCCACCAGCAGAGCTACGAGTGAGAACAGACAACACCACAGAGGAAACGAGTGAGAGACGTGTGTTGACCACATTTATGGACCCATAATCTAGCAAACTGTTATGTGTAAGTGTTGATTTTAAAGTAAATTTGATATGTGTGAGAGAGAGAGAGAGAGAGAGATAGAGCAAGACCCCCAGCACTGTAACTAAGTCTGAAAAATAAAACTTCTAAAACTTTCCACGAACTGTCTGTTTGAGTTCATAGAGGAAGATTTTAGAGAAGATCTTTAGTATCAAACACGACCTTTAATTATTAAAGACTACTTTATTACTCTGTCGTATTTTGTTTAACTAAGCAACCAATCTACTTCCTGTTTACATCGACACCCACGCGCATGCCCAGTGTACGTGAAGAGTCACGTGAAATTCGTTTTCAGGTGTGTTAGTATGGACGGAGATCATTTTGAAAACGGTGCTGAAACGCTGTGTGGACGGAGATCGTTTTTGTTTGAAAACGGAGTAGTATGGATGTAGCCTAAGACGCGTTTCCACAAAGTCCGTAAAGGCTTTAGGGCTGTCTGTCAAAGAGTCGAGTTCTTGAGGGCGCCCTCGCAGATCGAGCCCTTTATGAACTCTTTCTGTAAGTCTTTGCCTGGGGTAAATACCCAAAATTCATATCGATATGACCTTAAACACGTTACCAGGGCAAATCCGGAAGCATAACATTTTTTATTTATTTATGTGAAGCTGTTGTTTGAGCTCTCGTGCTGAGGGAAAACAATGGAAACAGCAAGCTGAACAAATTAACCAAAAGGTGCAAATCCTGAGCAGAGTTTGGGGACAGCCAAATGGGTGAGTTTTCAATTTGAGGTTGTTTGGGTGAGGCCGGCCCACACACCATGAGATATGCAGCATCTATTGATGTCATTTGCCCAAAATAACCTCAATAAGGAGGCACCGTTCCACATGAGAAGGCTGTGAAGAGCTTAATTGTATTAAAATGGATAAAAATACACACTTGTTGAATAGATTTAAGATGCACTGACTTGAAGAGGTACGGTTTATATAATTTATTCTGTTTCACATTCTACATAAAGGATGAGAAATGTTTATAATACAACATATTAGATACTACATTTGTAGTAACAGGAATATGTCCTGTCAGTGTGCTCAAGCTATGCTCATTTACTAGAAGTATCTATATTTGATCTCCTGTGTGTCAGTGTCTATGGCCCAATACAGAAGACTTGATATGTGATATTGGTCTGTACAAATAAACCTGATTTGACAGCTTTGACAGCTGAGGCAACCAAGAAGAAAAGTAAATGCTGTGTGGTTAGTGCTGTGACTTCCTAATTATTACAGCAGAAGTGTTTGCCTCTGACTCAGAACAGGCCATCTTGAAATAAACTGAAGCTGGAGCAGAAAAAAAAAAAAAAGAAGAGCTCAGAGGACAAGTGCTGAATGGGATCTAAAATGTTGATCAGCAGAGGGCGCTCTTTGACCATATATAATATGGGTCTGTAAGATGCCACATCAGCAGAGCACAATTCAAGTACAGGTCTGGAAAGAGTAGGAATTCAGGATTTGTACCCTCCTTTCGATGTGAAAAGCATGGCTCGTTGGTCTAGGGGTATGATTCTCGCTTAGGGTGCGAGAGGTCCCGGGTTCAAATCCCGGACGAGCCCTACTTTTGAACAATTGGGCTTCAATGTGATAGAACACATGAAACAATAGCCAGATGAAGCTCACAGTGAATGCAAATCAAAAACGACTAAGTTGTGTTACAGTGACGGTATCCATTGGAACTCTCAAATTCAGTGTGTGTGCAAGCTGTTGCCAAACACATTTGATGCTTGAGTTAGAGCCATCAAGCAACCAAAGTTTTCTTCATGTTAATGTTGATCAACTTGTATTGATACTCATTGAATTGTACACATCAAGACACAGAAAAAAATCAGCTTCTGTGTTCAACACATACGGGTACTAAGATCAGTGACAGTGTACTTGGTCGCTACTAGGACTTGAACCACTGACCCTCAGATTGTCGTGTCCCTAAAGACTGAGCTACTAACAAACCTTCTTGTGCCTCCACCATACTCTGATTGAAATATAAATGTACAAATACAATATTATACAGGAATACAATTTGTACAAAGATACGATATGTGCGAAATTAAATATTAAATATAGTGCAGAAAGAATACTTGTCCTGTTCACTTAAAGAACAAATATGTCGCAACAGCTAACACGCATTACAATAATAGTTTTTTTTTAATTGCTACCACACTAAAATGACACATTAACCACAATTATATTATATTATTACGTTACACCTGTGACCTGGCCAAACACCTAATTGCTTGATTGTTGACTCATCAATCAGGCTATAGGCACTGTAAAAAGACCACAGGTGAGTACTTGTTTACAACAACAATGGAAGCCAACATCAGCGAATTTGTAAAAACATGCATAAGAAAAAGAAATAAAAACATTTTGTTGTCTCCACAAATGAATTTGCTGTGCAAATGCAATCTGTGGAAGTGAATCAACGTATTGATTGATTTTACAATGTGTAGAGAAATAAATGTTTTCATGTGCAGTAGCCTACTGCTAGTCTTGTATGTTGCGTTTGGTCAATATATGCATGTAATTCAAGATATAGTAGTAAAGTGTTAGTGGTAATACATATATGCTGTATATTATAATTATTGCAGTAAAAAATAATATAGTAACCATCATAATATTCAAGATAACTTAAACACAGCAATGACAAGCGAGGCACCGAGACTTTTGCCCCCAGTTATATAAAACACAATTTGACCCGGGATATACAATAGGTCCAAATTATGTGTTTTTTTTAAACAATAATAATAATAAAAAATACTAGTTGGTCGTTTTGGAACAAACTGTTTTCATAAAGCTGTTAGAAAAATGCCAAATTTTTTTTTTTTTTATCTTAGCTCTGTCAAATCTTAACTGCTGTTTTAATTTTAAGAGGTCCAAATCTAAATTTCAGTACTCACTTCAAATCTTAGCAGAATTCACAGAATAACTGTTCAGTTTGTTTTTAATATTCGACTCTGATACATGAATAATTTAAACAATGTTACTGTAACATTAAAAGCCAATTACTTAATTTATTTGTCATTGTGTTTGATCAATAATACTAAAAATATTGACTATATTAAAAGTTATTATCAGCAGAGGACATGTTCACAGTGAAGCTCTGGTAGGAAGTCTGGCTGAACTGCACCATAAGCCTCGACCATCATCAGTGTGTTTGCTGCTCCCAGAATAACTTCAGTTTATTAAAAACTGATCAACATCAGATGGTTGTTTTTACATCGAGACTCTGAACAAACATGTGGACCAGTTGGAAAACGACTTTTGATGGAGCTCTGATGTATTTTAAATCATTTTTAGAGATAAATTAGTGGGAAAAGCCACTGATCAGTGCTGTTCACGGCGGTGAGTAGGTGAGGTTTGGAGGCTCCTCAAACAGAACACAGAGATCATCAGAGCTCTACATGACCTCAATATGAAGAGACACTAGTCCGCTATCGGCTCCCTTCACCGTCAGCCTTCAGTACTTCTTCCACATTTAGTTTTTAGTCTTTATCAGTGAAGAGAAAACACAAGTGACTCTGCTTTCAGACTGCACTGAGGAGTCCCGGGCTGGGTTGAGTCTCCACGGTTCTCATGGTGTGTTTAAATCCAGCCCCCTGCTCTGAGCTGTTCCACAGTAAGTCAGACTCTCGTGTTCTCTTGTCTACAAACACATCAACGATAGAAAATGGCAGAAGTAGCTCCAGCTCCGGCCCCCGCGGCGGCCAAAGCAGCCAAGAAGAAGGTGTCCAAGCCAAAGAAGGCTGGTCCCAGCGTCGCTGAGCTCATCGTTAAAGCTGTGGCCGCATCCAAGGAGCGGAGCGGCGTGTCTGCTGCCGCCGTGAAGAAGGCTCTGACCGCCGGAGGATACGATGTGGAGAAGAACAAGTCCCGCGTCAAGACCGCCATCAAGAGCCTGGTGACTAAGGGGACTCTGGTCCAGACCAAGGGGACCGGGGCCTCTGGCTCCTTCAAGATGAGCAAGACGGCTGTCGAGAAACCGGCAAAGAAAACCGCTCCTGCAGTCAAGAAGCCCGCAGCTAAGAAACCCGCAGCGGCCAAAAAGGCAGTAAAGAAACCAGCAGCAGCCGCTAAGAAATCACCCAAGAAGGCAAAGAAACCCGCAGCGGCCAAGAGACCCACCAAGAGCCCAAAGAAGGTAGCCAAGAGCCCCATAAAGGCCACCAAGAGTCCCAAGAAGGTGGTCAAAAAGGCCCCCGCAGCCAAGGCTCCCGCAGCCAAAGCCCCTGCAGCCAAGAAAGCCCCCGCAAAGAAGGCTGCCAAGCCCAAAGCCAAGAAAGCAGCACCCAAGAAGAAGTGAGCTGTAATCAGTCTGAAGTACCAACGCTCCTATAAAAGGCTCTTTTAAGAGCCACCCACATCTTCCTTAAGAGCATTCTCCTGTTTATTCATGAGTTATTAAGAGCAGAAATAAGTTACTTTTTATTTGACAGAAAAATTATACAGTTTAGGATGTTCCATTGCTCATATAGTTACACACTATACTTTAACAAATTTAAACATACATATGAGAATAAAGTAGCAAACATGAATACTTTGTATTCATGTTTTATTTGCTGTGTGATACAGCCTATGGACGGACTTAGTTGTAGCTGTATGACTGATTGCAGGTGGAAACACAAGACGAAACCAATGTCAGTGTTTTAAATCCAGATGAAAGTAAGCGTGAGCAGCTGCATCAATTTATTTCAGTTAAGTTCAAGATTGAGCAACATGATGTGCTGCAAAGCTTCACAGCAGAGACAGAAGGCTGACAGTTTGAGAAGCCTGCCATGGACAGATGTATAACCCTAACGTGTAAAATAGTAATGCATACCTCAATACAATAAAGGAAATCATAATGAAAAGCATTACTTAATTGTAAAACTCAAATACAAGGTAAAACTAAAGTACAATTTATTAATGAAAGTTTGAAGAAAATTTACAATCAGAAATGTTGGCACTCCTAAAACCCAATAACATACCTCAAAGTCTGTTTCAGCAATGTAAAGTCAAAGGGTTCAAATTGAGGGGAAACTAAATGATTTGTAATTGTTTAATACATGAGGCCAGTCGGATTGCTGACCATTTTGATTTCTCCAGGATACCAGCTCTTTAATTGAGGAAGTGTGTGGCCCTTAAAAGGACCTTTGATGTTTTGATAACGAGCAGCTAAGAGTTTATCCCCCGAAGCCGTACAGAGTGCGTCCCTGTCTCTTCAGAGCATACACCACATCCATGGCGGTCACCGTCTTCCTCTTGGCGTGCTCGGTGTAGGTGACGGCATCACGGATCACGTTCTCCAGGAAGACCTTCAACACACCGCGGGTCTCCTCGTAGATCAGACCGGAGATACGCTTCACTCCACCACGGCGAGCCAGACGGCGGATAGCGGGCTTGGTGATTCCCTGGATGTTATCACGGAGCACTTTACGGTGACGCTTAGCGCCTCCTTTGCCGAGTCCTTTTCCTCCTTTGCCTCTTCCGCTCATTTTCACTGGTCAGAGTCTTTCAACTGAATAAAGTTCACTGTTTGGTTCCCAGTTATTTAAACCTTGCCTGAGGACGTGATAGAAGACAGAGCCTGGGCTTTTAGTCTTCTTTGGATTTTAATTACAGTTGATAATGATCTCTTTGCTGCATCAGCGCCACCTGCTGAACAAAAGCCTAAATCAGGGACACCATGTCTCCTACAAGCAAGAGTGAAACGTTTGGTACTCAATAATGTACTTAAAAAATTAACCAAAGAACAATATCAAGGACCATCCTGATGTGACTCAATGTAGACATGTTGGCAGACAGTACTTTAGTATTCTGTCTGTTGTACTAGTTTCATAGTGCTTTTTACATATATATATATACATATATATATATATACATATATATACATATATACATATATACATATATACACATATACATATATACATATATACATATATATATATATATATATATACATATACATATATACATATATATACATATACATATATATACATACATGTATGTATTGTGATCACATAGCAGCTCCACTGAACTACCACCCTGCAGGAAGTCTGTTTACAAAGATCAGCCACACTGTATCACAAAGGTTTTCAGATATGATTTTATCGTTCATGATTTTAGTGATCTGGGGCCCTCTGCCTCAGATACAAGTTTATAGATGACAAAGCCACCATTTGTATTTGTATTTATTATTGTGTAAATCTCTTTAGTGACAGAGCCAGTTCAGTTTAGATATTTGTATTTTAGTTGTAAAATCACCAAAATAATTGCTATGGTATTTTACTTTTAACTGAGCAGAGTTTACATAATTTTATGTGAACTCTGCTCAGTGCATTTTATAAAACTGAATATTTATAGAGGTTTGAGATGAAATACTCCAAATGTCCTTTTTTACATTAGTTTTGTGACTTCACGATTTGTTCCCCGAATAAGATGAATGCATGAATAACTTAAGGTCATGATCATTTTTTTAGGGGTGGTGGAAACAGAATTGATGAAAATGTTTTGGTCACTTGGTCTTGGTTACTGATGTTCTCCCCATGACACCTTTCTTTTTATTATTCCACTCAAAGAGCTTGGAGACAAGATACAAGTTTATAGATGACAAAGCCACCATTTGTATTTGTATTTATTATTGTGTAAATCTCTTTAGTGACAGAGCCAGTTCAGTTTAGATATTTGTATTTTAGTTGTAAAATCACCAAAATAATTGCTATGGTATTTTACTTTTAACTGAGCAGAGTTTACATAATTTTATGTGAACTCTGCTCAGTGCATTTTATAAAACTGAATATTTATAGAGGTTTGAGATGAAATACTCCAAATGTCCTTTTTTACATTAGTTTTGTGACTTCACGATTTGTTCCCCGAATAAGATGAATGCATGAATAACTTAAGGTCATGATCATTTTTTTAGGGGTGGTGGAAACAGAATTGATGAAAATGTTTTGGTCACTTGGTCTTGGTTACTGATGTTCTCCCCATGACACCTTTCTTTTTATTATTCCACTCAAAGAGCTTGGAGACCTCATCAAAGCAGTTTATACAACTCTGCTGGTAGCCATACAGGTCCTTGAGGATTTACTGCAGTTTAAGTGATTGACTGGCTACATTATTAATTCTTTGAGTTTTCCTTATTAGTTACATTTCGAAGTTGACGAAATAATAAAAACAAAAAAACAAAAAACCGTCGGGTTCCCTCTACCAGGTTGTCCAGACTAATACATGACACAGATGTAGTGCAGATCAGTATCTACTACTGGACCCTAACAGTAAATGTGGCACTTTAACAACGGATTCAAGTTCGAACACAACAGGATTTCTTCTTTAGATGAAGTGGGTGGCTCTTAAAAGAGCCTTTGTGTTGTTGGTCTCCATCAGGTGTTTACTTGGAGCTGGTGTACTTGGTCACGGCCTTGGTTCCCTCAGACACCGCGTGCTTCGCCAGCTCACCGGGCAGCAGCAGACGGACAGCGGTCTGGATCTCCCTGGAAGTGATGGTGGAGCGCTTGTTGTAGTGAGCCAGACGAGAGGCCTCACCGGCGATGCGCTCAAAGATGTCGCTCACAAAGCAGTTCATGATGCCCATGGCCTTGGAGGAGATGCCGGTATCGGGATGAACCTGCTTCATCACCTTGTACACGTAGATGGCATAGCTCTCCTTCCTGCTCTTGCGCCTCTTCTTGCCGGTCTTGGTGGCGGTCTTAGAGACGGCTTTCTTGGAGCCCTTCTTGGGCGCTTTGACGGTGGCGGCTTCAGGCATGATTTCAGATATTTTCTGAGTCGGAAGATGTTTCCAGAAGCACAGGACGGTCTATATATATCAACTTGATGCAAATTATACTGTGCTGTTGCTTGCACAGGATTGGCTGTCTTCTGAGCGGGACTGAGCATGCGCCAAAGACCTAAACGTTCCTGTGAGCAGATGTCTTTAGTGTTTGAGTGACTAAATGACTGTCGGTGATACAAAGTTATAAAACATACAGGTTTACATTAATCTAGAGGGAACAAATGGTGGAAAAATGATTAATTGCCTGACAAGAACAGTAAAGTAAGTAAGGTATAAAAAGTTGCAGTATATTCTAACTAGTGTAATTATTTGAGATTAAAGGTTACTGCACTAAACTGCCTTAACCAATTCCAGGTTGAGCCTTTCTGGCATCAGTGCTGAGATTCAGATTCATGACAGAGCATGTGATCGTGACCCACTGGTTAGTCTGCTCTGCTCCCGTACACCGTTTAGAGCTGACAAAGACATCACAGAAGTGACCTTATTTTATCGTGCTTTTATTGAATCGATTTGATCCTTTTCTTTGGTGTCATTTAAAGAACAGAAACTCTCTGTATCAAATTGTGAAATGGTCTAGCAGGCTGATTGGTGAGTCCCTGTACACCAGACAGTTACAACGGATAACCGGCTCCATTAAAGGACGACTCCCACCCTTTGCACAGGGAATTTCAGCTTCTTCCTTCTAGACGGAGGTATATGGTCCCACGGTGTAGAACAAAGCGGTATAAGACCAGCTTTGTTCCAGCAGCCATCACTCAGGTGAACAAATCATAGCAACAGTGCACAGATGCTATAGAAGCAACGTTTGTGTACTTATTTATTTTATTTATTGATTGACTGATTTGTAGCCTTGTGTACTTTTATCATGTTTGTCTTGTTGTCTGTGTTCATTGTAATGTCTGTCGAGATGGATGCCTCGCCCTCTATTGCAAACCAAGTCTTCCTACGGGTACAAATAAAAGTAACCTGAACCTGAAGTGCAGCAGCCACCCATCGGACAACATTGTTAACTGTCATTTTATCTCAAGGCCCACAAAACAGAATTGTTTTAATACAAATGTTGATTAGAAAAGTCTCAAATATGCACTTCATGACTTAGTTGAACGACACATTAAATCAATTAATTTCTGAACCTAGTGGTACTGCATTTATTACTTATAACATGACACATTTGAGGACAGTAAATTACTGTCATTAGATTGAGAGTGTGGCTCCTATAAAAGGCTATTTTAAGAGCCACCCACATCATCCTCTATGAGCATTTTCCTGTTTATTCATAAGTCATTAAGAGCAGACATAAAAGTTACATATATTTTAATTGAAACGAAAGAGTGATACAAATGTCCCATTGCTCATATAGTTACACACTGTACTTTAACAAATCTAAACATGCATACAGGAGGTGAATAAAGTAGCAAAAATGAATCCACTTCTAAGGAGAGAAAGTCATATATTAGACACAATAGCTAGTTTGTATTCATGTTTTATTTGCTGTGCGATGCATCATCTTATCTGTCTGGAAGTTCAAGATTGTAAGTGTCAAGAGTGAGCCGCATAACTTAACAAGCAAAGCTTCACATCCGTATAGACAGAAGGCTGACAAAGGTTAAGAAGCCTGCCAAGGATAGATTATAACCGTAATACTTTGCACTGTAAAACCAGATCTTTTTTTCCGGGCAACTAATCAATATAATAATCCACTACCCACTGAACTTTAACGGAAGAGTGATACAAATGTCCCATTGCTCATATAGTTACACACTATACTTTAACAAATCTATACGTCAAAGTTTACTAAGCACCTACATTAAGATCCTAATTATTATCCACTATTTCTTTCAAGATGATATTTTTGGCCATCAGCTACCATCAGCCTCCATAAAGCAGGTTAGTAGTGTATAGTAGGCTATATAGTACATATAGCAACATGGAGCCGGAGACACCAACCGACTTAAACTGAGTAAGAAGGCCGGCTCCATCATTGGCTGCAAACTGGACAGTCTGGAACAGGTGGTGGAGAGGACACTGAAGAAATTATGATCCATATTGTATAACCCGGACCTCCCTCTTCACCACCTACTGCAGGGACAGCGGAGCACTTTCTCCAACAGACTCATCCAGCTCCACTGTCACAAGGACAGATACAGGAGAACATTCCTGCAAACTGCAATAAGACTTTATAATAAATCAACCACTAGACATACAACACTGCTATACTGTTTGTTTGCTATAGTTAATCTATTTTTGGACTACTAACACCATACTATTTCATTGTATATACGGTGCATTTTTTATATTTCATATTTTTTTTGTATATATTCTGCATTTTTATACTTACTTTAGTATATTTTTCGCTGCTGTAACAAACAAATTTCCCCTTGAGGATGAATAAAGTATCCATCCATCTGTTAAATGTAACTTAGTGATCCGTATCTCACTCAGACAACCATCAACAGGTCTTTGATCTACAGATATAAACTTAATGTTACTGACAGACTCCAGAGTTCAGTCCTTCTGGCATCAGTGCTTATTATAATACAACAATGCAGAGTGTGTGCTGTAAACATGTTTAGTAGATATCAGCAGAAAAAACACTGATTGAATCATAATATAATACAAGACAGAATCTGTAGAGTAGAAGAGCACCTCACAAGAAAGTAGTTAAGGATCTATGACTCAAAGTTATGTTTCCATGTTTTGAATGATACTGTGCTTCTTGACAACAGTGGAGCTTAGTGTTAGTGTACAAGTGTATTTTGAACAGCTGCTAACATTCATATCTTGAGCATTTACTGTACATTTCAATAATAAAAGTATACTCTACATTAAGGGCAATTCCATATTTACCCAATTATTTTGAGTGGTTAATTTACTTGACAGTCTTTGGGTTTAGAAATAACAGTTTGCTAACATGCACCACTACCATAACAGCATATTCAACATTAAGAACAATTCATCCAGTCGAGTTATTACTCAAGTGTGATTATATTAATTTAACCTCTTTCAACCTTAGAGAAAGCAGGAACACATCTTTAGATGAAGTGGGTGGCTCTTAAAAGAGCCTTTGTGTCGTTAGTCTCCATCAGGTGTTTACTTGGAGCTGGTGTACTTGGTCACGGCCTTGGTTCCCTCAGACACCGCGTGCTTCGCCAGCTCACCGGGCAGCAGCAGACGGACAGCGGTCTGGATCTCCCTGGAAGTGATGGTGGAGCGCTTGTTGTAGTGAGCCAGACGAGAGGCCTCACCGGCGATGCGCTCAAAGATGTCGCTCACAAAGCAGTTCATGATGCCCATGGCCTTGGAGGAGATGCCGGTATCGGGATGGACCTGCTTCATCACCTTGTACACGTAGATGGCATAGCTCTCTTTCCTGCTCTTGCGCCTCTTCTTGCCGGTCTTGGCGGCGGTCTTAGAGACGGCTTTCTTGGAACCCTTCTTGGGCGCTTTGACGGTGGCGGCTTCAGGCATGATTTCAGATATTTTCTGAGTCGGAAAGATGTTTCCAGAAGCACAGGACGGTCTATATATATCAACTTGATGCAAATTATACTGTGCCGTTGCTTGCACAGGATTGGCTGTCTTCTGAGCGGGACTGAGCATGCGCCAAAGACCTAAACGTTCCTGTGAGCAGATGTCTTTAGTGTTTGAGTGACTAAATTACTGTCGGTGATACAAAGTTATAAAACATACAGGTTTACATTAATCTAGAAGGAACAGATGGTGGAAAAATTATTAATTGCCTGACAAGAACAGTAAAGTGAGTAAGGTATACAAAGTTGCAGCATATTATAACTGTTGCTCGCACAGGATTGGTTTTCATCCCGGCCAGACTGAGCACAACAAACGTCACACAAACCGTCACACAACTTCACACAAACCGTGCCTCTCAGCAGATGTATACTGTCTGAGCGACTTAATTACTATAGTTGATAAAAAGTTGTAAAACATACATGTTGAAAATACTTCAGAAGGGGACAGAACAAAGAATTTAATTTCCAACGACTGCTTCACTGGAAAGGTTAGACTCAGAATGTAACTGGTTTGATATTGTTTTGAACAGGAAGGGTTATATAGGTTTTGAGTGACGTCTATGCAGTTTATATGTTTAATCACTTTTATCATGAAATAAAACAGTTTATATGTTAAATCACTTCTATAATGAAATAAAACAGTTCTAATGTTTCAACAGTTATACTTTTAAATCAAACAGGTTACAGGTTATAATAGTTATACTTTTATGCTTTCATATTTTTCTACAATCTTCCTACAATAGCAAGGGCATTTCTTTTATCATAAAAAAGTCTGATGAAATGATAATGAAAATCATTGTCAGTTGCTGCCTTAAAAAAGCATATGCTTACTGTGAAGAGCTGTAGGCTTGTTACTTGTACAAGCCTATGCAGCCACATTATTAAAAAGCATTTAAAAAAACCAAGCAAAGGACAAACTGCAAAGTCTTTACTGTTATATATCCATAAAATCAAATAACTAGCTTCACTAGTGTTGTTAGACCAATAGATCGTTCTAAATTCTTAATGTGTCAAAAAATGTAAACCCAAGTTTTGGAATACAGAGTGAATAAAAAAATATCATGTTTTCTCTTTATATTTGTACCACTTTTATATGTGGTTTTAGATCAGAAACGGGTTTATCGCAATGAATCCTGTCAGATTACGAATGTTTTTTGAGGTTGTGATTGTATAAGCATGTTCATCTTAGCAGCTCATACAACTACCCCCTTTGTGAGCAATTTTCCTCAGTAGTCAACAACTTATGATACTTCAAATGAATGCTTGACTTGACTTTCCTTAATTTCAACGAAGAACTGCATCACAAATCAAATGGTGTTTGTTGTTATTAATGCTCGCAGGTGAAACAGACGATTACTCATTTAATAAGTCAAGAGAGCAAGAGTCGTCTTCAGGGTTAGACAAATATAAGCAAAATAATTGATGATAAACACACTAAGAATTACATCAAATGCACAGACAGGGGACATCCTCAGTGAAGGTGTCAATTAATAAATAATAATGTCTAATGGTGTTTAATTACAAATGTTCTTAAATAATACTGTTTATGTTTACATTGCGGGTGTGGGTTGTCACAAGTTGTTTGTCCTTACAGCTACCTGTTCTAAAGAGTTCTGCTGTGATCAAATCGTATTCTATTGGTTTACGTTCTGTGAGTAACAGTACTACATCAGCCATACATCCTACTATGTAGATTTCAAATTTCGGGGAAAACGTGAACATATATTTAAAATGATTAACTGATCAGTCTATTGACAGAAAACAGTTGACATTGTCACTCTTCATGTAAAAATCACTTTCTGGATCCAGCTTCTTCAATGTGAGGACTGCTTCTTTTTTTACTGCATTGGGTTTTGGACAGCTGGTTTAACAAGACATTTGAAGATATCAGCGGGATGTAATTGACGATATTTCACTATTTTCTGAGATTTAATTGAGAACAACTTAAAACAAAAATCTGAGAAATTGTTTGAGAAAAGAGCTTTTTTGGTTCTGCTCCCCAGCAAAGGGGTCTTCAGGTTTACTTCTCGGTCTTCCTGTGCAGCAGAACAGCCTGGATGTTGAGCAGCACCCCGCCCTGAGCGATGATCACTCCGCCCAGGCTTCCAGCAGAAGAACAGAGGGCGGACCACTCTGAATTTTAGCGGGCAATTTGAAAGCATTTTCCGCCAATGAGCAGCGGAGACTCGGGCGGTGGGTCGCTGCTCTGGGCGGGGCTGAGCTCCAGGAGGAGCCCCTCACCAATCAGGAGCCGGAGGTCTGAAGCTGCGTCACCATTTCACAGCCGGTCCCACAGTTTAAGAGCAGCGTGTCTCCGCTTTGACTGCATGTTTCTCCTGATCAGAGAAAGAAGAAGTCATGGCAAGAACCAAGCAGACCGCTCGTAAATCCACCGGAGGCAAAGCCCCCAGGAAGCAGCTGGCCACCAAGGCTGCCCGTAAGAGCGCCCCGGCCACCGGCGGCGTGAAGAAGCCTCACCGTTACAGGCCCGGTACCGTGGCTCTGAGAGAGATCCGTCGCTACCAGAAATCCACGGAGCTGCTGATCCGCAAGCTGCCCTTCCAGCGTCTGGTGAGAGAAATCGCTCAGGACTTCAAGACCGACCTGCGCTTCCAGAGCTCCGCTGTTATGGCTCTGCAGGAGTCCAGTGAGGCTTACCTGGTCGGCCTGTTCGAGGACACCAACCTGTGCGCCATCCACGCCAAGAGGGTCACCATCATGCCCAAAGACATCCAGCTGGCCCGTCGCATCCGCGGAGAGCGAGCTTAAACTGTCTGCTGATCCACGAACCACAACGGCTCTTTTAAGAGCCACCTCACTCTCTCTGAAGAGCTCATTCCTCAACATTGTTCAATAATATATAATTTATACATGTACAACATAGCTTTTTGAATACTGGTTTCTACACCTACTCGCCATAACGATCCTGTGCGTGTGTATTTCTGTAGTTAATCTCTAACAATCTAAATGATAAACACTAGATGGGGTTAAGAGTAGCCATGTATTTCACTAAAGTAGATTTATAGGCCGACACACAGGCAAATAATCAGAGTATACTACATGAAATGATTATATTGAATACCTTTGCTGGATCAAATGCTTTTGCTTTCTAGTTTCACTTGTTCATAGATTACGTAGACTTTTTGTTTACAGTAAATGTCTTGCATTCATTCAATTCAGTAAACAATACAATGATAGTCTTATTTCTGAAATTATGTTCACGTGAGCCTGAGTAGTGATTTTTTTATGAGCAACAGTTTGGACAAGCAAATCAAGTATTTTTAAGATTATAAAATGGTTTGTTGCCAAATCGTTTGTTAATCTCGTTTTATTTAAACATTTAAACTTTTTTTTTTTCTCATGTTTGAAATTTAGAGGGAAAAACAATTCAGAACATTGGTACAAACATGGATAGCTAAAGTTCTAACAAAGTGCTTCAGAAGTGCTCATATTGTTGTCGTGTATGTCCTTGATCTCACTGATCTCAAATTCTCAGCTAAAGAGCTTTAGCTTTTATTAGACATGTGGAATGAAATATGTATATACATAATTATTTTACTTGGTCAGGTTAATGTCCAGTGATCTAAAGAGCAGGCATTAATTCACATGTCCTCAAATTCACCAAAAGACACAATATAGTGTCAATGATAGTCATTGAAATTGATACATTAGTTTAATGTTAATAGTGCACCGTTGTAACTTGCGATGAGATACAGTAGTGACTTCTTCAGTCCTCTAACCCTTAAGAGTCTGTCCGAAGCTGAGTTAATGAGTTGGCTTTGCATTTGATACTTCGAGCAGACGTAAGTAAATGTTCTAACATGTTACTAGTTGCTTTTGGCACAATGACTTGTGGTCAAAGCTGCCAGGTTCAGCACCCTGAACAGAGACGTCGGTGTCAGTGGATAAAGAATGACGTCAATCTGAAATATGGCTAATGGCTAATTAAGCTGTTTTGATTCCCTTTTTATATTTATAATTTTGTTAAGTTTGATATTTCATATTTTGTAGACTTCACACAGACAAGAAATAAAGTATACTACACTAAGTAAATGTTCCCATTCCATGATTAATTATAAGAAAGGTAAGATAAATTAAAATGCATGAATACAAAGAGTAATCAAATTTATTACAACAGAGTAGTTTTTCTACATACAATCACATCATTATTACCCGTGAAACTGTTCTTTAGCAACATTTTATCTTATTGAAAACTTCTCTTTCACTAGCCTATAAGCAACAAGCCTCATAACAGACATGAAGCCCTTTATAATGTAGTAGTTCAGCAGGTGGCGCTAACGAACCAAATCATTTAATTATCAACCGTTATGAAAATCCAAAGAAGAAAAGAGAAGCCCCACCTCTGTCTTCTATCACGTCCTCAGACAGGGTTTAAATATCAGTGAACCATCAGCAATTCTTCATCTTGTTTGAAGACTCTGACCAGTGAAAATGAGCGGAAGAGGCAAAGGAGGAAAAGGACTCGGCAAAGGAGGCGCTAAGCGTCACCGCAAAGTGCTCCGTGATAACATCCAGGGAATCACCAAGCCCGCTATCCGCCGTCTGGCTCGCCGTGGTGGAGTGAAGCGTATCTCCGGTCTGATCTACGAGGAGACCCGCGGTGTGTTGAAGGTCTTCCTGGAGAACGTGATCCGTGATGCAGTCACCTACACCGAGCACGCCAAGAGGAAGACGGTGACCGCCATGGATGTGGTGTATGCTCTGAAGAGACAGGGACGCACTCTGTACGGCTTCGGCGGATAAACTCTTAACTGCTCGTTATCAAAACATCAAAGGTCCTTTTAAGGGCCACCCATCTTTTCACATTAAGAGCATACTTTTCTTTCACTTAACCCAAGTCTACACCAGGCTTTTTATTTTTGTAATAAATGAGTGTGTATATATATATATTTTCTATTCTTTTTTCGACTCGAAGGAGAGTATATTTAAAAACATCAATATCTAATATAAAGTCCGAAAAACCCATTCTGTTTAATATCTCAAAATAGTCAATCACAAGTCTTAAAATATTGTCCTGTTGATCACTATTGAAATACACTCATATAATCAAAATTATGCTTATATATCCTCCAGTGACTGCTTTAGGGGGACAGTGCAATATTCATAACTGTTTGAATCAGCGAAAATCACCCCAAGCTTATGTTATCGTTATGACGGGAGGGATGCGATCAAAAAACGGGCTCCGGTGCTAAACAACTACAATGTAGTAGTATGAATACAGCTAGATAAGTCCAGACGTTATGGTGCTTTTTATTCGTACTTTTTTAATGTTTTCATGTCATTTACATTTGCTCTGCTCTTTCTGTCGGGCTGAGCTCCTCCAACTATAACATAGACACAAACGCAAGAGTGAGCAGACAGGCCGCTGTGGTGAGGTGAAACACAAGGATACTCGAGTTGAATGCAACTAAGCTTGTTACTGTACGTGCAAAAATGTCCCAGTAAAAAGCCAATACGCCTGTGAACATGTAAACCCAAAGTGAAGCCTAATTCAGTCACACGTTTACGTTTGTTTCCAGTGAGATATTAATGACTTTGCTGTTGTAACTCTAGAAACAATATTTAGCTATCTATAAATCATTTTTAATTAATTTGAATTTGAATTAAAAATGTTGTTTAAGAAGACAAGTATTGATGAGAGTATATATAATACATGTTTACAGCACAAACTGCATTTTTGTATAATATTAAGCACTGATGCCAGAAGGGCTGAACTCTGGAGTCGGTCAGTAACGTTATGTTTATATCTGTAGATCAAAGACCTGTTGATGGTCGTCTGATGTGTGAGATACGGATCACTAAGTTACATTTAACAGATGTATAACCTGCTTTAAAGAGGCTGATGGCCAAAAATATCATCTTGAAAGAAGTAAAGGATTTTAGGATATTAATTGGGATCTTAATGTAGTGCTTAGTAAACTTTGAATTTCAGTGGATACTCCCGTAGACAGGAGGGCGACTGTGGCTAAGTGGAGAGCAGGGGCCGTCTTTCCATTTTTCAATCAGCGGGTCGGCGGTTCAATCCCCGGCTCTGCTAGTCGCATGTCGATGTGTCCTTGAGCAAGACACTTAACCCCCAAATTGCTAGTTGTGCCTACGGTGTAGACTCTGAATTGTAAGTCGCTTTGGATAAAAGCGTCTGCTAAATGAATGTAATGTACAAACTAGCTATTGTGTCTAATATTTCTCTCTCTCTCTCCCTAAAAGTGGACTAATTTTCGCTACCTTATTCACCTCCTGTATGCATGTTTAGATGTGTTACTATTTGATACCTGGGCTTTCATGTCTCATAATTACACTAGTCACTTTATTTTATATTTCATCTTTATTTTATATTTCACTTCATTTTATATCTCTCTGCACTGATTGTTGTTGATTGTTAAATGTTATGCACCTCCCGTCATGTCAAATTCCTTATATGTTCAACATACCATGGCAATAAACGGTTCTGATACTGATTCTGATATGGTGCAACTTTTTTTGCCTTACTTACTGTTCTTGTCAGGCAATTAATCACTTTCCCCCCATTTGTTCCCTCTAGATTAATGTAAACCTGTATGTTTTATAACTTTGTATCACCGACAGTAATTTAGTCACTCAAACACTAAAGACATCTGCTCACAGGAACGATTAGGTCTTTGGCGCATGCTCAGTCCCGCTCAGAAGGCAGCCAATCCTGTGCAAGCAACAGCACAGTATAATTTGCATCAAGTGGATATAAATAGACCGTCCTGTGCTTTTGGAAACATCTTCCGACATCATGCCTGAAGCCGCCACCGTCAAAGCGCCCAAGAAGGGCTCCAAGAAAGCCGTCTCTAAGACTGCCGCCAAGACCGGCAAGAAGAGGCGCAAGAGCAGGAAGGAGAGCTATGCCATCTACGTGTACAAGGTGATGAAGCAGGTTCATCCCGATACCGGCATCTCCTCCAAGGCCATGGGCATCATGAACTGCTTTGTGAGCGACATCTTTGAGCGCATCGCCGGTGAGGCCTCTCGTCTGGCTCACTACAACAAGCGCTCCACCATCACTTCCAGGGAGATCCAGACCGCTGTCCGTCTGCTGCTGCCCGGTGAGCTGGCGAAGCACGCTGTGTCTGAGGGAACCAAGGCCGTGACCAAGTACACCAGCTCCAAGTAAACACCTGATGGAGACCAACAACACAAAGGCTCTTTTAAGAGCCACCCACTTCATCTAAAGATGTGTTCCTGCTTTCTCTAAGGTTAAAAGGGGTTTATGTATGTTGAAAAATTGTACATTTGGGTAGCATCACTTCAATGTCCAATTCCACCAATAATGTTAAAGAACCAATTAGGTATTTAGCGCAGTTTTATATATATTTTGCCTTTACTGTATATTGTACTATTGCTGCAGTGTATTTTGGTGCTAAATGTCTATAGGTTTATATCCACTTGCACCCATTAAAACTTAATATCCTCCCATTCATTGTCAAGTTAAATCTAACATGTAGATATCTAAATGGGCACATAGGCATTGTATTTAACAATTTAAAGATATTTGTACTAGTGTACATAGGCCTAAATTGAAACTATTAAAGCATCTCTCATGATCCGATCATCAGACCATGGAGTACTGGAAACTTAGTAATAGTAATCATGCACGTGTTCATACTGGAGATATTGTAGAATATTTCTTTCTCAGTGTTAACATTGCCAATACTGTATATATCTGCTGTATAAATAATCACTAATTACCGTTTATTCAAAATATTCTATACTGTTAAATGTGTATTACTCTGAACTTGACTGCTTTCTGCATTTCTGGTGCGATGTTAAACGGCACAGTCTCAATGAACAAATTCGGTCTAGTCTAATTAAATAATATGCGTTGCTTCTTTTTTTTCCAGGCTTTTAAGACTCAACAAAATTAAATTACCAAGAGGCGTGCGCAACTTCCCATACAAACGTCATGATTTATGAAAACAAACTTGACGGGAGATGTGCGCACCTGTACAGAAACTCGTACATATGCACACTGTACACTCGTACATATGCACAATGACGCAGATGGTGAGGTGAAAGATTGAAGCCAGACTAAAAAATGAAATGTTACAGGTATAATGATGGCTATAGATGCGCCATAACAAGAAGCATATTTCAATTTTAAAAGATATAAACCAAACCTCAAATCAAATCTGCTGAATAAATTATCATCGGCTGCAAAAACTGCAGAACAGAGCAATACTCTTCTAATGTGCATATATTACTGAGTAAAATCGCAGTGAACACAACTTTATTCATTCATGGTGTATTCCATAGTGGCAGATACAGCATACTGTACACAAACTGAAAACTTCGATCCGATGCGACTATCAGAGCTCAGTGAAGTCACGGTGGTGACGGTCACTCACCTTCTCCAGTCACCTTCATCTTCATCACCTGCACGTAACGATTGTGTAAATCAACAATGCGATCCCTCCATATCTTCATTATGAGTCTTAATCACGATGCCGTGAGAAAACATCAATAGCATACATAAATTGTGTTCACCTAGCAAACTTCGTTTTTTTTTTTTTAAACTGATATCCAGGGTGGTGGATCAGTCTGATTGCTGTAAACATAAATACTGCGGTGACACTCGTGACGTGTAATGCTGCACGATGGACACTCTGGAACTCTTAGGAGTGCGTAAATAAGAATTAGGAGGGAACTAGTGTTCTTCTTCTCGGTAGTCTCCGTGATTCCCCGTAAAGACCCACTTATCAGCAGCTCATTTCTATGCATCAACATACATTGACCGTTTATGGTTAGATGTGGGCGTGTAGAGGGCGGGACGTGAGGCTGAACCAGCAGCGCACATTTACAGGTTGATTTGAGATTTATCGAAGGAAATTGCGCACTGGAAGGTTTTATAAATCAGATTTTTTTGTGTGTGCATTTCCTCCCACTTAATAACCTATAATAAACACGTTTTTAGATATACATTTACAAATGCACACAATACACACAACTGAACTTTGTTTTAAATAACTACTATTAATTAACAGTTTCGTCTGCTCTTAATAACTCATGAATAAACAGGAAAATGCTCTTAAGGAAGATGTGGGTGGCTCTTAAAAGAGCCTTTTATAGGAGCGTTGGTACTTCAGGTTGATTACAGCTCACTTCTTCTTGGGTGCTGCTTTCTTGGCTTTGGGCTTGGCAGCCTTCTTTGCGGGGGCTTTCTTGGCTGCAGGGGCCTTGGCTGCAGGGGCCTTGGCTGCAGGGGCTTTGGCTGCAGGGGCCTTGGCTGCGAGGACCTTTTTGACCACCTTCTTGGGACTCTTGGTGGCCTTTTTGGGGCTCTTGGCTACCTTCTTTGGGCTCTTGGTGGGTTTCTTGGCCGCTGCGGGTTTCTTTGCCTTCTTGGGTGATTTCTTAGCGGCTGCTGCTGGTTTCTTTACTGCCTTTTTGGCCGCTGCGGGTTTCTTAGCTGCGGGCTTCTTGACTGCAGGAGCGGTTTTCTTTGCCGGTTTCTCGACAGCCGTCTTGCTCATCTTGAAGGAGCCAGAGGCCCCGGTCCCCTTGGTCTGGACCAGAGTCCCCTTAATCACCAGGCTCTTGATGGCGGTCTTGACGCGGGACTTGTTCTTCTCCACATCATATCCATCGGCGGTCAGAGCCTTCTTGACGGCGGCAGCAGACACGCCGCTCCTCTCCTTGGATGCGGCCACAGCTTTAACGATGAGCTCAGCGACGCTGGGACCAGCCTTCTTCGGCTTGGGCGCATTCTTCTTGGCTGCTTTGGCCGCCGCGGGGGCCGGAGCTGGAGCTGGAGCTACTTCTGCCATTTTCTATCGTTGGTGTGTTTGTAGTCACGAGAACACGAGAGTCTGACTGACTGTTGAAGAGCTCAGAGCAGGGGGCTGGATTTAAACACACCATGAGAACCGTGGAGACTCAACCCAGCCCGGGACTCCTCAGTGCAGTCTGAAAGCAGAGTCACTTGTGTTTTCTCTTCACTGATAAAGACTAAAAACTAAATGTGGAAGAAGTACTGAAGGCTGACGGTGAAGGGAGCCGATAGCGGACTAGTGTCTCTTCATATTGAGGTCATGTAGAGCTCTGATGATCTCTGTGTTCTGTTTGATGAGCCTCCAAACCTCACCTACTCACCGCCGTGAACAGCACTGATCAGTGGCTTTTCCCACTCATTTCTCTCTAAAAATGATTTACAATGCATCAGAGCTCCATCAAAAGTCGTTTTCCAACTGGTCCACATGTTTGTTCAGAGTCTCGATGTAAAAACAACCATCTGATGTTGATCAGTTTTTAATAAACTGAAGTTATTCTGGGAGCAGCAAACACACTTGATGATGGTTGAGGCTTATGGTGCAGTTCCGCCAGACTTCCTATCAGAGCTGCTCACTGTGAACATGTCCTCTGCTGATAATAACTTTTAATATAAATAGTCCAACTTGTAATGATCAAACACACTGACAAATACACGTTGCTTGTTTTGGGAAGCATGAGTGGCTTTAAATGTTACAGTAACAATGTTTCGCTGATAGCAAACAGTATTCTGCTGATGAGCACTGATGGAGATTTTGATTTTGATGAATAAAACTAATGTCATTATTATTATATACTGTGATCAATCAATAACTGTTAAATACTAATTATTATTAATACGTATTATTGTTATTAATAGTATTCTAAATATCATTGTTATAACATTCAATACATTAATCATTCAAAATGATGCTGTGAGTCTGTAAACTTAAATGCACATTATTCTACCCAAAAGTGGACTTTTGCTGGCAGTAGATAACTTACCCGTTGACTGTTGTGTTTTTTTTTCCCCCGTTGTGGATCAGCCTCTTTGACTTTATGACTTGTGTTAAAACTCAATACCTGACGGTTGGCTCAGTAACTTATCTATCTGACTCGTGGTGAGACACCACAGGATCTCACTATTAGGAACTCTGTAACGAACACCAACAGAACACAAGAGAGATTGGATTTTATGAGCTTTAAGTTGTTATGTAGAAAACAACAAATAAGATGTATTTTATTACTTAAACACGTTCGCTAGTTTTGAGTTAAAAGATCAACGGCGCATTTATTGTCACAATAACAATGTTGTGACCATAACCAATAACCATTTATATGGTAGATCAACTGTGAACAGCACATAAAACATGATCAGATTAATTAAAAACTCTTTCATGCTGCAAACAAAACATTCTGTCCTGCTGTGCTCTTCATAACAGTAAAACTCTCTTTGTTCTTTACAGTTTTTATGTCCTTAGAAAAAGCTTTATTCATGTACAACAAGTTTACAGAATGTATAAATACACATAGGCCTCCACATATTACAGGCACAGTGATGACACATGATGCACTGTGTGAGGACGCTGTTCTGGAGCTGAGACTCAGATGTTAAGTCCATTTCCCTCCAAGGATCTGATTTCTGTTCCTTTCATGTTTAACTTCCATGTCGCTGTGTGTCAGGCTGCTCGATGGTGCTAATCATTCTCCACAGCTTGAAACTTACGATACAGAGTTGCAAATGTTATTTTGCAGACATCTGATGAAACAGACCACATTACAAAGTGATCATTTACAGTAAACTCCAGACCAAGTCCTTGGAGCCTGGACCACACCTTCTGAGCTCTGTAACAGTCTAGAAGCACATGTGTTATTATCATAATGATAATAAGTTATCTGGCTCGTTTAGTTGTGCTCTGTCACTGCGTTTTTAGTTGCGTGACGTTAATCCATAACAACCCAAACTCATGTTTCCTTGAAGGAATATTATAGGGGATATAAAACAGACTAAATGAAACACATTTCTGACAATATTTTTTAAATACTAACCCCTAGTGCCACAGATCTGAAATGTAAAATATATGTCACATTGGGCATTCACGTAGATGTTTTCCTCATTTAAAAACCAATAAACTTGGCCTATTTTTTGATTGGTAACAAATATACGATTTTTTTATTTGCATTTCCACAACACATATCAAAATTATAACTTTTATAGTTATTTAACCAGAAAATCGGTTTCAGATTCGTTTCTCCAAGACAAAAAATGTCTCTTTGGATGATCTTCATCTTGTGTTTTATTAACTGATATGTACAATTTTCTTCCATAACTACTTTGACTAATATACTTTTTTTTTTTCAAATGTCTTGAATTCAACAGAACATATTTGAATCAAAACAATTTGAATCAGTTAAGTTAATTGAGCAGCTCATTACTATTTTTCTAATTGTGAACAAATATGTCACTGTTTTTTCTGAGACAATTATAAGTTTAATTAAAAGCCTGATGTGACATATCTGTCACAATATTTTCATAACTTTTTAGACATAAATTAGTTTGATAAACATGGTCATTAGAGTTTAGATATAATGTAGGACTTGTCATCAAAGCATTAGAATTGTTAAATGTGTTGAAACTTACCTTTAACACCAAAAACAAGCTTTTTGAAATTAGCTAGTTCTGCGAAAAGTGCTGACCAGCCAAGCAGCCATTTTGGAAGTGATGTCATTGGTACACAAATTAACTCATGGTCACATGACCTCACCAGGATGTTCACTTTGTCACTTAGAGACTTCAAGGATACAACTGGATAAGGAACCTTCCAGGATATTTAAAGTGTCTGTGACAACTGTCGCCGTGGGTCCTTATTTAAACAGCGTTTCCCCAATTTTATGTTAAATTAACAATATTACAGACCCACAATTCATACGATTTATTTCGCCATCTACAAGTTTCATTATTTGATAACAGCGATATCAGCAAAGACTTGAACCCGATATATATCCTTAACATCTGCACCAACAAGAACATATGAAGCAGTATTCGCTTCATTCAAACTAATGATGCTGTAAAAAATATACAATGTTTCAAATTACTTGTGATTGTAAAAGGAAGTCAGCTCTCTATTGAGGAAGTGTGTGGCCCTTAAAAGGGCCTTTTGTTTATAGTTAACGTGTGATTAGAGTTTAACCGCCGAAGCCGTACAGAGTGCGTCCCTGTCTCTTCAGAGCATACACCACATCCATGGCGGTCACCGTCTTCCTCTTGGCGTGCTCGGTATAGGTGACGGCATCACGGATCACGTTCTCCAGGAAGACCTTCAACACACCGCGGGTCTCCTCGTAGATCAGACCGGAGATACGCTTCACTCCACCACGGCGAGCCAGACGGCGGATAGCGGGCTTGGTGATTCCCTGGATGTTATCACGGAGCACTTTACGGTGACGCTTAGCGCCTCCTTTGCCGAGTCCTTTTCCTCCTTTGCCTCTTCCGCTCATTTTCACTGGTTGAAGTTTTTCAACAAGATGAAGAATTGCTGATGGTTCACTGATATTTAAACCCTGTCTGAGGACGTGATAGAAGACAGAGGTGGGGCTTCTCTTTTCTTCTTTGGATTTTCATAACGGTTGATAATTAAACTCTTTAGTACGTTAGCGCCACCTGCTGAACAAAAGCACGATTCAGGGCTTCAAGCAAAAAAGTTGTGTACTCAAACATGTACTTTATAGTTACTTAAGTACAATGTCGAAGACAATCATGATGTGACTGTGTGTAGACAGGAACACTTTGTGTTAGATCCTCACTCATCCTGTTGTTGTGTCAGGTGATCAAAATAGGCCTCATTAATAAAGATGCCGCTGCTGTGCCATGTGCGTAAAATGCGCAGTCGCTCCTCTCTCAATGTGGAGACATCGATGCTGCTGGCAAGACTGGAAGCAGCTTATTTAATGAACTCAAAGAGAAAAGAAAACGACATATAAACAGTAATGATCGACAAGAAGTTGCAGTTAAGAATCTGTGTCAAACTGTTGCAAAAAGACGTGCAGCTTATCAGTGTTGATAAGACTGGAGACAAACTTCTGTCAGACAATATGAGGACGTGATCAGATGTGTGACTTCACCCAGTGAGCACTAAACCGGATTTCAACGTTGATTTCTGGTTTAAAACTGGTTGAAATGGGGTCTGAACGTACAAATACAAATTAACTGTTGCCTGTGTCACTTGGTCTTTTGTCCTGTAAGTGGAAACTGTTGATGTGTTACTATGACTAAGTATTTAGCTCAGTCTGTACATCTACAGTCCTGACAAGAGGTCCAATGAGGCAACAGGTGGAAGCAGCTGAGTGGGTGAACCAGACTTCACTAAATTAATTAAAGGCTAATTTATTATCAACGTATTACCAGTCTAACTAGTTTAGCATCCTGAACCGGTTAAAGGGATTTTAAACCTCATTTTGATCTTCTAGTGATTGAAATCAGGACAGTTTAAAAAAACACCCAGAACGTGGTGGTATAAACTCAAAATAGAAATGAAGCAGCTGTTACTACAGTAACAGTTTTCATGTCATTTGCTAGTCATGTTATTGTGACGGACAGAAGTATGGTCCTGGATGTGTTGACAGCATTGATGTTAACTTGACTGGAATGTAACCAAGTACATTTGCTCAAGTACAACTTTGAGCTACATTACAAGTCGCATTTGTTCCAGAGTAAAAAGATAAGTCTCAAAAAAGTCATAATAAACTGTGAGAATGGAACAACGAATGGAGATAAATCAGTTGATAAGCTGCAGGTGTATCCGTTCATCTGTCTGTCTTAGTGACCATTACTAAATGCACAACAATGTAATACAATGAAGAATGATGTATTTGTGGGTCATGGACTGCATTGGTGTACCTCTGCATTGTTATGTTTTTTTAAAAGAGCTTGCATCCACCTAAATAACCAGGTGACCAGGTGCATGCTGGTGATGCTAAAATGCTAACATGCTCATGGTAGAACTTTTTCCTACAGGGAGGATTGTACTATCGCCTACTGGGACAGAGAGGCTTGGAGTGCTGGTTCTACTGGGACAGAGTGTCTGAGTGTACTACTTGTATTTTGCGGTGAGAATGGTTGAGAAGAGCAGCTGAGCTTGCAGCAGATTTCTCACTGACTCACAGAATGACCTTCAGGACGGGTGAGCAACAAACTGACTTGTTGTGAGCCTCTGTAGATATGACTGCATCTGCAAGGTGTTTAAAACTGCAATATATAGTGTTGGGTGTATAGGATGTTTGTCCACGGAATTTGTATCTATTGGTATGAGTTGTCTCTCTTTTCCGGTTAGTTATAAGGCTACATTGAGGGTGTTGTATATTTCTAATAGATAACAGGCTTTTCTTACTATTGTTGGTGTGGATACAAGGGCTTATTTATTGCAGTCTAATAAGCACATTTTAAATAACCCATTATTTACTTTACACATTTGTACACAAGTAGCCTACTGTACAAATTAGTTTTAAAGTAACAGTCTCTACACTTGAGTTATTTCCATCACTGCTGCTCCTGAGGCCTTTAAACCAAAGTAAGTAGATACAGACTTTTAATACTTTGCTCATAAGCTGTTATAACCTGAGTTGAACAGCAGATGTCAGGCTTAGACACGTTTTAATTGTCTTTCTTTCTTTCTTATCTTGGCACAATTTTTGGGGAATACTTGTAGGTTTCATGTATATCTTTACACCACTCTTCATACAGTGGTATGTGTGTTTAAATGAACACTTTGGAATTGGGTTTCTGGGGCTCAAGTCCTCGTCGATCCGGGTCGGGAGGCACGCCATGCTCGGGTGGTGCTCATCTGGAACCTGTCCCTGGTCATGGCTGCGCCCGTTGCGCACTACCAGAGCATCGTGGAGAGGGTGGACAACAACACCTTCTGCTGGGGGGTCTGGACCGGACCACCAGAGGAAACTCTACGTGATGTGCACGTTTGTTTTCTGCACGATCTGTCCTTAACTCTGATGACCGGTGCTGCGGTAAAACGTTTATCTTTAATGATACTTTTATTGTTGCAGGTTTTAAACCATCTGCATAAAAAGCTGAAGAATGTCTCCAAAAAATCACAGCAGTCCAAAAAGAAGTTTGGGCGGAGCTTATTTCTGTCCCTATGTGTTCATCATGTTATATTATAATGTGTATAATTGTTCATCAGATTCTCATTAGTGTTTTTTTGCAGATTCACTCCTGCTGGAGTTCATGTCCGCTGGGAAAATAACAAACAAACAAAAACATTGCACTGACAGAATAAACTGGC
Source organism: Leptoclinus maculatus (assembly GCA_032191485.1). Classification (NCBI taxonomy): domain Eukaryota; kingdom Metazoa; phylum Chordata; class Actinopteri; order Perciformes; family Stichaeidae; genus Leptoclinus; species Leptoclinus maculatus. Next base: position 7,223,904 of record JAVDOI010000007.1, read on the forward strand.
AACGGGCAACATATTGATGGTGCATGTATTGTATAATCATCCCATATGAGGATGTATTTCGTATTCCATTCCTCAGCCTGAGTGCGACATCTCTGCAGACGCTCTCTCTCATCTTTAAAGTTGTTCTGCCCAAACACCCTCCGTGCTGGAAGAGTTCACAGCTCATTGAAGAGGAGTTGTAGTAGAAACACTGGTGCGTCCCAAAACATGGTCCTGTATCTGGTGCTGCTTTACAGGCCTCTACGTGGAGAGTGAGGGGGAGAAATTCAGCACGAGGAAGGATAGATACCCATTAGCTGTAGCATCAGAATCAGGATCTCTCATCTTCCATTCAACACACAGACATTTTCATGAATGTGCTGAGATATTGTATCTTCTGATTTTGCTTGTGGATATTTTTGTATAATATATTAAAGCGTCAGTTTAAATTCCGAAATTACATCCTAACACCTCGCCAAGTTCCCTAAGTTATGTTTTCATTGTTTTCACATTTATATCCTTTTAAGGTTCCCTGTTTTATTTTGTCCCTCACCGCTCCCTCTCGTTTCAGATAACTTCACTTCCTGACCTTGAGTGTTTCCAGCCAGTGTGATCACGTTTCCCCGCCCTGATCAGCTTCACCTGTTGCCAATCACCGTCGTCCTCCTCCTCCTCCTCCTCCCTGCATTATTTAGTCTGTGTAATCTCCTTTGTCTGTGCAGTTTGTTTTTGCTGTTCTGACCCTGACCTCTGAGGTTGCACGCAGTTATTCATATTTTTAAGATAAATCTCCCTTTATTCTCATTATTTTTATTTTATTTAAATGTATTTATTCCTCCAATCAAAGTTAGCAGCTTATTTTACTGTTTGGTGAATTCTTGCTCTGTTTGCTGTGATTGTTGTACCTGTTCTTCTGTAGTTTCTGAAAAACATCCTGAAATAATAAACAAATTTGAGGAAATAAAAAAAGTTCGATCTATCGATTTATTTTATGTTAGTATTAAGTTATTTTATTCATAAGTTGTATTGTTTAATAAATATAGATGTTTGCTTATTTATATTAGATTTTTTGATACATTTAGATAACCTTTTCTTTTGTTAGTTATTTGTTAATTATTTATGTTGTTTAGTATGCTTAGTTTTTGGGTTTGTTCGTATGTTTATGAATTGGGTAACCATGTGGGCACCTGCGGTTATATGTATGAGTAGGCAGGTTCATATCATCTGTTACAAAAAGGCCCTTAACCAAATATGTGAATATATTTTCCTGTATGAAACATTTTAGCCAATACAAATACTGGGACACCTGCAGTGGATTCAGTATCTAAGAAGCTTTATGTTAACCCAACATCACTGAGAGTGAAGGATCTCACAGAACACTGGATCATGTTACATTTAGTCCACTTTATTGAACTCAACACCAAACCAAGCTGTGTAGGAAGGTAGTGCAGAGGACGCACACACACAGCCTCGTCCTCTTGACTCGGGCTGTCGTCTTTTCCTGAGTGATGACGCACTGGTTTGGGGTCTGGAAGCAGGTTTGGTGCAGAAGTGTGTTCAGCGGACTGCTGTGGTGCTGCAGCTTCCTGAGATGTTTGGCTGGTTGACATCAATCTCAGGAAAAGACACAGGACGAGTCCTGGTCTGAAAACATTGAATATTTATAATAAATATGATTAAATACTGTAGCTACCATGTTGATGATGTGTTCATAATAATAAATACCATCTGATGTATAGGATGTAATGTTGACTTTAGCTCATCACAACTTGATGACAGTATTTGTAGTTTAAATAAGAGTCTTATACTTTCTCTGCTGTTGAGCTTGTCCTCCTCGTCCTCTTGACTGTAGGGGGAGGTAAGGTGTCGGTGGGGCTGGCGGTTTAGGGATCCCTTCCTTCTGATGGGGTCTGGAAGAAGGTTTAGCGTTCAAATGTGGACTGTCGTGGTGCTGCAGCTTCCTGTTGATGATCGGTTGGTTGACATCCACTCTCAGGTTCCCCAGGAGACACAGGAATCCTGTCCTGACATCAAAAACAAGTAGCAGATCATTTGTATACTATCGTCAACATACAGTATGAAATGTTAAATGCCGCTTACTGAAGGGCTCACTCCCTTTGTTGCCTGAAGCACCACACGCTCTCCATGGCTCACACGCTGGTCCTGTCTTCATTCGTCCTTCTGGTCTGATGAGCGTTTCTTCGTCATCCTCGTGGAAACTCTGGATATCCTGCGGGAACGTTGAGTCTCCGTCTTCCACGTCTTTCCACCTATGCAGCTTTTAGACATGACAGGCTAGAGCTTCCCTTTTTTGAAAAATAATTCAAACAACCAGTTTTATAAATAATTTTTATTTCCAAATAATAATAAAAAAGGACAATGATCAATATTTCAAAATATTTAAATATATACGCCTTCATCTGAGCACAACAAAACAAAGCTTTGTTGGCCTCCACTGAGGTGTGCTGTAAATAAAAAGACTACCAACCCCCATGTAAATCCATGAACTAAGTCCCAAATATAGTTATCCCTCTTCTAGACACTGGGGACAAGGCTCCCCAGAAGAAATAAGGCTGTGGGTAATTATAGTCTTAGAACACATCAAGATCATTTTTTACACTCAATGTAATGAACTAATACATTACACAGATAGTTAATTTACCTCTTAACAAGTTGACTCTTGCCTAACTTTTCAGGATGCAAAGATACATAAGTAACAAGACAAACCTTTAATAATAAAAACATTGTACAGTAGATTTAAACCTTTTGGGGACTCAGTCATCCACAAAGCCGTCTTTGTAGAAGTCTGCACCTCTATACTGCTGTTTACTCATCTATGAGCACTTTCATTATTTTCTTAATCTTATACCTTCATTGACCTTTATTCCATTTACTTTTCCTTTACCATGAGTTGTGTTTGACTTTCTCTGCATAGAGGCTACTTCTGTAACAGATGATAATGCACAGTAGTAAGTATAAATAAGTTACTAAGAAAAACATTTACATTATATTTTCAAACCTGAGATTCACCCAACAGCCCCAAACATATTGCATAAAAATGCTTTCAGATGTAGCATTTGTAATAACTGGCCAATTGTTATAGAACTAAAACCTTAAAGTTACATTTCATCATTGAAATGATGCATCTAACTAATAGCATTTATTGTTTTATGTCCACTTCTGCCATGGAGGGAATTCAGTCGGCAGACAAAACTTTATTTAAACAGCAAAACAAACAACACTTAAACTCTTCTCTTTTGCGTTGCCCTATGTTTTAATACGTACAAAACATTACCACTAGCTTTTATGCTTAAATAGAACATAATATGGTGTCCTTGAGTGGAAAGATTGAAGGGAGGAAAAAAAGGATTAACTTGCATTTCTAAGTTGCATAAAAGTGGGTAAGTCTTTTATAAGCAGCCTCAGGTAAGATGCTATTAGTCAATGTGATCCCAGTAATGCTCTTTTCCACACAATACCTGTAATATAGACCGACTGGGAGACAGTTTGCATTTTATCCGATCAGCACAGTAGGAACAACAGACAGACGAATTTAACCAGTCATACATTTTGATCTTGAAACTTGAAAGGAATAGAACTAAATATATTGTTCTCTTGTACTTTGAAAACCAATGGCATTTTAACAGTATACTGATCCAATAAGAATTTTTACACCACTTCAGTTTAGTATGGTCAACCAAAAAATTACTTGCAGATTTAACATCCATTCATAAGATGTTGAGCAAATTACCAAAGTTGAGTTTTTAGGGAAATATCATTTCATATAAGATTTACAAAATATCTCAAATAGAGAAACTTTCACCGTCTAATTTCACTGACTTTCTTTTACATTTAACACATACAGGTGATATTATACACTGACCTATGAGCAGAGAAGTGCACTTGTTGTTGGCCACACACACATCCACACACACCCACACACACACACACACACACACACACACACTTTTAAAAGGGCTTGATTATGTGTTGGATTTCCCATCTTTGGCCAGAGCATTCTTGTATTAGAAGTTTGCCGTTTTTAATCTCCAGACATCTTTTTGTCTCTCTGTTCCTCATTTCTTTTCCCTAGAAAAGACAGGTGTCAAGATTTAATAATAGGGATGCACAGTATGTCATCTTAAAACATTCAGACAGCCACAGTCAATACTTTGAGCTATGAGTCACCCTAAATGCATCCTCTCTCTAGTTTAAAACACACTGACTTTCACCAACTATTTTACTGAGATAAAACTTCCTCTTCCTTGACATTCATATACTTTGCTTTGTGTTTTGACAATAGTTGAACTTGTAGTACCTGAGTGAAGTCCCAGTGAATCCCCATTCCTTTCTGCGCAGCCTCTTTGCAGTTGTAAAGGCCAGGCTCTGTATCTTTGTTCCCAACGTCAGTTATTAAACACAGGTTGTCATTGTACCTATGGGACTTGATGCCGCCGATATAAAGCTCACCGTTTGAGCGATAATAGGTGACCTGAAAAATATTTTGTATAAGTTAAGCAGCAAGCAGATTGGGCTTTTAAATAAGACAGAAAACAGACAATACTGCCACTTGTATTTTTTGAGAGACAACCCTTTTAAGCTGCTTCACTTACTTGAGGTGCATAGTAGTGGCAGGCGTAGGCGATGGGTGTCTGACCTGGTACTGGGCCTCGGTCTAAGCACAAATCAGCATCAAGATTCTTCAGCTATGAAAGGGGAAGTTTTCATTTTGTCAAACCCAGAGAAAATGTATCGACCACTATTGCACGTGGTAGTGAATCATTAGAAAATAAATGAACGTGGCACTGCATGTGGCTGTAACATACCCACTGCACACCCCTGTACTGCCTCTACTACACAAACAAAGCATGAGATAAAACTTAGCTTACTCCTCCATAAGCAAATAGGTTGTCCCAGGGATCCAATTTGGGATACACATTTTCCAGGTACCATTTGAAAGGTTTGCATTTTAACGTTTCCCTGAGTTTTTTCCTCTCTGAGATGTCCCCGATGTCAATTCCGTGATTCTGCAGAGAATATGGAGTGACATGTTTGTGATATTGTAACTTAATGAAATTCAAATGCGCTCATAACTAATGATATATGGCCTCCTGTGGGTAGAAGCATGCAGCATGCCAAGAAAGGGCATCATCGGTTTTGTTCTACCTCGAATGGCAAGTTCCACGCCAAGTTGACGTTGTGTTTGTATTCATCCATCCAGATTTCTGCTACCCTCAGGGCGTTTCTCTTCATGGCTTGGCTCAGGTCAGGCATGTAGGGCTTGTGGGCCCTCTCGATGTGAGCGATCTTGGAGCATGGAACTACTTCAATACTGCCTCCACATGTCCACACCTGCATGAGCACAAAAGTAACATTACTACTGTTCATTTGTCTATCGTGTCGTTTTTATGAATAATATTTCAATGGCTCGTGCTCTTGTGTGGTGGAATGTGTGGATCCGCTGCAGGTTTGCTGGATTGATGTGTTATGCTTTGTTGTCATATAAATATATGTGACTGGTTCTTATGACTTTGTTGTTGCCATTGTGTTAATTACGTTGATTTTGACTATAGAAGGCCCAGGTATAAAATGCACGGCCCGCCACTGATGCACAGTATAAGAAGATATCAATGACGCTCTGTTCTGCAATTCTTTAATCATGCTATTTGATGTTTTCTTGGGTTTCTACAAACGATGATGATAATTACATTGGTGGTGCGCTCCACAGCTAATGAATGTCTGTAGTCCAGCCTTTTTCCTCTGCGCTGTGGGGTGCAGAGAGCGCTATTGAAATATTGAGCAGAATTTGATTTGAGATTTGAGTTGGTTTATATTTTTCACAACTGAAAGCTTAAGGAATAGGCTCACTCGCACAGGCACAAATAAAACTGATAGTTTGAATGTTTACGATAATGCGGATCTATAAGTCACATGCGATATGAAGCAAAATCAAATCATTGCACATTTAAGGATTCCTCTCACTTTTAATTTTTACAATCTGGCTTCAATTCACCACCTCACAAACCCCCGTTTCCATAACGTGTGTATGCATGTGTCCTCTACAGGTGCGCACATTCTCCCGTTGAGTTAGTTTTTATAGATCATAACTTTTCCACGGGTTTTTCAGGCCCGTTTTGTGCGAACAAGACGGTTGTAAATGACACCCCTAGTCATTTCACAGAGTGAGAGGGGTAATTGTACTGAAGCCAGGATCTGCACTCTTTCTTGCTGCAAGTTGGCCTGGGACTGCGTCATAAGGTGTAAGATTTGTTAGATGTGCATGCTAGATAGGTGATGCTTACTCACACGAATTCCCAGCTCAACATTTTCTCCACCGTACACTTTCATGCCTTCATCGAGGACTCCAATTTCTCCTAGATACTTCCTGTCAGCTACCAGGATCCCCATGACAGATGGACTTCTGAGGTGAAAGAAGACAACTGTCACAACTGTATAATTGACATCAGTATTACCATTAAAAGTCAAGCTTTTAGATAATCAAGAACGCCCCATCCAAGATACGATTAATGAGACCATGGTGTTATATTTGTTTGACACAAATTGGAACAAGACTGACTGATTTCACTTTAACTTACTTTCCAGGCAATGAGCCGTCTCCGAGTTTGTAATAGTCGTCCGAAAACCCCTCGTACATGCACCATAAAGCCCAGTCGAAGGCATGTGCTGCAGGAAGGTATTCAACAACCTTGAGGTCATCAAAGTTGACTTTGTCGAACACTGGGGACGTGACCACCGTTCGGTCACCTTTGATCTGTGTCAGCAAGGGTTCAGCCCTGCATGAGGAAAATGGAAGAGAAGCGGTTCTCACATTACTGTACCCTTCTGACATTTACTTTGACATAGCAACCAGTTAGACCACTGGTTCAATACTTCTCTGTCTCTTTCCTCAAAAGGACTGTAACTTTTGAATGGGAGGTGGTGTGTATTGTCAAGAGCCGGATACTCCTTTGTTATTTCATGGTTTGTGTAGATTTATCTTTCCAAACATGCAGAACAAACAAAGTATGTTTGTTTTTAATTGTTTGATCTCCCGTGAACCTAAGTTTGATTTTTACCCAACCCAAGTAAACATTGGTAGAGCACTTAAAAGGTGGAGAGAGTTTTAGACTGGAAAATGGTCAACAGTGATGCAGAGGTCAAGCGGTTTATTTTTTTGCTTAACCTCATTTTCAAAAATCAGCTTGTCATACTATTGCACTACAAATGACTCTGTGACTAGAAGGTTGCGTGTCTGAGCAGAACTCACCCATCCCTTATTACCACCACTGCAATTTCCTTGTGCAAGACCTGATTGCCTCAGTGGGGCTGCTCAGCGGTTGGTAGATCAGACAGTGGTTGTACTGGGATCAGACTGTGGTTGTACTGGGCTGTTACAAATGTCTGTACTGTAACTGTGTAAACAGGGCGTTCCTGAAAAAGCTACTTTTAGCAAAACTATTGTGGTTAAACAATGGCTAAGATGTGAGGCAAGTCAACTTTGTCATCCCCTCACCAGAGTCAGTTTGTACCTTCTGGCGGTATGGACACATCCCTGTGTAACCTTTTAATTAATGTCTAGCTATAATTAACATTGTGATGTTGTCAGTACTGGGGAAAAGCTCATTTTTTAAGTGAAATGCAAAAATGAAGGCTGTTTAGCGCAGATGCAACTAATGTATCAAGTCTTGTACTAGAAATACTACACATAAATCATAGTATAATAGGATTTCTTTTCTTGCCACATTCTTACCACAGCTCATGGACTTCAATGTGCGCGTCCAGGATGGCCACCACGTCAGCAGTAGCAGCCCTCCATCCAGAAACCCTGGCATATGCAAGTCCTCGCTGCTCACTGTGCCTCACTCTTGTAAAACGGAGACTCGGGTTCTGCTGCTCGATCATCTTCACGTACGCGTCAAGGTCCCCCTTCAAGTCGTCTGAATTGAAAGGAAAATGTGTGCTATATGTTATGTAGTTCCTAGAAAGTTCAGACATGGCAGAGATAACAGTTTGCACACTGATTACCCAGAATGCAAAGCAGATTTGAGAAGATTTTGAGAGGGAGTCACAGTTCTGATCATAGACATGCCTCACATGCTCATAAACTACAGTAAGCTATTTAAATTACATTTTTAACGTTGATGTTGTAATGGTTTCATTATACTGAAAAGTGTTTCTGATGTTTTATTTCACTCATTGCCTGTAAGCAAGTTAGGATGGACAAAAAAAAAGAGAAACAACATTCAATATATGGCAATCCAGTGCCACACATCCACAGCCTTGAATTGACTAAATGCAGGGCCATTGCATTACATCGTACTGGGGTTTATGTGCCCATGGTAATTATATTTTTACTTTAATCCTTCCTGTAAACGGCATTCATTTTCAGTATCCAATGCAGATAGCTATTGTTCCATTGCTATGGTCTTTATTATATGGTAATTACTGTCAAAGCCGTAGAGGGGACACATAAGTTCCGCAGTCCAGCTTTAATTGGTGGATTTTAGACGTGCTAGAGGGCAGATATTTCTTAATCTTTGTCCAGTCTTCATGCTAAGATAAGCTAAACAGCTGCTGTCTGCAGTTTCATATTTTACCATACAGATGCAACAGTGGTATCAATCTTCTCATTAAAATCTCGGCAAGAGAGCAAATAAGCGAACTTCTCAAAATGAAAAAAAAACTACACTGCTTTAAAGCTGAAAATTCATTTGACAAACCGCATTCTGTGGGATTTACAAGACTGCTGAAAAAAGTTGATACTTTCAAAATGTAAATTCCAGTCACAAAGTAACACAGAGAATACACACCACAGATTAGAAAGATATGTGGCAAAATAAGCAGCAGTTGCCTCTGCACAATGAAACATGTTTTATCAGCCCAACCTTCCTCAAATGATTGTAGCTTATACAAACATTATATGAGCTCTTGTTTACAATCTGCACAATCTGAATCATTTGCAGCCAACCAACCATAGGAGCTGTTGTCATCCACCAATATTATTTCCTTCAGGAGGTTTTTAGGGGTGCGGTCGATGATGCTGCGCAGAGCTCTTTTGATGATTGACAGGGCCTCATTCAGGTAGATCAACACCACTCCAAGGCTTGGCAGGTCCTTTGGGTAACTCTTTTTAAGACACCTATTCACAAGCAGAAGGATTTCTCACACCATCTTTCCATTAGTGAGCTGTGTCTAAAGACAAACCATGTCAATTGGAAGGTGAATGATGGTCAGCAGACATCGATTAATCTAGAACTTTTGTGTACGAAGTGGAATGGCAGGTTTGGCATCATAGGAAATGACAATGATAAGTTGTAGCCTACCTTTTATCCCTGGTGTCTGGGAGAGCTCGATCTAGAGGAAGGCGATCACTGAGGAAAACGTTGTATCCGTACTTCTTAAACAAACCATGTGCCTCTCTTTGGTCGTCCTCAGACAGATTTTTCCCCCACGTCTTGAACAGGACAGAGTCTGAGAACAGTTTATTGGACTTTTTCTCTTTGGGGGCCTTCTGTTGGTCTTGAATCTTTGCTTCAGGTTGCTTTTTGACTGATGTCTGTTCAACCTCTGCAGCTTGTCTCTGTCTGCCTCTGTCCTCTTGAAGCATTTTCTGCATGCTTTTCTGCTTTTCCTCAAAAGCTTGGAGTACATTGACTTGATAAAAGGATGACAGGGACACAGTGAAATCAGCTAGAGGCATGACCACCTTTTGTAGAAAATAGTACACTATAGTTTTTCAAAATCAAAATCTTTTTTGAGATTCGTGTTCTCTTGATTGATTCTACACAAAAATAACATTGTATTGACATCCAGAGGGAATTGTGTATTATGTTGCTTATATTGGGATTAGCATACATCAGTACACAAAAGAGACTAAATAAAGACTTCAGGAAAAATAGTGTGTTCCATCTATAAACTCATAAATTGTGCACTTCAATTTGACCTCATTAATAGACCGCAAACTGCAAGAAAAGAAAAGTCACATAGAGGCAATTTAACCTAATATTCAACACCCCAGGGGAGCATTTTTCTTTCTCTAAACAAAAACATTTGTGTCCTACTACATACTAATATTGTTTTCATGTGTCATACTTCTGTCTGCTAACATGCAAACTGTATGCAAAAGGCTAAGAATAAAATACCTTTTATTGTATACAGTGAATTTACATTTTAATATTTCCTGCTTACCTTTCTAACAATTTCTCTGATCAAATCAAACTGAATCAAACTTCCTTTCCATTTCCCATCTTCATTTGAAGTGAAAAGGTGACATTCAACCGGATAAAAACGAAATAAAACAGAGTAACATTTATACTGCAAGAAATGTAAACCATTGCTTCAACTCACAGAGATTGCTGATGTTTGTTGCCATGTCAGAAAAAATTCTGATAATACGAGGTGAGTCCAGCTCTTTGTCAGTAGGCTCATATCCCCTCTTTAGAAACATGCCCACGTAGAAGACGAACCCGATCCCCCCCAAAGTGAGGACTACCCGCTTTAACCCTGCTGCCCTCATGCTGAAAACACACCGACTGATTCCCCAGCAAGAGAATAAAAAATGACAGAGATACCTTCTTTGGTTTAAAGGCGGAGGGAGGACAGGTCTCACCTTGTATGGTCACGCGGGGTGAGACCTGTCCTCCCTCCGCTGTTTGTTTGCAATAGGCGCAAGTGTTCCTAGGGCTGCGTCGTGAAGTACCTGCTTAACCTTAAATCGGAACCTCCATAATGTAACATGCGGTCATGTATAAAACTTTTTTTGGGGGTGGTAAGACAAAAGGTAAACCTTTATGTCTATATATAAACAGCTTGCTGGGAACCCTTTCTTCTTGTGTTGTGGTCTTCTAATCCCGAATTTAAAGTTACATCTCTAACATAAGTTTGTTGTACGACATTTAGACTCCCTGTAATTGTGTTAATGCTGATCCAGCAGCACTGACATTGTTCTCCAAATCTTTATTTCTTCCGTAAATTCTTTTTTAATCTACTTCTGCATACTTACAGCTACAGAAACAATTCAGATATCAAATTACTCCGCTTTTTTAGACATTAGTGACATGTATTTGTACCGTTGGTTTCTACCATTTATACTTTTTAAAATATTCAGCTTTTATAATTTGTTTTAAACAATGTAACTCAATGAAGATAATCTTCTCTCATCATAAACCTACTCCACTTTTAAATATGTCTTTCAGCTAGACTAAACTTTAAACGAGTTACAAGACTTTGAACTATTACAATATTAGTCAGCTTTTTTATATCTTTAAATTTTTTTTAATAATTACAGTTTACATTTAATGTTGTTCTCAAACCTCTTCTGTGTATATAATGGGTATGTATTGCACTTCTTAAAGTGGGTGACATCACTCTTCATACTTAATTTCTGCTCTAGATGAGGCAAATCTTGGGCTGGTTGCAAACATATAACTATAAAATCAAACAGAACAACACATGTGACAGGAACTCAAAGACACTATCCCATAGGTACTCAGATTAAATGTGACCACACAATTCTGGGTGACAGCAGTCAATACCTGTTTTCGAACCTGCTCACATGTTTGATACTGCATACAAATTACACACGTGTTCATAAGGGGGTCCTAACTCCCTCAGTGATAGGGGGGTTACGTTTATTGTCTGGGAAGCAGGTGTATGAGAGGTGAGCGTCACCTTAGATTCCGTGCAATGCAGCTGTCTAACTGTGACGAAGGACGACCTCTATAGACGGGTTTCGGAGAAGCAGCCGACTACTGCGAATAAACCTCCAGAAGGAACATTTTATGTCCCAATTCAGGCTGCATTCGTAGACCGGTTGCGTCACAGCGCGGCGACTAGGCTGTCCCATTTCGCATGTTTGTTGAAGACTCCTTCGAATGCAGCCTTCTGCTCCCAGATTCGGAGGACACATCTCATGGATCCTTCACGGCCCAGCATATCCCAAGATGCATTACGTGCCGGTGAAGATTTTATTTGAACCAACATGGCGGCGATTGATGCGAGAGCTGGAGAAGCGGAAGGATTCACTTTTAAATGTAAGTATTGGGTTTCAACTCACTCGAATGTCACAGCAAAATATGAGATCTTATAACATCACGTGTGTTAAAGTGATCCGTTAAGTTACGTGACGTTCGTAGCTTACAAGCTAGCTAACGTTAGCCGCTGCGCTATAACAGGTGTTACGGTTTAACCAGGGACCATGTTAACTGGCGACCTTCAGCCGAATGAGTCTCATGTTGTCGTAGTTAAGGCAGCTGTTGAAAATTGGAAGACAACACGTAGCTGTCCTCGTGAATGCCGCATTGTTTAATTTTGCAGTACAGTGTCAAACCTTCTAATTTACAGTATATGGTCAAAACATACCGGATTCCACGTCGGAGAGTCTTTTGATGAAACGAGTCCACTCGAGTTTGAAACGTCGCTTGTTTATGTGTTGAAACAGGAAGAGAGCACGTTGCTCTTCCTTTGAAATAATAAAGTTGGTAAAAAACACAATCGTCTTTGGAGCCTGTTTTGTGCAAACATGTGTCACGTAGAACTCTGTAGCACAGTTAAAATAAGAAGACAAATGCATATAAATATGAATAAATCCTATTTACGGGATTCGAACTCATGTCATTGTGTGGTAAAAAAGTTTAGCATATAGCATCACAATATGTAAAACATGATGGCACTATTTGTGTCCAGGTTGCTATTGACCACGTTGAATGGTCCTTAAAACTGTATATTGTGTGGAAAGCAGATGGCCTCTCTTTAAACCATGAATTGGTTTCTTCTTGGCAGTTTATTCACGTTCAATTGTGGGATTGTGGCAGAAATGATTTCATCCCAATCATGTATCATGTTCTTCATAATATTTGTTCATGCATTTTATTTAGCTTTCCTTAAATTGATCGCTGGTGCAAACACACGGAACTTTTACTTTGAATGTTAGCAGTCAGTTTCCGACTCCCTTTACTCAATTTTCATTATTCAAGTATTATGTGACAAGCTGATGTTTTGGTGCGCTGAATTGCATTGCACGTGTTCATTCAATGAGACAATAAAGCGTTAACCACGTTTAGGCAGCATTATTATACTTCGTGCACGAACCCTTTAAGACTCAAATTGTCATTGCTTACATTTCCCCCGTGCTATTTGCCTGTGTGTCAATTTTGTATTAAATTGTGTATTTAAGAGGTTCCGGGATGTAGCCTTCATTACGTTGTAGAAAATAATACCGGTACAGAAGGACTTAATTGCTTCGTTGTCATTGATGGTAAAACATGCGTTTGCAGAAGAGGAATGAGCTCTTCAGAGAGAGTGAGGTGGCTCTTAAAAGAGCCGTTGTGGTTCGTGGATCAGCAGACAGTTTAAGCTCGCTCTCCGCGGATGCGACGGGCCAGCTGGATGTCTTTGGGCATGATGGTGACCCTCTTGGCGTGGATGGCGCACAGGTTGGTGTCCTCGAACAGGCCGACCAGGTAAGCCTCACTGGACTCCTGCAGAGCCATAACAGCGGAGCTCTGGAAGCGCAGGTCGGTCTTGAAGTCCTGAGCGATTTCTCTCACCAGACGCTGGAAGGGCAGCTTGCGGATCAGCAGCTCCGTAGATTTCTGGTAGCGACGGATCTCTCTCAGAGCCACGGTACCGGGCCTGTAACGGTGAGGCTTCTTCACGCCGCCGGTGGCCGGGGCGCTCTTACGGGCAGCCTTGGTGGCCAGCTGCTTCCTGGGAGCTTTGCCTCCGGTGGATTTACGAGCGGTCTGCTTGGTTCTTGCCATGACTTCTTCTTCTTTCTCTGATCAGGAGAAACATGCAGTCAAAGCGGAGACACGCTGCTCTTAAACTGTGAACCGGCTGTGAAATGGTGACGCGGCTTCAGACCTCCGGCTCCTGATTGGTGAGGGGCTCCTCCTGGAGCTCAGCCCCGCCCAGAGCAGCGACCCACCGCCCAAGTCTCCGCTGCTCATTGGCGGAAAATGCTTTCAAATTGCCCGCCAAAATTCAGAGTGGTCCGCCCTCTGTTCTTCTGCTGGAAGCCTCTTTTCTGGTTGGTCCGTTTGTCAGGGACGGTTACGTTTATACTGATGTATACAAGTAAAGAGTATGGTGGGTTAGGTGCCCTAGAGCTCGGCGTCAGATTACATATTGCCTTTGTTAAAAATGTCTCTGCTGCCATCTCCAGAAACGCTCTCTGGTTAGGAGACGGCTCCATGTGGAGGAAGAGAAAGGGGAAACTGAGACAGGGCCCTGACTACAAGTTATTATTATGATTTTACTAACCACTATCAACACCTACGTATGGACTGGAAGAGTCTATCAAGTAAAACTATCTATAAAAAGATCAACAAGATCCACGACATGGTGGACTTGTTAAATATAAAAATTTGACAAATATCGAGGGTGAGGAAGTAATAAAAACATTGAAGGATAAGAACCTCTCGGAAAGCATCAGAGATGACCGATGGCTCATGGCAGTGAATAGACTCGCTGTAAGAGCCACTGTGTCATGGAGCTGCTATGTCACTACGAAAAAATGTCCCATGATGCATTGCAACGAGGATGAAACACAAAATCACCTGTTCATGGACTGTTACAGAGCGCAACAGGTCTGGGCCTCACTTCAAGGCCTCGGCCTAGTCTTCAATGTGAACTATAAATCTGTAATGTTTGCTCTGGTTGATGAGAAGATGTCTGTTAAACAAAGATAACTTTACCAGCTCATTGTCAGCATCACATGTTTCAAAATATGGAAAACCAGATGTATAATGGTAATAAAACAGACTGTAATGGATGGCAACATGGTGGTGAAACATATAAACATATAGTCACTGAACTCAGGAGAAGGAGAACTATTGATAAGAGCCAGACCCTCCCGTGGCATTTGTTGGACTTTTGACCCAAGCACACAGCACTTTTCTTGTATCTGTCTGTATACTTGTGAATCATGTATGTATTTGTGGAACTGTAGACTCTCGTGCTGTGCTGGAGTACCTGACCGCTGAGATCCTGGAGTTGGCTAGAAACGCTGCCCGCGACAACAAGAAGACTCTTATCATCCCCCGTCACCTGCAGCTGGCTGTCCACAACGACGAGGAGCTCAACAAACTGCTGGGCGGAGTGACCATCGCTCAGGGCGGCGTGCTGCCCAACATCCAGGCTGTTCTGCTGCCCAAGAAGGCCGCCAAGTCCAAGTAAACCTGGAGCCTCTCTGACTGCTGGAACCAGAACCTCAAAGGCTCTTTTAAGAGCCAAACACTCACCTGATAAAGAGCTTTGTACTCATGTTTCCCTGCACGAACAAAAACATACTAATATTTTAAAAACATCACTGCATAAATATGGTTAATTGCACATTTAGACTAAAGTATATTAGTTGGGGTTATTGATATAAACCTGAGCCCAACAGTAGTTATTCCAGAGGCTGAGGTCACTTTGATACAAACTTCAGTTTAGGTCTCATTTTGTCAGTTTTGGAAAAACATTGAAACATTACAACCATGTAAAATATGTTATTTCAGACCACAAAGTCTACATGTAAAGCTGTGTAATGTTTCTTATGGCTGTAATTACCAATGATTTATTATCAGTTCATCTGAAGATTATTTTCTCAAACAAACAATTGTCAGAAAATGAAAACGCACCAGAAATTAGACCTGAAATGAAAAACACCTGTGGCTTTTTCTTTTTCTGTGTGCAGGTATAACAGTTTACTATACAGTCTTGTCATACATTTAGCATACACACAGGTATCCAAATGTAATTTTAAAGTGTAAATTTAAAGTTTATTTTTTTCTCTTCTCCAACAGAAGTGCAGTAGAAGAAAACAAAAACAGTACTATTTATAGTGTCAAGCTCTGATTTGTAAGTGAACTCATTATGTAAAAGTTTTTTCACATATGTCGATGTGGAAAGGAAATTGGCAAAAATAGTGTAGCAACGTAGTGACCAATGTTTACAGTTTTATTAGAAGTGTGTTATTAAATTGCAAACAGAGTAAAACAGAGAACATTTATTTAGTTTGGCACACTTGGTAAATGCTTTGGCTACAAGTGTTTATTGTTTCACAGATAGTGCTTCAACAATTACTGTTATAAACTGGGAAGGGCCGTCCCTCCCTTCACAATAAGCCACAGCAACATTAATTCAGCAGCCCTCGTCAATGGACAGCGACTAATAGTAAACATGGTGCCCTGTGTATGTCAAGAAAAAAGTCACTCAACATAATAAGACTTGGTCATTCCAGTTCAAAAGGAAAGCTTTCAACTGGTTTATGTGTCCATTGTTAGGTTGAGGAACTGGTAATCATGGATCGTTGAGAGAAGAGGTAACAATTTACATTTAACTGTTTAACCCTGTCTTTTGAAATAAACAAACAAAACGTAAATCTTGTAACATTTTAAGAACTATTAAAGTTCTTTAATCCACTGAAGGACTCGTTGGTAATGAAATCCTTTGTTCTCGGATCCCTCCAACAATGCTTCTACATAAAGGCAGTTTAGTGCAGTACAAAACCTTTCATAATTACACTATTATATTATGCTGCAACTTTTTTTATGGCTTACTTACTGTTCCTGCCAGACAATAAATCACTTTCCCCCCATTTGTTCCCTCTAGATTAATGTAAACCTGTATGTTTTATAACTTTGTATCACCGACAGTAATTTAGTAAGACATCTGCTCACAGGAACGTTTAGGTCTTTGGCGCATGCTCAGTCCCGCTCAAAAGACAGCCAATCCTGTGCAAGCAACAGCACAGTAAAATTTGCATCACGTTACTATATATAGACCGTCCTGTGCTTCAGGAAACATCTTCCGACTCTGAAGAAATCTAGAACCATGCCTGAGGCCGCCACCGTCAAAGCGCCCAAGAAGGGCTCCAAGAAAGCCGTCTCTAAGACCGCCGCCAAGACCGGCAAGAAGAGGCGCAAGAGCAGGAAGGAGAGCTATGCCATCTACGTGTACAAGGTGATGAAGCAGGTTCATCCCGATACCGGCATCTCCTCCAAGGCCATGGGCATCATGAACTGCTTTGTGAGCGACATCTTTGAGCGCATCGCCGGTGAGGCCTCTCGTCTGGCTCACTACAACAAGCGCTCCACCATCACTTCCAGGGAGATCCAGACCGCTGTCCGTCTGCTGCTGCCCGGTGAGCTGGCGAAGCACGCGGTGTCTGAGGGAACCAAGGCCGTGACCAAGTACACCAGCTCCAAGTAAACACCCGATGGAGACCAACAACACAAAGGCTCTTTTAAGAGCCACCCACTTCATCTAAAGAAGAAATCCTGTTGTATTTAAACTAGAATCTGATGTTAGTCTGGCCATCCTGGGAACCTCAAGGTTTATTATTTTACTCCTATGTAATGAATAAGGGAAATTCAAAGAATTACCAATTTACCCATTCAATCTCAATTCAAAAACTGCAGTAAATCTCAAGGACCTGTACCACCTACCAGCAGATAATCATGAACTGCATTGATGACGTCTCCAACCTCTAGTGAAATAAGAAAAAAATGATGTTTGGCTCATGGGAAAAATCAATTAAACTGGATTAAGAAACAAAGTGAGATAAAAGAAATGGGAGGACATCGGTTACAAAGCCCAAGTAACCACATTTTCTTGTTTTATCAATTGTGTTTCCACCACACCTAAAAATGATCATGACTGTCTGTAAATTATTCATGTACTCATCTTATTCTGGAAAAAAATGTAATAAAATGGATTTCAATCTTTTATAAATATTCAGTTATCAACTGAGCAGAGTTTACACTTGGACTGATGTAAGTAGAGTTAGAAATAAGATGCCATATTATAAATCATTTTGGTGATTTTATAACTAAATACAAACATCTGAACATAAACTGAACTGGCTCTGCCACTAAAGAGATTTACACAATAATAAATACAAATATAAATGGTGGCTTGGTCATATATAAACTTGTATCTGAGGCAGAGGGCCCCAGATCACTAAAATCATGAACGATAAAATATCTGAAAACCGGTGAGGCCTCTCGTCTGGCTCACTACAACAAGCGCTCCACCATCACTTCCAGGGAGATCCAGACCGCTGTCCGTCTGCTGCTGCCCGGTGAGCTGGCGAAGCACGCGGTGTCTGAGGGAACCAAGGCCGTGACCAAGTACACCAGCTCCAAGTAAACACCCGATGGAGACCAACAACACAAAGGCTCTTTTAAGAGCCACACACTTCATCTAAAGATGAGTTCCTGCTGTCTCTAAGGTTGAAAGAGGTTTAATTAATATAACCACGCTCGAGTAATGACTCGATGAATTGTTCTTAATGTTGAATATACTGTTATGGTAGTGGTGCAAGTTAACTGTTATTTCTAAACCCAAAGACAATCAAGTAAATTAACCACTCAAAATAATTGGGTAAATATGGAATTGCCCTTAATGTAGAGTATACTTTTATTGAAATGTACAATAAATGCTCAAGATATGAAAGTTAGCAGCTGTTCAAAATACACTTGTACACTAACACTAAGCTCCACTGTTGTCAAGAAGCACAGGTATCATTCAAAACATGGAAACATAACTTTGAGTCATAGATCCTTAACTACTTTCTTGTGAGGTGCTCTTCTACTCTACAGATTCTGTCTTGTATTATATTATCATTCTATCAGTGTTTTTTCTGCTGATATCTACTAAACATGTTTACAGCACAAACTCTGCATTGTTGTATTATAATAAGCACTGATGCCAGAAGGACTGAATTCTGGAGTCTGTCAGTAACATTAAGTTTATATCTGTAGATCAAAGACCTGTTGATGGTTGTCTGAGTGAGATACGGATCACTAAGTTACATTTAACAGATGGATGGATACTTTATTCATCCTCAAGGGGACATTTGTTTGTTACAGCAGTGAAAAATATACTAAAGTAAGTATAAAAATGCAGAATATATACCAAAAAAATATGAAATATAAAAAATGCACCCTATATACAATGAAATAGTATGGTGTTAGTAGTCCAAAAATAGATTAACTATAGCAAACAAACAGTATAGCAGTGTTGTATGTCTAGTGGTTGATTTATTATAAAGTCTTATTGCAGTTTGCAGGAATGTTCTCCTGTATCTGTCCTTGTGACAGTGGAGCTGGATGAGTCTGTTGGAGAAAGTGCTCCGCTGTCCCTGCAGTAGGTGGTGAAGAGGGAGGTCCGGGTTATACAATATGGATCATAATTTCTTCAGTGTCCTCTCCACCACCTGTTCCAGACTGTCCAGTTTGCAGCCAATGATGGAGCCGGCCTTCTTAATCAGTTTAAGTCGGTTGGTGTCTCCGGCTCCATGTTGCTATATGTACTATATAGCCTACTATACACTACTAACCTGCTTTATGGAGGCTGATGGTAGCTGATGGCCAAAAATATCATCTTGAAAGAAATAGTGGATATTAATTAGGATCTTAATGTAGGTGCTTAGTAAACTTTGATGTATAGATTTGTTAAAGTATAGTGTGTAACTATATGAGCAATGGGCCATGCGTATCACTCTTCCGTTAAAGTTCAGTGGGTAGTGGATTATTATATTGATTAGTTGCCTGGAAAAAAAGATCTGGTTTTACAGTGCAAAGTATTACGGTTATAATCTATCCTTGGCAGGCTTCTTAACCTTTGTCAGCCTTCTGTCTATACGGATGTGAAGCTTTGCTTGTTAAGTTATGCGGCTCACTCTTGACACTTACAATCTTGAACTTCCAGACAGATAAGATGATGGATCGCACAGCAAATAAAACATGAATACAAACTAGCTATTGTGTCTAAAATATGACTTTCTCTCCTTAGAAGTGGATTCATTTTTGCTACTTTATTCACCTCCTGTATGCATGTTTAGATTTGTTAAAGTACAGTGTGTAACTATATGAGCAATGGGACATTTGTATCACTCTTTCGTTTCAATTAAAATATATGTAACTTTTATGTCTGCTCTTAATGACTTATGAATAAACAGGAAAATGCTCATAGAGGATGATGTGGGTGGCTCTTAAAATAGCCTTTTATAGGAGCCACACTCTCAATCTAAAGACAGTAATTTACTGTCCTCAAATGTGTCATGTTATAAGTAATAAATGCAGTACCACTAGGTTCAGAAATTAATTGATTTAATGTGTCGTTCAACTAAGTCATGAAGTGCATATTTGAGACTTTTCTAATCAACATTTGTATTAAAACAATTCTGTTTTGTGGGCCTTGAGATAAAATGACAGTTAACAATGTTGTCCGATGGGTGGCTGCTGCACTTCAGGTTCAGGTTACTTTTATTTGTACCCGTAGGAAGACTTGGTTTGCAATAGAGGGCGAGGCATCCATCTCGACAGACATTACAATGAACACAGACAACAAGACAAACATGATAAAAGTACACAAGGCTACAAATCAGTCAATCAATAAATAAAATAAATAAGTACACAAACGTTGCTTCTATAGCATCTGTGCACTGTTGCTATGATTTGTTCACCTGAGTGATGGCTGCTGGAACAAAGCTGTTCTTATACCGCTTTGTTCTACACCGTGGGACCATATACCTCCGTCTAGAAGGAAGAAGCTGAAATTCCCTGTGCAAAGGGTGGGAGTCGTCCTTTAATGGAGCCGGTTATCCGTTGTAACTGTCTGGTGTACAGGGACTCTAGGTTAAGCTGTGACTCACCAATCAGCCTGCTAGACCATTTCACAATTTGATACAGAGAGTTTCTGTTCTTTAAATGACACCAAAGAAAAGGATAAAATCGATTCAATAAAAGCACGATAAAATAAGGTCACTTCTGTGATGTCTTTGTCAGCTCTCCAAACGGTGTACGGGAGCAGAGCGGACTAACCAGTGGGTCATGATCACATGCTCTGTCATGAATCTGAATCTCAGCACTGATGCCAGAAAGGCTCAACCTGGAATTGGTTGAGGCAGTTTAGTGCAGTAACCTTTAATCTCAAATAATTACACTAGTTAGAATATAATGCAACTTTGTATACCTTACTTACTTTACTGTTCTTGTCAGGCAATTAATAATTTTTCCACCATTTGTTCCCTCTAGATTAATGTAAACCTGTATGTTTTATAACTTTGTATCACCGACATTAATTTAGTCACTCAAACACGAAAGACATCTGCTCACAGGAACGTTTAGGTCTTTGGCGCATGCTCAGTCCCGCTCAGAAGACAGCCAATCCTGTGCAAGCAACGGCACAGTATAATTTGCATCAAGTTGATATATATAGACCGTCCTGTGCTTCTGGAAACATCTCCCGACTCTGAAGAAATCAGAAATCATGCCTGAAGCCGCCACCGTCAAAGCGCCCAAGAAGGGTTCCAAGAAAGCCGTCTCTAAGACCGCCGCCAAGACCGGCAAGAAGAGGCGCAAGAGCAGGAAGGAGAGCTATGCCATCTACGTGTACAAGGTGATGAAGCAGGTTCATCCCGATACCGGCATCTCCTCCAAGGCCATGGGCATCATGAACTGCTTTGTGAGCGACATCTTTGAGCGCATCGCCGGTGAGGCCTCTCGTCTGGCTCACTACAACAAGCGCTCCACCATCACTTCCAGGGAGATCCAGACCGCTGTCCGTCTGCTGCTGCCCGGTGAGCTGGCGAAGCACGCGGTGTCTGAGGGAACCAAGGCCGTGACCAAGTACACCAGCTCCAAGTAAACACCCGATGGAGACCAACAACACAAAGGCTCTTTTAAGAGCCACCCACTTCATCTAAAGAAGAAATCCTGTTGTATTTAAACTAGAATCTGATGTTAGTCTGGCCATCCTGGGAACCTCAAGGTTTATTATTTTACTCCTATGTAATGAATAAGGGAAATTCAAAGATTTACCCATTCAATCTCAATTCAAAAACTGCAGTAAATCTCAAGGACCTGTACCACCTACCAGCAGATAATCATGAACTGCATTGATGACGTCTCCAACCTCTAGTGAAATAAGAAAAAAATGATGTTTGGCTCATGGGAAAAATCAATTAAACTGGATTAAGAAACAAAGTGAGATAAAAGAAATGGGAGGACATCGGTTACAAAGCCCAAGTAACCACATTTTCTTGTTTTATCAATTGTGTTTCCACCACACCTAAAAATGATCATGACTGTCTGTAAATTATTCATGTACTCATCTTATTCTGGAAAAAAATGTAATAAAATGGATTTCAATCTTTTATAAATATTCAGTTATCAACTGAGCAGAGTTTACACTTGGACTGATGTAAGTAGAGTTAGAAATAAGATGCCATATTATAAATCATTTTGGTGATTTTATAACTAAATACAAACATCTGAACATAAACTGAACTGGCTCTGCCACTAAAGAGATTTACACAATAATAAATACAAATATAAATGGTGGCTTGGTCATATATAAACTTGTATCTGAGGCAGAGGGCCCCAGATCACTAAAATCATGAACGATAAAATATCTGAAAACCTTTGTGATAGTGTGGCTGATCTTTGTAAACAGACTTCCTGCAGGGCGGTAGTTCAGTGGAGCTGCCATGTGATCACAATACATATACATTAGTGCTGGGCAAGTTAATAATTAACGTCGACAATTATTTTATCCGTGTTAACGCAGTTTTTTGTTTATTATTATTTTGAAAGTCCGTTGCTCACTGAATACAGACAGGTCACAGGAGGGGCGGGATGTTGATCAGGATTGGCTTGGGATGGGCGTCATCACGTGGCTCAACCAATGAGAGCATTTTGGATGGGCGCTGCGGCGTGATAGCCTATCAGCGTTGAGATGCTCCCCTGTCGTCACTGACGTCCTGACTTTGAATTAGGAAACAAATACTGTATCCGTCTGTGTTCACCCAGAGCTCTACGATACCTCATATTAGTGGAGACCGGACTTTACTATGTGTATACATGTTTGTGTGTAAACCATATGGTACAAACAACGAATAGACGCTGCCGTATTTACGTCTAGATGACGTTATGTTGAGTGTTGATGGAGCTGCTACAATGTTAGCATAGCATAGCACCGATCGATCCAGACTCCATTGAGAAAACAAGTATTTTAAAAGTTATTTGCTTGTCGTCTTGTGGAGATAACTAACAAACCATGAATTCAGACTTTTTACAAATCGGCATCATTACATAGTTATTTCGGCATCCCTTTTTGTCCGTTTATTGCAGTTCAATCACAGCAAAATCAGTTTATTTTGTGTTCATACAGCTGTAGTAAACAGCCGACGTGTGGCTTGCTAGAATGCAGCTCGATAAAATCCACGGAGCTCCTCCGGCCTGTTATAAACCAGACAAGACGGCGTTTAGTTTCCTGATATGTGGGACTTCCACAACACGTACTAAACAGTCTAATCTGTGGAAGATTTTCGATTCAATTATAGTGGCTTAAATTATTCATAGAATATTATTTCAACACACATTGCTTTTTTTGTTGTTGATTTCATAAAATATATATGATATACAAGACATATTTTAACTGCTACTGTGTAAAGGGAATACTGCTGATAAAAAGCACCTCATTTGTTTAAAGTGTTTGCAAACCAAATGTTATTGCACTTTTGTTCTTATAGCAGTACTTTTAAAATAAAAGTGCGCAATACACTACTTTTGAATTCATTATTGAATTTTGTGCATAACAATGCGATTAAAAATTGTAATCGTTGCCCAGCACTAATATATATACATATATATATACACACACACACACACATATACATACATACATAAATATAAATATAAATATATAAATAATGTCTATATATATATAAATAATGTCTATATATAAAAATAATGTCTATATTTATATATATAGAGACTAAAAGCCCCGCCTCTGTTTTCTATCACGTCCTCAGTCAGGGTTTAAATATCAGTGAACCATCATCATTCTCCATCTTGTTGAAAGACTTCAACCAGTGAAAATGAGCGGAAGAGGCAAAGGAGGAAAAGGACTCGGCAAAGGAGGCGCTAAGCGTCACCGCAAAGTGCTCCGTGATAACATCCAGGGAATCACCAAGCCCGCTATCCGCCGTCTGGCTCGCCGTGGTGGAGTGAAGCGTATCTCCGGTCTGATCTACGAGGAGACCCGCGGTGTGTTGAAGGTCTTCCTGGAGAACGTGATCCGTGATGCCGTCACCTACACCGAGCACGCCAAGAGGAAGACGGTGACCGCCATGGATGTGGTGTATGCTCTGAAGAGACAGGGACGCACTCTGTACGGCTTCGGCGGTTAAACTGCTCGTTATCAAAACATCAAAACAAAGGTCCTTTTAAGGGCCACACACTTCCTCAATTAAAGAGCTGGTATCCTGGAGAAATCAAATGGTCTGCAACTGGCCAAATATTTCTCCTCAATTTAAACCCTTTGACTCCATTATTGCTGAAATATGCTTTGGAGTGCTAACAGTTCTGATGGATTGTAGAGTTCAATGAGTGAACCTCTTTTCTTCTAACTTTCATTGATAAGTTGTACTTATTTATACCCTATTTTGAATTTAAAAATAAATGTATTCCTATTTTTACTTATGATTTTCTTTATTTTAATGAATTGAGGTATTCCTATTTTACGTTATGTGCATGATATGTTATATTGAAAATCTGTTTTTACGGTTATACTATCCATGGCAGGCTTCTTTATCATCTTATGTGGCTCACTCTTGAACTTCCAGACAGATAAGTTGATGCAGCTGCTCATGTTTACTTACAACTGGATTTAAAACATTT
This sequence comes from Leptoclinus maculatus, assembly GCA_032191485.1. Taxonomy (NCBI): domain Eukaryota; kingdom Metazoa; phylum Chordata; class Actinopteri; order Perciformes; family Stichaeidae; genus Leptoclinus; species Leptoclinus maculatus. The sequence goes on from JAVDOI010000007.1 coordinate 7,248,557, forward strand.
GTTTTGTCTTTTTACCTATAATCAGTCATACAACTAAGCCCAACCATAGGCTGCATCACACAGAAAATAAAACATGAATACAAACTAGTTGGTGTCCAATATATGACTCTCCTTACAAGTGGATTAATTTGTGCTACTTTATTCTCCTCCTGTATGTATGTATGTATGTTTAGATTTGTTACTATTTGATAAATAAGTACATTGTGTAACTATATGAGCAATGTGACGTTCTTAAATGTATCTCTTCCGTCTCAAGTAAAAAGTAAGTTATTTCTGCTCTTAATAACTTATGAATAAACAGGAGAATGCTCTTAAGGAAGATGTGGGTGGCTCTTAAAAGAGCCTTTTATAGGAGCGTTGGTACTTCAGGTTGATAACAGCTCACTTCTTCTTGGGTGCTGCTTTCTTGGCTTTGGGCTTGGCAGCTTTCTTTGCGGGGGCTTTCTTGGCTGCAGGGGCTTTGGCTGCGGGAGCCTTGGCTGCGGGGGCCTTTTTGACCACCTTCTTGGGACTCTTGGTGGCCTTTTTGGGGCTCTTGGCTACCTTCTTTGGGCTCTTGGTGGGTTTCTTGGCCGCTGCGGGTTTCTTTGCCTTCTTGGGTGATTTCTTAGCGGCTGCTGCTGGTTTCTTTACTGCCTTTTTGGCCGCTGCGGGTTTCTTAGCTGCGGGCTTCTTGACTGCAGGAGCGGTTTTCTTTGCCGGTTTCTCGACAGCCGTCTTGCTCATCTTGAAGGAGCCAGAGGCCCCGGTCCCCTTGGTCTGGACCAGAGTCCCCTTATTCACCAGGCTCTTGATGGCGGTCTTGACGCGGCTGTTGTTCTTCTCCACATCATATCCATCGGCGGTCAGAGCCTTCTTGACGGCGGCAGCAGACACGCCGCTCCGCTCCTTGGATGCGGCCACAGCTTTAACGATGAGCTCAGCGACGCTGGGACCAGCCTTCTTCGGCTTGGGCGCATTCTTCTTGGCTGCTTTGGCCGCCGCGGGGGCCGGAGCTGGAGCTGGAGCTTCTTCTGCCATTTTCTATCGTTGATGTGTTTGTAGACAAGAGAACACGAGAGTCTGACTGACTGTTGAAGAGCTCAGAGCAGGGGGCTGGATTTAAACACACCATGAGAACCGTGGAGACTCAACCCAGCCCGGGACTCCTCAGTGCAGTCTGAAAGCAGAGTCACTTGTGTTTTCTCTTCACTGATAAAGACTAAAAACTAAATGTGGAAGAAGTACTGAAGGCTGACGGTGAAGGGAGCCGATAGCGGACTAGTGTCTCTTCATATTGAGGTCATGTAGAGCTCTGATGATCTCTGTGTTCTGTTTGAGGAGCCTCCAAACCTCACCTACTCACCGCCGTGAACAGCACTGATCAGTGGCTTTTCCCACTCATTTCTCTTTAAAAATGATTTAAAATGCACCAGAGCTCCATCAAAAGTGGTTTTCCAACTGGTCCACATGTTTGTTCAGAGGTTCGATGTAAAAACAACCATCTGATGTTGATCAGTTTTTAATAAACTGAAGTTATTCTGGGAGCAGCAAACACACTGATGATGGTCGAGGCTTATGGTGCAGTTCAGCCAGACTTCCTATCAGAGCTGCTCACTGTGAACATGTCCTCAATCAAACTCAATGACAAATAAATTAAGTAAGTGGCTTTCAATGTTTCAGTAACATTGTTTAAATTATTCATGTATCGATGTCAAAATTAAATAAATAAAAAAAATAATAATATTCGACTCTAAGTGTCAACAGGTATTCTGTGAATTCTGAGATTTGAAGTGAGTACTGAAATTTAGATCTCTTAAAATTAAAACGGCAGTTCGGATTCGACAGAGCTAAGAAAAACTATTTGGCATTTTTCTAACAGTTTGATGAAACCATGTTTGGTCCAAAAGGACCAACTAGTATTTTTTATTATAAAATCCCCCCCACATAATAGGGACCTATTGTATACCGTATGTATGTACAGCATGTATTTATTATATTTATATATAAAACTGTACTACTATATCTTGAATTACATGCATATATTGACCACACACAACACATCAGTACTGCACATGAAAACATTTATTTCTCTACACATTGTAAAATCAATCAATACGTTGATTCACTTCCACAGATTGCATTTTACACTGTAAATCAGAACAGAGTTTATTCTAAATATAATATAGATGCAGCAAATTCATTTGTGGAGACAACATGTTTCATACATGTTTTTACAAACTCGCTGATGTTGGCTTCCATTGTTGTTGTACACAAGTACTCACCTGTGGTCTTTTTAAAGTGCTTACAACCTGATTGATGGCCCAATCCCAATGTCCCCCCTAAAGCCTCAAACCCTGAACCCTCAAGGATTTACTGACATCAAGTGGTTGAGTGTGAGAGACTGTGAGGGCTTGAAATGGTGTAAATAGGAATGGGACAGCACTTTGCTGCAACATATCACGTTACTATGACCTCTCATCTTGTGAGGAAAGAGCCTGGAAGACTTTCAAATCTGGGAGTACAAAGTATAAAATAAATACACACAATTATACATTATATTTTTTGGCGTTTTCATGGTAACGTGATATGTTGCAGCAAAGTGCTGTCCCATTCCTATTTACACCATTTCAAGCCCTCACAGTCTCTCACACTCAGCCACTTACCAGGTGACGTCAGTAAGTCCTTGAGGGTTCAGGGTTTGAGGGTTTAGGGGGGACATTGGGATTGGGCCGATGAGTCAACAATCAAGCAATCAGGTGTTTGGCCAGGTCACAGGTGTATCTGCCAGTTGGTCCATGGGTGTGGCATTTTGAATGCCAGTGTTTTGAAATGACTTTAAGTCAGATTCCTGTCTTATATGGAGAACTGTGTGCAGTGCAGTGTGTTGCAGAAAGTGCCATGTTGAATTGCAAATTGGGTGCAAAGCAGATCATGTGTTTGGAGTTTTGTAGACTTGAGAAAAGGTTTTGCTCTCCGAGTTTCATTATCAATTATTGTGGTTAATGTGTCATTTTAGCAATTTAAAAAAAAACTAATTGTAATGCGTGTTAGCTGTTGTGACATATTTGTTATTTAAGTGAACAGGACAAGTATCTGCTTAAGCAGTTGTTAGCAATGTATTTGGACACTTCCAAAGCTCCTGACAGACCTCCGACATTGCTGACAATTACCTCCTCTTTTCCCCTGCATCCCTTTTTTGCACCATGTTTCATATTTTTTTCTGCACTATATTTAATATTTCATTTCGCACATATCGTATCTTTGTACAAATTGTATTCCTGTATAATATTGTATTTGTTTAAGTACTGGTGGCATAAGAAGGTGTGGTAGTAGCTCAGTCTTTAGGGACATGACATGACAATCTGAGTGTCAGTGGTTCAAGTCCCAGTAGTGACCAAGTAAACTGCCACTGATCCTAGTGCTCGAATGCGTTGAATACAGAGGCTGAATTTCTTTGTGTGTCTTGATGTGTACAATTAAATGATTGTCAATAAAAGTTTATTAACATTAACATCAAGAAGACTTTGGTTGCTTGATGGCTCTATCTCAAGCATCAAATGTGTTTGGCAACAGTTTGCACACACATTGAATTTGGCCTGCTAGCAGGTGAGTTGCAATGTATACGTCACTGTAACACAATGTACTAGTTTTTGACTTGTGAGCTTCATCTGTATTGATTTCTTATCACATCAAAGCCCAATTGTTCAAAACTAGGGCTCGTCCGGGATTTGAACCCGGGACCTCTCGCAACCTAAGCGAGAATCATACCCCTAGACCAACGAGCCATGCTTATTTCACGTAAAGGAGGGTACAAATACTGTTTTCCTACTCTTTCCAGACCTATACTTAGGTTTTGCTCTGCTGATGTGGCATCTTACAGACCCATATGTTATCTGGTCAAAGAGCGCCCTCTGCTGCTCAACATTGTATATCCCATTCAGCCCTCTGAGCTCTTCACAGCCTTCCCATGTGGAACGGTGCCTCATTATTGAGGTTATTTTGGGCAAATTACATCAATATATGCTGCATATCTCATGGTGTGTGGGCCAGCCTCACCTAAACAGACCTCAAGTTGAAAACTCACCCATTTGGGAGTGTGATATGGCTGCTGGCTGTCCCCCAAACTCTGCTAAGGATTTGCACCTTTTTGTTCATCTGGCTTGCTGTTTCCATTGTTTTCCCTCAGCACGTGAGCTCAGACAACAGCTTCACATAAAAAAAATGTTTCTTATGACATAGGATGTCTTAATTTTTCTGTCAAGGTCTGTGGGTTTTATTTCATCAAAGCATATTTCTTATGACGTTCATGGAGGTGGGCACTTGGAGTGGGCCTGGCTGTAACATTGTAGCAACATATTAGCTGAAACATTTCACAAACATGTTGCCATGTTTAGCTTTGCATGTCCGTTTCTTTGGTTTCATCACAGATGATTGTTCTCACAGACTGTTTAAGAAGATGACTTCTGATATTACTTTCTTGGATTTTTTTTTGCTCAGATTATCATCACTTGGACTTGTAGGTTTGCTAATTTTTCATCTTCATTGACACATTGAGGTTTTACCAAATTATCAGTCAGAGTGGAGTTGCTTTGTCAATGGCAAATAGCCCATTTTTGTCATTTGTGCAGTGGATAAATCTAAAGTACTGTGTACCTTGCACATAAACGACAGCCTTTTTATATTCAAATTGAATGTCATATATTTTTGTATCATGTGAGAGATCCAGTATTATTTTAGATAATATAAAAATGAAAGAGAGACCGAGAGGCTTTAGTTTAGTGTTTGTGCAATTAAGTGTGATAGATGTAAATATAAACCATATATCGTGTTCGCTGTCAGTGTGGGACATAAGCTTACTGTATTTACTGACTTTGTGACTTTGAATAACAACGTCTGTGAACTAAAAGCTTCAAGTCTGTTGTGAATGTATATCCTTTGATTTAGAAGTCTCCAGCTGCAATAAAACATAAAAACAAATATTTATATTTGTACAAAATGTTTTTGGACACATATGTCAGAAAGAGCCCATACATTATTGGAATACCTATGAATCAATCGTCATATTGCTCTAATCTAAAATCAGGAACAACAACTTGCAGGCCCAATCGTGATGTCGCCACTTGGCTTTCATTCCTCTGATTTAATTTGTTTGTATGTACCATCACAAACCGTTAATGTCACATGTATGTGTGTAAATGTAATGTGCCAGGCTAATTACCCATGTGGCATCTTCTTTGTTTGCCTTTTTTTACGCTTCCGGGTTTCCCCTCCTAACCACGTGTTTAACGTCATAGCGCTATGCATTTTGGGTATTTATCCCAGGCAAAGACTTACGGAAAGTTTTCATGAAGGGCTCGAAATGTCTGCGAGGGCGCCCTCAAGAACTCGACTATTTGACAGATAAACAGCCCTAAAGCCCTTTACGGACTTTGTGGGAACACGTCTTAAAGTCCACGAGCGTGGACGTTGGGAGTTGGTTCCCGAAAAAGTCAAAACGCCAGATTATGCATATCCGTTACTTGCCTGCAAGTCTACGTTTAGGTCACATTAAACCCCCTTCCCATCACAGTCCGCATGCTCGAGCTGGTTCTGCACACACGAGTGTAGTGACCCAGGACCCACCGAGTCCTGAGGAACTACATTGACAAGATGGCAACCAAAGCGAAACGACCCAAGGTTACAATTGAATTTGTATTAACAAAAAACCAAACAGTTTGTACAGTGTGTCTGTGTAACGTTATGCACTACACTGTACAGTTAGTTAGCTTCACGTGTGAGTAGTTAGTTGCTCCTGGTACATACTGATGGTACATCTTCTGTAACGTTATGTGGTGTAAAGTTGGGGTTACTGAGGTTTCTAGCCAAAGTCATTAACGCAGTTTTTATGCATTCCAGCTGTTGGTGCTATTTATTTCCTAATTACTCGTTCACTCACAGCGAAGCTAACGTACAGCGGCAGCGATGACTGCCAGTGTAAATGTAGTTTTACGGTGAAACCAAAGTGCTCCACAGCACTAGATCCCACGTGGCATTTCATGTTATTGATGTTTCTTTTTTTATATATCCATGCGCCGACAGGTCGATGATGGTTCAGAGATTAATCCGCTGCAGGACTTTCTACAGTGGTGCAACAGAGTCGGCTTGGTACTCAGCAATAAGGTGTGTCAGCATAAATATGAATCAGTTTTTTTTTCATTGTTCAGTATTTGTCAAAAGTTTCTGAAGAAGGTGCACTTATTTCACTTAGCTGAGTTGATCCCAGTCTTCATAACCACATTGGCCATGATGTGTGTCTCTCTGTAGGTGTGTGTGAGCAAAGAGGGAACCGTGGCTGAGTACGGGATGCTGGCTGAGGACAACATAGAGGAAGGAGAGGTTTTATTCACCATCCCCAGATCGGCTCTTCTCCACCAGGAAACCACCGAGGTCTCCGTTGTGCTGAACAAAGGTGATAGTTTTTAGTTACAAAGACGCTTTAAGCGAGACCGAAGCCGCCTGCGCCGCCCGTCTGTTTGTAACCTTCTCCTTTTACCCGTCACAGAGAGCTCGTCTCTGGAGAGCTCGTCCGGCTGGGTTCCCCTGCTGCTGGCTCTGCTGTATGAATACACATCTCCACGGTCCCATTGGAAACCCTACCTCTCGCTGTGGACCGACTTCAAGATGCTGGACCACCCCATGTTCTGGTAAGAAACAGATTTAAGTCTGTGTCTAAACCCGATCCTAAATCAGTAAAAAAAAAAAAGCTGTCCCGTTGCCAACCACAGGAGCAGCTTTTCCCTGGAATTCTCTGTTGACGAAGTGTGAATTTCTAGCTTTCTCTTCAGTAATCTGCAGTTCATTCGTTCAGGTCTAAAGAGGAGAGAGACGGACTGTTGAGGGGAACAGGTGTTCCAGAGGCTGTGGACACAGACCTGGCTAACATTCAGAGGGAATACACAGACGTGGTTCTCCCCTTCATCACCAAGCATCCCGACCTGTGGAACCCCGACACACACACACTGGAGCTGTACACACAGCTGGTGGCCTTCGTCATGGCCTACAGGTTAGTGGGCATGAGACAAAATACACACACACACACACACAAACACTCACACACTCAAAGTATCTGGATCCTCGTTGTTCCTCTAAATTCGTCCCCATCCTCCTCTCTGTAGTTTCCAAGAGCCACAGGTAGAGGAGGATAGTGAAGACGACGAGGAGGACGAGGACGAAGAGGAGAAGGCCCCGAACCCACCGATGATGGTTCCCATGGCCGACATGCTTAACCACGTGTCCAATCACAATGCAAATCTGGAGTTTACACCGGTGAGGAAACCCCTCCGCTCCTAATAACGATGGACCTTTTCTTGTTTCAAAACATCTGGATTTACCTGAAGTGTGAACTAACTGCGCACTCATTTCTCAGGGCAGTTTGAAGATGGTTTGCGTGCGCCCCATCCGCAAAGGCGAGGAGGTGTTTAACACCTACGGGCAAATGGCCAACTGGCAGCTGCTGCACATGTACGGCTTCACGGAGCCTTACCGGAGCAACGGCAACGACACCGCCGACGTCCCCGTCAGCAACCTGTACAAGGTCGCCACGCAAGGTGACGAGGTCGACGGATTTGTTCGAAAGAGTTGACGAATTGGCCGTACCACATGAGAGAAATACAACCCCGTTACTCTGTGCTTCCTCTCAACCCCCCTCTTCTCTTTGCAGGTGTTCAGTCCGATGTGGACCGGCAGCTGGCGGAGGAGCAGCGGGAGGTGCTGTGTCGGATGATGCAAGAGAAAGGAGCCATCGTCTTTGGCAAACAGGGCTGCCTGACGGACGCGGAGCTCCATACTGTGCTCAAGGTGAGAGGGGAACCTGCAACAGTGCACGAAACCTGAAAACAACAACACACCAGACCACTTTGTTGGGGATGAATATTTGAAACGCAACTCTCGCTTTGTGTATTTTCAGGTGCTGTGCATGTCAAAGGAGGAGTTCTCAGAGTTCAAAGATAATGAAGGCTGGGAGGAAGATGAGGAGGACGAGATTTCCCTCGCTTTCTCTAACGAGGGTCTCCCCGGGTTAAAGGCTTCGTGGAAAAGGCTAATTCATGAAGCAGCCCGCCTGACCGTGAGGTCCTACGGAGACATGGAGGAGGAGGAGGGTGGTGTGAAGAGCGACCAGGCGCTGATGGAGGACAAGGTGGCGTTTGAAGGACTGAGCAGCAGGAAGCAGAAAGCGCTGCAGGTCCGCTGTGGACAGAAGAGCATCCTGCACAGACTGATGGCGCTCACCGAGTCACGACTCCAACTGCAGCAGTGAGGCACACTGCTGGATGACTTTTTTGCTTATTTTTAAGTTTTTTTTATCTCAATGGTGAAACTGAAATGTCTAAAATCGCTGTCAATAAAGTTTTTTTCCACAGTCCTTGTTTTGCACTCCCGTTAATATACACCATCAGTGTTGATAAGCAAGATGTTGTCATCTGTACATGCAATAGGGATCATTATGACTGCATCATTTGCAAAGCAAACAAAATAAATAAGTTTCTATTTTTATTTTTCAGTAGCTACACTTTAAACCCGTTTAGACTTCATAAGCAGTGGTGTAACGGACCACTGTCGGTCCGTGATCCGTACTGATCCCCTCTCACGATTCGGAACACGTGTGAACCGCGGATTCATTTCACAGATTAACGTTAATCATCGTCGTGTGAAGTAAAGCTTTACTGACAATATTAATCCGCCAATATTCAGTAAAATATTAGATCAGGACATCAGCATTTATGCTTTTCTAATCGCCGATCTCTGTTTCATTGTAAACAACCAGTCCGTGTTATTGACACGAGAACGAAGCGTTCAGTTACATTATGATGCGTCCAGGCTCTGTTCAGTGAAATTAAATTAACGTTATGTTCACATCTCATAAAATGTAGTTTTGGTGAGAAACTTGAATGAATCCAGTTGTTTGAAGATGAGGTATCCACTACAACAGATATTATAGAGGGAATTATGAGCCGTTTAACTTCCTAATACTGGCTCTAAACAGATCATAATACATCAAACTACTATTGACAAGATTTTTTTTTCCCCATCAATAAAAACAATCTTTTATTTCCTTATTTGAAGTGTTTTTATAAAGAAAAAAAAACTAAATTACTTTAACAAACTAAAAGGATCCATTTTAGAACAGTTAATGGTTTACACTGACTTGGTGGTTAAAATGATTTTTGGGACAGTCTGGAGCCTTGTAGACCAGCTGCTATAATCAATCAAAAGCATCTGTATCTGCCAATACGGATCGTCAATGATTGGCAGCAAAATAATCAGGGATCTATAAAAGTTATATTTGCTCCTTTTATCTTCTGTGATCCGATCCGTGAGTTTTATGACCCGTTGCACCATTATATTTAGTCATAGTTCATGGTTAAATGCGCAACATTTTGTAGTCTCGAATCCTTTGTAGGCACAGCAGACCACTCAGTCCTCTGGACGTACACAACAGAGCATTTCACTTTTCCTCAAATTAAATGCAAACGAACAAAAACAGTGTTTCAAAAGTAGGTCACACATTTTGATTGTGATGCTGAAAAACATTTAAACCTTGCTTAGAACTTAAAGGAATATATACTTTTGAAACAGCTGGTATATCAACACCATCACATAACTCCTGTAGTCCTGAATGAACACAGATGCTTTGCAGTTTGAATGCTTTATTTCCTGTATGTACGCATACTGCAGTTAAGTAGCAAGAACTAAAGGCAAACTAGAAAGGACTACAAAATACAACACATGGACCAATACATTTACAAAACATTCAAAATGTTACAAAATGGGCTGTATTGGTCCTTCTATTGTTGTTCTTCAATTTGGATCTTTGTACAAATCGTCAAGATACAATGTCGCCATCACTTTGCACAATTTACAAGTGCCAGGGAGAGACTTCCAGAGGCAGTTTACCACGGACGAACCATCAGCAAACCGTCTCCACCGACACGCCCGGAGTAGACCCCCCCCACCCCACCTGGGAGACTAAACTTCATCTTCCTGTCCCACTCAGGGATAAAAAGGAATCAAATGAAAGTAGCAGGCAGCTTTTTTTTTTCTTCAATCATCTACCATTCAGCCTCTGAAAGCAACAAAAAAAAAAAAGTCAGAAAAAAAGGTTTGTGTGGGAGGGAAGCAAACCAAGGACTTTGGTAGTGAGTGAAAATATGTTTTCATGTCTTTTACATGTCAGGATACATTTTATTCGACATGTGCATTGCTCTCCACACATCTACTCGCCCCGTTCTCCCTTTTTTCCAATATTTACATCAAAGCATCAAAAAAAAAAAAAAGTATATTAAACAGCATGTCCCAATCCATTCTCTCCATCTCAATTCAGCCCCAGAGGGATAAACAAAAATCTAACTCCTTAGATCCGTGAGCAGTAGTCATTTCATCCACATTTCAAATGACTGTGGTTGCCAGTTTATCCAGTGCCGACAGTTAAGAGAGAGGTGCGTGGTGGTGGTGGTGGTGGTGGTGGGGGAGTGAGTCAAGGCCGCGGCGTCTTCTCCCGAGGGCTACGAGCTGGCTGGTGCACCAGCTAGCTGGCACCGGTGCCCTCCATCACCTGCTGGGCCTGCTTCTGTCCCATGCAGCACTGGGCCACTGACTGGAACAGCCTGAGGGGAGATAACATGACCATCTGTTAGAGAGCAGCAGAGCTGGGGGAAGATCAGGCGGACATCACCGTGTCATCAAAACTCTCCCTAAGACAGCAACAATGAATGCATTCTGCTATCATCACGCGAACATGAACCTACTTCTCGATCTCGGGAGCACAGTGCACAAAGTCGTGGCTCCAGAACTTGAAGGCAGGATTCTTGATCAGCTCGATGAAGGTGATGAGGAGACCCCATGGGTGGGGCCTGTTCACTATCAGCCTCTCCAACAGAACCCTGGAAGAGACGGAGAAAGCTTGAACCGACGGCACTTTGTAGTCAAAACTTCCGCTCGGGGACGGTTCGATGCTTTTTTTCCCTGCAGGAATAATGAGGTCACTCAGACCTGGACTCAGACTCGGGTCTCACCTGGTGATCTGCTCCTGGATGGCCTCGGTGTTGGCCTCGGCGAACAGGTAGAGCATGGTGCAGCTGAAGTAGTGAGTGTGGCTGTTGGGGTAGCGCAGCTGGTTGGCGATCGCGTTCAAGAACAGGTAACGCCCTGGAAACACATGACGGCAGAAACCTGAGTGCTCCGCTTTTGTTAAGCACACATGTTGAATATCTAAATATAACGTAAACTTTCCCAAAAGCTGCTTTTAAAATGAGCTCTTAAGATAGCACTTTCAGTAGAATCCGCGGCCTGACGTCTTTGTAGCAGTGACCGACAGAAAGCTGAGGCGGTTCGTGGTTCTTACCCTCGGTGTCCAGGTCCACGGCCAGGTTCTGGAAGATGTCCATGTGTGCAGAGTGGGTGATCGTGCTCATGGAGGGGGTGCTGCCCTTGTTGTGGATGTGAGCGATTGCCTGTGTGCCTACGTACAACACTAGAGCATTGATCAGCTGGATGTTGTAGCGGTTTCCTGGCTCGTTAGACACCTGGGAGACAAAGATTACAAATGAATTAAAAAATGCTAATACTAATCATTTAAAATAAAGGTTTGAGAGCGCTCCTACCTGCAGGTTGCTGCGCAGCTCAGACAAGAAGGTGACTGGTGAACGAGTCTTCAGATATGAGTCCAGGTCCTTCTTGAACTGGGAAGGCATCACGCCTGTGAAGTTGGTGAGGATACGGGGCGCGATGTTGATCTCACTCAGCATGTCCACCTGTTAATAAAACACGGGCTCATGAGATCAGTCTAAACAAAGCTGAAACGCTCAGAGGTTCTGCTGATCTGAGCTATGCTTTCAAACATCTGTGAATGTATAATCAGCTGTACCTTGAGATTGGGTGTGAAAGGGTCAGGGAGCCTCATATTGCGTGGAAAGGCACTGAGGATGAGGTTGCGGAGCTGAATGCAGTTGGGTGGGATAACATCACAGAAGCCGTAATGGTAGTCACACAGGAACTCTGGGAAGTCATGCAGCAGGACCAGGAGCACCCGCAGCGTGCCCTGAAACGGAAAAGAATCAACAGATGTCAGAGGGAGCACAGAGGTTCTGTAATCCAACATTCGCACATTAACAAAAACAATAAACAGTCAATACTCGTTACAAAATTAAATTCTAAAAACGAGAGAGCACCTTGTAGAGGATTTGCATAGGTTTGTTGAGCTCTACATTCCTCAGGAACGGGGCCAGGTACTTGAAGAGATCAATCAGCAGCTGTGCGTACATGGGCCAACCCTGAGAGAGAACATCAGTCTATTAGACCAACAATTCAAAAAGCACACATACTGGGAAAGCGGCGACATTTACGCATCAACAAGACTGCGAGGTAGTTAAAGAGCGTCAGTTATCTGTCAGTTCTCTTATTCTTGCATACCTTCTGCTGCGGAGTGTGCGCTAGCATCCTGGCGATGAAGATGCGATGGGAGATGAGTTCCAGCCAGGCGTACACAAAGCCGGGTGCTTTGGTGGGTCTCAGGATGTGGAAGGTATTGCTGCACATGAAAAGGACAAAAAAAAAAATAAGTGAGTCAAAGTGCAGCAATCACATATGGACAGAAACGTTTAAAACGTTCAGTATCGGCACCAGGCGAGCCTTTTTCTGGCTGGAGGTGGCTGTCCTACCAGAAGGCGGTGAGCGTCTGAAAGTTGATGGTCTCCAGAACATGTTCGGGAGCATTGAGCTCCAACAGCAGCATGATGAAGATGCGGTGGTAGGGCAGCTGCTGGAATTCTGTCTGACGGACATCATGGTCCTGAATCAGCACCCCCACTACGATACCCAGCACCTGTAACAACAATGTAGGGCGCAATCAGAGTGGGCGCCAGCAGTATCTACAGAGGAGATGAGCATTTACATCGTCGTGGATGTTGATGACGCAATTTCCCTTTTGATTATTAAATCAGGCTTTCCAGAAGGATTCTGAGATACTCATATCGATTCAAAGAGTGGTTCTTCAAACTGGCGTTTTAACTAAATAGTTGAATTAAATGATTTAACCTTTCAAATCTTTGTAACCTCGTCACACACCTGGTGGGCTCTTGAGATCATCATTTAGTTAAAAAGCCCTGCGAAACAGTTCCACTTCTACATTTGAGCTGACACACACATCCCTTAAGTGTTTCGTTAGCACAACCAAATGTTCTACGATGTGCCGTAATAGTTTCTACTTTGAACTGTTGTGTCACAGACGTACACAGTACCTTGTTGAGGAGGTTGATTTTTGTCACCGTGTTGGTGGCCTCTCCAGAGTGTTTGACCAGCAGGGCTATGAGCCTAACGAAGGCATCCAGGTTGTGGTAACACTTGGCTCGGATGATGGCTGCGCTGGCTGCTGGGTTGTGCTGCTGCTCGGCTTGAGCCCGATAGCTTATCTCCACGCACATTTCTGTGCACAGCCGGAAGAACCTTGTGATCAGGTCATCCGTCTTCAGGATGCCCTGCTGGTGCATCTGGAAGGAAAAAGGAGATTTAAGACAATCGAAATGATGCGCAAGGGTCCTTTTGCGGTTGACTTTAAACGGATTAAAGAGTGTTTACCTGGCCGACAAAGGCAGAGAAAGCTTTGGTGCTATCCCTGCCGGCAGCAGCCGAGTGGTACAGGTTGACCCATTCTCTCAGGAGATACTCTGCCTTCTCTCTCAGGCCTGGAGGGTCGTCATATTCTGACGCCTGTGAAATCCCAGAGTGCATCATGAAGTTGGGTCCTCCGTGGGCCCGGTCAATCATGGCCTCATAGTTGGAGCGAACAACATCCATCAGCTGGGGAAGGCTGGGGAGGAGGACAGAGAGACAACAGAGAGTCAGTTTTACCTCCTCTCACATATGATTTGACTTCGCAAAAACCTAAAATGTCCTTTTCAATTTTTAACATTGCGGTCGTTTACCCCTCCGGTGCGTTGGCTCTGGAGTGTGCACAGGTTCTCATCAGAGTCTCGATTGTGTGGAAGAGGTCGGCCTCTGTGACGTGGCTGACGCTGCGTTCATCTACCAGCAGCAGCTTCACCAACTGCATGGCAAAAGCGACTGCCATGTAGTGCAGTCCATTCTCCATTGACTAGAAGAAAACAAAAAAACAAATCAACGTTAGCTTGCGATGGCACTTGAAATGTCTCAGCCAGACAACTGATTCACAGACCTATTGATCAAGGTGCACAACAACATACAGGGCATTTGCACCTCCAGAGAAGAACAAAACTTGACTCCACGACAAAGTCTTACGTAGATTTTTAGGACTGCATAATTATTTACATCTAACCAAAACATAAGATAAAGATAAAATATCAAGAGTCCAGGAGTGATGTGTACCTGTGCCAGGTGCAGGTCATACTGCTGCATGTTGACCAGATGGTTCCTGATCAGAAGCTCCACTGCCTCTACGTTGTATTTGTACTCATCACGACATTCAATCAGACACCTGCAAACAATCACAACACACCGAGCAGAACCATTAAATATGCTATATATTTAACTGCCTTATGTTCAACGTCCCTTAAAGCAAATAAACTGTTCAGAATTACAATCTCTACCCCTCAGCTTAACATGAGTTTGTATGATTCAAATCAGTGAGGGGGGGGGATTAATAATAGTTTGAACTCAAATGTGTTCCGACTCACCTGGTTATCTGCTTATTGCACCACTGTGGTCCATAGGCACGTCCATCCTGAAGGGCTTTGAGCACCAGCAGGTGGCATTCCCTGTAGCGCAGCAGCAAGTCGGCATCAGCACCACTAGTAGCATCCAGAAGACCTTCCACAGCCTGGGAAACAGCAAAGCAAAGCCAACTTAGTAAAACACAGGTCGGCGTAGATTACGTCTCCCTCGCACCATTCCTGAAGACTAGACTGCAGCCGTAACAGTAACCGCCCTAACCTTCTGCAGAAGGCCAAGTGCAGCGATGCCGTCCCTGGAGTTCCTCGCCAAGGCCACGGCTTCCAGCAGGCTGCGCAGAGCCTGGGTCAAGGGGTTCATGGCCAGGGCTGGAGGGATGGCGTGAAGGTGTTGCTCCAAGTCTGCCATGCACTTATCGTAGATCTGAGCCACGTCATCTGTGGCCCATGCCTGCTGCTGTGGACACGAGATACAGAGAAACAGAGTCAAGTTCTGTGGGTTTAACATGTCCTCAAATTAACACAAGAGGCACTGTTGTAGTTTTTTTATTTTATTTACTGTATTATAAGACAGAAATTTAGGGTAATAGTTTTGCTCTTGGTCAAGATGGGCACAAATCAGAAAATAAATGAACATTCATGATGATTTTAAATAAGAACTGTAGCACCTTTCAACCTTCCCTTTTCAGCTCTCAAGGTTTGTTTTAAAGAACTCACCTTCATGGGCTGAGCCAAGAAGCCAGTGGGTTGGGAGAGATCATTGCTGGGTAAGAAACCTGGAACGTTCCTGGCAAACTCCTCATACACAGCGAGTTGCTTCGGGTCCACTCCTCCCACCTACAACACAAAAAGTAAGTTAGTTTCTCTGTTATTTCACAGTGGGCGGTCCATCTGCAGATCAACAGAATCATGATCCTCTGGGACGTGTTGGACAGATCCAGTATCTGATGGAACAGTATATTGTGTTTGGATTTATTGCATTACTGGATGCTACAGTGGACTTACCTTGAGTCTGATCTGCTCAGGCATACGTTCAGCCTGGTAAGTCAGGACAACCGGATCACAATAGCGACGTCCTTCTTGGCGGGCGTGTTTCCTCAGCTCGAACTCCTGAAAGAGTTATATTATGAAAAACCCAATCAAGAAATCAAGACACTTTAGCTTTACAGAAAACACAAAAGATGTGAATGCATCCTAGCAGAGCAGCATGCCGCTAAAATAAAAAGGTATACCAGTCTGGCCACAGTTCATGTATTGGAAATACATTTATATTCAGGGCTGTGGAGTCTCACCGTGGCTAGTCTCTTGTCCATCTCAGGGCCAGCCTTCTCCACGGCTGTTTTCTGAATGAAGCAACAAGCCAGTTCACAGTTGTCTTGAGCAATCCTGGCTGCAGCCTCTTCCATCATCTCCCTCTGTTGGGGTGTTGGTGCCTGAGGGAATAAACACCTCAAGTTAAAGCAGCAGGAAGAGAACAAGGGGAAAGGTAAGACAGCTCTTAGTCTCTTCATATCTTATGGAGCCCTCGTGTTTCATTCAGCTTACCCTCAGCGCAGCAGCAAAGCTGTTCTTAAGGTTGGTGGCGATGCTCATGAGCAGGGGCTCGCGGCAGGTAATCATGGCCATGCCAGCGGTCAGGTTTCTCATCATGTGGTGGGCAGCCACACGCATGCGGGACTCCTCCGAATCCAGGGCAAAGTCCTTCCTGATGATCTGCTCACAGGTTGTCATGGCAATTTTGATAGAGCGGTCCACCACAGGGTGCACCAGCTCCTGAACAGCTCGCTCCACCGACTGACGAACGCACTGCTTCAACTGGGGATGGGCCTGTAGCAGCGGGATCTAGAGACAAGACGGGGGAGGCGTGACAGAAAAGTCAAAAAAAGGAAGAACAATCGAAAGGATAAAAGCAACAAGAAAACATTAAGTGTGTGAGCCTCAAGCGTAACGATGACTTCTCCATCAGTGGGTTGCAGGTATTCCAACACTTACGTTGACATTTATATTGATGTGTGGAGCCAGGCCTGCCAAGGCATACACGTTGATGTCGTGGTAACTGAACTGTGGGGTCGGGGGCCCGGTGGTTGTGCAAACGGTGGTGGTGGCAGCAGGGGTCGAGGGAGGGGCTGCAAACGGAACAAAGTCTCCTGTTGGTGACAAAACAAACATTTGATTAAAATCAAAAAAAGACAGCTGATTATTCAGACAACATAAACAGCAAGCGTGCACATAGGCAACAAAAACAAGTAGTACTGAGCTTTTTAGCGTGACCTTTTAAAAACAAATTTCAAAGAACTTCAAGTAGTAAAGACAGACCTGACAACAGGAATATGTGATATGACAAAGCAATCAAAGAAAACAGGGCAAAGTTCAAAGTAAATATGGAGCATCCACCTGTGCTGACAACTGGCAGCATCTCCTCTGGAGGCTTTGCCTCCTTCTTTGGTGCAGACAGCTGCTCCTCCAGGCTCTGAAGCTTCTCTTTGTCCTTCAGCAAGGTCCCTGGCTTGAGGTCATTGATGTCCAAAGACAAGTTCTTACACAGAACTTCAATCTCAAACTTTAGGTTGAGCTGCAGAAAACAAGAGAAAACCATGTGAGACACAATCACAATTGTTCAGTTTCAAAAGATGTATTTGTAGTCACTGGTGAAAACTATTCGTATGATGGCTGGGATCTAGCTGGGTAATGTCTGTTTTGTAACAGGATCATTTCATATCTGGTACCAAAACAAATCTTTGTAACTATGATTTAGATGGACTACATTCCAAAGAGCTGCCTGGAGTTGAGCACAGGAAGAATAATGTTTTACCTTGAGGTCATGTTCTTGATGCAGCTCAGCGAGAACATTCATGATGGCCATGGTCCAGGGGTTCTGGGGCCTGAAGACCTACAACATCAGAGACGCACACAGTGAATCCACAGAACCTCAAACAGTGGAATCAGGTAAGCATGAGCCAATTATCCGGACTGTGTGTGTAAAAGTTACTTTTAACTGAAGTAAATATGCCAGCATGACGTACTGGGCAGTGGTTTGAGGTCGTATAAATTGCATGGAGACGCCTCTCAGTCTGAACCTATTTTACTAACCATGCTTCGTAGACTGGACTCCAAAACTTTGGCCACAAAGGGAACTACATACAGTAGCTCCTGCTGGCCTTTCATGTAGGCTTCCAGTAGCAGAGACTTGACTTCCAGATCCTGGGAAAAGGAGAAAACAATATGTCAGCCAACTCGAAAGCAGACAGATCCACCAGGTAATGAAAACACTCCAAAAGTAATATTACAAACACTTACCGTGTAGAGGATAGGCTTGTTTTTGGCCAGTGTAATCATGCCCAACCAGTGGCCCAGGTTCTTCAGCAGGGAGCGATCAGAGAAGTTGGCAGCTGCCTTGTCAGAGGTCAACAGAACCTGAAGACATTTAAAGATATTCAGGGATGGAGTGTCAGTATTTAGCACATTTTTCAGTCCTCTTCAGTGTTGCTGGGACTTCAGTAGTCAATAGCATAGTTATAGTAGGCAGTAAATAAGAAAAATAACAAGAAATGTCTGCTTCTGAAGACTTTGAAGCACTCAAGTGACCATCTTTCTCATCACTGTTACCTTGATATTCCTGTAAGTCTCATTGAGGACCATCTTCACGAACTCTGGGTTCTTGAGCGTGTCCAGGAAGTTGGAGTAAAGACCGTGAAAGTTGGGCTCAATGCTGACACGCTTCATCACCAGGTACTGAGACACCCAGGGCATAAACTCATCCTTCACAGTCTCTTTCAACTCCTCAACCTGAAAGAAAAGCGTAAATGGATTCAATTTCCTCTTCTTCTTTTTTAAAGCCTCTTTGACTGATAAGGTTGTTGAGGTAGTATTGTTGTGTCTGTTTTCACTCTACCTTCTGTGTCATGTTGGACTGGGAAAGGTTGTTGAAGATGAAAGCGATCTTCTCCTGGACATTTTCTGGAGGCTCTACAATCCTTTCTGTTTGGTCAGTGGCCACCAGCAGGGTGTCAATGTTGGTTGTGTTTATGGAGGGCTGCAGGAAGGAACAAAAATAAAAACACAAGTGTTATTCTGTATATTTTATCCAAGTTTTACATGCAGAAAAATACAAAAAACAAACAATTAAATGCATTGACAAGGCACATAATAGGGAGTATAGACATTAGCTAAGCCAAACTCACGGGCACATCCTTCTTGAAGGTGCTGGGTGTTGGTCTTGTGATGGTAGGCGTCTTGGCCACCGTGGTCGTAGTCGTCGTGGTGGTGACTAGAGTGCTTGGCTGACCTGGCTGTGGGGCCTTGGGGACACCAGGTTGCTGCGACTGGGCCTGGACTTGTGCCAGTGCCAGACTGCCAGGGGTGGTGATGGAGCCTTGCATCTTCACCGGAGGGTCCCGTGACTGTTGGCCATACTCGATATACTGCACACACAGGATATTGAAAGAAGCAGAGCGCGATTTTATTTGTCTATATGTATGAATCCTCTTCGCGGGTTATGGTTAAGACAAACTAAGACTTAAAAACGCTCATTTAAATTAAGGAAAACTGATTACCTCTTGTAAATGGTGGGGGAATTGCAAGAAGTGGGCAATTGAAGCCAGGTGTTGACAATATTGAGGATAGTCCTTTAGTCTAGAATCATGAAAAAAGTTGTTATTCGGAGACAAACGGGACTGTTGGTACATTAATACTCATTTTACAGAAGAAAACATTGCAGTACCTGTTTTTAAACCTATCTAGGGCGGCAATTCCAAAGTAATACATTTTGGATCCAT
This sequence comes from Leptoclinus maculatus, assembly GCA_032191485.1. Lineage (NCBI taxonomy): Eukaryota > Metazoa > Chordata > Actinopteri > Perciformes > Stichaeidae > Leptoclinus > Leptoclinus maculatus. Next base: position 7,267,995 of record JAVDOI010000007.1, read on the forward strand.
AGGGTTTTCTTAAGGCTTCAAGAACATATCGGAGGGCCAAGCCCAGGGCCATGTAGGTGACGAGACCCTTCTCAATAATGCCACCAAAAAGGCAGGCCGTGATGTGCAGCTCCTTGTCTGGGTATTGGGGGAAGAATCGGTATTCCTCAAACAAGTTGCGCAGCATGCAATTGAACACCTCGCGCTCCCGCTTGATGGTCGAATCCTTGAACCTCTGCAGCATCTCCAGCACCTAGGAGGAGAACAATGATGTAGTGGGAGTTAACAACAGTACTCGCTGGTGGGTTTGATTTGAGTTAGTGTTTTTGGCAGAGACGAATGAATAATATCACTACGTACTTCATCCACAGACATGGTGGGGTGAGGTGGGTGGTTGTAGATGCGCTGGAAGTAACTGTTTGCCTCATCGTCTATCTCCTTACTAAAGTGCTGGTTTGCCTCGGGCCACACCTGAGAAAGGTCAGCTGAGGAAAAAAAGAAATTAAATCAAAAACAAACACTTTAACCAAGACTGTCATTTCCTTCAATGTGGGAATCCAAGTCATTGACTCAGTTAACATTGAGCAGTCAAGTGATGCATCGAGAGAGAGTGCAACAGATGATTAGACCTCTTTTTGATGCTTGAAAGCGTTAAAGTGGGGCTGTCAGCATAAGCAGACAAGGAATGGAAGACTGATCTGCATTTCCTCTGTGATTAACCAATTTTGTTTGAAAGTGAAATCATACACATAAATGTTTACAATATGCTAAAAATCGCATGAGTGCAATACAGGCTCTTGGTAAATACTTCTGAAACTTGTCTTGTAAACTGTAATTGTGAGTAGAGATGCAGGGATTGCAAGATTTTCTTTCTCAGAACTATAATTGACAGCAAGACTCAAAGACTACATTTTCACCGCTGTCCCGAAATCAGTGTAATTCTTAGTGTTGTCAATAAAACACACCATTCAAATGATTTAAATACTTGCAGCTTGGCATTAGTGGTTTTAATGATGTATTTTAAGCTACTTAGAGCTCGTGTTCCCTCTCTAGTATCTATTTCATACTGCTGTGAAAACATCTCCTTCAAACAAGAGTTTATTCAAGTTTCTCACCCAAAACTAGATTTTTCTTTGAAAACATAATAGCATTATAATATACTTTCGTCTAATAGTCATTTTACAGAGTAGGTTGAATGCATCAAAATGAGAGTGAATGCATTAACGCTGATATTTGCGTTATAAGCAGGATTGTGCCAGAAAGACTCTGTGCTCTCAGTCAGTTACTGAGATTTATCTGAGCAGCATTCATGAGAATTAATTAAAATATAATAAGTGTCTGATTAAGTTAGTCGTTCCTCTACGACTTAGTTGTGATAAACCGCAAGCTTTATGCCTCCTTCATTAACAAACCGACGACGTGTGTGTGAGTGGTTGTGACGTTACCGTCTGTGCTGCTGTTTGTCGATATTAACCTATCATGAGGTACACGTGTGTAAATGTGACCGCCAAGAAAACGGAAATATGAAACTGATCAGCACGTCACCGATCAGGTTTTGATCGGCAGCCGTTTTAATCAACGCATCTCTATTTGTGAGGCACACTAAGGTGCATTAGAACTAAATTAGCAAATTAAGAATCATAATCCCTGCAGAGGAAAGACAGTAGTGAGCAGCACAGAGCACCACCACCACCAGTTACAGGCCTTCATCTTACTCTGTTGAAAGGTGGGTGGGTTCAGGCCTGGTGTGCTCATCTTCCTGGTGCCAAAGGGGTCCGTGTTGACAGTTGGCATCCCCAGACTAGAGCCAATACCAGAGCCGATGCCTGTGCCCAAGGGACCTGAGGGTAAAGTAAAAACACTTAGCGACAGTGTCTGCAACAATCTGTACCCGTCTCATTTCTCAATGAATAACAAAGAGGAGACTAAACTATGATGCAATATGACGTGTTGATTTAGTGTGAACATGTGCTTTGGTTGTTTGTGTTAAAGTGAAAAAATAAAATATCATAGTACCAGAGTCCATACCAGGGAGCTGCGAGGACAGGCTGCCAATGCCCCCAAACGGTGTGCTGGGGTTTGGGTTGGTGAGTGGTGGGAAGGCCTTTGCTGGGGACTGAGGGTTACTGAAAGCTGAACTCAGTGAGGTTGGGAAACCCTGCATGCTTTGAGTGTGGGAGGGGGCTGTGCCCCCCAGGTTCAAGGAACCCATGCCGGACAGGGAGTCCATCTAGAGAAGAGCAAGGGAGGGAGAGACAAGAAAGAGAACAACAATAATTCATTTTGAGTGGCTTGTTTTAGCAATTTAGGAATACGAGGCGGTTTTGAAAACACAATACAAAGTTTGTCTGCAGAGACGTGATGTGCCTATCATGTGAAGATACCTGTACAGGAGAGACGGCATCCAGGCTGCTGGTGCTGGGGGCACGTCCCTTTGGCATTACCCCTGGTGGTGGTTGTCGGGCTTTATTCATTACATTGCTGCAGTTGGCAACCATGGTCAGGATCGTCTCTGACAGCTCCTGGGAGACGTTCCTGAGGAAACAAAAGTGAAGGAGCTCTGATGTTAGACAACACCGTATGGAAAGGTAAGAGTGATGATGTCTATAAATAACTATACTGCCATAAACTACACGTGCACATCTCAAGTCTTACGTGGTCAAAACACCATGAAATGAGACTAAAGCTGGGCCTCACTTTGACCTTTTTATTGTCTAATGTTGCTCAAAACAGGTTTTTAAAAAGGCAAACCAATAGTACAGTGATGGGGACTAAGCCACATAGCATCTCACCCAGCACAGGACTGCAGGCAGGCCAGCATGGTGGCTAAGGTCTCCGGGGGCAGCTGGGCGCTTTTGGGCTGGTCCTTGTCTGGGGCCAGACCCCCCATGATGGATGGGCAGCGCCTCTTCAGGAATGTCACACACGCCTGGATGAAAGGCTCCTGACAGAACACAGAACGATTGTAAAATACAATGTTCTCAAATTACAATGACATAAACAAGAACAACAACAATACTTGATTGATTTTTCTTTAGTGCACGTAAATCAATTGGAAGACTTACCCCGTGCTCTCTGATTTTGTCAGTCAGCCATTTATCAAGTTTGAGGTATTCACGGCGAGAGGCAAGTGCAGCGAGGTCAATAACAAAGGCAAATGGAGTTCCATTCAGCAACATCGATAGAGACTGCGGGGGGGGGAAAACACACAGCGGCTCATTGACCATGATAATCATACCTAAATATAGGATAAAGCAGAGACCACCACAGGATACATGACCCTTTTTTTAGAACATTATTTAATGCAACAGTCAACTGTGCAACATGCTATTTCCTAATTATTCTGCTTTAGTTTTAAGGTGTTCGGTTCAGAGAAGTCACTAAGTGTGATCATTCCGTCTATTCCGACAAACCTTCAAGTCCTGGGCCACATCGAGGATGCGAGACAGCTTGGCCTGGTCATACTGCTCCCCTCTCATGTACCACTCGGCCATTGAATGCATAATCAGCTGACGGATGGAGGGAGACTGTCCCTGGAAAAATAACCGCCAGGAATTATAAGTACACACAAAAAAAAAAAAAAAAAAAAAAGAAAAAAAAAAAAAACACAGGACAAACACATGACTTCAAATCAACAAGCATCAACACCAACCTGTCCATGCCAGGCGTAGTGCAGGATGATGGCAGAGTTCGGGTGGTTACCCAGAAAGATGGGCATTAGGGTAGAGATGAGCTCGTGGCGCAGTGTGTGCCAGGAGGTGGAGATCTGCAGCAATGCCAGCACCAACATGTCTGGACAGTGCTTGATTGGGAAGCTGAACAGCTGCTTCACCTGCTCATACTGTCCCACCTCAGATAGCCGAAGCAGGCTCTCCACCAGGTCCAGACTTTTCCTGTTAAGAGTTGAGGGCAGTCAGTCAAACACACTGTAGCTTCACAACAGCATCGGCCCCGCAACTCCTTCAATTAATCAACAACTGAACCATATTCAGTGGGTCAAACTACACCTCTGAGCATAGAACAGGGTTTCCTACAGTGTATTATAGCGATCAGCTAGAGATAATAGAAGTCACCATTCTTAAACAGACTATAACAGGATATATTGCTATATTGGATGCGCTAGGTGAAGCATTAATTGAACCGACATTCAGGAGAAGAGCAAAACAAATATTATCTGTTTTAAAGCCGGAATACCACAAAACTAATAAACCCAATAAGTAGAAATAAAGCAACACCCTTCTACATAGAAACAAGCTCCATACCAGGTGGCAATCTCCCTGTTGTCATCCTCAGGTGGAGCCTTAAGGATGTCAATGGCCACAGTGTGGCAAGGGTAGTCTGCAAAGGAGAACACTTCTGGGCCCATCAGGGAGTGCTGAATGAATGACAGCTGAAAAAACGAAACAAAGCAATCAAGACAAATAAACTTTAACCACTCAAACCGCATTGTCGAGACAGAGAAATCAATTTCTAGTTTGTATAATGATTCTTTATTATCAAAAAATAAATAAAAAATCCTTTCTAAATCAATTCGGCCGGTACAATTCAACACATGGAATCAAATCATCGTGATGCAGAAGTTGTTGTCCAGTCACCTGTCCTTCAGCGTGTTTCCATGGCCGATAGATGAGATCGACGGGAAAGACCTCCATGCCCAACCCCCTCTGAATGCCATACACGACGATGTGCAGGCCTTTGCTGTCCCGGATTATAAAGCCCGCGTGGTCCAGCTCGTATGTCACCTCTTTGAAGTTCAGGTTGGGATTCTAGGGCACAGACAGAAATCCACAATTGAAAGCTTCTCAAAGTAATCTGGTACAAAAAACAAACCCATTTCTGTAACCTTCAGTGTCAGATTTATAACAGGCTAGCGCATGTATTAACATGTTTACTGATGCAGAATTTGACTAAATATAGTTCCAGAGTGATACTATAAAATGCTGGACACATGGTACTCCGTAATAATCTGGGAATTATCAAGGCTTTGTGAAAAGAATTAACTGTGAAAAGATTATCAGACTCGCGGCTGTTTAAATGCAATATGATGGTGAAATTGATGGAAAATGCTGAAGTGGAGTTGACGTGCAAATTTGGTTGCAACTGCACATCGCAATCATTCTCGCCACTCAAACCGGTTTAGATTTTAGGAAAGGGTCGTCAGTGGCAGTTTGTGGAAAATAAAAAGATAATATACAATACATTTTCCTGATAGAACAATTGAGAAACTGATGGCTCACTTACCACTTCTTTCACGACGTCGATGAGAACCTCGACATTCCACGTGTGAGCCTGCGAGCCGTCGTTCTTGTCCTTACCGTCGCTCCAGATCCCACTTCCTGGAGCAGAGATGGACTGTGGGAGAAGAAAACAGACAATTTAAGCTCTGGCGTGCTAAAAGGCTAAGAATCCCAAAACAAGTACACTAAATTACCACTCATCTTTATTGGACATATTAAAGTCATTGAATCAAATGACTGATGTTGAAAACACGAGTGACTCATATTACACATATTATCAACCAATTCTACAGCCCTACAGAGCTTTAGTTTTTCTATTGTTAAGATTGTAGAAAAGTATAACCATCACAACATATAACTTGTTTACACTTTTTGTAACCATCACAACATATAAACGGTTTTATTTCATGATAGAAACATAGCCTGCTTAGACACTTCATGTAACATAGTCACTTGAGCCTTATATAGTGCTTCTGGTTCTAACAGGACCAAACCAGTTACATTCTGTTGCTAACTCTGGTACAGGATGTCTCCTGTATGTGTGACACATGTGATTAGAGGAGGTTCTAACCTCAGAGTAGCATAAAAGCAGCAGTGAAACTGAGAGCAAAGAGGCTCCACCCTTAAGGGTGACTGGAGTCTCCACCAATAATAGAAAGACAATAATTCTGAAAATCCTAACGATTTAGCTACGGGGTGAGATAAAAGGCCTACGGTATTGTTTCCGACACCTCCGTGAGGAAACTAAACCACGCAGGTCGGACAGCCGTTAGGAGTGACCACCGTGTTAGGTGCGCAAGCTTGTCCCGCTTTCCCCGGGGCAGGATCTGTTCACGCTACACTATTTAAGTCAATGTGACGTTTGCTGTATGTTTCGCATAAAGCTATTCCCAACCAAAGAGCTCTGATTAACCCAAGATCCAGGGAGCATAAAATCAATCAAAGACAATTCAAATTGACCCTCCTCCTTTTGTAACGTCTCGATATTTTCTGTGAAAGTAAGTAAAACCCAGACTAGGCAAACCTAGTTTCAACACTTCACATGTACACCTATTGGTGTGTGTGTGTGAACAGAAACGGACTGCAACCGAATTGCAATAGTGTGTTGTCTTCTCCTTTGGTCCATATCGAGTAAACTACAGTGAAGTAGTCAAGTGACCTTAGACTTCGGGCCGCCCTTGCTTCACATAAAGCACCTCACCTGTAGCGGGATGCCATCGGTTAGGCCAGAGTGGGTGCGAGCCATCATGCCCAGGACCCTGGCTACCTGGCTGGCGGTCACCTCCCTCACCCCATACTGGAGGATTATGTTTCTGCACTCATCCAGACTGGGGGGGGACAAAAGGACGGGTCAGTGCGGACCATCATCTTGAACATTCACATGTCATTTCAAATCACACTGATATTGTATTATTGTAAAACAAAAACTAACCACTGGGCATATACTGCTACACATACATTGAATGTGTTAGCTGTGGGCATAGCTTAGAAGAATTTAAAGTAATTCACCTAGCACAGAAGCCATAGCCAACTTCTTGCATGAATTCTGCAAGAGAACTCTCCATCATGGTCTTAGCTAACTCTCCCGAGTCCGGCAGGATCCTGTCCATGAGAATGTCCCGTTTTTCAGGGTACAGCAGTGGTGCGAGCACCACAGGGCAGCGCTCCTGGGGGAAATCTGAAATACAAAGTTAAAAGAAATTGTGGCAACATTGAAATACAATTTTAAGTCTGACAAATGCATCTCAAACTGTGGCTATCGATACGCTAGAGTATCTGAAGAACAAGTTTGTGTCGATCCCCCATACCTCGGCAAAGTGTCTTGAGGAAGGCGTCAATCTGCTCTTGCCCTACCCCACTGGCTCCCTTCTGGCCAAAGAGTAGATGGGAGAGCAGTAATTGCAAGACCTCGATGGCAATGTCTTGGAAGCCACCTTCCTGGTTTCCTCCGAGATCCGCGTCAACGTATGACCGCAGGAGGTCCGGAAGTTTCTGCTTGATGAACTGCGCGGCTGAGACACAGTTAAAAACAAGTTAATGAAGGAAAGGAATATTATGTTCAACTGGTGTTCAACATCAAAGTTTTTTTGTTTTTAGAGTAAAAGGATGTTTATGTGCCGCAAGTTTCAGCCAAGTTTTCATCCAACGCCACACAATTAAAAGGGCGTGGCAAACTGTGCCAAACTAGTGTTTTAACTTTAAAAATGTCAGACTTATCAGCTGTAAGTTTACTATTTAGAAGTGTTTTGATGACATTTAATAATCTTAATTAACATTCAGAGTAAGACTATATAAAAGAGGGTTTCAAACCATCTTTGCTCCGGGTTCACACATGTCAGGCTCTACTAGATTTACTTACCAAAACCACGCAGGTCTGCGTTGCTGGAGTTGAGCAAAGCAAGTCCAAATATCACCTGGGAAATCATTAAAGAATTTAAAAATTCATTCAATTGTGTTTTCCCATATCAGGTAGACTTCTTCATGTTGATATTCAATACTGGCTAACTGCCAAACGTACACCATGAGAGCTGGCTTACCTCCTGGACTTTGCTGAGCTTAAGAACTTTACTCAGTTGAGTGAATAAATGGGCCGATGGCTTCAAACTCTGAAAGACAGTTTAAGTATATTATATTACATATCAAACATATTTTCAATGTTTATAAAAAACCTGCAAAATGTCTGTACACTCATGGGAGTCTGAGTTGATGCCTAAGTTGGTTACAGACCAATATGTCAACTGAAAGCCAGTGCATTTTTGTAGAGATGTAGAACCGATTAAAAATAAAAAAAATTGATTTTTCACTCAGCCAATTGTAACCTAGGACTACATTGTCTTGCTTGCTTTCAGTTGCAAGTCTTTACTCAAGTCAGAAGGTATCTATCAATAAGGGCTATTATACATTCTGGCTACAATAGTAATAATACCGACATTCTAGCATCCGCTTCTTACCTTCTGGTAGTGCAGGGGATTGTCAACGGCGTAACACAGAGTAGCGATAAAGTTTGGCTTGGATATCAGCGACACACACTCCTGGATCAGAAACTGTGTCTTGGGCAAGTTGAAAAGCAAAACGTACCGAGAAGGAGAGAGGAAAGAGAACAGAGGCAGGTGAAGAATAAGATAAGACAGCGAGTCTCTCACGAGCATCGATATGAAACAATAAGCGGTATTCATAATCACAATGTGGGATACACAAACTATTAAGACTGTATATTAAAGAATCTGATAACTTATTTAACTCTGTGTAAAGTTTTTCCAGTCACCAATCTGTAATAAACATTGTATTATGTTAATGCCGCCTATTCAAATGTTGGGGTTTAGCATGCATCAGGGCTTAGAAGATGATAGAAGTGTATGGAGGCCATCACATGACTTGTTGCAACGCTTTTGGGGTTGATTACAGGCGGAGCTGATCTTGTCGTCTATTAGCAGCTGTTGTGCAGTTACATTCTGCATTTTATAATTCTACTGCTGCCGACAAGCGGAGGAAGCAAGCGGCTATTGGAGTGATTTGGTGCGGTGCGTCCAGCGGCATTATCAGCCCTACGGAGCGGACGTTTGAAGTCATGGTATGAGGCGTTAAGAAGGAAGATGCAGAACTATTGTGAAGTTCACAAAGAAACCGTTAAATGAACAATAGCATAAATAATCTCCAGTCGGACGGGGACTTCCAGCCACCTGGCAGAGCTACGAGTGCGAGAACAGACAACAACGAAACGTGAGATGTGCGTTTGCTAAATTTATTGTCCAATAATCTTGGTTTGGATAGATTTGTAAGTGTTCTTTTTTTTTTTTTGGATTTGTGTGTGAGAAAGCGAGAGAGCAAGACCTGCAGCCCTGTAACTAAGTTTTAAAAATAAAACTTTTTTTTTCACAACATTTTTGTTTGAGGGAAATGTAGAGGAAGATCTTAAGTATCAAGCACAACCTTTTATTAATAGAGAGTACAATAATAATAATAATGTTGTATTCTCTGTAACCAAGTAACAAATCTACATCCCGTCTACACTGGCAGCTGCATGCACAGTGTACCTGAATGGTTATGTGATATTTAATTTCAGTCTTGTTAGCATGGGCGAAAATAATTTTGAAGTGCAACTCATTAAGGCTCACTACAATGAAATGGCTACCATGGGGATTAACATCGTCACACATGAATACAATTGAGCTCATTGGATCCACAAGACACTCATCTTTCCAGACAAACCCAATTTATGCAATACCAAGATTGTTTAGGAACCCTACCATGCAGAGACAATTTAGAATAGGCTAAAATAACACATGTCTACTGCATGCACAAAGTTGCATGGTTTTTGGCCCTAACTGCATGGAATTAGCATTTAATGGGCATGTCTGTAAAGGGGAGACTCGTGGGTACCCATAGAACCCTTTTCATTCACACATATTAAGGTGTGAGGTCAAGGGAGGCCTGTGAATATGGCCATGCCAGTTTTTCCCTTGCCAAAATGTAGCCTAACTTAGGCGTTTTTAATTGTTCCAGCTCTAGAGTCTGCTACAGCCTCTTAAAGACAGCGAAGTCGGTCGAGGAGCAGGGTGACGTCAAGGAGTATAAGAGAATGCTGTAAGAGATATCATTCATGAAATACAGGTTTCCTAGCGCTGCCTATGCGCAAACCGGGGCAAAACACACACACAGTATCATAGAGAGCTACAATGAGAGGACTTGGTGTTGGGTAGACTGCGCCAAATTTAAAAGTGCAAAATGGTCAATATCCCAAAAGCTAAATGCTTTCAATGCAGAGAACATATTTGTTTGCATCCAGTGATTTACAAGCAGTCTCTATTTACTCCACACACAGGACTTCTGTCAAATTTTCAGATTGGGCCAGCTGTAAAAAAAAAAAGATTTGACAAATTATGCTTTCAACTGAGCATCCCGAAGAAGAAATCAGCTGGCCTTTTGCCAAAGTGGGAAGAATAAATAACCAACTAACCAACCGAAATAACATGCGTCAGCATGTGTCCAACTTATCACATCTTGTATTTTAATAACACTGAATGCGAACTCTTTTTTAGTGCATGACTGCAGCTAGGTTAATGAGAAATGCAGAAGTTTGTCAGGCTCTATGATCAGTGCTCTGCTCATCTATACGTGAATGTGACAGACGTAACGTAAGACGTGCCAAATGTTTGTTCCAGGACAGCAATTAGGTCAATATGAAGCCATTTTTCCATGAAGTTTCAATATCATATTAGTACAAATTTGACTGTAAACTATTCATCTAGTTTAAAACAGACCGTAGGGGGGAACCTGTAAAAATGCTCAACTTCCAAGAGGGGAGGGACAACAACATTAGTTACAAAAGACCTTCAGTAAAAAATAAATTATGAAAAACTAAATATAAACGCATCTCTAATCAAAAATTACCTGGTGAAAGTCCTTGCCACTGCTTTTACCATCGCCACTGAAATCCACATGAGAGAAGAGACAGCGTAGTAAATGCCTGTCTGCCTCAGGGCCGTGACGATTTACAATCTGGGAGAGCACAGGTAAAACATCCAGAAGATGTGAAGACAAGCGGACATTTTAGTACACTTCACAGATAAACTTCCAGATATCTGTTGACTAATGTACAAAAAAAAGAACTGGATGTCTTTGTTACCACTTACATGCTGTATTTCTTGCTGGCTGGCTCGGTAGTTTTTCTTTGTTAAATTGTCCACCAGATAGCTGATTTGAGACAAAGCCAGCGAAAGCGAGTCAAGATTCATTGCTAGTTGGGGTGGAAGCAGGCGGCCGAGCACGGCGCAAAATCACCATTATTCCCCTTTAGTCCATTCAGTGATAGGTTAATTCTGCTCCCCCCCAAACGTATAAAAAATGTTGGCTTCCAAATAAGTTTTCCGATCAGTGGGTCCTGGTGCTAAGTAGAGTCCTTCAGTTTAAAATCAAGTTCAGCATCTGTAATGAAAGGACAAAAAAGTTAAAAGTGATATTATTTTACACACACACAATACGTTTTGCAATAGAAATGAAAGAAAAAGCAACAGAAACAAAAGGAGGAATTCCTATGCGAACAGCCCTAAACATTGTGTTCTGTAGTTTTACTTCCATGCAGGACAATATTTACACTCAATTGGAACCACACAATCCTGTGACAGGATTCGAGGCCTACGTGCATAACAAACACAGAGTGCAGTGAAGTCTATTTTAGCTGCACATTTATCTGCTAATACATCCCCAAACTACGGTCAATACCAGTTAAAGCTAGGTAGTTTAGAACGATACCTCCTCGGATATATTGTAGTTATGTAAACATGCCGTGCCAATAGCTCGTACTAGGCCTCGACTGCACCCAAATATCTGGCACAGAGATTGAATGCTAACGTGAGTTAAGTTGCTCACCGAACTGACCAACTTTCCGTTTACAATAGCACGATAACTGCCGCGGGTTTATCATCCAATTCAGAAGTACAGCGCATTAAAAGCAGCTAGCCCGCTATTTCTGACGACTAACGTTAATGGACAGAGAGTTAAAATCACCCACTGAAACAAATAGCAAGCTAATCCGAGTTAGCAAATGTTACTAGCAGGCAATTTGAGTAAATGTACAGCTTACCCAACGGCTAGCATCGTAAAATCACCAGACATCCTAAATGAGTCCATGCTAAGTCACTGAATTGATTTAAAACAATACTCATGTGCGAAGTGGGTAAACCTAGCGTTAGCCACGTACTTTAGGCTAACATTACCATGACGCTGATAAACACTTGCTGGGGGAAAAGTTTGAGTGAACGTTAGCCAACATGTTTACAGGATAAATAAGCTAGCGTTAGCATTAGCCGTGAAATCCACTACACAGTAACTAGCTTCAACACACTTAATGTTATAGTCATATATATATATATACTCATCAGAATTACTTATCCGTGTCCATATCTAACGTTAACCTCTGTGAAATAGCACCAACTCCGGATGGCTGCGAGCTAATGCTACCAAGTTAGCATTTACGTGAAGCTAACATTAGCAACATGAGCCCGTTTCAAGCTGGTTTGAATGAATCGGCAAAACCAACTAACGTTGTGTTTCCCGTTTATTTATTACTATGTTTAAGAGCCATTTTGTCTAGCTAACCGTGTATTAAGGTTTCGAGATCGTTACACATGCCTTCGCCATGAGCGTGAAGGCCTCGTATTGCGGATGGATGTTTGCGCGATCGTGCTACTGTTAGCAGTAACCTTGTTAACGTTAGCTTCTTTCTACGGGCACTGACTAATGTCTGGAACCGCTAAGATTATATGCCAGTTGGAAACGCAAACTATCATGCAACGAAGCGTAAACGTTACATAGAGCAAACGTCTCCCGCGAAAATGCGACTAATGTAGTTATAGAGAACTATGTTACCTCCGTTGCACGAAAAACGTTGCTAATTTACAGAAATTAAGTTTTTTGATGTGACCAATATGACAGCTGCTTTTCAGCAAATAGACCACCCCCGTACTGCTGGCTAACGTTCATCCTCCGTATCAACATCGTTGCTTATGTGTTGTATATTATTCGGTCGACGGTTGCTCACCAACTATATTTTAAATCTCACCGTGCTCCCAAGAAAGTGATTCAGGTTTTCATCCCTTCTTGTTTCGCACAACAAACTTGACGAAATGGAAGGGTCGCTGTGCCTCCAGTTCAGTTTGATTTTCAAAATAAAATGGCGACTGTCACCGCCGCGGCGCGGTCACGGCTGGAGATGAGTGCGTGAGCTTATCCGCGCGACTCAAACACAAGGTGCCTGTAGACACCTGAAAACAACGGTTTTGTTGTTTCTCTACATAAATGCAAAATTAATGGGTCTTTCTTTTTTGCTTAATTTTTTTTGAGGGAAACTGGATCAACAAAAACTCGAAACCAGAAGGCAATATATGAACCATGTTTGTTTTTTTCACAAGTAAAAAAAAAAAAGTGCACATTATTTGCACTTGAATGACAACTGAAAATGAAACTACCCCCCCCCCCCCCCCCGGTTTTCAACAAGTCTTAAAACGGGACAGTATAACTGTTAAAGGGGCATTCCACCAAATTTACACATGAAGCACAGGCTGACGCGTTATGACGTTAGCAGCACTACTTAGCCTAAAAACAGTTATTATGCCTGTAAGTGTCCTGACAACCTCCCAATAGGCAACCTAATTGCTGTTCATAGCCTCATAGGTGAAACTTGAACACGAGATGGTGTAAGAGAAATTAAGGTTGTTCTTGTCGCACTATTTTTTTAACCATTGAGTGTAAAGACCCAGCAATCCCCCGATTGCCTCACACGGGAATTGCATATGTTTCCTGTGCTGGACTAGTGTTTCATTGTCAGTGCTATAAACCTGCAAGAGGATGGTACCCATAATTACACAGGTATTGTAAACAAAATAAAGATAAAAGTCTGCTGCTGGTATCGAGCTTGGACCCAACAGTAGGATGTATAATCATAATGACCAAAACCTTACACAAAATCACAGGGGACAGGACCAACAACCAGAGAATGATATCATAGTTTAAAAAAAAAAGTCAGGTCTGATATAACCCTGCAGTGACCTATGATTATTTATACGATAATGTGCTGAACAGCTCCAACAAAAACAATATTTTCTTTCACTCCAACTGTTTATGGGCCGCAGTGGACATCTCACAGACACGCCATCTCAAAACCTCAGCTAATAAAATCATAAAACGAAATACCCTTTGAGATATGCATTGGGTGTATAACTCTTTAAGGGCAAATACAGATGGGTGACGTATAATGTGTGTACTGGTGGCTTTGAGAAATCTAGCAGCAACAAGGATCAAAACATGATATATCCAAAATACGTGCTGGTCCAGTAGGTGGCGGTAATACTGTAAACTGTAAACTAGCGAGTCAACCACCAGAAGAAGAGCTGCACCCCCCCCCCCCCTCTCTCTTCCTCCCCCCTCTCTCTTCCTCCTCCTCCCCCCACTACAGGGAGGGCTGTAGTAGAACACTGGTGGAGTGACGCCAAGCAGCGTTTTATCCTCACTCTGTGAGTAAAGGCGCAGGTTTATTAGGGCAACATTGCAGTGCAGATAAAAATGTCGTCGTGGGCGAAGTCGTCTGCAGCTGCCCGGCGGCCGCCAGCTAACGTTAACCCAAACGGAAGGTAAGCCCAATGGTAGCACGTTTAGCATTAGCAGCGGGCATGCTAGGTTGGTAGCAGCAGCAGTGGAAAAACAAAACAGTGTGGGTTTCTACAAACTTGACACCTGCCTCCTTCCACCACCAGTCAACGGTAGCACACGTGAGTTGTATTTGACACGGTGCACTTAAAAACCTCTTCCTGTGTGTTGTGCAGTGCTCAACAGCTGCGTCTGTTTCGGAGAGGAGCGCCTTACCCCACCAGAGAGGAGAGGGGCGAGGAGCTCAAGGATGTCCTGGACAGGTGACGTTTACCAGCCTTCTACGAGTCACCGACATTCATCTGTCAGCCACCGCTGACAGCCACAGCTGTAGTAGGAGATCCATCTGGGCCCCGCTTATTCTTAAAGATTTAAATCTGTAATAATGGAGAAGGAATGTGTTGTGGCACACAGAAAAAAAACATGCATCACAACTGGTGTGAACAGACGAGTTCCGTGGTATGCTTGGGCCGATTGATAATAAGCAGTGGCTTTCTGTAACTGCTGCCACCGCAGTATGGAAGTGAATGGGTCTTGTTTGTTGTTAGGCTGGGACAGCTGACACCTGATTTTCAGTCAACATGGTTTAACCTAAACATTTCAGCAACTTACAGCAGAATGTTTTGTCACCACAGATTGTATTTGAAGAAAAGAATAGTGAATGTTTGCCACATTGATTGTGCGTTGACCTAATAATCAACTAGAATGTAGGAATGCACCGTGAAAAAATCTTTTAAAAATGAACAGGAATTACAGTTCAAGCGTTGACCTTTTTTAAATGGAGCAACAAATTGGTCAAAACTTACACGGGAATTAAAATTCCAGTCTGTAATGTATGACGTGTATAAACATTGAACTGAATTGAGAAGATTTGCCCCATCGTCACCAATATCCAATCCAGAGTCGTTATCGGCCCGATAACCGATCCAGTATCGTTGCATCCCTCAGACGATTCCATGTCAAAAACTGCAGTACGTTAGACCAGGTTCTTTTGAAGCGTACTTCACTGCGGGGGATGGAACTTGTTTGGATATGGATTCATGATTTCAGAAACTCTGTTTTGGGTCTTTTATGACGTCTTCAATCATATCATGTCATCGCATAGTAAACAGCAGGCACAGAAAGGCCTTCCTCTGACTAACTGAAAGATTGTCCTGTTTCGCCGCGTTTCTTTCAGCTACGAAGAACTGGAGCAAATTCAAAACTACAGCGGAAGTGTGAAGTACGAGGCGTACAAGCATCAGCCAAACGGTGAGAAGGTTTCTCTATATCGATCACTAAAAGCACAGTAACCACTTTGCACCAGTCTCCATATGAAAATCCATGCTAAGTAATTGTGTTGCTGCATCTTTAATGAAGTGAAACTGCATTTCATCAGCGTACCCCATTGGTTTACATTTTTAAATATCACGTCTTATGTGTATGGTCGTACGTGTAGGCCATTTCAATGACCTTGCTTACTGTTTTTAAATGAGCCAACCATCTGCTCTCATTTCTCTACCTTCAAATTCCCATTTCTCTTTTATCCTCTAATCTCTCCGTCTCCCTTTACCTCCCCTTCACCCCCCCCACCCCTCCCACCAGTCAAGCCAGACGGCTGCACTCCAGCAGACCGACGTAAAGCCCTGTATCAGAAGTTCTACAGACAGGTGCAGGAGGAGAGGAAGCCCGCCGACTGCGTGGTCCTCTCTGTCACCAACCGGTGCCTGTGAGTACTCGTTATTCAAATCTAAACAACAAGCAGTCCAGGTAGACGTTCCCTTGTACATGCAGGGTTTGTACTTGACTGCTGTTTTTGTTACTTTAATATGAAAGTGTTGTTCCTGTTTTACTTGCTACACACTCTCCAAATTCCCTTTCGTACTTGGGCCACTGAGAATCAGTGGATTGTACGTCGGATGTCGGAGGTGTCGATAGCCAAATCCACACCCTTGAACACATGCGTATTGTAATTGTATTGATGTTTATTTCTCCAACAGTGTCGAGCACACCAACGTTTTCTATCCACTGTACAGTAGATGTATGTGTAAGATGACTTGGATCACACATTCTCTCAAAACAACTTTATTTAATTAAAGGTTACTGCTGTTGCATACCAGCGACATGCTACACACACACAGGTCAACACGTTTGCTAATGGTTCAGCAGTGGATGTTGCACTCAGCTCAATAATGAACACCGGTAATTTGATCCACCTTCATCCCCATTCGATGCAAAACGAGCGCTGCTCTGTAGGGTTACTGTTCCATCCTATGTACAAATTAATGGTAGAAGTGCATAAAACATTTACGCTCACTACACAATGCAACATTTAAAATGAAGTCATGCAAGACACTCACTCACACACACACACACACACACACACACAAATGGCGGCATTGAAGCTATACCACATTTGGCAGCTGCGTCTGCATCTATGGAGTGACACACAGTAGCAAACCAACCAGCCGACTTACCTGGAAGTACTAACAGCGCTAACTCTGCTATGCTACTGATCATGAGACCTGGTTTGGATATCAGCAGGCTGTCCAGCACGTATTACCGTAACATTGTAGTTGCTTTTCTTTTTCTTGGTCTTTTAAAAAAAGGTGTAGAGTTTTGATTCTAAATTCTAATGTCACAGCAGGACAGATGTGGATGTTGTCGTTCACGTTGTGTTCTGGTTGCAGCACAAATTTTGCATAGTGCATTCATTGAAATGCCAATTTACAACATTAGCTAATGACTTTATAGCCAGTTTTACATGCCATAAGGACATATGAAAATATATTGCTGCCGTTTTGAATAGTAAACGCCAAACCTCTGTAGGCTTTAAAAGGAGGCTCTGGCAGCTGCAGTCGGCTTGGATGCTTTGCATTAACATTACATTCTAATGGGGCCTCAGTTTCCCTGTGGGGGGGGGGTATAACAAGTATCACAATGGCCATGAAAACATCTGAAACCACTCCTGCAACATCAAACTCTCTTCCTCTGTCACGTACACTGTGGACAGACAAACTGCTAATGTGATGGCGGCAAGCAGATGCTGTTTATTTATTTTTTGTTCACCCAATTCTTCCAAAAGCTGCTTTGCCCTACTTCTATGTCGGTGGACGTCCTCCTACATCTACCAGAGTTGGCATCGCTTGCCTCTTCTAACAGATTTCACATTGCACGGTCGCTGAATTTTGGAGCGTACATTTGTTTCACCGGGACTAACATGAAAGCACAACATTTACCGTTGGCGCTTTACAAAGGTGTACATGCCTCCAAACTCAGCCACATGCAGACATTTACCCACAGCTGTTTAAAAGCGCCAGCATTCAACAGAGTGCTCTCAAAAGTGCAAACTGCCAGTAGCCGCTACAGCAGTTGTGTTTTTTTTTTTGTGTTGGTTCTTCCTTGGACAGGAGGACCGCCATTCTTTGCAAATTCCAAACAAATTCACACAAGTCTTCCATATGAGTAAGACCCTCTGTTTTACCCGATATGTTACCTAAACGCATACTGCTGCAACACTAAATACATCCACGAGAGAGCCAAAAACCTGTGTTTTGGTGCCACACAAAGCTCCACATAACGCTACACTTGTCTAATTAAAGAGCCATATAAACAGTTTTCACCACACAAAAGGAATGATGACTTAGGGTTACATTTCGCTTTCTTCACATTATACATCAAGAAATAACCCTCTGTTCCTCTCAGATATACCATTTAGGTTCCTCTACATGCCAGCGGAGTCACTTAATTACAGACATGTCAAGTTAACAAAGTGTTTCTCTTCCTCTCAAAGGGATTACCCCAAATCGCTAAGCCAGTGCTTGCAGGAGCGTGGCCTGTCAGTGGAAATGCTCTACCTTCAGGCGGAATCGGGCCTGACCCGAGCTCTGCAGGACGTCCGAGCAGACGGCTCCCCGTTATGTATTCTGGTGGAGCAGACAAACGTAGTTCTGTCCTCCTGCACTGTTATCATATTCTCAGAATCCCTCAAAAGTAAGTCCCCGCCCCTCATTCCTTGAAGCTTAGCCAAGCCAACTCAGTGACAGACCCTCCACCCCCTTTTCAACCAATGGTCTATTGCAGCTTACTTGGATTCCACCCAAAAAAAAAAGAAAAAAAAAAAATCTTAAATATAGATTTCACATGAAACCAGATAAAAACAAGAAATACTCCCGTTAAAACACCAACAAGTAGATTTCTAAAGCTACAATTCTGCACTCAACTGAAAAAGACAATCTCTGAGTCCCATCAACTATTCCCAATATTCATTCAGTATATACACCAATGGCTCGTCACTGTAATACACTTTGACATTACACGACAGTACACACTTAACAAACTGAAAGAAGTCCAAAAGTAGCAAAGGAGCGATGTAAAAGGGGTAGTTCCACATTTTGATACTACTCTCTCATATTTGTCTGGATATGAAGCTACCAGCGCCTCCAAAGCCCACTGATTAACACTGTGTCCGGTTTGTTTTTATCTTCACGTGAACCTCAACACGGACAGAACAAAGTGTGAAAACAACACATGGGCTAACTGGCAGCTTGCCGTAGCTTCACATTGACTCTACAGGCACGAGAGTGGTATTAAAAGTGAACAAGCTAAATGTTAAACTATTCCCTTTTAAAGGAAAACTCTGGACTTTGGATATATTTTCAAAGCTCGGGCCATCGGCTTTATTAAGATTGTCAATATATATATATACCATGAGCTGCATACAACTGATCAACACATATTTATAATGAAAACGATTTAATCATGGGGAAATACACGTCACTGATTCATTAATGTGATTTAGATGCCCCACAAACACTTTTTAAATAGCACACCATGCACAAACAAATATGCATTATATACAAGAACATCGAAACTGTACAAAGGAAAGTTATTATTCCACGATAATGCTTATGTTTCTGTGTAGTTCACAAAAAGGAAGCCAAAATACATTCGACACAACAAAAACAAAATCCTAAAGCAAATATAATAAAGGAATTATTTATTGCACCGGATAATTTAAATACACAAATCAAAGTTTTGCTGTCACATGTCTAAATGCATGAGGGAAAATAAATAATAATAAGTGTACAAATCAAGTATTTTAAGTCCAGGAACATAATGCAGCCAGAAATAAAGTTACTGATCATCTTCACACAAATGGCCCTCAAAGCCCCTCCTCTCCCAACAAACCACAACTTGCATATATACCTATTCCAAAGTGCTTACTACCTAAAGTCGCTGACCATAACGTCACAAAACAACAAAATTGCTTTATTATCTGAGTGACCAGTGAGAACTATATTTGGGGCTTCGAAGCTTCAGCGAGGAATAATGGACGATATTCGAAGCTTCGACGGGTGCATTAAACGACAAGACAAGCTGTCAAACTGTTCTCAAACCTGCGCTCATTATTTACTTAATTTGTACTTTACTTTGCTATATATAGATGTGTATATATATATATATACATACACACACACACACAACAAACAGTGCTACCCGTTTGGGGATAACTCATAATAATTCATGTTGATGCATAATGAATAATGTGGAATTACTATTCCTTATTTCATATGCTGTTTGGGGGTAATGCATAGGCTTTATATGAAAATAACACCTGATGCATCAAATACTGATTTGGACATCGATCACCATGGCAACGGTCGAAGCTTCGAAGCGTTTGGGTCAGCCTTAGTTTGAGACCAGTTGACTTCTACCGTTTTGTCTTTACCGTTACGTCTCCTCTGTCTTCCCCTTCAGTCCCCTGACACTTCACCACTAACATTCCAATCCCCCCCCCCCCCCTCCCCACCAGTCCATCGCAACATGCCCAAAGACCAGGCCATGGACTTTGTTGCAGCCGAGTACAGTCGCAGGCGCGTCAAAGAGCGCCCGCCGAAGGACCCCGCCGACAGTGCAGCCCAGGCGTCGCAGCTGCTGGATGACTTTCTGGAACGGGAAAAGATGGAGCGCCACGCGGTTCCCTCCGAAACCCGCCAGCTCCTCTTGCTGTTAGCTGACGGGGTGCATCTCTACCCCGAGGAGCTGGAAACCATCTCGGAGTATGTCCGTTGCCGGCAGGAGCACACACAAGGTGGGACGCTAGTTGAACTGTCGTACCTCGAAGAGCTGGGACTGGTGCTGTGTCCGTCTCACTGATTGCACCTTTAACTTCTTATCTGTCTGTTGTGGTTCTTTCATTTTGGACTTTTCTGTCTCCAGTATCCAACACCGAGGGACAGAGGGGGAACATGTTACCTCCAGGACTGGGGAAACCGCCTCCTCTGCTGCCCACGCCACCCGGGCCCCCTCAACCCCAGTCTGCAGGTGGGTCCCTGATGGACCACCCCCTGGCACCGGCTCCTCTCTTGCCATCACCAGGTTAGGCTGCATAGTCTTTCAGTATAATTGTTGCTGTTTATCTGGTAAAAGGCGTTCGTAGGATCACATTTCTGCAACAGCACATATGCAGTTTCACTATTTTTGAGAAATCCATGTCTCTGATCTAGAACAACAAGACTTGATGAGTAAATTGAAGTCTTGAGTTGTCAGTGCAGTGTTTAATTGGACTGCATCATCATGAGATGTTTCTAATATGCTCTCTGTCCTGTGTGTATAAATATATAATATGCATGCACACATACACATAACCTCTCATCTGCAGTGTCTACAATGTAGATGTGGTACATCCTATCATGTCCTGTAATGGCTCTCTTTCTTCTTTTTTTTAAGGTTCTTATCCCAAAACCAAACCTCCTCCTCTACTGTCCTTGCCTCGGCCTCCTGGTCCATCGTTAGGGGCCTCATCTTCTCGAGGCCCCCAGTCCTCACACAGCCTCTACGGTGCCCCCCCCGTGTCTCGTGGGCCGTTACTCCATCACCTTCCTCTATACCACCCAGGCCCCAGGGGCCCTATCCTAGGTAGGGGAGCCCCGCCTTCTCTAAAGAGTTCCCGCCCTCCACTTCTCGCTTCTCCAGGTGGGTCACTTCAACTTTTTTTTCGTTCACCTTTGTCTTGATATGGATTTCTAAACCTAAACTAAAACCAAATACTGGGTTTAAAAACACAATGAACATCAACTTAACCTTGTTGTGTAACCCTGTTTTTTCTTTTCTCCTGTCTCCCTTTGATCAGTTGCCCTTCTTCCACGACCGAGTGGCCCCCGACACTAAAAAATACCAGAGACATCCACTCAAACATACACACACACACACACACACACACACACACACTGTTACACATGCAGGCTACAAGTGCCAGAAGTGTTTTGAACATTTCAGCTAACTCTAGAACAGAAGACTCCTGGAGCCTGCATCAGTCACCTTTCCTTTCTTTTTCTTCTTTTATAAAAGTGACTGTTTGGTGAAAAAGATGGTAGTTAATGTGAAATAATATCATTGTGGACGGATTAATTAAGGATGACATGGAGTATTCTCATGACTGATCATTTTAAGTATCTTTTCCAAGATCCCTCTTTCGTTATTGTTCTTCCCTTTTTCTTTATAATGTACTGTGCTTTTCACACAGTCATCCCATTTAACAAATAAATAAATTTAAAAAAAACATACTTTTCCATTTAAGATTTGTTAATGCTGGTTCAGGCTCTAGTGACACGCTGCACAGGATGAACAAAGATCCTGGCCACCAATGGACAGCTGGGTAATAGGACTTTTTATTTTTCTGTACGTAATGAATATAGCAAGTAGCCTACCTGTGTTTCAAGATGTTTACAAGGAGTTCTCCAAGATTATCTTGAGTTGAGAATTTAAACCACCAATTAAAAGTCTGCTTTTACAAGCTGTATTCTTGGCTCACACTTTATTTTGTTTGTTTTATGTCATAAGTAGAATAAATCAGTCTGAAGGAGTTGGTGTTATGATTGTCGTCCTAAATTTGCATGTACAACTTCTGCCGCAACAAAATCAGGGAATCTTCCATCATTGATCGGTCAAGTTTCCCTCCACTTCTTGTGCGTTCCCTTAGAACGCCTTTCATGCTTCGTTCACGTTCGAGTAGTGACGCTAAGAACGACTAACATGCACATGGCAGAAAAATAACAACCTCTGGACTGTTCGCAGGCTTTGCTGCGACATCCAGATTAGCAAAGGGACCATCTTGCGTCACAAGAGGTCGCTTGTAATGTTTGCTCGGGTAACCTAAAGTTATATGAATCTCTTTGTATTATGTCACAGATTTATAAAAATCCAAGTGAACAAATGTTGGATTTTCTTCACAGAAGTGTGTCTTAATTTTACAAAACATGTTAACACAGAAAATAACTAAATCATAGCTATTCAGGGAAAAAAATAAATATCTTGTGCTGTTGATTGTTTTTATAACGTTTGACCCATTGCCAGAAACCGCAGATTAATCTGATTTGGTTGTTCATATTCATTTGCAACACTGCCGTATTTTTCTAGTTCAGATGAGGCAGCAATCCTTCTATGAAGTCATCTCCCCGTCACCGTAAATCAGCAACATGTCACAGCTGCTGTTCCGTGTACTTGTGTGTGTGTGTGTGTTACCTCGGCTGTGAGAAATCTTTTAAAATATGTGAATGTGTTGAAAAGTGATGAAGATGTTTCATTGTGTGGTTAAAGATTACAGATTACACACCAGCAAGAAGTCGTTTGTTTCTTTTCATCTGCTCAACATTGTCTTCTGTGTTGTAATTAATGTTTGAATCCTGTCGTCTTTTTAAAAAAGATATATATACATATATATATATATATACACAGCATAAATTGTAATTGCTCAACAAGTTTGCGCTTTGGACTAGTTTTCTTTGATGTGCTTCAGTATATTAAATATTCAACAGGTATGGAGGGGGAATCTTGATTATATTTGTAAAGAAAACATCTACAAATGTTTTATTTTGTTTCTTCTTTGGTACAAGAAAGAAATAACCATGAGAAATAAAAGTGACCTTAATTAAGTATACACTATTAAATATACATGGAAGATACACTTTATCAGTACTGACTGATGTACCATTTTATTGAATCACAAAGAATGTTATTATTTTATTATTGTTCAGCACTAAGCAAAAGATAGTCTTGAATCTCGATGTGAAAAGTCTGTACAATTTAGTCAGTTAGCTAGGAATAAATTGCATATTCCACCTTCGCATCAATATTTTAGAAGAGACCCTTCGGGCAACATATGGCCTTGAGTCTGAGTCAAAAGGCCTACATTTATTTTTTAACTTTAGTGCTTTACAGTTGGGAGCTACTTGGGGTTTATTTTCCTGCTCAAGGACACTTGGACATGTAGACACGAGGAGCCGGAGTTCGAGCTGCAAACTAAGCTGTGAATGTACATATGCAGAACAGCATAGTGTCACTCCTCCTGGTAGAGTTTATCAGCTTTGTCTATTATCTGACTCCAGGTAGAATACAGCAATGCCAGATTCTTTCCATTTTTGTAGTATTTATGGGATATTAAGTGGCATATATAGTGATGTATTTATGTATCCTTCCCCTTCACAAGCCCTCATTAGCGCTGTTCAGTAACCTAGCTTCAGATTTGCTTGATTAAGAATTAAGAAATTCCCTCCTTGTGTCACTATATCTGTACTGCAGCTCAGCAAAGAAGCACTGTCTGTGAACACAAAGAGAGTTGAATGGCAGTTCTGGAAAGTTCTCAAGAAATACAGGGGCTTGTGGGGAAGGGAGAAGGAGCTTTACTAGGAAATATGCGAGGTCATTCAATTTCAAGTAAGAATGGTAAAGGTGTATGTTGTCCCACTCTAATTGGTTAAACACATGCTAGCAATCAAGGAGACTGAAGGAAATGCCAATCAAGCACATACCCACACAGTCCTAAGAAGGGGTCTAATTGGGCACAATAAGTGAGAACACCTGCGTTGGTATAGTGTGTGGGGCTTTTACTTTATATCAACTTCTAGAAATTTGTTTGAGACACTGTGCTTCAGTGTCAAAACTAGTTTAAAACATCTAGGCAGGATATTATCTTGGACTGGAGACTTTAGTGTTTCATGTGTGTTGCTGTGTTTTGTGATGAACGTACAAACCAGTACAATTTTTTTAGTTGAGCAGGTAACTCGAGGTGCGTTCCACTATCCATATAGAACCAAGCGGCAACCTGTTGAAAGATGAAGCCAACGTGGAAGAACCAAGAACTGCACTTGAGACTGGCTTCGAAGACGAGTCAATCCCTTATATGTCCCAATGTTAAACTTTACAGCAGAAATAAACATGTTTACTGCATTGTACAAAAAACGCTTTTGGTCTCTACATGACAAGTGTACTGGGGTGAATTTTCATGTAACTCACCCGTTTTAAATATATTAAGGCTTAAAGTTATGCATAAATAACGGCCGTCTCAGGTCGCTGCTAGAGTTAGGCTGTGTCATCACTGCCAAGATGGCGACAGCCGGTGTCAGCCATTTTGAGCTTCACAAGGGTTCTTCAGAAACATTGGTGACATAAAGGATACTACGTCCATATTTTATGCAGTAAATGAGAATAACATAATATTTGGTATGCCAGAAAAAGATTTAGTGTGTTCAAATACATAGTATGTCAAATGCAGAAGGCCAAAAATGCCAGGATGTGCGATTGGTACCTCAGGTTGCATTTTGCAATATGCCAGCCAGCATACTTTCTGGTTATTCTGACCCACAATCCTCTGCACAGCAGAAGATGCGTCACATCGACATATGGCAGCCTGATGAAAGTTCACTGACAGAAACTACAATGACAGACGAAAGTTATGCAATGTTATGACGTGGTATATCCCAATGGACCCTATGCTATGCCCCGCCCCTTTCTGCTACTCTGAGTTGTCAGATCTTCACCCTGATCAAATTTTTGGGAAAATAAAAAATCAATTTCAAAGAGAAGCAGACAGAAGCATCTACAATATGTGTTTGAAGGATATATCCAGGATGTCAAACTGGTTCAGCAGTGAAATCAGTGTAAAAAGATCAAAATAGAAGCGAACGCCCACAGATCGCAGTTTAAAAGTGAACCATCACATCACCTGCAGATCAAGACAGAAGGCAATTAAATAAAGGAACAGCACTGTTACTGTAAAGCCAGGTAATTCTTTATTCACTGTTGCAATAATTAAAATGCAAAAGCAGCATGTGTATACATTCAGTATACCTAGTTACCGTAGCGTAGAAATGCTAATGCTAGTTAATGTGCTAACGTACTCTGCTAATGTTAGCTCCACAGGTTTTTACGTAAGAACGTCTCACTTTAGAAACATATATCTCCCTGCAACCTCTACGGGTAACGAGTATCACTATAACACATCGTTTAACCACGACAAGCTCAAAATCCACAAAACCAAACACTGATCAAACTGAGGAGAATCAGTGACATTTCAATCAAGTAGACACACTCTTTGACCAGCTTTAATCAAGCAAAATAAGTGAAAACACCTTTATGGAAGTAGCACATCTGCACAGTGCACATCTGAGGGTTCGGGTATCTAAGCATACTTCATCTCTTGTGACTTAGATTTTAGTTTAATTAATAAGAGTTTATTTTGTAACACAGTGAAGCCAGGTACCCCCTGCTCTCATGGGATGGATAAATACACTGTGCAGTGACAATCAGCTTATGCCGAGATTGAATTGTAAAAACAGGCACAAATAAGCTTCAATGGTGACGTTATGAATTTTATACGCTAGATGGCGACGTACACCTGCTCTTTTACCGACATACGCCACAAGGACAGAATTTCAACAGTGAACATGTAGAAATGGTTTGTACAAAAAAATAAAGTTTTTACTTCCAAGTCCTCAGCCTATCATGTTTGTTGTTAGTCTTATTGTAATTCTTGCTCCTATATATCCATATTGACAAAGACTGAATTGCTGAGACTTGACTGGAGTGAGCAGGGTTACCTATTATACAAAAATACACTCTCCTTTATAGGCTTACTTATATTATAATGTTTTATACATGGAACTGCAAATGTGCTTATGGTTATGATATATTTAAGTCAGCAACAATGTTTTACTTGCTGTATGTGCTTAACACACGCAGGTTATTCCTTGTATTTGTATTAGGCTATTTAGCATATCACTTTCAGATAATCTATTTAATCTAATAGTTACATTATTTTTTTAGACAATTTCTGTAATTTTTGTAATTTATGAAAAATATTTAAAAGAAATTGAAGTGGTAAATCTGTCTCAAAATCATTTTCTTGTCATCTGGCTTATTTGGTTTAAGCAGCAGTTGTATTTTGTGTGTGATAAAACTGGATTCTACAGGAGAAAAACATTAACACTGCCAAATGATCATTCTGCGTTGTGTACGTTACGTTTGTTACACCTGGGCCGTCTGATTAGTGGAGTTAACAAACTGCACACTAGCTTGGTTGGAAACACTGTGAAGGGCCATATGCATGCAAAATATGTGTGAGGGAAACCAAGTCTCTTCTCTAGTCCCCACTCTACTTTATCTGAGTTACAATCTTTCAAATCAAGTATATACAAAAATGAAGGATCATTAAAAATATGCATGAATAATTTATAACTATTTATGATTTTATTTTGCCTATTTTGTTGTATTCCCAAAGAACGGTCTCGTCTGTAAATTCTAAAGAGCATCCTGTAAAACTCAAGTTCGCCATGTCTGTATAAAACTGTTAAACTATGTTCCTTAAAAATGTATTGTGGTGAATTATTGTTTATAGACTTTACATTTGTACTATTTTCCGGTGTGTTCTGCATGAAGGCGATTAACAACTTCTTTGAAAACTACTTTAAAATAAAGTTTTATAAATATTATGGCGAAGTAAAAGTGGGAGTCAAAGACACAAACACACAGAGGGTGAATATATATGTCTGATATTTTCTTCTTGTTGGTTCCTCCTCCTCTCATCCAGCTGTGGGCGCACTGCTGCGAGGAGCCCATCAACTCAGGAAGTAATGGACAACCGTCTCCACCTCATTACACCAGCCTACACACACACACACACACACACTCTTTCTCGCTCTGATTGGACACTGTGTGTGTGAGAGAGAATTGTGGGTAGAACAACAGCAGCATACCGCCGGTGTTAAAGTATCTCAAATTCATATCTTAAGTGTCTCACTGAAGTATTTCTCTAGCTTTTTAAAGAATGTTTAAAAAAAAATAATCTTTGAATTTATTTAATTCACCAAGCAGTGGTGTGTGTGTGTGTGTGTGTGTGTGTGTGTGTGTGTGTGTGTGTGTGTGTGTGTGTGTGTGTGTGTGTGTGTGTGTGTGTGTGTGTGTGTGTGGTTTAAGGGAACATCCAATATATGCTTATATGCTTTATATCGCTGTCATTGTTCTTGGCATGTTGTACTGTAACTTGTACTTGTCCCTCCAGGCTGCTTTCCTTTCAATTATCTGTGGCACAAACTTCAACTATCAGAGAATGAATAGTCTCTTGAGATACATATACATCACAACAGATGTCATGGCTAGTGTAAGTTTTGTTGACAGGATCACAATCCTTCATAACAACAGTATTTGTTTGGAGCACTTTACTTTGGAACTAAATGAAAAAAAATCACTTCGTATTACTTAAAAGCTAAATAATGTGGCCTTCTGTCATGCAGTATAAATGATAGTGTAGCACCAGGACAAATTACTCTGCTATCTATTCTCATCAGCTGACATGAAGGTTTACTAACTTGTTGATCCTCCAATTTCAGATTTAAAAAAAAAATCCCATTCCTTTAAAGATAAAAGTGCAGTATCTTAAAAAACAAAAGTCACATGATGCTGCTGATGTCCATCTAGAAACATTCTGATCATTCATATTTATTTACGAGTTCAGGAGCAAATGTAACAATCAGAAAAGTTGGATTAATTATTTCTGCTTTGTGATTTTTTTTTAATTATTTGTAGTATGTAAATAAATCAAAGCTAAAAAGAGAAATTAAAGGATTTTTATTTGATTCTTAATGAACCAAAATTAAAAAAAACAAGGATAGAAATGGAAGATTTTGGATATAAAAATCTCTGCCTACACACACACACACACACAGATATACCCACACATATTTTGTCCTCCCATCCCATCGTCTCCTCAACACTGTTCCTCCTGTTTTTCCCACCTCCGTCTGCACCCTCGTCCTTCTGTCGTTCCTCCTCCACCTCCTCGCCTCTCTAGTCAAGTCATTTATTTGCCTTTTGCGTTGCCTTTGTCGCAAGGCTCGAGTCACTAAAGCAGAAAGTACAAAACACATGATAAAAAAAACATACAATTACGCAAATGCTCTCGGCTCCTTTCATCAGTTTCTGCACTGTCCGGCTACATCTCCTGACTTCCTCACCTCCCCTGTCTTCTATCTCCTTTTACCTACTAATACCAGCCCCCCCCCCATCCCAAAAAAATCCCCACCCTTTTTCTGTTTCCCACTGGGAAACCTCTATCAATCAGAATCTATCACTCCAACTATTCCTGTTGCCGTTGTGTCAGAATTCACAGGAACTTGATCCAATTGGGAAACAGTTTCATTGTTACACAGAACGCTCGCCACATGTGTGTGTGTGTGTGACTGTGAGTGTGTGTGAGTGTGAGTGTGAGTGTGTGTGTTGAAGCTGCGTGGTAACATTTATGGAATGCACACTTCCTCTGCACTCAGCATCGCGTGAAGGCTTTTGCACACACACTCACACACACGACAACCAGCACATTCCCTCCTATCACCACACACACACACACACACACACACACATTAGGGTGTTAATTGTTGTGCTAACACCTTCCAATAACAAGGCTCTAATTATCAACATGTTTGGCTGTTGGAGTGTGTATCTGGCACTCGTGTACAGATCATGGGGTGAGCGTGTTTGTGTGTGAGCCAGCGTGAGGTGTGGCACCAGGGGAAGAAGGTTTGATGATTTTGAAATATGCTGCTGTGTGTGTGTGTGTGTGTGTGTGTGTGCGCGCGTATGTGCGGCGCGTGCTCTCATATACGGGGTGATGATGTCTGTGTCTCAATCTACATTTGCATATGACAAGGGGGTCTTTTGTCCTTTGGTTAATTGCAAATGATCTATTTGAGAAATGACACCATTGCGATGCACCTATTGCGTTACAGGAGAAACGATCATGTAATTAAATGTGTTTAACAAACATCACAACAATTTCACTTTAGTCCTCGTGGCTGTCATTCTGCCCTGGAGCGCTGGTTTTAAAGAAATGTGCTAACATTCAAGGCTAGAAGAGGCCCAGACAGATACATGAAGAGCACTCCGAAGAGCACATTAGGAGAACTTTATGAAACATGTTTTATTAAAGGAGGAATATTTGACATTGGGACTTAATATTCAATGCATTGAGAGTTAAAGCATAATTTCAGTTTTTTTTTAAATCTCAATGCAACACTCACATTCCCATATGGGAGGAGTTACTGACGGTGAATCAATACCTTTGCAGAGTGACTACAGTGGAAGGGCCTTAAATGAATTAAATCAAAAGTAAACAGAAGAGGAGTCACACAGATGAACCTAATATAAATAAACACCACCACTAAAATATCAGATCTCTGTCATCTAAAGCCAAACTAATAAATGAGTTAATATCAGGTAGTCATATTGATTTATTTTGTCTTTCTGAAACCTGCTGAGTCATGAAGAATATGTCAGCCTGAATGAATCCACTCCCCCCAGTCATATTAATATTTCCATCCCTCGAGGCACTGCTCACAGAGGTGGAGTAGCAGCCATCTTCGACTATTAAGCAGCTCTAAACCTAAACTAAATCCTAACTCATTTAAAATCCTTATTCTTTGTCGTTCACACCGAACCTGGAAAACATTACAGCCAATTCTATTTGCAGTATCGCACCTCAGGTCCGTATACGGAATTTCTAGGTTTTTTATTATGTTTAGTCCTTAAAACAAATAAAGTAATTGGATGGCGATAGCCTTAGTGCTGCCGAAACCCACTCACTGTTTTAACCACACCCTCTACCTTGTACTGGCATATGGCATTGAAATTGAACATTGAATAGTCTTTTCACAGAATCCTCTTTTATTGGACGTTTAATGAATCAACTTTTGAATTATTTCTACAGGGCTATACAGGTTTACAGTAGATGTCTATCTGATACTGCTGCAGCTAAATTTAAAGGAGCGACACAATCTGCATTAAATTCAATTCCATGTCTATAACAGCTATAACAGAGGACTCCTGTGCTAACTTTAGTCCCTTTCAAGTTGATGAACTTGTCCAAAGTGCTACAGGCTGGGAATAACTCTATTGCCTAAAAAATTTAAGTTGATAAAACAAAGAAAGGCAGCTCCATGGTATGACCTTCAAACCCGCAAATTAAAGCAAACATTGCAAAAACTCGAAAGGATATGGTTTTCAGTGGTTGCAGTCAGTCGAGATAGTCTTGAAACATATGAAGGCCCCCCGTAGAACCCCAGGTTTCTCTTCAACACTGAAGCTGAAAGAGAGTCACAGCTCTATTGAGCCGTGTATTCCTAAAGCCCTCAGTAGTAACGAATTCATGAACTTCTTCAGTGATAAGATTCTCACTATAAGAGACAAAATTAGTCACATCTTGTCCTTAACAGGTACTGATCTATCCTCAAATACAGGGACCTTAGAAACAGCTGTAAAACCTGATCTGTGATGGACTGATTTTCTCCCATGGACCTTCACCAATTGACTTCAACGACTTTTTCATCCAAGTCATCTACCTGTGTCTTAGACCCATCGCGACAAGGCTGCTAAAAATGTTTTATAGTTAGTTAGCGCCTCTTTACTAGAAATGATCAATCTGTCTTCACTACCAGGCCATGTACCACAGTCCTTCAAAGTAGCTGTAATTAAACCTCTTCTTGATCCAGAAGCTTTGGCTAACCGTAGACCTATCTTTAACCTTCCCTTTTGCCTACTGCTGTTTTCTCTTCAGATTACGGTAGCTACGGTTGGTAAAGTCATATAGCTCCGTCGTGTATCCAGCAAACGTCACCAAAATGAGAAGAAAAAAACCGCCAACGACATCGGGCGCCTTTTCTGTCTGAGTTGAATTTTTTCAACTCGAAGCGTTCAGTGTGCTAATTCAAAAACTATTCCGTTCGCTCTGACCGACTTTAGCGCCGCTCCGTCTAAGAAACGGTAGGTTGTCCGGCAAAAACATCCTAGCCATGTTCAACTTGTTTACCCAACGACCCTGCGCTTGTTATCTGGCAAGGTACTGCAGTGGCCAGTCAAATATACACTCTAGCTTACATTACTGGTTTATTACTTTGCAACGTGAATACTGTGTTTCCACTGTTTACCTTACGATCATCCTACGAAGGAATTGTTACACAACCAGTAAGGAAAGGAGGGTTAATCACAGCGACCTAACAAAGTCTTGAAAACAACTTCTTTGTTGATGATTTAAGTGTACTCCATATGGGCACTGGAGATTAACGTTGCTTTGATATAACCTTTTATAAGTGACAAGAAAACTAGAGATGAGGGCCCTGTCACACTATTGCGTATGAGAAAAACGTATGAGTTGCGTATGCAAATTCCCCAAAAAACTTTCATACGCACAAAAACCCTTTGAAAATACAGAATGTTTCGTATACTTACCGTATTGAACCTATGAGAAGCATACGAGTAGCGTATCGCCAGCATATGGACAGCGAATGGCCAGCGTAAGACCAGCGTACGAACTGCGCATGCGTGTTGGAGAAGAGCTACCTCCATCCTCTCTCGTTGTAGGTCCACGAAGAACTGAAGAAGTGTTCGAAATGGGAGCCTATATATACACTTTCTCAAAACGCTGGCAGTAACGCTGGCCATACGCTGGCCATACGTCAATCAAACGCTAGTTTTAAGTTAAATACGTTACTCATTCGTCAGGCATACGTTAGAAGTACGTGACTCATGCGCTATCAATACGCTAACTGTACGGTACACCTTCATGCCAGCGTATGTCAGCGTATGACCA
Source organism: Leptoclinus maculatus (assembly GCA_032191485.1). NCBI lineage: Eukaryota > Metazoa > Chordata > Actinopteri > Perciformes > Stichaeidae > Leptoclinus > Leptoclinus maculatus. The sequence continues at coordinate 7,300,251 of JAVDOI010000007.1, forward strand.
GCGTACTCCACCTATGAGTAACGTACCTCTGAAGTAACTCTCGCGTATTCAGCGTATGCCGAGTGTATGGTTAGCGTATAAACCATACGTCCGCACACGCACAAAATTTGTAAGCATGCTTAAAAAAACTTTTCTGCCTCGCCGTATGCCAGCGTATGCCACCGTATGCGACCGTGCTTGAAACGTATACAACCTATGCCTAACGTACCCCTAGCGTCTGTCACGTACCGGCGTATGAGTGATATTTTTCATACGCTCGCATACGCTAGTACGATACGCAATAGTGTGACAGGGCCATAAAGACCAAAAAATTTAATGAAATGAAATAAAGTACAGACAAAAAATGTATTGAAAAGTAATAATATTAACTATAATACAATTGCTTTGCATTCTTATACTTCCTTATTAATCTTCCCTGTTCCTGCAAAGGGTCGGCAAGGACACATCTTATATATGGATCTGGTTAATAAAGTTGGGATCAGCCTCACGATGCCAACATGAACACTAAGACCGGTTCTTTAACAGAGGTCAAAATCCCTTCAGGATAAAGAGGCTGGCCGTCTGATAGGCTGGCTACCTGACAGAACACCTGGCTAACGGTTTGGCAGCCTGGTTTGCTGGCTGGTTATCTGTCCGACTGCCAGGCCGGTGGGTGTAGCAGCTGGTTGGCTTCCTGACTGTTTGACTGGCTGCTGGTTGACTGAGTGGGCGGCTGGCTACTTGCCTGCCTGACTGGCTGGCTGTCTGGCTGACTGGCTGGCTGTGTGGCTGACTGGCTGGCTGTGTGCCTGGTTGGCAAGCTGGCAGCCCCAGCTGTGTCCCGAGCCAAGCCCCTGCGCCCCACCAGATCTTAATTGGGTTAAGTTTGTCCGCCACAGATAACACTTCCTCTTTCTTCCGAGAGTAAGAAACAAAAAAAATGGCTTGGCACTAATGACGCTCTTTAGCGGGGCTCTTTTCTGTTTAGGTGGAGGGAAATTAAGAAGAAAGGGGTGGGTTCCCTGCAGTGAGAGATCGTCGAGGGAAACTTGCCATTGTTCGGAGCCGAGCGCTCAATGAGAACTGAGAATACCAAGAAAGAAAGAGAACGAAAGAATGTAGATTTGGTTTGCGCTGTAGTGCTTGTCACATTGCCACTGTTTCTTCTTAGCAGCCCCTCATGGCTGAGGCAGGCCCGACCCCGAGAGATGGAGACACACACGCACAGGAATGCAGACGTGTCATTGTATGCGTGCGTATACCAGTTGTACACACACAATTTCTCACTGTTTTGTTAAAAACAAACGCAAAGAAAATGTTCTCTAATTACTTTGGCTTCGCCAAGATAAGTGTTTTTCGCAGGCACAGTTGTCTTAAAGTGAAGAAAAGTGTGTGCGGCAATGGCCAATGAAGTCCTTTGTTCTTCAAGCAAGTAAATAAAACTTCCCATGTTGAATCTTAAATAAAAAAGAATATAATCTTATGTAAAGTGCTGTAACATTGGTGAACTAACTCCACTTAAAGTTACATTTAGTTTCATTGATAGAACCTGATACTTAATTAAAGATAGATAATATTGGGTTTGGCTCTTTACTAAAAAAGAACATTGTCCTGGCCTCAGATAGAGCCTCATCTATCACATTTCAATGTTTCAAGCTAGTGTCTTTTTTCAGAAATATTATTATCACAAGCCCCAACAAGCTCCACCAGAGTGTAGAGCAGCCAGTATGTCGTCTGAGAGGTGAAACCCATTGCAAAAAAAGTCTAAGGAGCACTCCTAACCCTTTTTTCAACTCAGGATTGTGGCGGCTACATGGAGGAAGACACAATTTAGAGAGCTTTTGATTGGTGAGGACACAATGCTATTTCAAAAATTGCATCTTTGAGAGTTAGGGGGTCATTCACGGTGAAAAATAGGCGACATCCGTGTTGCTGGCCTCCACTAAAGCAGCAGCTTGACATTTTGGGTAATCTGCTTCTTTGTTTTCTTGCTGAAAGTTAGATGGGAAGATTGAAACGATCTCGTATTAGTTTGGTTAACTTAAAGCTACTATAACCAGCAGCTGGTTAGCTTAGCTTAGCATAAATAATATAAATAGGGACTAGCCTGGTTCTCTCCAAAAGGAAACTAAATATGCCATCCAGGTCATCTAAAGCTCACTAAATAACACATTGTATCATGTTTGTTTATTCCCTCCCAAAAACAAAGCAAACGGCATGTTGTGGTTTATGATCGGGACTATTTTTTGGTTGGTAGTAGTTTCTTCCCGAAGCTCCCGCTTGTTTCCTGGATGCCTCACATATAACAAACAGTAACATATCAATTATTGAGCTTTAGGGGTGTTGGTGGGTAGATTTGATCAACTTTGTTTCCTCTCATTTCCAGTCGCTAAGAAGCTAAGCTAAGCTAAGCTAACCACCAGTTTTAGAGCTAATGCACAAACATTCGAGTGGTACCGATAGGCTTCCACTTTCTGAGTGCCTCATACACAATAACATGTTTGTGATTAATTATCATCCTATTAGCATCATCCTCCGTTGACTATGTATGGGAGAACAATCACAGTGAGCCAGATCACGTACAAGGTGTATAAGTAGCACGACTTTGCCAACATTTCCGCGTGTCATTATTACACATTTGAGGTTTTTCCATGTGTCATTTAACAGCACGTTTTTACCGTAAAATGGTTGGGATAGGTTTAGGCAACAAAACCACTAAGTACGGTTTAGGAAAACCATCATGGTTGGGCTTCATTGATGTCCTTATACGAAGAAAAATTGGTATGGAAATAACGTAAAGGGAAAACGTCACAAACGTCACAAACGTCACTATCGTAACTTCATTAAAAAAACACACCGGTCTCAAATACTCGTCTCCTGGTTTCAAGGGCTGTGTTTGTTTCCTCCCACCCAACATTAGCAGTCTTTCTCACATTTTATACTAAGTCACTTGTTCAGAGTTTAGTATATTCACACGGATGCGTTAACATCGCAGTCAGCACAGATTACAAATTACATGCAAAAAGCAAGAAAATCGTTTTTATTGCACGCAAAATGACGTACAAGCCGTGTCTTTCATTCGCCAATTAGTGAGAGCGGGCTGTGTAGGCACAAAGTCTAATTGTGAAGCAAAGTGAGGGGACGCTAACTTTGTGAACAATATTTTAATTAATCGCACCAATATTTATTTACTTGAAATCATGAGCCAGCATTTCCCCATATTTCCAAAGGGGCCAGCCACCATTTCAGCATAAACAACCCACACTATTTCCTAAATGGCATCTTTCACATCCTTCATTTACATGACGTATATGATCATTCATCATTATCATCATCATCATCCCAAACAGTGCCATCATTATGATGATATCTACACTAACCACAAAGTGTGTTATCATAGTGATCATCCTCAAAGTCAAATCAGCAAAATCGTAAGCATACATCATCATCATTGCAACCATGTTTTGTTTTCTTTAGAGATTTCAGACAGCTGGCATCCTGTGGCAGTCAGCCTCCATTCTGTCTTACATATACACACACACACACACACACACACACACACACACACACACACACACACACACACACACACACACACACACACACACACACACACACACACACACTAATACCTCTGCAGAGACCTTGTGGTTGGCAAGTGAGACTGTGTGTAGAATAACAGGCTTAACAAATGCTCAAAACAAATATTAAAAGTATTGTTGATCTTTTTCCTCTGTCTCCATACTCAATATTTATTCATAAGTAACCGCAGGGTAAATGTTCTCCCTTGTTCTCACCTTCGGCTCAGATAATGAATGCAGCCCACACACACACACACACACACACACACACACACACACGTTTAGAATGAAGCAGAAGATCAACATACCTTTTACCCATACCACTACTGAACTCCACCTGCATAACAAATAGCAATTAATTTAGAGCACACTCACAACTATGTAAATTAATCACACACACACATGCACTTTACACCTTTGGCATTGTGCACCCAGCCCACATTAAGTGGAGACAAAAGAATATGGCTTTGCAGTATTTAAATCAGTTATGTGTCTAATTATTCCATATAAAAATAGCCGATATCTAGGGCAAAAGCAATGAGATGGAACATTGTTGTCTGCAGAGGGGAGACCTAGTGGAGCTGGCGAGAGTTCAACACAGCAGAAGACAGGGATGGAGAGAGAGAGAGAGAGAGATGGGGAGGCAGGGAGGGAAAGTGCGATAAAGGAAGATAGGGAGAGAGAGTGTGCTTTAGGCTACATAAATATAACATGAACTCTATTCGCTAGTGGCAGGCAAGCAAGCAGCACAATGGGCCGATGTTGAGGAGCAGCTTTGTGAGGGTGTGGAGAATAGACTGTGCTACCTCCTCACCTCAGGAATATCAGGCTTTGATACCTGAGAGACCGACAGAGTGGTACGTGGGAGAACATGTGTGTGTGTGTGTGTGTGTGTGTGTGTGTGTGTGTGTGTGTAAACGAAAGACAAAAGGAGAGAATTTACTACACATGCAGTTATTCTGCAGGTTCACGCTGATATGGAGACCCTACAGTCAGCTCTCAGCAGTGTGTGTGACCCTGACTCTGCATTCAGCAGACTCGGCTTGTGATGGGTCTGCTAAGGATGCACATTGATCGTCATTGATCACATTTCACTGACAATGCATGTATTTTTAAAACCCTGATGCCATTTCTTTTGCAGATTTACGCCTCTGTGTGTCCATGCAAACAGTTCAAATTGTTCTTCAGAGGCAAAGAATCGGTATGTTTGCATATGGTACCTGCATATTGGGAAGTAATTCTTCAGAGAAAAACCCATTTTAAAAACCCATTTTGTCATTAAAGGAACACATAAATAATTTAGCCTTTGTAAAACCCTCTGTCCTGAGGTGTTATTCCCTGTTTCCTCACAGTTTAAAATTCCAATTCCACAGCTTTCCTTATCGCTGCTAACTCGCCTGCTGGCCTGTGGAGGGCTGCAGACAGTGTGTGCTTCCTCTGTGACGGATGGTGTTGCCAGCTTCTTCTGTTCCCCTGTCAGAAATGAGGGTTTAACGTGTAGGAGGTTAAAGGTTGAGGTATGCTTGAAAAATGCGATTTATTTTTTTAGGGGGGCATTTTTTTTTACCGCTACTTGACAGATGACGGTGTAGAAATGGGAGAGCGAAAGGGGTAAGACGTGCTATAAAGGTCATAAAGCCAAAATAGAAACCGGCTGGTTCCGGTAATATGGTATGCACTGTAACCACTCGGCAAGGCACTCCGCACAAGTTTTCTTTGACGTGTCATCTGACCATGTAAAAAATTATGCCGTTTTCACCCCACACTCAAAGGCCTGCTGTCACGTACAGATGAAAAGTGATGGATGTAGTGTGACGAATAAGACAAAGAGAGCTTGATAGAGAAGTCCAAATCCTGACTCCTTTCTCACCTGACCAGTCCGTACACTTGAACAATCCATGCGTAAAAGTGGTCATTCTTTTATCGGTTCGTTGGTTTCGGAAAGTAAAATGTCAGCCGCAGACCCCTCAGTTGTGATGTCACAAAGGTGTGTGGGTATGGGGGGGTCTCAGATGCTGGTCAAGGATCCGACACTTTGTTGAAGCACATACTGACCCCCTCACTGAGCCAGGACCCTGAAGAGTCACTAAGTGCCAGTATATTTGTTTTTTTTGCTTAAACTTATCTTTGTGAAGTAAATGTTGATTGCATATGGCCATAGAATAATGAAACCATCTGCATTTGGTGTGGTTTGGTTCCATACAAGCCACTGTGCAATTCTGTCTGCCACGGGCAACAATCACAAGGGAAAATGAAGGCTTGATTTACAGCCGAAAGGAAGAGCATCAACCATTGCACAACCGAAACAGGAAGAGGATAGCACCCTTTATTCCCCTGGTAGCTATCGAAGTTACTCTGGCCAGCAAAATAGGTAAGTATGTCATTTTTTTTCTCCCTCGCATAGTGGCTTTAATAGTTTATGCAAATTTTCAATAACTGGACGCAAAGTGCTGGCCAATAAAACCTAAAACTACCTAGAAATGAGTACTAAGTCCAAGGAAACTAAGCTTGCTGTTTTTGTTATTTTGGGGAATACTCATTTAATTTCTCTAAAGCGACTTGTGTTCATGAGGTAAATCAGGCTTACTGATGTAAAAAAAAAAAAAAAGCAATTGAGAGCAGTATCTCTGAATAGTTCATACTTGGGGGAGATACGTTTAGGATGAGTACAAGGTTAGAGAGTTTTGAATAATTAGCTGTCACTGGCCATTACAGATGCTGTGGTAATGACACCTCAATATGTCCACCCATCAGAAGAGCTGCTGCTTAGTTCAGGTATGCATCAGGTCTAATGTAGCTTTACACATCGAAGGGTATAAAACAGCTCTTTGAGGTGCACCTGAATATTCATTGTCCTCTGAAGATAATAAACACATCTTTATTTATTATCTTTTGGGGTATCAAATTCACCCCTTATAGAGAGTAAGTTGTAGAAAGTTAGCAGTTTTGCCATGCTGCATGTCTGCTGCAAACATTCATAGTTTTACCAAAATATGACTAAAGATACTTGATTTTCTTTTCTTTTTTACTTTTACTTCATATTAGAAATATAATATAGTATAACGCACTCTATGGTGTATATTAGGCTTGTAGTTCCCATGAGCATTTGATAAAAGGGGGCAACTTACTCAAACATGACGATGTATGTATATACACACACAAGTTAATCAAAGGACGTTTTTTGTAATGACACCGTCTCGCCACAAATCCATTTGGAGAATGTATTCAGGAAAAAATACACAAAGTGCTGGCACCTTATTTTCTGTGTCATAATCTCGCTGCTCTTGCATTCCACATCACTGTAAACCAGACTGCTGTCAAGGTATGAAATCCTTAAGCCTAATCCCCATTTTTGGGGGGCTGTAATTCTGCCGGTTTACTCCATTGATGTCCTGTCTGTATCAATTCCCACTGCATGCCAGTTGGCCAACTTATTCAGTGGCTGTTACTTGAAGTTCTCTTGTTGTGTGTATAAAAAAGCCAAATCCGTGCGGAGATGACAGAGGGTGTAATCGCAAGCTATGTGATTCAACAATGCCACTCTCAGAAGCTATTCAGACTGGGGCCTGTCCTTGACCCTTAAGGAGCTTGTAATGTGGGCTTTTTTTTCCCACTCTTTGTATTTACCGGCAGAAACGAGGAGGGGGGACCAACCACTGAGTGAGGGCTTTTGCCCCTCCATGCCAGCGGCAGTCACACTGGGGGAGCTATGCACGTGCATGCACGCACTCACGCACGCACGCACACACACACACACACACACACGCACACACACACACACACAGAAATGCACACACAGGTCTCCTGGCGTGCACTCATTTCATAGGGAGGGAGAGGTGAAGGTTGGAGGGTGAGGCAGAGGGAGACAGAAGGGGAGGGGGGGGGGGGGGGTTGACAACGGGAGGGCACGGAGACAAGAACCCCCCACCTTCCTTAACCCGGCGGGGGGGGGGGGGGTCAATCTTAAAGGCTAGTCTGTCTCTCCATGGGAGGACGGGGTGGGGTGGGGTGGGGGGCAGGGAGGCTCAATCTGCGGAGGGCAGTGGTCCTGCTGGTCAGCACAGGGAGCTCCACGTTACCCAGTTATCCATGACAACCAGCGAGAGAGACAGAGAGAGAACGGGAGGGCGGGGGGGGGGGGACAACATGGAAAAGCTCAGCTGCGGTCAGAGAGCGCTCAGTTGGAGCAGAGAGTGAAGAACAAAGCACCCAGTGATTTTCATTTTTCCCCTCTTTGTCTGCTTTATATTGTCCACAGACGTGTCCCTCTTTTCTTTACTGGAAATAAAGGAGCTTTGACGAAGACACACACACACACACACACACACACACACACACACACACGTGCATGTACACACTGGTGTGGCTAATTGAATTATGTTTATACAGTAAGTCAAACGGTTTATTTTCACTGTGACAGAGGGTGCCCACCGATGTGAGAAAAGAAAAGGTTTCTTCTTGGAGGGGAATATCCAAATCACCATAGAAAGGGGCAATCTGCTGAGCCATTTTCTTTTAAAGGAATGGCTCAGCAGATTTGAAACATTTGGACGGTACATCTCTGCAACACAGAGGTCTATGTTGCTGTATGCCTATGGCCGGACAGGAGCAGACATTTCATGTGGTCTCGAACTAAAGTGCGGAAAATGTTCATTTTGCACGGATAGGTTCTGCTCAGCCTAAATGAAAAGGCTTAAACTAATCCTGTCAGAAACCGTCCCACAGAAATTAATCCGCCACAAATGAGTGAAATGATAAACGCTAAAGGAACAGCGAACATTTCCAAGATGAATAATGTCTGACATTCAATCCTTTGAATTCTTTTTTTTTTCATGTGGGAAATTGGCCACTACAGAGTGAATTCATGCATTGGGATTGCAATGCACACAATGTCTCTCTCTCTCTCTAACATTGTGCTACCAAAAACAAATCCAAAACATCCAAAATTGTTTTCAGGTGCTGTGCAGAGGACGGATACCAACAATAAAAAGTAAAGAATGTCTGTAGCGTTGCATATTAACTAGTTTTGACCGACAAGATGGCTGCTTACAGGTGAAACACTAATTTGCAAATAGAGTTCAAATCAAATGGTACACTGTGTTAATTCCTGCTTACCAAAAACATTGCATTACACTCATGAAGTTGTTTCTTTTGTCCACTCATAACAAGTGGTATATCCATTCTCTGGCAAACATTTTGTTTTGGCAATTCTGGTTTTGAGTAAGTGAGTATAACAGGCATAGTTTGTCACAGCTTGCAGTGGCCCACTATAAAGCCACACAGGAGAGGGGCATGCAAGCCAACATAAATGTTTAACGCACAGATACAAAACACTGGCATTGCTACTGTGGCTTGAGAATTGACATGTGACACCGGTTGCTGACATAGCATAGCACATCCTGCACAGCAGAGCAGTGTTAGAGATTGTAAGTAGATATGTAGCCTGCCTCAGCACCTGGTGACGTAATCACTCGATCACTTGCGCTGTTCAAACAACCCTCATTTTGTTTGTGGTCTTAACCTCAGGGCCTCTTCCACATCCCACTTTAATCCAAGTCCATATTTTCCCTCTGCCTCCCCTTTTCTATTCTCAAAGTCCCTGTTGTAGTTGCGCCAGTCGGCCACAGCTGGGCGCTGTTGCCTAACTCTCCCCCCGCTTCCCCTCTCTCTCTCTCTCTCCGTCAGCCCAGCCTGCCTCTCTCATGCCTCTCTGCCTCAGCCAACCCGGGCTGTGCCGAGCTGCTCCCTGCGGGATCAGAGCGCTCCCCCGCCGGGACCCTTCTCTCACATCCCCCTGCTGGGACGCGGCTACATTTCCAGCCAAGCACTGCCTGCCTTGGCTTTATTATGTGTGTCTGCGCCGCAGCCCCGCCAGCAGAGGCAGGCAGAGGAGGAGGAGGGAGACTGGTAGCCAGAGTCAGGACAAAGAAAAAGCAGGGAGACAGAGGCTAGCGAAGGGTTAGACTGGTAGAAATATTAGGCTGCTATTAAAACCGCCGGTAGGGCATTGCGAAATATTAACAAAAAAAGGAAAAGCGTGGGTTGTAAAAGCAGTAGGCTATTTCCCTCGGGGTGGAGATGCTGGGGAAGAGCGCAATGTCCATGCCACCAGACCACCACCACCACTGCCTAGTGTAGAATAGCGGGACGGAACACGGGAGGCTGGTCGGTTCGGGTCGGTGTCGCTTTCCTGGAGGACAAAAACAAAACAAAACAGACTGAAATAGTTTCGATAAACTAAAAAAAAAAAAAGAAGCCCAGACGAAGCTGCGAGCAGCGCGGGGGAAGAAGCCACGTTTCATTTCGGAGCAATTTCCACAGAACATTCTCCGTCGTCTCTCTCCACCTGGACCGTCACGACCCGTTGTGGCACCGCCGCCTCACTCTCGGACGGTGCCGCCGCTGTCACTTTTTCCTCAATACCGCGCGAGGGGACCTGCTCAGGTGTTTTGCCGCGCGCGCGTGTCTGGCAGCTCGCGTCCCGGTCCGTACTGCTGGAAGAAGAAGTCGGAGCGGCACGAGCGCCCCGGGCTGCACCGGAGAAAGCAAAGCGTATGCGAAGGGGTTGGAAATTGAAGAAACAACAACAACAACAAAAGCGAGACTGTCGGAGTCCGGGCACGTTGTCACGAAGACGAAGGCAATTCCAACGGGAAGTTGTTCCCGTTTACGCTACAGGTTGCGCGAGCCCTACAACGCACCGGAGGAGCCGACTGTTGTCTCCGAGGCTAGCCGCTCCACTCCCGGTGTGTCCTTGTCCGTGTGCGCGTGTGTGTGTGCGTGGGGTTTGTTGTCGTTGGACTAACGACCGTTTCCCAATCAGAGACTGAGGCTGCCGCATTGCAACAGGCGAAGAAGAAGCAGCGGCGGCGAAGTGGAGGAGCAAAGATACCCCGACCGTATCCGCCTGCATGGTTAGCTGAAAACACGGAACGGAACAAAAAAACAATTAGAGAATAATAATTAAAAAAAAGAAAGAAAGCTGCTCGAGACCAGAGATGTCGAGACGAAAACAGGCCAAACCACGCTCCGTTAAAGGTAAGTCACTGTAATATTGAAGGCTACTTCATGTGAAGGGACAGGAGGAAAATAAGCCAACGCGACCAAAACCAGGACCAACATTTCATGCCCAACTCTGGTGCTTGTTAGCTAAATTAATATAACCCCCCCCCCCCCCTTACTAGGGTTGCAAGCAGTCTGTGTAGTTTTACAGCAGAGGTAAATCCTCCTCTCTTACTTTTACAATTAGTGTGTAAGATCACTGTTACTGCTGGGCTCAATAATTGTCTGTAATTGTTTAAAGGATTACAATGTTAGGCAAAGGAGAGCGCTACAGTTACATTTCACTGTCTGTAATTCTTTCAAACGGTCACATCTTTGTCAAACATGAGCTTTTCAAAGAGGTCCAGTTTGATTTCTCTGTCTGCTGGTTCATTTTGGCTTTGTTTTCTTTTAATTAGCTGCCCCCACTGTCACAACTTGAAAGATGATTCAGTGGCGTAAAGTTTCTGACAGCGTGGGTCGTGTTTTTTTGGATCGACTTGTCGTAATTCACTCGGTTAACGGGTCCATGTAATCTGGATTATTCCCTTGTTGACATGTAGGCCCGCTGCACTTGCTCTAAACAGATCACTGCTGCTTTGTTGGAGTGAATTTGGTTGGTTGACCCCAAACCATGTCACTTAGTCCCCACATGATATGCCTTCTTAGCTTCTCTTCACACCAAAATAATGATAGAAATTGGATTTAAAACTCAAAATGTCTCTCCTAATTCTAAAATGCCCCGCACTTTAAGGGAGGTGCAGTTCATTGCTGGACATTAATGCATTTAATCTGAGATTTTATAAAATTGCTGTGAATATTTTCCATTTTCTCTGGTTTTCAGGCCTTTTCCTACTTTGAAAACGTGTCCTGCAAGGTTGGCCACATATGAAGACCAACTGTGGGATTTATAGATTTATTTTCCTGTAGCCCAAGAAAAATCTGAATTTATAGGATTAAAATCCTTATGTTAAAAAGCTGTAGGCCCTATTTTTTTTTTTCCTCTTCACGAAGGCAGCCTCAATTTCCTCTCATTACCATAAAATAGTATTCATAGCAGTGCATGGGTGAGTGGGCATCTTGCATGAGGGCATGTGGTGGCCTTGGCCTCCATGTTTTCCTTTATGGGACCCAGATGGGCAACGGGACGGGTTGACCATGTGGTTGCCACCCCCTCCCCCGTTTCCTCCACCGTATAGGCTTTCCCCCTTTTTTTTCTTCTCTCGACTATCTGGGAAGCGGGCAGAATTCTGACAGTGGTTCAAAGTGCGTGTTTAGTTTGATTAGCAGCGTAGAGGCTACTTACACGATGCCACACACGACGTACTGGAAGCGCGTGTTATTGTGGTTGCTTTGGGATACGTGTCAGCTTGTAATATGTATTACTGTATATGTGCAGGATAACTGACATGTTTTATAACCCGTTGTGTCTCAGTTCGGTCCACAGAACAGGGTTGTGAGTAAGAGGGATGCAGATTCCACATCCTCCTCAGGAATCTACTGGAAAGCTGGTTTCGGTTACAGCTCATCTTTATATCTATAATAAAAAATAAATAATGCTGTTTGTAGTTAATGACAATATTTTATGCTTTAAATCAACAGTGTATCCTATGAAGTGGAAATTTGGGGGAGCACTAAAAGAGAGTCCAAAATGACATTGGCATGCTGATTTTTTCATTTGCAAAGTATTTTAGAGAAATGACGAGGATACATAAACTGCTGTATATCTTCTACGTGGTCACTGTAACATGATCTGTCAAACAGAAAGGCTTCGCTGCAGTGATTGGAGGCCCTGGCTTTTGACGCTAAATGAGGAAATACAATTGATTCAGCTTTTACCCACATACATGTAAAAAAACCCCGATAAATATCAGAGAGTGAAGTTCAAAAACAAACAAGAACAATCAATTCATAATTATACGAAATGGTGAAAAACAAGCAAATCCTCACAATTATTGAAGCTGTGACCAATGAGTGTTATTTTAATTACTAAGCAGTCCTGATCGATTAAAATTTTTCTTGAAATCAACGAATCAGTTGTTAATGGAGTCACTGTTTCAGCATTTGTTTAGAGCGGCATGAATATCTAGTTGACTTCCACTTCCTCAGTATGTGTAAGATGTTGGCTGGACCCCCCCCCCCCCGCGCTGTAGCGTCGGTGATGCTCGGTGCAGTTTGTCAGGGAACAAATCAGCTGCTGTGGACCAGTGAATCTGTCCACTGTGTGTGTGTGTGTGTGTGTGTGTGTGTGTGTGTGTCCGTGCTTATGCTCGCAACATCCACATTCTTGTATTTGTGTTTGCATGTATCTCGGACATGCACGCCTTGTGTGTCTCTGCGTGTGTGTGTGTGTGTGTGTGTGTGTGTGCGTGTCGCTAAGGCAGCCTGGTCTCAGCAGCCTGGATAACGAGAGCTTAGCTTTAGTCAGGCAGCCAAGCGAAGCAGAGCTGAGGCGGACGACCACCACTCTCTGTGCGTGCGTGCAGCGAAGGTAACGCAGCCCATGTCGAGCTCGCATAAGCACCATGTGTTTTCGTGGACGTGTACTCATGCATCTGTGTGTGTGTGTGTGTATGTGTGTGTGTGTGCACATGCGTGTTGCTATCTCCCCTCCACACCTTGCCCCACTGACAGCTTGGCAAGACCTGGCATTGGGGGAAGATGGAGAGAGGGAAGGAGGAGAGAGAGAGAGATGGAGGGTAAAGGGGAGAGAGAGGAGAGGGGTTTTGGGGCAGCACAGTGGTACACAGCGGGTGAGTGGGCAGGGGGGAGGGAGCGATGGAGGCCAGGATAGAGGTGAGCATCACCGGGGGGATTATCTGTGTTTTCGTGTTCTTCTGTCTTTCACCTGCTCACCCAGCTCTGACTGGCCGGCTGGCTTACGGACTTCCTGGGCGGCCGGGCATGCCAAAACAATAACAAAGAAGCACAAAGTCCCACCGTCGCCATATCCTGCTTTAGATTTGCACTGATTCTGAGTCTGGAAAGGATTGTTTCTTTTTTTTGTTATTGTTACTTTATTGAGTCACAGTTTACCTGAATAGGAAGATCATGGAAAGGGTGATACACTTGCCTATGACCCATATCAGCCTCATTTTGTTTGTGTCAGATGACATTTACTGCCTTCACCTGACTTAAATCACAGATTACTTCAAATGTATCGCTACTGTGCCAATAACAACCAAGTGTTAAATCACTGGAAGTTATGTTTTTTTTCCCTCCTATTTGCTGAGATTGAGGGCATGGACCGTACCAAAGCACTGTGAGCAACTGACAAAAGTGATATCAATTCATTTTGGTCATTTTTCTTTTTTTTGTCTTTCAAGGTTTGTACTGCGCATGTGCAACTCTCAACGGAGAGTCTCGACTTTTTCTAGTGAAGACTGACTGTCCTACTAGTTAATAACAGATAGCGTTTATTCTCTCTATGTGTGTGTTAATGTTTGCAAAGGGTTTAACCTGAGCCAGGCCAGCCAGACAGTTAGTTATTCCAGCAAGAATTTGGCAATCATATCACAAACGTAAAGTATTATCAAGATATTTGACGCACCAGTCTTAAGCCATAACAAACAGCAGCATCAGTGATATTACTGCTCCTCTGATGTACTTGACCAGTCTAGCCTTTACAGTGATTAGGCCTTGTTAACAGTGGGGGGACTTGACTAATTGCAGTCTGTTAATTGAACACGGACTAATGACGCGATGATGGGCCATGAAACTAGCTGATGGGGGGAGAGAGAGAGAGAAAAGGGAGGGGGGAGCAGGGGGAAGAAATGAGAGAGCACGGCTTCTCTCTTATCAAAATATTATTTCAATGGATTAATCCGTTTTTAATGTGTGTCTTTAGCGAGGCGAGGCAGCAGAAATCTCCTCCTCTGTCTGCTCAGGCTGCCTCACTATCCTATCTCTCCCTCTCTCTCTCTCCCTCTCTCTCTCTCTCTCTCTCTCTCTCCCAGCTCTTAGCCCCTTGAGTCTCTCATGCATTATGTAGTGATGATTATTACTTAATTACACATTAATAAATCCGCTTCATTTGCAGGACATTAAACGGGAGTTGAGCGCATATGACAGAGAGACGGAGGAGAGCAGGGAAGATTTGAAAAGAGAGAGAGGGAGGGGGGGGGGGGCACTTACTTTCTATCGTTTATTTGGTTTGTTTAGAGTCAATGGAGCCAAATGAGGCCTTTGACCAGGAGGGAAAGACCAGGAAGTTTGGTTCGCTGTCGGTGTGTGTTGAGCCGAGCTCTTCTGGGCTAATGGCATCATTTACACTCAATCTCCTCTCTCTCTCTCTCGCTCTCTCTCTCTCTCTCTCTCTCTCGCTCTCTCTCTCTCTCGCTCTCTCGCTCTCTCTCGCTCTCTCTCTCTCTCGCTCTCTCTCTCTCTCGCTCTCTCTTGCTCTCTCTCTCTCTCTCTCTCGCTCTCTCTCTCTCTCTCTCTCTCTCGCTCTCTCTCTCTCTCGCTCTCTCGCTCTCTCTCGCTCTCTCTCTCTCTCGCTCTCTCTCTCCATATCTCTCGCTCTCACACACCAAAAGTTGCCGCCTAATGTTTGACCAGATAGTTATTTACCTGAGTTATATTATGTATACACTGAATTGTATTTGTTGTGTGATACATTTCATTGTTCTCGTACAATGCTTTGTGTTAACACAAGATTTACCACTAATGGATGAACTAACTTTGGATTATTTCTTCCATGAACAATGTTGTCGAGGACAAAGAGTTTGAAGAATGTGAAATAGTACCCCGTCCCGCTCGATTGCGTGAAGTTTGTTGTTGTGACCAAACTGTTGTCACCATTGCTGGGAAATTAAGAGTCTCTACACTTGGGTTGCAACTAAATTACTTTCATTATCAATCAAGCTGCCTGTTCTTCAAATTGCTTTTCTTTTGTATAAAACCCAAAGATACTTAATTTATTATAATGTAAGATGAGGAAAAGCAGCAATTTATGCCCCCCAAAAAATACTGTTGATGAAAATAGTTAGTAATAGTAATCAAATAATGGAATAATGCTTTCAGCCGTCGTCTACCATCTTACTTCTTAAACACTGGTTAGGGCTGCGTGATAATTCATGTAAGTATGTGATTTAAATGTAACAAGAGACTCTGGAATATAATTATTCATTGCCTGGAGTTAAAGTTATTGTCAATTAACTGCTCAAGACTTCAAAATTAACAACCGCCAACCCGCCCAAATGTGGGTAAAAATTAATTGTGGTGGGAAATGTCATCAAGTTGGAAACTAATCCTACTCCCAAAACGGCAAAATGAAAACTGACCGCTGTGCAAACAGAAGGTCATGTGTGTAGCGACCGGCTTGTCCGCGTGCACTTGTGACTTCTGTTCATATAAGCGCAGAGGAACCTCGTATCATCCCAATATCTGACAGCAGCATCAGTAGAGAGTACAGTACAGTTAATCTGTCATTTCTCTTCGGCTTTCTCGCTCTTCTGGTTTTTCTTTCTCTCTCTCTCTCTCTCTCTCTCTCTCTCTCTGCCTCTCTCTCCCCATCTGGCTTTACCATTAGAGTAATTTAATGTCACGCTTTGGCGGAGCACTTTCATAGGGCGACTGGCTCTTATAAAACTCAGAGACCCTTACACATGTGGTTTGGATTACTTGAAGACAACAATATGTCATTCTGCATCCGACGCCAAATATTTGACAGCTTATCTCGTTTTTGTTTTTTTGGAGCTACAAAGGCAATAGTGCGTACAGTGTGCGTGCAGCCACATTGAGTAACTCCTGTATAAAAGCTTGTATTGTATTTGCATTACAGCCTGCTGAACCATTAAATGGCTTTCCGAGAGCTTTGTTTGAAATTCCATTGACTTCTCAGCAGGGGGTGGATTTTAGTTTTTGGTCGTTTTTTTTTTTTTTTTTTTTTAATGGGACAAAACAAGCTAATGTAATTGGTGATCGGTGGAGCCCAGCAGTATGAATGTAATTGGACTCCCGTTGATCTGCACTCAATTAGAACCAAATTACTACACAATTGAATGCTCGGAGTAGAACAGAAGTCAATAGAGTGGGTTCGTTTTCACGGAAGACATTTTGACACGCGTCACGGTAGGACAAGCACGGGTCTAAATAACATGAAGAATGTCTGATTCCGATTGAGCTTCTTCGGTTTCAGGGTCCTGGAAGTGTGCACGTTAGCCCACTGTTGCCCCGTCATGGGACACTTAACGAGAATCAAGCCACCATTAAAGTAATTAGTCAAATCTGTTCTTTTCACATTGTGAAAAGTCAAAAATGTCTGCTGTGAAAAAGGCCAATTGAGTTCAGTCAAATTTATACTCTGGCTCGAAGTCTCAGACAAGCGCCTCAGGTAAAGAAGTGCACGTGTGTAATTGGGGATAAGTGCTGTACATGGTTAATGGGTTGATAAGTACCATTCCTTCATCAGCACTGAGCAGGGAAAATTAGGTTTTGTCTGAAATAATGGATGAGAGAAGGTCATATCATCTGGTAGGCTTGGTTAGGTTTTTATTGTATGGTGTGTGTGTGTGTGTGTGTGTGTGAACTCATCTGTGTGTCCAGAAGGGGTGAAGTCCCTCAGTGAGGTGTGTGTATGCCAGCAACAACTCCTTATCAGCGGCCAGCCTGGTGTGGTTGTGCATGGACGTGTGTGTGTGTGTGTGAGAGAGCGTGTGAGAGCAGGGCGTCATGGGCCACGACTGTGCCATTGTAGCGGCTTAGCTAGCTTCGTTTATCAGCTGCAAACTCACTGGACCTTAACACACACCCACCCCTCTGGAGACACACACACACACACACACACACACACACACACACACACACACACACACACACACACACACACACACACACACACACACACACACACACACACACACACACACACACAGCATAGCTGAGCTCTGTGCATGCCCATGGTCTCAGCTTTTAAGAAGAGAAAGATGATGCTGGTGTGACTATGTACATGTGCACACACACACACACACACACACACACACACACTTAGTCGATCCAGACCCTGCTTGCCAAGCCCGTATCCCCCCTCTACTAGATAGTCTCAGAGGACGTGGGCCCTTCTAAGTTTCCTACAAGGCTGAGTGTGTATGCATGTGTGTGTGTGTGTGTGTAAGCATCTCTTACAGTCTTTTACAAAGAGATTATGCTTGTTTCTTTGTTCCACACTGACTGTTTGCCTGCAGTGTACTTCTCTCCATAGTTTGGGGTGTTTTTCCTGTGGTGACAGGTTACCATAGCACAGAGTAAAGCAATGGTAGCAATTGTTCCAGGGCATTCTGAACGTGTTTGTCCTCGTTAATTATTGTTAGTAAAGTTCTTTTAAATGGCTAAGGCGGCGACTTGCAGCTGACGGTGCTGACAGAGCTAACAGTGTTTACCTGAGGGGGAAGCGGGGGTTTGGTGCCACGCTTCCGCGTTGACGCTGTTATCAACTTGAGGCGCTTTAAATAATTATGCATTGAAAATACATCGTTGCTTTAAAAATGCAGGGCTATTTTAGGTTACGGGTTTATTAACTCTTTGGAAATACAAGGATTTCACTGACAAGATTATGATCTGGATGTTGCCAGTAGGCATCCATGTCTCTTTTAAATTATGTGGAACTGGTCTGGGAACAGGATTATTCTGGACTTAATTACAGACAATGCTTTGCCTTATTCAGCCCCATATCCCCCTCTTCCCTCTTCCGCAGCCTCATGCATTTCCTCCCCTCCACTTCTTCGTCCCGTCTACTTTGCCTTCACCCTCCCTCGCTCCCTCTCCCTTCCTTTTCCTGCCTATTCTGTACATTAAACATTAGTGGTGGGGGCAATTAGCGGTGCCCCTCTGCACACCTGGCTGATGCATAATATATTTATTGGGCCTCCCTCCCTTCCTCTCTCTGACACACATACACACGCACACTGCTGTTGATGAAAGGGTGACTTTTGGGAAATGGTAAATCTGTGTGTGTGTGTGTGTGTGTGTGTGTGTGTGTGTGTGGGCAACGAGGACTTCTAGAGCTTTATGCCCCCTGGTTTGACCCCGCAAATCCTCCTCAGTTTGAGCTTCAGTCCAGGTCAAAGGTCACTTAATTTGGCAAAGTAAGCCTCGTTCATAGAGCAAGAAAACGAGGAAGACTTTCTCCCTGTCTGTCCCATCTTGACCCAGTGGCAAGAAAAACATGTTTGCATTGTACACTTCTGCACATCACGGGATACCTTGATTGTCGACATTTCTCGACCAGACATACGGGGTTTCAGTCAGTATATTGCAAGCCCGGTGGCCCGCCGGGCCTAAGCGTTGGGGAATTATGTATTTTTAAGATATTTTGTGTGCTTACTGTTAGCCGGTGGCAGTGTGTGTGGTCTAGAGAGAGAGAGAGAGAGAGAGAGAGAGAGACTGTGTGACAGTGAGTATGAAGCAGTTACGCCATAGCTGTGAACGTATCAGTGCAGTGTTTATACAGTTTAGGCCGTCGGTCAAGAAAGCATACGTACTTCACACGGGACACGAACAACTGGCTCCTGGGTGAAAGTCAAGCTTTTTTCCTGCCGACTGGGCTGTGCATGTCTACCAATTTTAATATGCACAGACTTTTAGCACACGCTGCTTTGTCTGAATAAACAGCCTTTTTTTTCTTCGATTCATCCATTCAATCATTTTATGTCTGCCTGCTTTGCTCTCTGTACTTGCACACACACACACACACACACACACACACACACACACACACACACACACACACACACACACACACACACACACACACACACACACCATGGACCCAGACGAATGTGCATTGTCCTTAAGAGTGTGGAGTCTTGAACAGAACAAGCTGCTTGTGTTGTGTTCCTTTTTTATTGGACACTCTTTGTAGTGCGCCCCGCTATAGACCTACCAATGCTTCTTTTTAGTGCTCGAGTCTTCAGTTGGTTTTTCTAACTCCTTTCCATTCACCTCCCAGTCAAAAGGCAAGGGCACCCTGCTGTGAGACAAACAATGGAGCAAGAGAGAGCAGGAGAAAGTGAGAGAGAGCAAGAGAGCAACAGTGAGAGAGAGGCCATGCTGAAAGGGTGTGAATGTTCTCTTTTAAAGTGGCACTGTTCAGTTAGTCTGATACTGTGTGATAACACTTGGTAAATATTGTATGTAAATTTGGTAATTATCAAGTAACGTCTGTGGTATTTTTCAACATTTGTTACGAGCTAAAGTGGATCAAACTGCTAACATAAATATCAACGTACAAAAGTGTCTTGGATGAAATGTATTCAGTGTGTATTAGACGGCAGTACGGTAACTATCAGGCAAGCTAATATTAGTATTCTAGTCATCGTAGCAGAGCGGCTGAAATGAATTTAATGTGTTTAGGGAAAATGTCATTCCAACAACAAAATGTTAAACTCCTTTGTTGACATCATGTTCTCTTTCCTCTGCGCATTCTCAAGATTCATGTCGGGTCGACTCGTTGAAGTTAGGAGAGCGAGTGTGCTCCTCTGTGACCGCACAAGCAGGTTCAGAGAAGCCAGAGTGACTTTGCTTGTACAGGAGGAGGAGGAGGAGGAGGAGGAGGACTTTGCTTGTACAGGAGGAGGAGGAGGAGGAGGACTTTGCTTGTACAGGAGGAGGAGGAGGAGGAGGAGGAGGAGGAGGAGGAGGAGGAGGAGGAGGAGGAGGAGGAGGAGGTGTCTTCTCTTGCATGTCTGGTCCCTAATAAATGCTTCATGCCTGTATCAAGACAGAGTGAAAAGAGAAACAACGCGGTAGAGCAGACAGAGAATAAGAGATCACATGGTGAGATTAGTGTGTGTGTGTGTGTGTGTGTGTGTGTGTGTGTGTGTGTGTGTGTGTGTGTGTGTGTGTGTTGGTCAGTGCAGGCCAATTTAAAAAATGCAGAAGTACTGTCTGCCTTAGAATAAGAGTTGATAAGCAGTCTAGGGACGAGCACACCCAGCCTCCTCTCCTCTCTTTTCCTCTCCTCTCCTCTCCTCTCCTCCTCTCCTCTCCTCTCCTCCTCTCCTCCTCTCCTTCTCTCCTCCTCTCCTCTCCTCTAAGATAATAGTTTTCAGTAGGAGAATGATATCTGTATGATTTCTTATTTATTGACAAAGGCCTCTTTTAGTTTTTGGTACGTTTAAATGCATGTCACCTATATCTTTATCTTATAATGAACTTCAGCACCTAGACATCTCTCTATTATTGTAGACTGCTCTGTCCTCAGTAGAGTTTCTAGATATTGATAATTGAGCACTTGGCTACAACCTTGTCTATGACGAAGTCACTCGTATGTTTCTCCTATAAGTTTGTTTGTTTCATCCTTGGCACTAAAATCAGTTGCTAAGCAAAACTTTTGCGATGATTATTGATGAATTGTTAAGCTGGAACACTTTTACCTTATGGAGTTAATATGGGCTAATAATAAAACACAATGTAATAATAATAATAATAATAATAATAATATTAAACACAAAAATAAATAAAAATTGTGAAAATATCTATTTTGAAAAGTGAAAACGACATTTTGTGTGTAGCATAGGATGCTTCATCATTATACATCCACTCAAACAAACAAACAAACAGCCAGCCGCGCTCGGAGCGCACACACACGCGCTGTGTGTATATTTTTCTTGTTACTCCCAGAAGGAGCGTGACGAGCAAGTTAATCTATCCGCCGGCGATGCGGCGTGACACAAAGCTGTTTATTTCCCTTTTTCCTCTCCGTGTCACCGTCTCTCGCTCTTTCTCTCCCCTCCTGTAAAGCCTAATCAAGTTTGTATCAAGCTAAATAATGCCGTAGCGTGAAATTGGTGTCTTCAGTCAAAAAGCACTCCCCAGCCTGTACTACAAGAGAAGGCAATTATGTACCCCCCCCCCCCCCCCCCCTCCCTCCCCTCCCCACCCACCCAACCTCCAGCCCTCTCTGCTCTTGTTGCTCATGTTCTCTATGTGTGATTGTGCACATGTGTGAATATGCATGCCCTATAAATGCTATAACCCATAATTCGTCTGAGATGTTTTTGACAACATTTGAGTCTGTGTTCATTTTGGAGCTCAGTCTTCTAATGGTGGACTCGGTGCCTTTTATTTGACTTGTGTGTGTGTGTGTGTGTGTGTGTGTGTGTGTGTCCCAGTCTGTAATGGCGAGTGGAGGCTGCTGGGGGAACTTCTAGTTCAGTTATTTCTGGAGCCTTCCCCAGAGTTGAGGTACTCCAGAGGAATGCTCTCTCCCTCTCCTCCTCCTGCCCTCTCTTTCTCTCCTCCTCCTTTATCTCTCTCTCTCTCCTCGCTGCCCTCCTTCACCTCTCTACTTTCACCTCTCTGGCGCTTTCATCTCTCCCCTCCCCCTCTCCTCTCCTCCTCTGGTTTCCTTCTCCTCTTGACTTCTCACTCCACTCTCTTTACGTCTTTCCATTTGTTCTCCTTTTACTCCTCACTCTCTTTCCTCTCCTCTCCTCCCCACGTCTCTTCTGCTATCGATTCCTCTTCCCGCCACACTCTCTCTGACAGACAGAAAAACAAATGTCAGATCAGAGAGGCTCTTTAATCTCAAGCTGTGTTGTTTGGCCCTGAACATCAACTCTGTGCTTGTGTGTGTTTATGTGTGTGTGTGTGTGTGTGTAAAAATGAGAGTTCTTCTCTGACTGCAGTGAATTTGTTTGTGTGATAATTAGCGGATCTTAGTTTCAAATGCTTGTGTGTGTGTTTCCTGTTTTTGTATCCAGATGTATTCATGCTCACATGCATGCGTTTGTGTATGTGCCCACTATTCAAAAACGGAATAGTTCACTGGAGTTTAAAAAAAATCTAAAAAACAAGAAAGCCTTTACATTTTCTGACACCTGTGATTTCATTCCCTTTGTTTCAGGCCTTGGTGTCTTTCAGTCTTACAGCAATACTCTTTTTTAACACAAGCTTTTGGGATACATCTTGGGCAAGAGAGCCTGCGTGTTTATGTTGTCATACATTGTTTATGGGTAAGTTTTGGGAATGTTGGGGAGGTTGCATAGCAACTCAGTTGGACAGCACAGCGTGGTGTAAAACCACGATGACCTCATATACAGCAAGAGACCAAGGAGAAGGTGTGAGGGGCAACATGGGTGAAGAGAGGAGGGTAGATGGGATAGAAATACAGAGGGAAGAATGACCGGAAGACAAGGTAAAAAGAAAGACTAAGAGGACACAATCAGATGGAAACATGTTGGATCAAAAGAGAGGGAGGGAAAGAGAAAAAGGGATGAATGAGGACAAGAGGGGACGAGAGAGACAGCAGAAAGAGAAAGATAGAGAGGGCGATGAAGCTTGTCCGCCAGGCTTTGTGTGGTTGTTGTTCTTTCTCTCTGCCATCCATCTAAGCCCTCTGCTACCTCTGTCCCTTTACACACACACACACACACACACACACACACACACACACACACACACACACACACACACACACACACACACACACACACACACACACACACACACACACACACACACTGTCCCAAACCCCAGACTAGCCTGATGTTTCTGGCCAGTGGCTCAGTGCTTGGGGTGTGTGTCTGCGTGTGTGTTTATGTATTTTAAGGCCGTTTTGTTCCAAATGCAGGCAGGCAGAGAGAGCGGTTTTACTGCTGATAAAAGTATTTGGTTAATCAGCTTCTGTCCCCGTCCCCTGACTAGAAGTGCTTGCTTGTGTGTGTGTGTGTGTGTGTGTGTGTGTGTGCTTGACACAGGCCATTGAAGTTAGGGGGGCTCCCGGGGGGCGGGCTGGGGATGGAGATTGGCATCAGCCCTCGGCCAGTAGCGTCACAAAGTCGTTCCTGAGGGACAGGAAGGGCAGCCAATGAGAGAGTCCCTCTGGAGCTATAGGGAGAAAGCGGGTTGGGGAGGGGAAGTGGGGGCTAGGAAGTGGGTTGGAGAGGGGACGTGAGAGGGGGAGAGAAGGGAGGAAGAAAAAAAGGAGTGTCTAGGATGAGAGACAGAAAGAGAGAGAGAGAGAGAGTTGGATGACAATTACCCTCTTGACTTCTGTCCAGCGCCAGTTGTCAATCAGCCTGCCCCTCTGGGGAAAATAACCGGCGTATCATTGGCTACACTGACCCACATCCCGCCTCTCTGGGCCGCCTGGCCAATGCGTGATTGGCCACAGTGACCCGTTCGTCAAAGAGATCTGGGAACACCGGAGCCTTGGGCTGCCTTGGGAATAAATGGCCCTGATAGCGTGCGTGCATGTGTTGTTTAGGAGGGGGGAAAAAGACAAAGGGTTTTCTTATTGAGGCTATAAGTGCTTTCATGGGACAGGAGAGAAGGACAGACAAAGATAGAAGGGGACCAAGTGGGAATGTACTAGAGGAGGGGGGAATGCAGAGGGAGTTGTGGAGGACAGATGGACAAAAGGAGAGACAGGGGGACAAAAACATAAATTGAAAATGGGTGATGGAGAAGGATGGAGGGTGAGTTGTGGTCAGGGGAGAATCACTTAAGAGATGAAGGAAGGGAGACAATTGTGAAAAATGACGACAGGTTATGGGTAATGAACAAGGGAAGACAAAAGAAAAGTAAGGGAGGGAGGGAAAATAGATGAGGTTGTAAGTACAGGAGGAAAAAGATGGAGGTAGGGAAAGGAGACAGTGGAGAGAGAGGTGCATTGTTGTACTGCTTTGCTGTAGTGTGAGTGTGTGTGTGTGTGTATAATTATTCATGATCATGAACATCATGATGTGGAAGCATAACTTAAATGGCTTTTTCTGTTCCAGTTAGCTCCTCTCCTCCTCTCCTCTCCTCTCCTCTCATGCCCCCTCGAACTCCCCCAGAATTACCATGCGTTGTAAGGGACTGTATTGGTTTTGGATAGATCAAATGTGAAAATAATATCACCCATCAAGCACTCTTCACATTACTGCCATTTTCCAAGACAGTCTGCAGTCGAGTTTTGGAGTCTGATTCTTTCTTTCACCCCCTAGGATGCCACTTGCACTTCAAACGAGTACACTGTTTGAACGTGGAATAGCTTACCAGTTACTAGAACAGTAGGTCTGTTCCTCTAGGTGCTGTGTCAGAAAATGTAATTAATTACCCTCAGTGCTCAACCCACGTGTGTAAATATTTGCAGTGCGTTGTTAAAGCGAGAGACTACAGATGGAACTCTGCGTATCATTGCTGGGCTGCGTGATGGCTGCAGGTGTTCAGTCACCTGGAAGAAAGGGACCTCATGCATTCTACAAGCTGTTGTGGGCGACTCGTCCGTTAATCTAAGCCAGTACGGCCTTAATCACACTAAGAAGTTATATTGTAAGTGGGTTGAATCAAATTGCCTCCATTATCCATTATCGTCATTAAAATGTTCCAGGAGATGCAGTTTTGTGTCTAATGTACTGATATCTGCCGTTCTTCCCATCGTGTTCACTGATGACATGTCTCCTCATGCTACATTAAATTAGAAAACAATATATAATAATAATAATATATTATATATATATATATATAATAAAAGGGATTCTCGTGGCCCATTTCTTTTCAGCTTTAAGGTCAAAAATCAAATTTCCAATTCCTCTATGTTTTTTGAACCTGGAGACTTGAGACTTGGGGAAATCCGGCATTGCAGATTATCATATTGGGACGTGTTTAGCGTGTGCATATACGTGTGTGTGTGTGTGTGATTTGTCGCTGTGGACACCCTGGTATAATTGTGTGGCTGTCTAATGAACCATAGCAGCCCATTACAATGCAGACAGCGGTGTTGTGTAGTTTTGTGTTGCAACTTGATGTAACGGTTGATGTAATGTTTGCATGCTTTGTAAATGTGTTGTGTGTGTGTGTGTGTGTGTGTTTGCACCTGGTTGTCTGTGTTGCCTGCAGGTATGTTGCCTTGGCTTTGTATGCGTTTGCACAGAGTGGATAATGTGCTGCTCTTGTATGCCGCTTCAGTCGCACGCATGCACACAAATAACTTAAGCCAATGACCGATGTCTCTGTCCTTAAGCTGTCGTGTCTATAGCATAGTTCCACCTAAAAATAAAATGAAAAACAAAACGGCACCTTGGTCTTTGTCTGACATTTCCACCATCTGTAGACCTCTCACATCAATCTGTGGAATTTACCCAAGCTGCCAAATAAACACAAATAGTCCATGTTTATATTGTGAGACAGCATTCACTGTAGGAGAGCTTCTCCAAAACCTTAGCAAGGAACGCCGCCTCCAAAGTACACCCCCACTGCCAGGGACATCACTTCTATACTGTTCTCATCGAACCACATTTGGTCTATTTGCTGAAACAAACATCTGAAACACACATTTAATAGACTAAGGTGTCTCAGGGGTCAACAAAAGCAACAGCAAAAACAAGGCTTAATTGTTGTGTGTGTGTGTGTGTGTGTGTGTGTGTGTGTGTGTGTGTGTATAGATGCTTCAAGGGTTCCCAGTAGCATCTTGTTTGCTTTGTGTCACACACACACGCACATATGTCGTGCTCTGGGGTTTGTGTTTGTGCCGAATTTGTGCAATGTGTGTGTGTGTGTGTGTGTGTGTGTGTGTGTGTGATGTTGTTGAGGCAGACTGTTTGATCTCCAGGCCTCTGCTGTCTCAATAATTATCGGCTTGCCTACCTGTTCGCTACTTTTGCGTGCGCATGTTTTTGCGTTAAAGCCGGCATGATGTCGCATGAAATGAATATCACAATTATTTGTAAATGAAACAGCAGATCAGCATTAGTTCTTAAAGTCCCTGCATGTCCACACAGGTGTTTTGATTCATTCTGTCTGATAAGGACGACGTCAGACTCCACATACAAAAAAACATGTGCAACAAAACCAACAGGAGAGCGACCGAGATGTTAACGTAGCCCAGACTGTTCATATCCGCGCAGTACAAACGGGTGAAAGCACCTGCGTTTGACACACCAGAGTACAGGTGCAGCTAATTAGAAGTGATTAATGGTTCACGCACCAACCAAAGACACTAAGCTACTGATACATAGAGCTTTTGTTCAGGCGTTGTTCGGGCTAAACACTGTTTAAGATCAGTTCACTGACCTCCTGAGCAGCCGTTTGACGAATCAAATCACATCTGATATCGTCCCAAAAAATATGAAAACATCTCCCTACAAATGGGCAGTATTTTGTTCAAAATGTGTCATACATTACATCCTTCAACTCCTTGTGTTAACCCGTATGAAACTCCGGCAGTGCTGTGAAACGTACTCGTGGAGACATCGATACCTTCAATGCTATATGTTCTTCAGGTCTCTCTAAAGTATATCTTCTCCTCATGGTGTAAACTAGACAGACGCACTCGTACACACATCTCATTGAACTCTCTCTCTGTTTTTACTCACACAGTATGTGCAGGCATGCTCAACCCTTCCCACACACACACACCCCCCCGACCCCGTGGTGTGTGCAGGGTTCACAGTAGCGGTGTGCGTGTCTCTGAGGGGGGACAGAGAGAGGATAGGGGAATCTAAATAAAGCTGTGTGTGCTCGGCTAATGAAACGCACTGTATTCCCTACAGTCTCATCAGCAAAAATGGAGAGTTACCATACTAGGTCTTTGTATAACATCCCAAACTCCCCATAATTACCAAAAGAATTTGGTTTTAACATGATTTCACCTTTTTTTTTTTGTGTCGGAGGGGGAGACGAGACCAGGGAAGCCTGGTTCAGGCAGAGTGTGGTCTCAGTGGGATAACACTGCTTGCGACAAAGGAAAGCTTTTGATTGTGGTCTCTGTCCATATATACGTTCTACAGATCCCTCTTTTCATGTAGGTTTCTGAAGATTCTTCCTCGTCCTTTAAAGTATCATATTGTCAGGCTGCTGAGGTGCGTGTTGTGCTCTGAAACAACGGGCCTTGGAATTAGGATTGAATAATTCAACTTGAACACATCTGACTGCGTTTTTTCTGCTTGAAATGACTTGTAAACAAATGCATGGTAATAGTATGGCATGAATCATGCAACCTGACACATGGCTGGATTGCGGGCTAATATAGGTGTTTTGGGGGGAAAGCCCTTTTTTTTATTATCCTAAAGGAAGTACTTTGTTTTACTTCTGGTTTTCTCTTCCCATACCTTCTCTCGTGCGTTTCTGTCTGCTGTGTTTGGCAGACGTGTTCGTCATGTTGGGAGGTCTCTAGCCGCACTGCAGACGCACAGCCTTCAAGTGAAAATCCTGTGTGGGTCCGTCTCGCGTGTGCGCTGTGCTGTGTGTGCATAGTGTGTTTGTCCAGGGATCCATTAGTCCGTTATTAGCCCACTGTGGTCCACATCTGGCCCTCCGAACCAGCTCCGGCCCCAGACTCTCAAAGGGAGATTTCAGACTTGATCCATATGGCGACCCGGGTTTGTTTCTTCAGTTTTTGAGGAGGGGGGAGTCGCTCCTTCTGATTTGTGGGTCAATCCAACATGCAACAGGCTGAAAGTGAACCCCAGGGCAAAAAAAAAAGGATTCAAGATGAAATATGTTTTTGTTTGTTTTTAGACGGTGCTTTATCATCTCATTTAGCGTTGTAGTGTAGGCGCGCTGTGCCTTGGAGCACCTCTGTATGTATGAATGTATCTGTGTGTGTGTGTGTGTGTGTGTGTATGCGAGACAGAAAAGTATATTTTATTTATATCTTGTACAATTGCCTGGAAGTTATGGGAGGAGCAACACTAAGCTTGTGTGTGTTTTTGTGGTGTAGAATAAACAAATCCGTTGACTTTGCAGTAAATCATGATTTTCCCCATTTGTTTTTGGAAGAAATGCTTTGAGTTGTTGTTTTCATACCCAGCTCTGGGTCCGGTTTAGGTCCATCACCGTAGTTTTCTTTTTATTGTCATGATTATGGTAATATGCTTGATTTGTTCCTGTAGTTCTTATACGCTTGAACATCAACATAAGTACGTTTAAAAGTCTTCACTTGTGTGAACAGATCAACAGAAGTATAATGTGTTGCCATGGATACAGTGAGTTTGACTGTAGGCAACAACGTTTTATATGCGTTTGCAGAATGAACTATTAACAGTTCTTTCCTTTGCCGCTGCATTGGATGTACTGAAGAAACGTGAGCTGAGGATTCTCAGGTTCTGAAGCGGTCCCGTCCCGCTACATGATGAGTCATCATGATTATTACAGTTATTGATATTAAAGTCAGTTTAACTTTTTGAACGGATGTGAAGAAAAAGACTCTCATCCTACGGTCTCTGTTTTCATTGGATGTGATGAGCACGGTGAAGTCGTTCACCAGCCCTGTGAAATGCTTCATTTGAATTCCACATAGAAGTATTCTGTGTGGTACGTATCTCCAGCAGGTTGTGCTCCTTTATATTTATTTAGGGAAGAAAATGCAAAGACAATGTATGAAGCAGTAGACATCCGTGTTTCAAACTTTCCTTTTACTTCTTCTCTTATATCTCCTCCAGATCATTCATTGTATTTCTTCTTTATTTTGAGAGAGATTTTTAGGTTGTAATAGCATTCTCCATGAAGAACTTTACGCACCAACACCACATTCTAACCGTCTACATTACCACCAGGGAAAACTGAGCGCCCCGGTCTTTGCACATATACAGTATATTTGACACAGTGTGTACAAGTTGACAGCATGGGGTTGAACTGAAACAAGGACCATCTCAACGGCCTGTTATTCTTTTAAAGGAACACTTCGCTGATTTATAACTTTCCTTTTGAGCTCTTGGCTTAAGCTTAACTGTGAGGATTGGGGCGCGTCATGTGGGAGCTGATGAGGATGTGGAGTGAGGAATATGAGGAGAGGTATGGAGAGCTGTAGGGGGGGGGGGGTCACCGGGGAGAGCAGGATGAGAACCAGGATTCTCAGAGATCAGAGACAGGAGGCGAGTAAGTGAGAAATGAGGAGTCGTGCGGTGGGGGAGGGGGTGTGTGCAGGAAACCCCATTGTGTGGTGGCTCCGGCCATTTCCTGTTTGTGTGCCAGCTGTACTTCCCTCCTTCCTGTTGTACCCAGGAAGTCGGTGTCACATTCCAGCTCTGATCAGCTCCGTGTCCTTGTGTCAGGGAGATCTCAGGACATCGGCATTGTCAATACCCGCCTGTTTGTTGCTTCCCTGCTCTATTTATATATGATTAATATTGTTGAACTGGGTCCCAAGTAGCTTGTTTTGTCCGACTAAAACCTGAACATATTCCGTTCACTTTCACATAAGACAAAGAAAAGCAGCAAATCCTCACAATTCAGAAGCTACAACCAATTCATGTTTGGTATTTTTACTAGAACAAATGAGTTGTTGATTGATTTTCATCTCTTCACTCCTCCAGTGTAAGAGAGATGGAGCACGTTTTTGCTCGTGATCTTGACCCTTCTCAGTGCAGTCTGACAATAAACATTTCATTTATCTTTCTCTCCCTCGTCTTTTCTCCTCAGCGGTGGAAGAAGGGGAGTCCTCAGAGTGTGGAGGGACCTGGGATGAATCAACCGTCCAGACAGGTTTGTGTGCAGAGACACACACACACACACACTCACACACACACACACACACACACACGGATAATGTAAGAGTTTCAGCAAGCTGTCAGATCCACACGAGAGGCTTAAGTCTATACTGCACGTCTGACACACACACAATTTGTAATATCAATTCCACATGGTTTGTAATGGCCTGCTCCGAGGGATATCAAGGAGGAAACGATGGAGGGATGAAGTGAACATAGAGGAGGGATTTGTGAAAGTACTGGGAGAAAGAGAAACCATATAAGCGAGAAAAAGGGGGAGATTTGTAGAGAAAGGAACGAATGAGACATGAGAGGAAAGAGACAGAGCACTCGCTCGTCCCGGGAGTCGGACTGAATGGGAAGAGAGATGACAAAGGGGGATATGTAGAGAGAAAGATGGGTGTAGGGGGGACAAGAGAGAGACTTGTGTGCTTTCTCGCTACTCTCTGTGGTCTGGTGATATCCTGGGAGGAAGTCAGAGAGATGGTTGGGCTCTTCTTTTCTTTTTTGGTCTTTTCTTGGATTTAGTTTTTTCTTGCGGTTTTCTCCAAACCAACTGCTGTATTCCTCCCTCTCTGTCTCTCCTATCCTCCCGTCTCTCTTGTTTCCACCCTGAGATGGAAATGTGAACTTATCCTCACTTGCCCTTTCGGAACAACTGAAGTTCGTTTGTCAAGATAGATGGAAGGCAATTAAATGGATTCACTGGGTGGGTTTTTATTCATTGTTGGACATATGAGATTAGGCTTTGGGTGTCAAATGTGCTCATTAAAGAACACATTTTCATGAAAATAATAAGAATATAGTGCGTAATCTAACCACTCAGAACTTCCTTCGAGGCAGTTTACCGTGTTTTGAAACTGTCACTGTGACTTTATAAATTAAGAAAGGCACAAAGCTGTTCTGCACATTATTCAGTCATTTATGTCTTAACTGACGGGCTCAGAAAACACATGTATTCTTGTATAAAGTGGAGTTCAGCAGATAAAAAGTACATAGAGTGTCTGTTTCAAGAGAATTTGCCCGATCCTGGTTCGGTTTTAGAATTCAGGTCAGCTAACAGATGTTAGCACAGCACCTGGTGACGTGATTAAGTGTTACTCTTTTTCCCCAAACTAATTGTCTAAAATCCAAACATGTTCAGTTTACTACCACAGAAAACAAAGAAAACCAAAAACTTAATAAGAAAATTCAAAGAAAAATGTAATTACTGAAATTGTTGCAGATCATTTTCTGCCATTGATTAATGGACTCATTACAGATTTCAAACACTGGCACAACCAGGCTGCTGACATTGTTCTCACTGCTGTCATCCACACTTGGTGAAGATCAAACTACACATTTTACAAACTATCGTCAGAAGCAGTTTGACTCGTGTGGTTGTTTGTCAGCTGCAGTGAGTTTTCTGCTCTGGGTTGCAGCCTATCAGAGGACAGTTAAACACTTCCTCTGACTCCATCCCAACAGGGAAGTAAGATACTGCTGAATGTGGTAAATATGCAGTTATCTCTCTCTCTCTTTCTCTCTCTCTCTCTCTCTCTCTCTCTCTCTCTCTCTCTCTCTCTCTCTCTCTCTCCCCCTCTCTTGCCTCGTCTCCCGTTCAGCTCTAGAGGGAGAGAAGGATAGGAAAGTATGACCCTTGGGGTGTCTATGACGTACTCAACCCTCCCATCCTTGCCCTCCCCCCTCCTAAGACCCGTGCTAACTCTCCTCCAGGGGTGCTGTGTGTGTGTGTGTGTGTGTGTGTGTGTGTGTGTGTGTGTGTGTGTGTGTGTTTGTGTGTGTGTTAAGAGGGGTGCTGACTGAGGTCCTGGGTGGCTCACTAGAACTGCTGTGTGTGTCAGTTCCTGCAGGAAGCCAGAGTCCCATGACACACACACACACACACACACACACACACACACACACACACACACACACACACACACACACACACACACACACACACACACACACACACACCTATCTCACTCTCTTCCTCCCATAAAAACATACTGTCCCATATTCCCTTACTCAGCCACTCTTTCAATTTTGATTTCACCATCAATTCCCTCTCCCAGCATCCTCCACATCACTTTCTCTTTCTATCTCTGCATGCTTGTCTCTTTCTGTCTTCCTAAATGTCTTTATTTCTCATTGTCTCTCTCTCTCTCTCTCCCTCTCTCTCTCTCTCTCTCTCTCTCTCTCGGTCTCTCTTCTTCCGTCTCTAACCGTTTCTACTTTATTTTATTTTTTTGAATCTGTGCTCATATTAGAGTAAGTGTGTGCGATAGCGAGAAGAGGAAGGAGAATTGCTGCCTATCCCTTATTCAAGCAGATTAAAGAAGAAGAAAGACCTTGTTTCCTTCACTCCCTGGGAGATGGTGTCGACAAGGACGGGGTGAGAAAGGGGGAGAGAGAAAAAGAATGGAGAAGTGTACCTTCCCATGCTGCTATTAAATTCACAAACTTCCATCCCTCCTTCTCTCTCTCTCTGTCTCCGTCTGTCTCTCTCTTTCGCTTTCTCTGGAAAATGTGTGTTGAGTTTGGAAAGACCCACGGGAGGGAAGGCGGAGGGCGGTGGGAGGGTGACTCAAAGGGAATTGCACCCCCCCTCCCTTACATCTCCTCCTTTCCTTTCCTCCTCTCCCCCGGCCTTTCTGCCCCAGAGAGGAGCCCTCGGAGGTCAAATGTGCCACAACACCCTCCGCCTCTCTTTCCCTCTGCCCACGCCACCCCTTAGCGGGACAGAAAAACAACTCGTCCCCTTCCTCCCCTTGTTTCCTCTCCTGTTTCCTCGCTCCCCCATTGTGCTGGGAGAAGAAAAAGAGTGAAGGAAAGAAAGGAAATGAGAGATAAAGAATTGAACAGGGCAGGTAGCAGCAGAGTAGCCCCGTTCATAAGAGTCATCTTATACTTATATGTATAAGTATACTTCTATATTCTCAGTCTCAAACCAGGCAGGAGACACATGTCCAACCAGGCCAGGTCGCACTTTAGAGGCATGTGAGTGTCTGTGGTGCATTGACATCCTCCTCTCGTTCTCCAGAGTCTTGTTTTTCTCAATTCTTGTCTGAAGGTCTACTATAGACTACACACACACACACACACACACACACACACACACACACACACACACACACACACACACACACACACACACACACACACACACATTTACACACATATACACACACTTTGTGTTTCTCTTGGACAACACACCGAGTCCTGTCCAGAAAGAGCAGTGAGTCATCATGGAAAAGGTTTGTCAGGTCCCCAAGCTGAAACTGAAACTTGCTGCATTATTGTTCTTCACAGCTTAAGTGCTGTGTGAATGTGAGCGTGTGTGCATATGTGTGTGTGTGTGTTTATGGGTGTGTGGAGACGCAGACATGGCCGGCCAGCCCAGAAAGTTGCCTCTACCTCTCAGATGAAAGTGTGTTTTTTTTGTGTGTGTGTGTGTATGTGTGTGTGTGTGTGTGTGTGAGAGAGAGCATAGCTGGATCAATTCAGTTTCCATTAATGCAATTTCTACTACCCTGAAACTGCCACAAAAATAGAACGACATGCTCTGTCTTTTTTCATCTATCCGTACAAAAGAAATATGTGAGTTGTGTTTTGCACAGTTCATATACTCCGTGTTCAACACCACACTACAGTGTGTGTGTGTGTGTGTGTGTGTGTGTGTCTGTGTGCGCTTGTTGTTCTCCAGTATCTTGTGGGAGTAATTACCATTTCGCCAAATGTCACCAAAGCGGTATTTCCTCTAGTGTAACGGCCCAGACTCTTCAACTACAGGTGAAATTGCACCTCATGCGCTGCGCGGCTGTAGTTCATGAGGACACGTGCACCACAGTGACGCGCTAAACGCGCTCAGTGAGTTAAGTGTTTAAGACGAAAGACAAAAAGAATGTGTTCCAAATGAGGAAGTGAGACAATGAAGGGAGATTACAAGCTGGTTCACTGTAATATCTTGATGATGGCCAGAGCTGAGGAAAACAGGACACTGGCCCTTCTCCCTCCTCTTTCTCTTCCTCTCTCTTTTTTTCCCTCTTCCTCTACCCCTCTCTCTCCACTACCCTCTGGAGGTCCATAATGTAGTTTTAATTTCCCCAAGGCTACCACAGGAAAACAGTTCCTGTGTGTGTGTGTGTGTGTGTGTGTGTGAACTATTATTGCCTGCTTGTGACAGCGCATCAGTGTTTTTGTCTGTATTGCAGCATTAGAGCCCTTTGTTTGTGTGTCGGAGTCATTTTTGTTGGGTGTGTGTGTGTGTGTGTGTGTGTGTGTGTGTGTGTGTGTGTGTGTGTGTGTGTGTGTGTGTGTGTGTGTGTAGAAAAAAATTAAATAAGTGAGCAGCTGTTAACTTGTTTGTGATTATACTTTTCTGCCGATCTGCTTGAGTCTGTGCATTGCATGTGTGGCTTATTTAATGTGTGTTTTCGTACATACAGTGAGTGTGTGTGTCTTTTCTGCTACCTTCCATGACGCGAGTGGCTCTTTCATCATCCTGTTTCCAGACATTGGTGTTGGGTGCTGCTCTCCCTTGCCGCAGCACGTCCCAGGGGTCTGTGTGTCTGTCTGTGTGTGTGTGTCTGTGTGTGTCTGTGTGTGTAGGTGTGTGAGACTGGTACTCTGTGGCACAGCAGATCTGCTCCCGGGGGGGGAGGCCTTGTATTGTGAAAACACACACACATACAGGCTATGGTGGGGGGGGGGGACATGAGGCAGAGGGGAGGAGGTGAGGAGAGATGACCTCTTTATTTAGCCACCTAACATACACCCACACCCAAACAGAGGGTGAGGGAGGGGTGGGGGAGTCATTCTCTTGAGATACAGAGAGCAGGCCTGTGTTGTCGTGTCCGGCTGCACCTGTTCAGCCTGTGTGTGTGTGTGTGTGTGTGTGTGTGTGTATGTGTGTGTCATTGTGCATTTGAGTGTGTGCACACGGTGCCAAATGTGTCCACCGTTCTTTGTGTACTTCTCAACATTTTGAGCTGAAATAGGTGGGTCATTGTGCTGACAGTTGCTGTCTCCCCAGCAGTGTCCTCTCACTGTAATATTGTGCTTACGTTTAGTTGGATAGAGACGTACCGCGTGAAGTACAATCCGCACACTGTTCCATTGAGCCCCGTGGTTTCACCTCTCGTAACCAGGTAACACTTTAACATTAGGGTCAACAAACACAGAGCACAGATCAGTGCGCAGATTGTTTTTGTCCACTCTGTCCTCTCACAGATGTATTAAATACACTCTGAGATATGACAGCCAGCCAGCATCTACATGAATCTTTGACTAAATGTGACTTCTTTTGCTTTGATTTTTTTTACCTTGTACACATTTTACACATAGCAGGAAAAACTTTTTTTTTTTCCAATTAATTCTATGATTCGCCCAGCCCCACCGCAGAGAGGAAGTTTGTTTAATTAAACCAAAGTGAAGCAGAATATTGCCGACAGTATAAGTGGGTCCTATATTAGTGTTTGAACCTGCTTCAGGGACACACAGTTGGGCTTTCCACAGCTCAAAAAAAAGTCTCGACTAAGCAAACGCTCCGAGCAGGCCGCGTGACGCAGGTCTGATGTGAACCTCATGGCTGAAGGTGGTGGTGGTGGTGCTCAGCCAGGTGCTCTGTGAATCCAGGTCCAGTTTTGCGCTGCGATGTGGAGCAGAATGAAAGCCTTATGTCAGGACTGTTTGCTTTCTAAACATTCTGCTGGAAGCTGCACACACCATTTTTTTTCCCCCTCCACCTTTTGATGCCTGTTTTAGGCTCACACAGACATAGATGTGTGTGTGTGTGTTTTATGCATGCTTGGCCCAAAGATATACATCTCTCTGAGCTGCTGAGTGTGGCCCAGACAGGCCACAGAACCAGCTCCTGGCTGCCAAATGTAACACTTGAATAAGGACCTTACCTTTGCAGTATTACAGTATGTTTTATTCCCCTTTAAGTCTCCCCCTAGCTCTGGCACTCTCTTTCAGTGCACTTCTATCACCCAGGGGCAGTTCAGGAACATTTCCCAGTGTTCATTAGTTCCCTGGTTTTCTTCCCACAGGATATATAGAGATGTACGGTGGTCGTGCTGACTGTGTTCTAGTTTGTGTCTCCACTAGCTTATCTTGGCAACCGCTCCCGCCAGTGCCATGAAACCAAAGTCCGACTGCTGGATGGAGTGGATCCATATCGGGTGTGCTTGGATCCATGTACTGGAGGTTTTCTGTTCACTTCTTCTAAAGGGGAGAGGGAGGACAAAACGTCCGTCTTTGTCTGTCTCTGTCTTTCTCTCTCCCATCCAGTACGTTTAGGGCATATTATCATGTAGCTCAGTAATTACCTCAATGAAGTCATTTCAACGTAGGTAATGAGGAAAAGACACACCGCTAACAAACACACCCATGCTATGAACGCACACGAGCATCCACACACACACACACACACACACACACACACACACACACACACACACACACACACACACACACACGCACTCTTCTGTGAGCCTAACGAGTGGTGATTAGTGGGTCTCAGTTAGGCGTGGTTAGGCTGTGTAACATCATTCTGCACTGTGGACTCCGCTAATTCATTTCTCTTTATCTAATTACCCAGGGTGCGCGCACACACACACACACACACACAACCTGCATATATCTTTCCTGCAGATATGCAAAATGACCTCATTATTCCTGAGGTATCCATTTATATATTTATATTTTTATCTGTTAATAAACAGCCCATTGTCCTCGGGTTACTGAGGCTGGTGGGTACAGCTAAGAATATGGCTTATTACTGTTCCTCTAGAGACACGAGGTGTAAAAACATCTTTTCTCGCCTGATGCTGCTCGCTGTCATAAACAGATGCCTGCATATATAAAATAGGCCTTAATAATGTTTGATAGGTCTTTCTCTGGAATGTCACGGCCAGTTCGTTGTCCATGAATGACGGACCCAGACCTTCGTAGATCAACTTAGTGAGGCACAATGTACAGTTCCAGCTGATTATGGCGCTGTTGCCTTTATGTACCTATAATCCATGGGGGAAAGTACAAGTGATGCGCTCATTGATTTGAATATTTAGGCTGCTGTGGCTGCGTGACAGTGCATGGTCCTGTCTGCTGCATTGCCCCTTACATCATGCAGACCTTTAACCGGACACTGAAGACCTGGATATGATGCGGCATTGACATTTAAACACAACATCTGTATTACATTTAAGACAAGGCGGCAATGCCAAAGAGACTCAATTTAGTTTTCTTCTGCTGCACGTACACCCTTTTCCCCTGCAGAACCAAACAATGGTTTTCAATCCTGGTCCTCAGCACCCAGAACACCGCTGGTTCTCTGTCCTACCAGCTAGTTAATATCCTTTAATTGCATTCAGGTGTGATTCAGTCCCTCATTACATGGCTGGAATAAAACTCAGCAGGGCTCTGTGACTAAAGGACCGGGAGAAAAACCCTCTTCTGAAACGCATGCTTTTAGGTGAGAATGACTGAGTGCTTTGACTCATTTAGTCGTGAAATTAGTATTTTTCATATTTTCTGTAGTTTGTCTGCTGGATGTGATTTAGATTTTATTGTGTGTGTCACGCTTGATGACGTAAGAATATAACGGGTTTGGGATTGGAGGGTTTGTGTTTGTGTGTGTGAGGGTGAGAGAGAGAGAGAGTGTGTAGTTATTCCTGGCATAGGGACAGTCTGTGACTCAGAGATAATGGTTCTCTGTAGAGCGTGTGTGCATGTGCGTGTGTGTTCATATGTCTATAAGTGACTATAGCTATATCCTGCTGAAGTGTGTGTGCGTGTGTGTGTGTGAGTGTGTGTGTGAAAGAAAGAGAGAGAGACTGTGAGAGGATGGTGCTATTTGCTAGGGACCACTGTCGTACTATTCAATCAATACCCCAGCACACACACACACACACACACACACACACACACACTCACACACACGCACACACATACCCATGGGAGTTGCCTGACTTCATTAAGTAGGCCTGCTGCTTCTTTCCTGTGTGGTTGGGTGGGGGTGGGCTGGGGCAGAAAAAAAGAAAGGAGATGTGAAGGATTTTTTGTGAAAAATATGAGAAAGATGAGCAAGACAGATGAATATATTTATGTCCGGCTAGTTGAATGCTGATACACCTGAACAACTGTCTGCAGGTGGAAACATGTGTCCACGCTGGCAATTTCAGATAGTTTTACAAAAAAAAAAAAATATCCATATTTCCCAAATTGAAAATGGAATACCTACCCAACGAACCGATATGTCGGGTCCAGCCCTAGAAGACACATAATTATCCCGTCCTTGTGTGGAGACCCATCTCTCTCTCTCTCTCTCTCTCTCTCTCTCTCTCTCTCTCTCTCTCTCTCTCTCTCTCTCTCTCTCTCTCTCTATCCCTCTCTCTCCATCCCTCTCTCTCCATCCCTCTCTCTCCATCCCACTGCACCGGCTGAAGACCAAATAACAGGACGCGTAGACGAGAGAAGCACTCAAAGAGGAAGAGGAGGGAGAGATGAGGACAGAGGGGTTTCATCTGGCTCCTCCCTCTGTTGCTATGACAGCAGGTTGTGTTGGCATGCACTGGAGTTGGCACTGCCCTCACCTCTGGCATCAGGGCACCCTGGGGTGTGTGTGTGTGTGTGTGTGTGTGTGTGTGTGTGCTCGCTTTTCAAAGGCACGAAGGAGATGCTGCAAAGAAAACGTTTTTTAAAACGCATTCTAATTTGAAGAGAGCGTTTATTTATCGAGGTCCTTTTGTTCCAAATGTTTTTAATTTGTTAATATCTTAAGAAAGAAATAGACTTAATCTTAACATGGAAACTTTTGAATGTGTGGATTTCCTCTTAAGCCACTCCTGAAATAATGATACTGAGACACAGTGTTTGCATTGTGTGTTACAAACACAACTGCACTTCCAAGTACTCACCAGAAGGCATCTCTACATTTGTGAAGTCTCTATTCTTGCAAATTCCCAAACATAAACATGTAATACAATATCCACAGCAGTGGAAAACAAACTAGGGTCCAAAATCCTTCTGCTCTTGTCATTGAGTTTAAATAATGGAACAGACTGACCATTGCTAGTGTGCAGCTTACTGCATTAAGAAAGAAGCTGTGATGCTATTTGGTCCTGAGGCTGCGTGGCAAAGACCTTGTGTGCGTTAAATATAGTGAAGCCACCGTGGCACATTGGAATTTAAGCTTTCAGCGTCACATCGATGCGATATATCTCATAGAACTGTAGTCAGTCATAACAAAACAACTGCACATTTTAACACGTGTTCGTGTGTGTGTGTGTGTGTGTGTGTGTGTGCACATTTACGTGCGTTTTGCACATGCATGCATACCTGTGTATGTTTGTGTGCGCAATGACCAGCGTGTTTGTATGTGTGTGGCCTGTGTGCATGTGTACGAGCGTGTGAGCGTGCACGTGTGTGTGTGTGTGTGTGTGTGTGTTTTCTCAGCCAAGGGGCCACTTTCTCTCCCCGGCCAGACGGTGCTCTCACCACTGGACAGATGGCCAACACCCTCCCTCTCTTCCTCCCCATCCCTTCATCTATCCCTCCTTCACTGTCTTCCGCTCCTGCAGCCCCCTAAACACCCCAGCACCTCAATCCCTCGTTCCCCTTCCTCCCAGCATCCCAGCATCCTCTCTCTCTCTCTCTCTCTCTCTCTCCCATCACACACCTCTCCCATAATTCCTCTGGATGGAATGGAGCCTGTCTCACTCTCACTCACAGACACACTTCCTCTCTTAAACTAAATTGACTAAGCTGCTGTTACTCTTTTGGCTTTTGTTTTATTGGACCGAAAATGATGAAAAACCGGCGGAGTGGTGTGCGATTGTACTCGCTGATGCTGAGCGGACAACTAGGTTTTGGTCTTAGACTTTTTCTGACATGTCCCACAAAATAATGTCGACGAAAGTGCCAGGAATAGCACATCATGAGAGAGAAATTCATTTCCTGCCGCTTACACAAATAAAATGATGTCGGTAGCTCCTAATGGACAAAACTGAATTAGAGCTTAATCCTTCTTTGACCCTTAACTGCACTCAAGTATTTTTCATTAAAAGTGATGTCGATTATTGATTCTCTGTAATGGCCCGCGCTTCAAATTTAATGACGGAGCTTTAACTCCAGTGAGTTAACCGTTTATTAGTCTGGCGATACCAGACAAGAGGCGGGAGATCTTGCCTATACCGAATAACAAACCTACACCCCCCCCCCCCTACATGGACCCGGACATGTAGGGGGTGTACTGGTGTAAAACGTGCTGTTATTGGTAAAACCGATGAACCTTAGCGACCCAATTCACAACAGGCCGACATCTATACATCATTACAAGAGCAAAGTTGTGCTTAAATGAACGCATTTCCTGCCATCAACTCATATAATCTTGAACAGATAAACCAGCTATATTGAAGAGATGTACGTTTGATAAATCACAACTTTGATACACGTGTTACTGAAAACATACACGCATGTTAAACACTTAATAAATGAGACAGAATGAATCCACTTAGGCGAAGTTAACTGGCTAAATCTCATTCTTTGCACTTCCTCTTATCAGTGAAGCAAACAGAACGTACGCCAGCCTTTCATATTAGATTCAATGTAATAAGTGGGCTGTAATTATCAGAACAATACGCACATTCAGGCTCTCTCACGTGGCTCAGAGGTGTGCAGAGTTTCTGCTACGACCCGGTGTTTTCAAGCACACGTCCTCTGCATGTCACCGGCCCGATATGAAGATTTGGATTGGTTCAGTTTTATTTTTTTTTTAACTCTATTGTTTCTACCCAGTTTTAGCAACGACACCCTGGAGTTTGTCTTCAGTCTCCAGTTGAACAAAGCATTTAGAGACTGATTTGTGAGTCTACCTGTTCATTAGGTGCCATCAGTCCAATGCAAAAGCCCCGCAGGGAATCCTTTTCACTTTATTTGAGTGGTTGATTCAACCCTTTGGTCAATCAGGGGACCGTAATTATTGGTCTTGTTGTATTAAATTGCTTTATTGTCGTATAATATTATTTTCTGTGAGTGTCTGTGAGGTTAAAGCTACACATGTACTTCCTTGAGCTCATTCATGTTTCCTGCTCAACATTTCAACCGCATTTCCCTCAATCTCCTCTTCTCTCAAGCCAGTGTCTTCAGTGTCAATCCTGTTGGACCCTCGGCGTTTATAATGTGATAATAAGGTGTGAAAATGGAGACACAATGGAGCACTGAGGATTGGGCCGACGCAGCCTTCCTCTGGTCCCCCTCTCACACACTCTGCTACCAGGACACACACATGTTCACACTCATTTATGTATTATCACTTGTGCATGTGCCGCAAGCCAAACCCCCACAAAATATTCAATGAAAGAATCTAAACTATCATAGATAGAGGGAGGAGGACAATGACTATGACTCTTTGAAACTTGCAGCTGGTAACAAACAACAAGGATACGTAAGCTTTTCCACTCATGGCTATGTGTGTGTGTGTTGTATGTGTGTGTGTCCTCAGAAGTCCCGGCGTCTGACAGAGAGGCAGAGACCAAAGAAGGTCACGGGGCCGGCGGCGAGGACGGAGAACAAGAGGAACACGATGACCACGATGACGACGACCTAGATGACGAGTCCATCTTCACCTGCGACAACTGTCAACATGACTTTGACTGTCTGGCTGAGCTCACTGAGCACAGAACCAACCACTGCCCAGCTGGTAAGTGTTCCCGTGGACATGACCGACAGGCCACACTGTTTCATTATGAGCAGCTTCATGTCCAACAATATCACGCAGTTGGAGTCCTGTAATTCCTCATTGGATCCGACGCTACCACAGTCCTGGTCAGTGGTTAGTGATAGAAACCCTGCATGTATTTCAGTGACCATGTGCTGTGTTTTATAGAGCAAGGGGGGCACGGATGAAAGAGTCTGAAGTTGCAGGGTTGTGATAGGCGAGAGGATAAACATGACCAATCTTATGGGTTTCTGGGTGACTCCGTCTCTCCTCTGTTTCTCAATACCTATAGCTATTTGATTTAGTTAAACCCATGTGTGCCACAGGGACAGACTTGTGCATTAACACACACACACACACATACAATGGCCGTTATTAGTACTGGTGTAATTAATGAAGGGGCTGAAAGAAACACGGCGGGGGCATCTGGTTCCTACAGATTAATCCGAGCGCTCGCTTACCAAGCCAACACACGCACAATTGCACACATGTCCACACACTTTCTTGCTACTGCAAGGCAGTCTGCCTCCTAGCGTGTGAGAGAGAGAGAGAGTGTGTGTGTTTACTTTTGATAGGGGGATGAAGAAATACAGAGACGGGGGATGGAGGGCTTTGTTTAAACTGGTGAAGACAGTGTTTCCAGAGACCGTGTAATGTAGTGAGTCAGACCCCGGCCTCAGCAACCTCTTATTCACCCGCTGGCTTGACACCCAATCCCACCAGAGGCATCGGTCTTAGATCTCCCATACATGCTTAGAGAGATGCTTGGAGAGGCAGCAGTATACAGTTTAGACATAATATCAGTATTTACAGGAGTTATTAGGAATACGTGCAAATAACATCAACACAAACAATGGAAATACTACAGAACTGCATTTAAAAGAGAGCTCAATATAAGAAATGGGAAACCCATTTATGCTTTTTAAATTGTTTTTTTTTTGCCTTTTTGGTTCCCTCTCTGAGCCCCTGACACACACACACACACACACACACACACACTCATTTACTTCTGCATGCCGTGCCACATTCAGACACACACACGCAGTGCA
Organism: Leptoclinus maculatus; assembly: GCA_032191485.1. Taxonomy (NCBI): domain Eukaryota; kingdom Metazoa; phylum Chordata; class Actinopteri; order Perciformes; family Stichaeidae; genus Leptoclinus; species Leptoclinus maculatus. The sequence continues at coordinate 7,343,020 of JAVDOI010000007.1, forward strand.
CGCTCAGAGAGAATCACACCGCCAAAAGCGCAGGGCTGCTGTCACAGCACGGGATGTGGCCTGTGATTTCAGCACAGGAGTCTGGGGAGGGCTACATGTTGCTGAGCGAGAAAGCAGAGGGAGGGAGGGGGGGGGGGGAGGGAAGGAGGGAGGGAGAAAGAAATGAAATGAAATGATAAAACATGTTTTTCCCTGGAGATTGAGTGGTTGAGATTGCACAGTAATCCCCCAGCTCAGCAGGATGTGTGTGCACTTGCAATGCGGGAGTTTGTGTATGTTCTTCTATGTGTCTGTGCGTGTTATTGTGTATATATGGTCGTCTGATGTGTATGCTGGAGTGTGTATGTGCATATATGAACCACAGCTTTCTGATTATTATTGAGGAGAGGGCTAAATTAAAACACATGGACTAAAGAATCCTTTTAAGTTCTCTGGTAGAGGCCCCTGGGAGCCAGTTTAGTAGGAGGGCATGGGACGCACACACACAAACACAAAAAAAACACACAGCCTACTGGGGATAAACACACGCCACGCTGGATCTGGATAAGAGCGTTAATGTCTTCATGTGTTTTGTAGTTTGATGGTGTGTGTGTGTGTTTGTCCCAGAGCAGAAACCAAACAACTCAGACATCAGCCATCTTGGTTGGGGGTGACAGATGTAGCTAGCGATCATGTATGATGTATTTTGACCAAAATACAGATAGAAGTTGCACCAAAAACCACAATTATTCCCAGTCTGTCATCGACACAAATCACTTGCTGGGCCAGTACGTACTGGAAGACAACTTATCTCTCATTCACACAGAGAAACTAATCACGACCACCTGAGTCTTATAACTTTAGCTTCACTTTTTCTAAATGACAAAAACAGTTTTGCAGATTGTGTAGCGTTCCAGTTTTGTGGACTTTGCATTATGTTCAAGCATAAGGCGACTTGATGCAGCATAAGGCGAAAACATCAGTCGGCTATTATAGTTCTTTGAAGTGATTTATTGCATTTACACTCAATATCGGCGTAATAGATAATATCAGCTTGCAACATTATGTAAATATCCACATGTGGAAAAAATACCAATAAGCACTTTGAGGATTTTATTGAACATGTTTTGATCATACTGATAAACTGACTGATAAAACACATTTTTGCAGGAATGAAGTTGCATGTGAACAGAGTCCTTTTTTATAACACAAATAAGTGTTCATGCAGCACCGCCTGCTGCAACTATATACAGAATCCCCGCAATATGAATTTGTAGCCTTTCAGTCATTTAAAGTGTCCCGTGGACATGTTTTCCACTCTCAGCGATGTCTGACGTCCATCTGTGCGTCCCAGGTGCTGGCCTGAGAACCATGTTAGTTAGCGCTGAATTCTCTGCAGAAATAGCGCTTGTATCTGTAATGCTAACTATACTGTTGCAGCAAATGGGTCCCAAGTTAGCAGCTAGCTGTGGCTATAACATTGAATGGGTCCCAGGTGCGAGAGTGAAGCACCAAGTAATTCAGTGCCACTCTAGCAGAAGGCCTATAAAGAGGCACCATTAATTTGAGTGGAAATTGGACAAACACACACAAACACACAGTGGCACAGATCAATGACACATAAATGTGTGCACACCCACTCAAACACGCACATACCCACAGACCCCACACATCTGGTTAATGTAATGCCACATTAATGTGCATGAGCCTGACTGCTCAGCTGCTTGTGTGTGTGATAAAGATGTTGTGCTTCAATTACAATACCATTTTTATTCCGTTCCACTGCAGCTTTAAACCAGTGTGACGGCTCTGCTTTTATACTGTGGATAAGACACGCAGTGTGTGTGTGTGTGTGTGTAAACTGATTGAACAGCAGTTCCTTGCTGTGAAACCTGTAATTATTTTTTGCTATATGAAACCAAGTAGCTAGCACCCAAATTATACTTTTGGTGTCGATAGTAATACTCATGATACCATGCCTTTATGCCAGAGTTCTTCAATGCATAGTAGGGATCTCACCAAATGTAGTAGTCGATACTAATACCAGTGAATTGCCCCGATTCTGGTGAACTAATTCGATACCACAATATGAAATGAAAACGGAACAATAAATCCCACGGACTTCAACATAAACTTCTTTATTACCATTTGCAAACTGTTGATTTTGCGATTTAAAAAAATATTATTAAAACCTGATGATCCGCCTTAAGTTTCTCGCCAAAAAACTAAATTTTACAAGATTACGTTTGTACACATCATGCTAATGTTATAATACATTTCCCTTCGCTTGATACTTAATTTTACTAAATAGAGCTGGAACGCATCGTAATGTAATTCAATGCAACCTCCGTAAACGTCAGCTCCGCAGGACTGCAGGCAGCTCACAGCTAAAGGTGCGTTCACACCAAACGCGTCATTGATCGCGTCATTCACGCCACGTTCACTCGCCGGGGACCATTTGTGGTCATTCGCGTGAATCGCCCCATTCGCGGCAAACGCGCCGGAGAGGGGGCGTGGCTTATCGCCGTGGAAGCCGTTCGACTGTCCGCCATTTATTTTCGCCATCAACCATGTTTGTACCATATGGTTTACACACACATGTATACACAGAGTTTGGTCCGGTCTCTACTAATATGAGGTATCGTAGAGCTCTGGTTGAACACAGACGGATACAGTATTTGTTTCCTGATTCAACAACAGCAGGACGTCACTGATGACACGGGGAGCATCTCAACGCTGATAGGCTATCGCGCTGCAGCGTCACGACATTTTTTCGCCGGAAAACGCGGCGCGGCGCGTTTGGTGCAAATTCGCTTCAATCGCCAAACGCGTGAACGCACCTTAACTTTAACTAGCCCTCCTCCTGCCGATTTCAACACAGATTAGTTTGTTCACTAAGCAGCATTATCGGAGTAATTCTCTGTCGTCCACAGGACAACCGGACGCCGTTAGTCACGAGCCCCGATACCTGTGGTACTGTAGAAAAATCAGTATGTTTTCAAATTATTGCAAAACTGCAGTATCCATTTTTACAAGAGTCTTATCATTTACCCAACATGGTTTAGAGGCTCTGGGAAAACTTACTTTCTCAGATGTATAAAGCATGTAATATCTTTATGTGTGACGTGTGTCTACTACTTGTAGTAGATGTAGGTCTATATCCTGCAATAATGTGTGTGTGTGTGTGTGTGTGTGTGTGTGTGTACAGTATGTGTGATAGAGACAGAGCAAGAGTCGGGGGAGTGTCGATGGGTCTCAGTAGGAGTCAGAATGTGGAGCAGAGGCTCCCTGAGGAGAGGAGGAGCGGGTAAAAAAACTCCTGCAGATCAAATGCAGAACATTCTCTGGCCCTGCTCTGCCACATGATCACACACACACACACACACACACACACACACACACACACACACACACACACACACACACACACACACACATACATACGCATCCCATGAGGGAATTCGAAAAATCCATCTTACCGGCCACAAGGTTGGGTCAATGTGATGTGTATAGAGCTTTAAGCAGTTTAAAAACCGATGGAGGCCCTGTGTTTGTGCAGCCACTGTCCACTTACTTCAGTTATACTGTTTATAAAAGTTGACTGGCACACACACACTTTTACACTGTCCACACTCTTGTGAGTGAGAAGGAGACAAAAGGGCGAGAGATTGTTAAAGATCCGGTAAAATCCACTTGAGGGGGAAGAGGAAGTGATGAGAAGGTAGGCAGCGAGTAAACGAGGGAGCTGTCAGTCAAGGCAGGGGGGGCGGAAACTGCCGCTGTCAGTGACAAATAGCAAGTCATTAACCCAGCTAGTCGCTTCTTAGATGGTGAGATGGTGTGGGTGGAAAACGGTGTGTGTGTGTGTGTAGAGAGCCCGATACTGTGCATATTCTTTCCGAAGGTATTTTGTGAGGTCTCTGTTAATTGAGCACATACAGCTGCACTCTCGTCTATTCTCTCGCCTCTCTGTGGGGGAGAGGAGAGATTACCAGGGAGCCAGACTAGCTGGGAGGGAGGGGGGGAGACAAAGAAGGAAATGAGGGAGAAAAAGAAGAGGAGGGAAAAGGAGTACTTGGGGAGATGATGAAGACAGGTGAGGAGGAGGAGGAGGAAGGCTGGGAAGTGGAGGTACAACTTCAAATGTGCAGTGAGGAAGTGAAAGACGGAAAATTGAAGAGGAGAAAAACATGGAGCAGGGAGGAGAGCGCGTCTGTTCGTGCAGGGGCCCTTGGGTGACTGGTTGGCCTCCCGCGGGACATCTCCCCACTGCTAAGCTCTTACCGTCTGTTGCAACCCGCTGTCACACACACACACACACACACCACACACCTCGCTGTGTCTGTCGTCAGGATAGCAGCTGAGTCCTGCGAGGCCAAGACTCTTATTAAAACCACAGATCACTTTCTACAAGAGAGGGAGAGAAGGAAGGAGAGGTAGGAGGGGTGTAATCTGAAGCAAAATTACAGGCAGCCTCCTGCACTCTGGCCTGCCACTGACTGTGCGTGTGTGTGTGTGTGTGTGTGTGTGTGTGTGTGTGCATTTCTCATTTGGTAGTTGAATGACAAAATAAATATAATTCTCTTTATCATTCATTTCCTTTATGGTCACTGCTTTTTTGTTTGTTTTTGTTTTCTCCCCATTTGACTTTCATCCTCTTAGCTCCTGTCTTTTTACCCTCTCCCTCCATCTTGCCCTCTTCCTCACCATGTGCCCCTTCTTCCCTCCCTCTGCCCCCCTTCCCCACCCCCCCCACCCCCCTCCTCCTCCTCCCCTCCGTGTCTCTGTACCCGGGGGTGGCCCGAAGATTCCTGTGCTAAGCCCTTGGCATACATACAAGTGCACAGCGCACACACAGACACAGCTGGCTGCCGCTCAGGTTTTCCAGGGAGAGAGCAGGAGCCCGGCACCAGAGGAGAGGGGGTTGGAGAGAGGAGAGCAGTAGAAGAAGAAGGGGGGGGGTACAACATGCAGCGAGGGAGAGGGAGAGATGGAGGGATGGCAGGGAGGGGGTGAGATGGGGAAGGGGTTGTTGTGAAGTCATTTTTCATCACAGGGTTCATTTTTCACTACAGAGTTCTCCCACTCTCTACATCGCTCTATTTCTCTTTATCTGTCCTCTCCTCCTCCCGTTCCCCTCCCTTGATCCCGCTTTGTCTCTCTTTATCTTCCCTTTTTCCCCTTTTTTTTTGTCCTTTCTCTCTCCCACCTCCCCACCTCTCTCTACCTTTCTCTCTCCCCCTTGCCTAAACTCTTCCCATCCTCTCTCTCTCTTTCAGCCTAGTTTCTCCTTTATGAAATATGGATGGGAGCAGTTTTGGGCGCGCTGAGAGGTTTGCAGTTGGAGGGAGGGAGAGAGGGATGGAACTTGGGAACTGGCAAGGGAAGGAGGGAGGGGAGAGAGAGAGAGAGAGAGAGAGAGAGAGAGAGAGACGGGGGAGAAGGAGGAGGGAGCTCGTGTCTCAGCAGACATGCCTTGTGCATGCACCTAAACACCTCACTGAGCAATCTGTCAACATGTCAGCAACACATGTTTGGTAAAAAAGAGAGAGAGAGAGAGAGAGAGAGAGAGAGCGGTTGGAAGGAGAGAGGAGAGGGTGAACAAAAAATCTCTCCCCTTCCAGTGGGAGTAATGGCTCCCACCAGGGCTCTGGAAATGCTTTGAATTCAGCAGATTTCTATTGCGGGGTCCTCCCCCGGGGGCGTCTTTTTACAATGCCTGCATCTCAGAAATTTGAGCCCGAGGACCCCTGGGGGCGTCCTTTCATAATGCCTGAAAATGTAGGGTTATATTGTGTGCTCTTCCCCATGGGGCTTTTATTAATACCTGTATTCACTGCCACTGGAAATTACACAGGCGGCGCTGCAGGGGCCCACGCTCGCTCCAGGAAGGGAGAAAGACTCTGCAGGGACGTTTTCTCTCTTCTCCTCTCACTTCTCTTCCCCCCCCCCCACACACACTCACCCCCCCCCCCCCCTTCTCCTTCCTCCCCCCTCTCCTCCTACTTTGACTCTCTTCCCTTTTTTTTCTTACTTAATGCAAGAGTGAAAAAGAAGAATTTGCCAAAGGACACAAGAAGTGCGTTGTGTGTGTGTGTTGGCACCAGCTAACCCCCTTGTATTCAGCCCTACTTTGCTCAGAGGAGAAGAAACACTCGATTAAAAATGTAACTTCCCCTCTTCTTTCTCTCTCATCTCTTCCTCTCTCTGTCCTTGTGTGCCTGTGTGTAGATCTTGCGGAGAGTAAATATTTGTGTGTGTGTGTGTGTGTGTGTGTGTGTAGACAGGAAATATCCTAAATGTTTCGTCCAGTCCAGTGTGTGTGATTTTGCTCGCTGTGTAAGGTATCGACGGAGACCGCTGCTTCTGTCTCCAAACATTCATTAGAATTCTTCAGCCAAAGGGTTTGCCGCTTCTCTCTGCGTGTCAACGTGTTTGTTTGTGGGCATGTGTTCATTGATCAAATATTTACTGAGTCGGATTATAGAAAAATACATTTACATATCTTTGAATAAATAAAAATGAGTTTGATCTCCCCAGTCAGACTGTTTAGATTTCAGATTTAGATGTTGCACTCTGACTGTTTCAGACTGGACATTGCATTTAAGATCCTGCAACTCTGGAGCTGATTGAACTTCAGATGCCTTCATGTTATGAAACAAGTGACGCTAATCGTGTCAGGAAAACTAATGTTGAACACAGCTTTTTAAATATAAATGTACATTTCCTTTGGGCAAGAACCACGTCCACCTTCCGTGTGACGAAAGCCCAAGGGGTACTCCGTATGATGGGATATTGTTTTTTTGTAGAATTACACCCCGCCGCTGGGGGACTCATGTTCTGTGACCAGTGTAACGTTAGCATGAAAACATGGTGGAATTAGCGAGCTTAAGTTAGCTGGCTAACTAGCCAACCGCGAAACGAGAAAATCAAAACAACTTAATGCTTCATCTACTTATTATTGTCACAGTGGAGGAAAACACATCGCTATCACCAGATAATCATTAACTTTGATTCACCAGATTTTGTCACCTGCTGATAGCTTCATTTCCAGGCTTACAGACCGTGGTTACTGAAAAACTGAAACAATAGACGCTGGGGAGTGGGGTCTGATTACGGGGCGTTAACGCTCTTTTATCTCATGACGTAGACTAGTCCCAAGCAGACGATTCTATCTCAGAATCGGCCTTGCGCTGTAGGATTGAATTAAAACAGCAGATGGTGTTTTGAGCCATTTTCAACAACGAAATGCCAATTTATTTAAAGAAATGTCAATGCAGCATTGATGTGTTTCACGACAGTACGGTCCTATCATTTAGTTTACAGCTGAGAAAACACTTTTAAGTGAGAAGTTACTCCTTAATAACACAACTACACCGTGGCACTGGCTAATTGCAGTATCACATGCAGAAATACCCCGCGGTACCCGCCTTGAGGTCTGACAGGCTCTCGGGTATCAGACCCAGCACCGTTCCTAGACACCTTTTAAACACCAGACTTTTCCCTCCCTCTGATCAACTCGTCAAATGATCTACCTCGTGGAGTCCACAGGCATTCTCTCCTTTGGGTGTTTATTTGAGCATCCTGTCACCAACCTACTGGTTAACAAACACACAAGTTGAAGGACCGTGATTAATGACGTCCCTCCCAACAGTTTTGACGCATCAAGCTGCTTGATATGTTGACACAGGATAAACCATAGAAAGTGAGGGGGGTGGGGGGGGGGATCTCATTTTACTATCCTCACAGATATAACTTGTACAACAGATAAATCAGTGTTTAACTGATACTGATTGTGTTTTCAAGTATAGCACCTGCATCCTTAAATAATATGTTTTATTCAGATTAAGCTGGATTTTGTACGACACACATCAATGGTGGTGGACCCACCAACTACTATCTGTTCGTTACCGGCTGTACAGTAAATCGATAGTTTACTCTGAAAACCAAAACCCTCCAGCTGAAACATGCTGTACAAAGCTCTGCTCTATGAATACATGCCGAATGACAGCCCATGCATTGTAGAGCTGGTTGTCCTCAGTGGCATTAAAACAGTTTCCTTTAGAGAAGCTATGCCTCACACATCTGTCATCGTGTGAAGGGTTTTTGTAAACCCAGTAATCAAATGTGAGTATGTTTCCATTGGTTTGCTTTTTCATTGCACACACATATAATCTTCTGAATCAAAACCCCCAAATTGAGTTTTTAGAAATGCTTAATCCCAAATGTCCTGGGATTGTCTCTGTGTGTGTTTACGTTTGTATGTCAGAGCTGAACATGTACAGTGTGTGTGCCCTTGTTGGCTGATCTATATAGTTCTTTATATATGTGTGTGTGTGTGTGTGTGTGTGTGTGTGTGTGTTTTTATGTCTCTATCAGTGTTTGTGTGGCCGGGTGAGGATAGAGTTGTCATGGGGCCATGTGGGGGACTCTTCCGTGTATGTGTCGATACGTGTGTGTGTGTGTGTGTGTGTGTGTGCGTGCATGTGTGTTGGGGGAGAGGGGGGGGGGGGGGTTGTCTGGATAATGAGGAACAGGCCATTCCTTTGGATTCCTGCACCCCTGCCAACAACCAGGACCCCCAGAACCTCTACCCCCCTTTCCTTTTCTCCCCCCCATGCTGACACCTGGGACCTTTTTCCCCCCCTCCCTCTCTGTCCCTCCCTCTCTCTCCCTCTCTGCTTCTTCTTCCCCTCTTCCCAAGTGGAACGTGCAACCTCCCTCCATTTGATACACCTCCCCTCTCTCTCCCCCTTTCTGCCTTTTAACCTCTCTCTCTTCTTCCATTCTTTGTCCACTTCCTTCTTCCCTCCCTCATTTTCATCCTCCTCTCGCCCACTGGGATCCCAAGACCAATATCTCCCATTCATGCCTCCTCTCCTCTCCTCTCCTCTCCTCTCCTCAGTCTTTCTCGCAGCATACAGACCACAATATCTGCCTCCTTCTCCTCGCTCCTTCCCTCCTCGCTGTCCCTCCCTGCTGAGTTCTCAAACTCAAAACTGACCACATCCCTTCCTTTCACCCTCTGTCTCCCTTCCCCCATACCCTCCCTCCATTCTCTCCCCATCTTCTCTGTTCCCTGTGGAGCTGGCCCCAAAGCTCTGATCCCTTCCTCCATGCCCCCAAACTCCCCCACTGTGCCCTCCCAAGACACACGCACACACACACACACACATTCACACACACCCTGTGGCGACTGGCCCCAAAGCAGCCCCTGTTTGTCTCCCTCCCTCTGTTTTTCCACTCTTTCTTTCTCTCTCTCTCTCTCTCTCTCTCTCCCCCTGTCTCCCACACCCTGTTTGATGCTTTAGATTTGTTATGCACTTCACTTAAACTGTTTTTCTCAACACTGTATTTTGAAGGGAGCTATTTATTGCACTGTACCCACTGGGGGTGAAGAAATCCTGTAAAGAATTACGACTTATTGTACGTTACACATTTGATTGAATGTGTTTTTACTCCAGGCTGTCTTGACAGAGAACCCGTTTTCTGTTTCTGTGATGTTTAGGTACTGATTTAAATGATATTTTGCTTGAATGAGTCTAGGTCATTGTACTGATAGAGGGCTCAAGATCCGCAATATGTAATTCCCTCTAGGGACTAGCGCGGATGCTGCAACAGCAAAGACTATCACCCACTTATCTTTTAACACCTGTCCATCAAGTACAGGTGTGTGAGTATAAATATATATCCACCGGCACACCTGCTTTACAGCAAAGATATTGAATTTACTATTACAGCTTGCGACAAACTAAATGTAATACAAAGATACACTCAGGTGTTCTGGCACATGCACGCACACATGCACGCACGCACACACACACACACACACGGTTTCAGTCGCAGACAGTGGTGGCAAAGGGCAGTGTACCACAGGGAGAGGGCCTATAATAGTTTTAACCCAGCGCTCAGGTGTGACTCGCCTTTGTCCGGCCAAATGTCAGAGAAAAGCACAACTCCAGGGAGAGAGGGAGGGTGGAGGGAAGGACGAAGCCGAGTGAGTCAGAGAGAGTGGAAATGCAGGAAAGGGGTGTGAGATGCATATATATGTGTGTGTGTGTGTGTGTGTGTGTGTGTGTGTGCAGTGAGAGGGAGGCAGGAGTCGACCAGACTGATCAGGCTGAATGTTTTTCTGTGTTTTCTCAATAGATTAGCTGGCTCGCTGTATTTATATCGATATAAATGACTGACTCTTTTGTTAACCGACTGACCGACTGACTGTTGTGTCCAGCGAGTGAGCGGCTGTTTTTTTGGCAGCCTGTCTGTCTGGGCCCCTGGTTATGTGGGGGCTGGGAGCCCCACTCTGCTCTGTTCTCTCCCCGCCTCAAGAGCTCCCTAGGGGGGCAGCAAGACCAACTCTGCCAGCCTCTCTCCCACACTCCCATTTACCCCCACCCCGATGCTGAGCACGCATGCACACACACTGACGTCAGCTGCTCTGGGCCTTCTCCCCTGGGTGCTACCAGAACCCTTTGTTTCCCCCACCCCGCTTCATCCCCGCCTCCCTCCTCTCCATCTCTCCTTCCACCCTCGCTCCTCTCCCTGTCCTTTGTCCCTTGAAATAGCTGTCCTGCTTACTGCCTGATTGGAATTCACTGCACTATGGGAAGTCACAGGGGAGGGCCATTGTCAAGTGTGTGTTTTTGTGCGCACACACATGTGTGTAAATGTGCTTTTTCCCCCTCTTTGTTAAATGATCATGAGTGCTTGCAAATGTTCTCGTGCGAGTTTGGCTCGTGTGTTCGGGTGTCAAGAAGGCATGTGGCGGTAGTGCTTTTGATTTGGGAAGCAGTTCAGTAATGAACTGAAGGAAGAAGTGAGTGACTTGTTTTGAGAGAAAATATTTTTATATTTTATATCCTGATCAAGTAATGATTGTTTGCCTGATATGATGCCCAATGCAGGACTTTCACCCAGGAGGCCGCTGTGTGTGTCCTGTGTGAAACTAAATATCAACGTTTTTCTTAATTAACAAATATTCTCATTTCAAACCAAATTACCATGTTTTTACTCTAACCAAGCAGTTTTGTTGCCTAATCATGACCACGTAATTTTGTTGCGTTTTTTTGTTTCCTTTCAACTTACAACGTTAATCACATGTTTAAAACGGCAACCGCGATCTCTCTTTCCCTTGAAAGGTAATTGAGAATGGAGGTTAGTTGTATGGGAATGTGAACGTGGTTGGCGACATGGTTGGGGAGGCCGATACAGTATTCATACGGTTCATACTCAGCCAGCATAGTTTTCCTTTGATATATATTGTCAGCAGGATACACGGTGCCATGAATGTGTGTTTACAGTATCTGTACAGTATTTGTAAGTGAACATTTTGTATCTAGGTTTTATCATCAGTGTGTTTTCTGAGTGATGGGGGAATGCGCGTGTGTGTGTGTGTGTGTGTGTGTGTGTGTGTGTGTGTGTGTGTGTGTGTGTGTGTGTGTGTGTGTGTGTGTGTGTGTGTGTGTGTGTGTGTGTGTGTGTGTGTGTGTGTGTGTGTGTGTGTGTGTGTGTGTGTGTGTGTGTGTGTGTGTGTGTGTGTGTGTGTGTGTGTGTGTGTGTGTGTGTGTGTGTGTGTGAGTGATCATGCGTGCTTCTGCTCCCAGCATGAATCCTAGAATTGGGGTTAAGGAACAAGAGAATTCCTCCCTCGTATTCCCTCCGTTCCCCTCCTGTGGTCTCTCTCTCTCTCTCTCTCTCTCTCTCTCTCTCTCTCTCTCTCTCTCTCTCTCTCTTTCTCTCTCTCTCTCTCTCTCTCTCTCTCTCTCTCTCTCTCTCTCTCTCTTGTCTCCGTCTCCCTCTCTCGCTCACCCGAGAAAGTGGGATGTCTTGAAATATTAACCAATCTGCGCTTCATTTTTCAAATATGATAGAAAACACTGCTGAATAAGTCAGGAGCGAGGCCCGCCCGGGGAGCGCTGCAGGACGGGGCGCTCAAATAAACAACAACAATGGAGAAAGGGAAAGATGGAGAAGGGGAAACTCTTGTACTTGTATTACCAGCATGGGTCACTGCAATGGCTGCTGCACCTGTCTGTGTGTGTCTGTTGGGGGGCTGTGAAACAATGACTGGGGTGGGCTCCGTGGCTGACTGGGGCCTTGCTTTACCTCAACGCTGCTGCTGGCGCCCTGCTGGAGTAATGAACTCCCCCAGGAAGAAGCACTGCTACGTGGGCCTGCCACCATCCCGGGCTCCCCTCTCTCTCTCTCTCTCTCTCTCTCTCTCTCTCTCTCTCTCTCTCTCTCTCTCTCCCTCTCCCTCTCCCTCTCTCTCCCTCTCTCTCTGTTCCTGGGATGGTGTCGGGGCTAGTGCTGAGTCGGTGGGGGAATGGGTGGTGGGTAGAGGGCATTTCGGGGGGTTTTGGGTGGGTTAGGGTGAGTGGATATTTCTCCCCCTTGTTAGCTGCCAAGCCATGCGGCCTGCGAACGAGCAGATAAAATGTTTTGCGTGTGACTGTGAGTCAAGAACCGATCGTGCTTGTGTACAGAGATTTGTATGCGCCTGCGTTTGGAGTGTATGTGGGTATTTGGAGTGTGTGTGTGTGTGTGTTAGAGAGTTAGTCCTCAGAGAATAGTGTGTGTGGTGGGAGGTGCAGTGACAGCTGCAGAAGGGGGGGGGGGCTTGGGAGCTGACTGCTCGCTGGCTGATAAGGGGGGCTTCACATCAGAGACGCGACGAGAAGACTAATAATGCTGGAGTGCACACATGTACACACAAACCGAGAATCTCAGAGAAGAGAAGCGGTGTGAGAAAAAGTTAAGGACAGCTAGATAGGGCTGTGGGACACTGGAAGGAGATTTAGATTGTGTGTGTGTGTGTGTGTGTGTGTGTGTGTGTGTGTGTGTGTGTGTGTGTGTGTGTGTGTGTGTGTGTGTGTGTGTGTGTGTGTGTGTGTGTGTGTGTGTGTGTGTGTGTGTGTGTGTGTGTGTGTGTGTGTGTGTGTGTGTGTGCAAAGTGGGGGATCACAGTGTTGAGCCAATAGACAGAGAATGAGAAAGATATGTGAATGTGTGTATTTGTAATGTACTTAAACTTTGTGTACACGTAGTTACAGAGGTCAGTTTTAAAGGTAAAGAGTCCAAAGCACACACGGCGCATTAAGACATCTATAAAAGCCAACCTTTACAGTGTGAAGCCACACACTAGTGAAGGCAAAGTGGAACTCTACATTGTGAAACAATACACCAATGTCCTATTTTCCAGTGAAGCAAGGTTGTTAAATATTACGTCTAAAACTTAACATGTCCGGCTTTATACGTATAATTAAAAATCCATTTTCTGGTGAGCCGTGAAGGAATTCAGTGACATAAGACGCAACAGAAGGAATGCACGACAGACCCTCAGGATCGCTTTATTTTATGCTTCATGTCCTCTGTGGTGGCATGTCCATTGTGTATCCGTGGAATTGAATGATGTGTTGTGTAAGTCAATGGTGAGGTAAGGCAAGCTTTATACGCGTCTACTCACGTTCACAATAAACTGTAGAATAACGCTGGGCTGGTGCTGGGCGTCAGACAGATCAGATATTTTGACACGTCACAGCAGGAATAACGAAGGTGTAACTGATGACATTAACGACGGCTTTGCATCAGCTCATTTCCATCAAGAGAGAAGTTCTGTTGGAATTGTTTGAGACACTCAAACGTACTGAGAAGAGCGGGTGAGAGCATGTAGCCTCACGCTGAGCCCTGTACAGTGTCACAGGATGCTGCACCAGCTCACAGTGTTTTGCTAATGTCCCTCTCCTAACGAAGGCCTAATCAGTCTGTTAAATCCACTCCAGTAGCGTGATGCTTTTATTCTCCATTCCTCTTTCCTGATGTAATAATAGCCCCCACCAGTCCTTAATTATTCATATTTTAGAAATACAATCCAAGTTAGCGGTTCAAACATTAGTACATAATAAAACTCCCGAGGCCTCGCTTTTAATTTAATTCCTCCGTTTAAATTAATTTTGGGGCATGCTTGTGCTTTTAGCTTGCTCCTCCGCCGAGGGGAGGGGGTTGGGAAACAGATAGAGGAGAGACGGAGGGAGAGAGGGAGAGACGGAGGAGTGAGGGCTCGCTCAGGGAGACGGATCTGCTGCAGGTGGAAGAAACAGCCACGCAGGTGTTTAAGCTGGGTGAGGGGCCACTGGATGGTGGAGGGGAAGACATGAGGGACGGGAGGCGGTGCAGGAAATGAATCCAATGTACACATCCAAGTGTGCTCTTAAGTATAAATTGGAAATCCGTATGCAATCTGATCTGCTGTCAGTCGCCTTGTTAGACTTGAGTACTAAAAGGACAATCAGGACATGAGCAGGTGGACACGGAGAGATAGATGAAGGGGAAAAAAAGGATGGTGGACCAAAGGGGGGGGGGGGGGGGTGGCAGCGAGCAGGTGTAGGGAGAGAGAAAGAGATTGGAGGAGGATGGAGGGATACACGGGTGAGGGTAGAGGGACAAACAGAGGGGGAGGAAGATAAAGAGATTAGCCATGCTGATGCTAGGGGGTCCCCTCTAAAGGCATGAAAGCACAGCGAACCCCAGTCAGTCAAAGAGGCATTTCCATTTCTCTGCTCTCACCGCTTCATTACACTGTTAGCGTCCGCTAACTGAGTGTGTGTGTGTGTGTGTGTGTGTGTGTGTGTGTGTGTGTGTGTGAGTGAGTGAAATGCAGAGACAGAAGTAGAGTTCGCCTGCGCTCATATGTACTAACTTTGTGTTGTGTGTGCGTGCGTATGTTCAGCTGCATGTCTACAGCTGTGTGTGTGTGTGTGTGTGTGTGTGTGTGTGTGTGTGTGTGTGTGTGCGCGTTTGAAGTCGGTGCTTTACAATAGTTTGGGTCCCAGACCAATCCGCTTTTCAGCAGCGGGGACCAACCAGTCAGTGGTCTCCATTGATCTGCACCCTTCCACCACAGATACTCCCAACCCCACTGTGTGCCTCACATTCACGCTTCATACCGTGTGCGTGACTTTTTACGACTCCCTTTTTCACGACCCCTTTGCGTTATTACATTTACATTTTGCGTGTTATGAAACCATGTTAGTGTGCATGCATCTGCTCCGCAAAGTGTTTGTGTTGTTTTGTCTATAACTGTGCCTTAGTGTGTGTGTGTGTGTTTCTTTTTCTTTTTTCTTTCCCTGTTGGGCAGTCACACCGGTAAGAAGAAAGGTGTGAGGTATGTACGCGTGTTTGGCAGGGACCAATTTCCCCTCAAATAACTTAGACTACCTATGTGCACGCACACACACACACACACGCACACACACACACATGCTTTGACACTGACAAATTACCAAAAGATGTATATAAGATGTCAAAACTCACGCAAACGCATTAAATGTGGGAGATATTGATTATTGATCAAACAAAACGCATTTATAGAAATAAAGCAGAGCGGATAGTTTGTCTGTGTCTTCTTGGCAGCAGCTACATTCTTATGTTTGTCACCTTTACTTTCCAATTATCTAGAGAGGAGGACACACATACATATGGCAGCACAAGGTCAGTTAGAGAGGGAATAATCCCCAAACATCAAGTTCAATGTGACGAGGGAGAAAGAGGGGTTTCAAAACAAACCGTCCAGAAAAGAGGCTCCTGTGTGAATTCGAGACCACACACTGGCTGCAACAAAGAGCAGCGCTCAGACACACACACAGGGAGCCACGCACACACAGAAACAAAGGTGGATTTGGTAAGAAAAAAGAGACACAAGTGTGTGTGTGTGTGTGTGTGTGTGTGTGTGTGTGTGGGTGTGTGAGAGAGAGAGAGCTGGCGACATGAAACAGATCAAAGGGGGGGAGAGGTCGACAGGGCAGAGAAGGAGAAAGACAGAGAGTGAGAGGCCAGGGGGTCCCGTAATTACAACCTACATCCGCCAAGCTGAGCCATGTGTGACTGTGTGTGTGTGTGTGTGTGTGTGGACTTCCTTCTGAGATTTCTGATACTTTTCTACCCCACACTACATCCATCCTTTTGCTCTTTTCTTTCTTTTCCCCTTCTCCCTTTCTTTATCTCAGTGAAAGGTCACTCACCTTGTATACCTTTTTTATTTCTATGTGTGTATGATTAAGAACACCATCCAGGACATTAACTTGCACACAGCGTACATTCTGTACATGAATATTGTCTCACAAAAACATAGTCAGAGCCTTATAACACATACAAAGCCATACACAGTTGGTGACGCTGTCGGGCCTCTTATCGAGACCTTGGTCAGTCAATACGAGTGGGATTAAATGCCTTCAGATGGGATGGACAGGAGAGCCTGCGCTGACCTGATCTTGGTGCCAGAGGGAATGACAAAAAGACTTCATGCACTAAAGCTTTTTGTCCTCTGTGGATTCAGTCTTGCTACCCAATAGTTTTCTTTCGGATTGATTCACTAGTATTTGAGAGCTAAATGTGTAAATTTTGCTTGACTATCTTGAAAATACAATATTTGTTAATGAGGCCTCGAGGCTGTGCTACAAAAGTGACGCACACACACACACACACACACACACACACACCGCACGCTACAGCTAATATCTGTTCTATTCATGTTAGAACTGAGAGGGAAATTAATTTAGCATTTTGTCTGATTAATGCACCCCCAAGTTGTTGCCACCTTACTGTGGTTGAGTTGCCATTTGTTGGCGCTTGCATGTGTAAGTTTATGCATATTACTTTCTGAACATAGTGTGTGTGTGTGTGTGTGTGTGTGTGTGTGTCTCTGTGTGTGTCTCTATCCCAGTGAGCATTCTCTCTCTCTCCACCTCTCTTGCCGTCTGTGCCTCTAATCCCTGAGTGTGTCACTAATGGCAGGTCCAGGTGTTCTGCTCTGCTCTGCTCCTCCCCTCGGGACTCCTCTTCAGTGTGTGTGTGTGTGTGCGTGCATGTATTCCTCTCATGGGGGGTTTAGGAACTGTGAGTAGGGGGCTGTCCAGGATCCCGTCCTCCAGAAGGTAAGGGAGGGAAGGGGAGCGGTGTGCAGGAGGTACCCGCTTCTCGCAGCTTGCTCTTGGGCTTCCCCTGGGCACAGGACCCCCCCTCTACCATTCTCCCACGAGACCCCATGAGCCACATTGCCTCTCTGTCTCCCTCCCCTCATTTTCTCCCTCGCTCTCTCACTCTCCCCTCATATCCGTCGCTCGGTAGTTCATGTACCTGCACTGCTTCAGTTATTTTGCTCTAAATGGAGAGGCTTTGCAAGTTCGTTAAAAAGAAACGGTTGGTGTGTATCCTCGGTGCGTTTGTACCACATCCACATGTTTGTTTACCCGTGTATTCGTGTATCAGTGTGTTTGTGGTTTGAACAGCGAGCGCCAGCTGCCATACATCTCTTATTTATAGGTCCCACATACGCATAGGTGAAGGTGTGAGGACTCGTGTGTGTGTGTGTGATATTGTTTATACATCTGTAGATCAATCACATCCATTAGTAGTGGATGATGAATGCGCACACAAACTTATACGAGGTTCTCGCCGAGCACCAATTGTCCATCATAATTCACCAGGTAGCACTAATATCGCTTTGAAATATAACTCGACTGTTCTCATTCATAACTGTATGTGCGTTGTTACGGTTATGTAGGTACTTCTGTGGGTATTTCTGAAACATCCAAGGGCCTCCTTACGTGCGTGAGTGTGTGCATTTACGGGCAAGTGTGTGTGTGTGTGTGTGTGACTCAGGTGAATGTGTTTCTAGGTTAGAGAGCGGTCTGTCAGTCCACCAAACCTCATTCTTAAAAATAGATCATTTAGCCGCCGGCGTTCACGCAACGGAACCACATCTCTTTGTGTGTTTGTGTGCGCGTCTTCATGCAAGCATGTGTGCATATTTACTGTACTGAGTGTGTGCGTTGGCATGGTGTTGTTGTTTGTCTAACACTCTGCCTGACAGCTGGTTCTCATTTCTGAGCGAACAAACAGCAGACGAGATGGACAGCGAGCGGGATGGAGGGGGGGGGGGGTATCCTACGCAGGGCACGGGACCACTAACCCTCCTGGTTAGTGCCTTGCTCTCTGTTTTGACTGGAGCCGTAGAAGAGATGAAGTAAATAATCAGAGGGAATCAGGGCACCGTGAGATAAAAGGCTTGTTGAGAACGAGTTTGAAAAGAGGGAGGATGAGAAAAAGAGGGAAGTGTGTTAAGAGGAAGCAGATGCCAGCCCTCCTCTGCCACATGGTGTATGTTTGTGTGTGAGAGAGAGGCTGTGTGCCGTTGCATGCATGTGAGTGTTCATGTCTTCTAGCTGTGTGTTTATGTTATTATGGTATATAATACAGATCATGCATTTGAATTGGCACTAAATATTACGAGTTATTTGGGGTTAATTATTCTTCATCCTACCGACACTGCAACAATTGTTTTTTTGGCAATTATTCTAATTATCAAATAAACTTCCAATATTTTTTTCAGTAGATTGATTCATTGTTTAGTTTATAAAATGTCAGTAAATGGTAAAGAATGCCGTTCACAATTTCCTAAAACTCTCGGTGATGTCTCGGTGATTGCTTGTTTAGTCCAGCCAACAGTGTGGAATACAAGTTCATTCAATTTAATATCACAAAAGACAGATATATGCTCATTTAATCCTTACATTTGAGAGCCTAGACATAATTGTTTGTGATTTCAGCTTGAAAATTGACTTTTCGCTATCTTTTGGTCTATAATATGTAAGTAATGAAATACGGTCATCACTGTTTCCCACATTCCAACTAACGGTCCAGAACTCAAAGATGTTCACTTTTGACAAATAGAAGCAGAAAATCCTCACATTTAAGAAGAGGGAACCAGTCAGTGATTGGCCTTTTTCTTTGAAAAGACTTCGATCAGTCCGCTAAATGTTTCAGCTCCACATGCAGCACCATTCAATGCTTCACAATTTTCATTAGTTTTCTTATAATTACAAGCATGACAACACAGGTGTGTCAAATACTGCCTAGGATATTTGTTGACATCTGAAAAATAAATTAGAAAATATGTAATTACATAAAAAAAAACTAATATTAATGTCAAAATACATAAAACCAATTCTAACTGTCGTTCTTCTCGAGGTTTCTTCCCTTTTTTTCAATAACGTTTTTTCTTGCCTCAATAGAGGATCTAAGGATAGTTGTATTCTTGAATCTTGTTACAAGTCTCAGATAAACTTCTGACTGTGTACTTCATTCATTCTATAAGTCGTACTGACCTTGTCTTTGAATGCTGCGCTGTTCTATGTGTGTTCTCTCTGTGTGTGTGTGTGTGTGTGTGTTTGTATACAGTATATTATGCTGTGTGGTCTGGACAAACTCGTCATCTGCCAGCTCACTGTCCACCCACCCCCATCCTCAGCCCCCTGCCCCTAACCTTCTGCCCTCACACACACTCACACACACACTGCCCATATGGAGCAGTTGGCGCCCAAAAGCTTCCAAAGCAGCCGGACCCATTCCCAGGGCAGAAGGTGAGGGTCCCCACAGCCTGCTTAGTGTGTGTGTGTGTGTGTGTGTGTGTTTGTCCATCCACCGTGTCCTCAGGGGCTCGAGCCCCGGACAGACTACCGTACCGTCCTTTCTGTCTGTCCTCACTGTGGCGCGTGTGTGTGTGTGTGTTTGTCCCTCGTGTGCGGCAAGGACAGCAGCAGAGGACTGTGGGTCCTCCAAGCACAGGCCAGGGTTGCAGGGAGAGCATACGTGTGAACCGCTGCACCCAGTTAACATCCAACCATATAGAGGATGCATTCTGCAGACCATGTTGTTACCATCTCATGAGATGAAAATGTCAGAACTAGCTCGGTAGCTTTCTTATTTCCTGTGACTATCCCGTGCACCAGGAAGAGTATTTAAATGAGTGGATTTTGGTCACTTTTATTGTTTTGGCTACTTCATACCTCATGCATCACGCCAAGAGGAAGTAACAAGCAGCCTTTGAACACCCTCTAAGTTAATTGTGCAAAGTAAAAAACATAAATCACACAATTTGTCACAGAAATGTAACTTCAGATTTAGGCTGCAATTTTCTGCATAAATCCAAAACGATGCAGCAGCTATTTCTGTTTAACCTGCAGGATGTTCTTTACAAAGATAAAGTGTGTGGTATGCTTGCTTTCCATCAAACTTAATTTAGTAGTGGTGAATTATACTCTAATTGTGTTTGTGTGTGTGTGTGTGTGTGTGTGTGTGTGTGTGTGTGTGTGTGTGTGTGTGAGAGAGAGAGGGAAAAAAAAATAAGAGAGAGTTTGTGCCTGGCTGCCCAGAGAGAGCCAAGGGTGGAAGTTGTTTTTCTGCCCCCTATGGTGAGTCTAGGGCTGTGTGTGTGTGTGTGTGTGTGTGTGTGTGTGTGGGGGGGTGTGTGTGTGTGGGTGTGTGCACGCTCGGAGCAGCCTGGGGCCATCGGAGGGGGCCTGGGGAGCCGTGGAAGGAGGGATGAAGCGAGAGCGGGATGGAGGGAGAGGAGGTCAGCAAGGGTCTCGCTGGGAAAGGTGCAGGTCTGGGCCGATGGCCAAACAGAAAGGTGGAAAGGAGAGCGAGGCGGTCGTGAGGTGGAAGGAAGGGAGCAGGAAGGGAGCAGGAAGGGAGCAGGAAGGGGAGACGGGGAGAGAAAGACAGGCTGGTAGAAGGATGCAAATTTCAGCAGGTAGACAGCCAAGGTGAACACCATTGAACTCGCCAGTAAGCAGGTGTCCATGACACTATCACTTAGGTTTACATTGTTGATATTTGGAGAAACAGCCCTGTTTGCATATTTTTGGTGTAACTCCTAATGAGGACAGCACTTGCTTATTCTGAATTAGATTAAAGTAAGGATGAAAGGTATGGTAAAACCTGAGATAATTCCTTTGATACAAGAATATTCAAACTTTGGTTCCGATACATATTTTTTTTTCTTGGGGCGTTAAGGAAACATTACTTTATTTTGACAGTCAATTGCATGTTTAACTCATCCGATCACATTATATGTGATTCATTTCTAATGTTAATTCATAATTTTCTGCATGTAACAGTAGGCAGTAGGCAGTTTTAGCACTTGCAGTAGCAGCACTGGGAGCCGGAACCTTTTCTTTTTTTTTTTTGCTGCTACCGTCTGAGCTCCTTTGATTCCAACATCAAAGCGAGAGGAACGAGAGGAAGCACGACATACGTGGATTATATTTCCATTTCAGGCATTTAGCAGCCGCTGTTATCCGGAGCGAACTAATTGAACTCATTTTCTTGAGTGCTGGTTCCATGTCAGCCCATCGAGTCGTTTACTTCATCAGTTTGTCACTTTTACAGCCTCGTATGGAATATTTCAAAAAAATGCCGGCTAGTTTCCAGACTTACATTTTGGAATGTTTGAAACCGTTCACGATCATTAAATCTGGAGATGACAATAGTCTCCAAAGTTTCTTTTACCCAGAGTTCCATCTGATAAACTCTGCTGCTTTGATGCCATTTCCCTCTGTGTGACAGTCATGACAAAGCAACTGAGTTTAGATGGGGGGCAAGTAGACGGGGGAGGCAGGAACATGAAGAGAGATTGATCAGCTTGTGTGTCTCTTCATTAGAGTGTTTCACCAAGGCTGTGTCCTCCACACGTTGCCACACTGTCTGGCCTATTAGAGAGCCATGTGGGGAGTGTGTGTGTGTGTGTTGTTTGCATGTGTGTGTTTGTGTGCGTCTGCCGTTTCAGGTAGACTCAGGCGGTCCGTTTAGTTCCTTTCTGGTCTTTTCCATTTCTCATCACAGACCCCTGGTTTCTCCTCTCCTCTCCTCTCCTCTCCTTTCTTGTCTCCCCTTTCATACCGCCATCTCTTCCCTCTCCTCTGGAGTTCAGAGTCTGTCCATCTGGAACGTCCTCCCCCCCCTCCCTCCTCTCTCCCTCGGTCCCGTCCAGGCCGAGAACACAGGGGTGAAGGCCAACACCAGTAGGGGGAGAGACGGAGGGACGGAGGGAGAGATGTCAGCGCTATAATGAGTAACAACATGAAAGCTGACGGAGGGAGGGAGCGAGGGAGGGAGGTAGTGGAAGAGAGATGAAGACAGAAGAGTAGAGGGACTGCTGGGGACAGAGGGAGGGATGAAGGATAGAGGGAATGGATGGGAAAGGAGAGGACTGCAGTGTGAGAGATAAAGCGGCGGCGGAGCAGTTGGGGCCCTGTGGTCCTCCACTCCGCTCCTCTCGTACGTTTTCATTCGCCAGAGAAGAACAGAAAGGAGGAGGAGGAGGAGGAGGAGACTGGGGTTTGAACAGCGTGTGTCGCTGTCCGCCTGCTCCTGCCTGTTTCTCTTTCTCTTCCCCCCCCCCTCCCACAACTACTTTTTCACCCCCCCCGCAACCAGCCATCCTCCCCATCTTCTCTCGAGGATTCTTCTCTAATTTAACTTTTCATTGAAATTTTCCTCGCTCCCCCATCCCCATCCTCCAGTTTCTCCCAGTCTGCCATTCGGCCTTGTCTTGCCAGGTCCCCTCGCGGCCCACTGACAAAGGCGCCGTTAAAAAGCCGTGTGATCCTCCATTTTAGCGCCAGCCACGCTAGTCAGAGGATTAGGGCTCTTTAATGACGCTAATCTCTCCTCCCCTTCTTTCTCAACGCCCCCCTCCCCCTCTCCCCCCCCCCCCCCCTCAAAAAGTGATTTCTCCCTCTTGCTCTGAAATCTCTCTTGCTCAATCTCCTCCTTTCTCTCTTGTCTCTCTTCCTCCCACTTTCCCAGCTCACGAACTTTACTTACCGTAACGGACTCATACTGGTGTGCCTATAATGACCCCCATGTGTCCAGACCAGCGCTGTGAAGCAACACTTTCACTGTTTTTTCAAGGGTACATTCACACCCCCGTCCTCTTTACTTTGCTAAATATAACACGTACTTGAAATCAAATCGTTTTGCTGACCCCCACGACTGGCCGTATTGGGTTGAGTGTTGGACTGTATGCTCCGTATCTCCGGTTATTGTTGAGTGAATCCTGTCCGACACAGCCAAGAGAAAGAGGGGGAAAGAAAGGTGAGAGCGTGCACAATATCTGTGCTGGAGACGGTATCGCTAATCTGTCTCAGGCTACACTTAAAGACGTGTCCCCCGTTGAGTCGGCAGCGGGAGTTGTCTGGATTGGCATTTTATAGACGCTCTGTATTTTAGCACCAGGCCTGCTCCATGTAGATGGTACATCTCTTCATCCTGTTGATGTCACCGACATGGAGACGAATAGAGTCTGCTCTGCCTCTTATTCACCCATAGATTTGATGCTTGTGTTGTAAGGTGGATGACTCAGTGGCATACAAAAAATTAACTATATGTAAAAAAAACGGAAGCAGCCCTCAGCTCTTTGGACTGTGAAGGACAGGAAGGATTTAACATCCGTACTTGATCTGCACGGTGTTCCTAATGCAGCGAATTCCATTTAGCTGCGTCAGTTTCAGGGGTCGTGGTATTATTCAGGCACACCGCCATGACTTACCGGGACACTTGAATATAGCAGAGCCCTCGTCAACGTTGCTAATCGCACCTTTGAAGTCCAAAGGCTTGCTAAGATTCCACCCGATCATTTGACCTGACCTCGATGGATTTGGGATCGATATAGATGGAGGCTGACATGTGTAGGTCGCTTTCAGGCCGGGAGTACTAGGAAATGTCACGGGTTCGGGTGGGCGGGTCAAAAAGCAGCGTTGTGAGTTATTTATAACTTCAAGAAACATTTCAAGCAGTAGTTTTCCTTCTCTTCACCCTTCCCTGTCTCCTTTCCTCTTTAGAAAAAATACACTAATCTGGAATGAATGCTGGAGTTTTGTTGGTGACAATAAATTGTCAATATCTTTCAAACATTTAGCAAAATTATACTTCTCCCCCCTATGTTCCACTTTCATCCTCTCAAAGCTACTCATGTCATTGTCTCTCATGTTCCCTCATCCTCCTCCTTTCATACTCTCAATTTTACTGTCTCCCCCATCTGTCTCACTCTCACTCACCCTTCGTTGTCACCCGCTCTCCCTCCCTCTTGCCTTTTTGGCTTCATCGTGATACCTCTATTTTCTTACGTTTTCCTAAACCTTTTTTTTTTATTTTCCCTCTAGCTTCTAGTCCAATTTATAAGTCATGCTTTCACTATTTTCTTTTTTTACCCAGAACCCCCTGCTGATTTTTATTTGCTCATCGCAGTGCCTACATTTTCTCTGCGATCGATTCATCACAAGGATCCGTTTTCCACCCCCTCTCGACTAAGCCTAACACACAGTAGACTAGACACACACACACACACACACACACACACACACACACACACACACACACGGGAGACGCACAAGAGTGTAGGTTGAAGTAAAACGGTGCATTGGAGAGGTTTCTAAAATGATCAGCAGGAGCGTCTCTTCTGCACACGTCTGTGCTGTGAGTGTTTGCATTTGCACACACATTGGCCTTACGTCCGACTACTTTTTCTCCCAATCTCTCCGTCCTAACACTCTAGTTCTATATGTTCTCTCTTTGATTTGTTGCTGGCCTAATTGATACAGCTATCGGATAAAAGCAAAGAACCCCCCCCCCCCCCCCCACACACCTCCATTGCTCTCTTCTTTACATTTTTCAGGCAAATGCTAAATAGCCTCACTGCGCTGCTTCACAGAGCGCACAAAGAAGAACAGAACAATATCAAGCGTTATTCAGTTCCCTCTTTTGTTGCCTCAAATCCATTCTGAAGTGTCTATTAAAGGAGTCGTGGCCTTTTTTGTCGCCCGAGCGCCAGACTGCACAGGAGGGGGAAAAAGAGGGAGAGAGGGAAAAAAAGGAAAAGAGCAATGCATAATCTCCTATGTATGGCAGATAAAAGGAGAGAATATCGCCATCTTTCCGCTCTGCTCTCCACATCTCCTAATCGCTTTTCCGACGTTTCAATCTGCCAAGGCCCTAATGAAAATATGATGAGGCGGATCTATGGTCCTCGGGGACGGATGGAGGGATGGGAGGTGAGGGGAGGGAGGGATGGAACGAGGGATGGCTGCAGAGGGAGGATGAAGGGAGAGAAAATACACTCTGTCCTTATTTCTGGGCTCCGTCGGGGATACATAGTTCTTGGAGCTTTCTATTTAGATGTTGCTGCTGCCGGAGTGTGTCTCGCTCTTCTGTTTCATTCTCTCTCTTCATCTCTGCCGTCCTCATTTTCCCTCTGTATGTGTGTGTGTGTGTGTGTGTGTGTAACCAGGATAAATGTGTTTATTTTTTAGTTTATATTCCTTTTTTCTTATTTGAACTCCCACCGGCTGCCTCTACCGCCTTCTGCCTTCCAAGGAAGATGTAACTTCTTCTTAATCATTCTAATGCTCCCTGTTTTACCCCCACTTTTTTTCTATCTGCGCTCGCCTATCTCTTATTTATTTTTTATATAAATCCAGCAGCTGTGTACAAAATGTGTATATATATATATATATATATATATATATATATATATATATATATGTGTGTCTGGCTGCAGATGAATCAAAGGCTTTTTCTTTATTTTTCAAACGTCCCGTGTCTGTTTCCCTTTCTGTCAGACGGTGATGATGACCCAGCAGGGCTGTCCTGGGTGCCTTCCTCGCCCTCCAGTAAAGACGTGGCATCGCCCTCACAGATGCCCGACGGCTGCTGTGACCTCGGCATGGCCACCGGCGGCGAGGAGGAAGGAGGCGCCGGTCTGCCGTACCCCTGCCAGTTCTGTGACAAGTCCTTCAGGTACAACACTCGCTGCCGTTTGCCCCCCCGAGATGCGGCCGGTTTCCGTCTCGGTGCCCGTCGTAGACTATGACACTGATATCATATCTGACTGTTCAGCTGCCTCCTCATATGCTGAATATCAATATGTGTACGTGAATAAACAGTATTCTCAGTATCGCCATGGTAACATGGAGCACTAAGGCAAACAGTGAAAGGAATGAGGTGAATACATTTCCCACATACATCTCCAGGGACGAGCTAAGACCCACTTTAAGAACAGCTGTCACACACACCATAAAGTCATCATCATGATCCTCTGTATTACTTCTTATACCCAGCTGTCCTCTCTATTCCTCTGATTAGATGGATGCAGTGATATTAGAAATAGTTTGAATTTTGCTTTTGATACCAAAGTCGACCAGGTTATATTCATCAAGGAGTGATGTGTCCAAGCAGCACAAACCAGCAGTCACTTTCATCTTTTACATCTTTGTTTTTTTGTGGTTGATTTTATTGGAAATGTGCTTACTTCCTTAAATTGATTGTGGTGTGGAAGTTTTCATTTTGTCAAGCAACTTCGTAAACTTGAAAATGCACATGCAAATGAAAGTTCATTCATTGATTCTCCTCAGCCGTCTGAGCTACCTGAAGCGCCACGAGCAGATCCACAGCGACAAGCTGCCTTTCAAGTGTACCTTCTGCAGCCGTCTGTTTAAGCACAAGAGGAGCAGAGACCGCCACGTCAAACTCCACACAGGTAGATAGTAAGCCCTCCAGGCTTACAGGTGTTTGGGGGTCTATAATATATTGGGGTTTGTTTCTCTGATCAAATCACCTCTCATAAATATGCTTCTTGACACAGGAGACAAGAAGTACAGTTGTCAGGAGTGTGAAGCTGCGTTCTCCCGCTCTGATCACCTGAAGATCCACCTGAAGACACACAGGTAACTGCTTCTGATCCTCTTCTTATAAACTCTTAATGTCGATCGAAATGTTCATCTGACGTTCATTTTTCTTTCTTTTGACTCTTGACTCTAGTTGTTTTATTTGACTCTTCCTATTTAGATCTTTAAAAATGGCTTTTGATTCATAATGTATTTTTCTGATTCGTGATTGTTTTTGTTTTTGACATCATTATTTGACACCTCCAGCTCCAGCAAACCGTACAAGTGCAGTGTGTGTAAGCGTGGCTTCTCCTCCACCTCGTCACTGCAGAGCCACATGCAGGTAAACGGCTGTTTGATATTCTCTGTTAAAATGCCTCGATGCTCACTGCTGACATTTTCTATAGATATTGCAAAAATATCGTTATCATCAATTTGTTTGGGCGTTGATAATCGTGTAGTTAAAATCCGATAGCGGGACAGCCCTTATTCCCATTGTCGCTAGTGCAATTTCCAAAATATATTACAATGGCAAATAATAAATAAATAAGCTGATTTCCATCAAATGAAACCTTTTGACAGAATGTTTTACAACACATGCTTCTTTAAATCTTGACTCTGCCAGGCTCACCGCAAGAACCGAGAGCACCTTGCACTGAGGAGTGAGAGGGATGGAGGGAAGAAGGGAGCAGGAGGAGACACTGACCTGGAGCAGGACCTGTATATGTGTGATTACTGCGAGGAGACGTTCAGCCAGACGGACGAGCTGGAGAAACACGTCCTGACCAGACACCCCCAGCTGTCCGACCGAGCCGACTTGCAATGCATCCACTGTCCAGAGATCTTTCTAGACGAGGCTTCTCTCCTCACGCATATTGAAACGCAGCATGCCAACCGCAAACACAAGTACTACAGACTTGCTTTTTGAAGTTGTCAAACCACTGATTTTCATTCATGTGCAGTAATGGTACGTAGCTTGCGTTTAACTGGTCTTTTGCTACTACCCCCCCCCAGATGTCCTGTCTGTTCGGAACAATTCCCGTCTGTGGAGGATGTCTACTGCCACTTAGACAGCCATCGCCAGCCTGACTCCTCCAACCACAGCGCTGCCAGTCCTGACCCTGCGCTGGGCAGTGTGGCCTCTATGAGCTCGGCCACTCCGGACTCTAGTGCCAGTCTGGAGAGAGGCTCCACGCCGGACTCTACCCTAAAGCCCAGCCAGGGCATCGAACGAGGCCGCAGAAGAAACATCGACTCTGTGGAGGACATTGTGATAAGCCTGGGTCATCAAGTGGGAGGTACGGTACAGTCGGTCACTTATCTACACAGCAGCCAGTCCAGTTCCATCTATGATTTGATGGCCAAAGCTTGATTTATATGTTCAGACTACCTCTGTGTATTTCTAATTCAGCGGTTTTCCTTCCTTTCTCCACAGGGGGAGGGGCAAACTGGTCTAAAGTGACGTACTCTTGCCCTTACTGCTCGAAGAGAGACTTCCACAGCCTGGCGGTGTTGGAGATCCATTTGAAGACCATCCATGCAGATAAGCCGCAGCAGAGCCATACGTGTCACCTCTGCCTAGACACTCTGCCAACGCTTTACAACCTCAACGAACATGTGCGCAAAGCTCACCGTACCAGTGGAGGAACCATGGGCACAGCGGTGGCGGCTTTTCCCCTGCTGCAGTTCACTAACGTCACAGCGTTCCACTGTAACTACTGCCCAGACATGTTTGGAGACATCAACTCTCTGCAAGAACACATCAGAGTGTCGCACTGCCTGCCTGGTGGGATTGTGGCGGGGTCCACCACATTAGGTGTGTTGTTGGAGAAAGCTACTATTCCTAAAGAATTGGTTTTTCTCGTGCATTGTTTGTTAAGAGGGCTTGTATGGTTTCCAGACTGAGAAAGGTTGTTGAAATATATAGCGTGGTTAGTATTTGGTTAAGTGGCCATTGTATGGAATATATATATATGTACATTCATGTGTGTATTGTATCATAATGTCATTTAAAGGAAATAAACAAAGCAACTTAATTCCTCCTTTCTAGAAGGGAACCATGCCTTCTTCTGCAACCAGTGCTCCATGGGATTCTTGACGGAGTCTTCGTTGACGGAGCACATTCAGCAAACGCACTGCAACTCCCACGTAGGGGGCGGAGCTGCATCTGGAGGAGGGGTGGCCAAACTGGAGTCTCCTGTACTACAGAGTGCATCGCAGTCCTTCATGGAGGTGAGAATTAGTCAAGAATTGCATTTCGGAAATGATCTTTCAGCCAGAGTTGAAAATAATTGGTGGTGGGCCTGCCTGGCTTTGCACACGTCAACGCTATGACCAATCTGTGGTTGAGCTGATGAACAATAAGCTGGTTCCTATTTAAGTAGGTTGTTTCCTTTACTCTGTCATGAGCCCAGTTAAGTGTTAAATGATGCATACTGCTCATGCAATTCTGATTAATGGTAATTTGACTATATTAATTACTTTCTGAGTTGCGTCTGCAGTTACGGTGAGTAATTGCTGGTCTGGTCTGGACTTAAAATCGTATTTTTTATTACTTACTGCTTTTTTTGTTCCCAAATTGTATTTAATGCAGACTTGACTGACCACAGTCAAAATTCTGTTAATCATCAATCTATTATTTCTGAACTTAAAAGTTATGATGATGACTTAAATTGAATGTCTCTGCTTGTCTCCATGTCTCTCTGTCTTTCACTTCTTCTCTCTGTATCTTTCCAATATTCTGTTTTTGTCTTCAAGAACTAAACAACAGTATTTTGTCAATGTATACTAATCTTTAAAAAGTAAAGTTAAGAGTTATTTTCCACGTACAGGTTTACTCCTGCCCTTACTGCACCAATTCTCCGATCTTCGGCTCACTCCTCAAGCTCACCAAGCA
Organism: Leptoclinus maculatus; assembly: GCA_032191485.1. Lineage (NCBI taxonomy): Eukaryota > Metazoa > Chordata > Actinopteri > Perciformes > Stichaeidae > Leptoclinus > Leptoclinus maculatus. The sequence continues at coordinate 7,372,396 of JAVDOI010000007.1, forward strand.
CATAAAGGAGAACCACAAGAACATCCCGTTGGCTAACAACAAACGGCAGGCAAAGGTCGCCGACCTAAGCCCCGCCTCCTCTGACATAGAGATCTCCTCCCCGAAGCGCCACAGACTGGGAGGGGACTCCACCCCCTCCATGGGGAGCAACGGGGACTACCCGTGCAACCAGTGTGACCTGCGATTTTCCAGCTTTGAGGGTTTCCAGGCCCACCTAAAGTCACACCTGGAGATGCTGCTTAGGCGCCAGTCCTGCCCCCAGTGCAACAAGGAGGACTTTGAATCCCAGGAGGCGTTGCTTCAACACCTGACAGTGCACTACACCACCACGTCGACCCAGTATGTGTGCGAGAGCTGCGATAAGCAGTTCTCCTCAGTAGATGACCTGCAGAAACACCTGCTAGACATGCACACGTTCGTCCTGTACCACTGCACTCTCTGCCAGGAGGTCTTTGACTCCAAGGTCTCCATACAGGTGAATGAAACATCTTCCTTCCTTTGGGTGTTACTTATTTTCCTTCATATTCACATCACAGTTAATACATTAGTGGAACAACCGTTGAAATTCACCAACTGGGATCGCTTCTTTTTTCCCACTTTCTGCCATTTAGGTGCATTTGGCAGTGAAGCATAGCAATGAGAAGAAGCTGTTTCGCTGCACAGCCTGTGCCTGGGACTTCAGGAAGGAGTCTGACCTTCAGATCCATGTTAAGCATAACCACCTGGGCCAGAGGTCAGGCCTCCCAGGGGGGCTCGGAGCAGGTACTGTACATCTTTCCTGGTAGGATTGGCTAAGTTTCATTAGAAACGTAGACCTGACTCTCTGAAAATAAGCACAATGATCTCAACAAGCAAACATTTAAATAAGAAAAGCAACCCAAAACAAATACTTGACAGCATTCTTGTGGGGTAGATTGGGCTTGAATCTGCATATCTTGACACAAACTTTGTCCCACAGGGCTCAAGCCCCGGAAGTGCATCTTCTGTGGTGAGACGTTTGGAACAGAGGTGGAGCTCCAATGCCACATCACCACACACAGCAAGAAGTTCACGTGTCGCTTCTGCGGCAAAGCTTTCCAGGCCATGTCGCTGCTGGAGAGACACCTGAGGGAGAAGCACTGCTTCTTCGATGGTGGCAGCATCACTGGCAACGGGGGTGGCACAGGGAGTGGCGGGAGTCAAAACGGGACGCCCAACGGGCTGGCGCAGACCTCCAAGCGAGGAGGAGGAGGAGGAGGAGGAGGAGGAGGAGGAGGAAGTGGTGGCAATGGAGGTGCGGGAGGCATTGAAAGAGCAACGGTGGCGGCGGCCGAAAAAGCCGACCTGCAGAACATGCTGCTGAAGAGCGCAGTTGCGGGAGGAGGAGGAGCTGGCCAGGGAGGAGACACGGTAAACAGCCACGAGGCAAGCGGAGGCGAGGAGGAGCTGGACAACTCAGAGCCCATGTATGCCTGTGATATCTGCGGGGCGGCCTACACCATGGAGTCGCTTCTGCAGAACCACCGACTGCGTGACCACAACATCAAACCGGGAGATGATGACGCTTGTAAGACTTGTTTTCAATCATCAACTTCTTGTTTATACCTTTTCATTATTTATTTTACAGTTTAATACAGGAGATAAAATATGTCTCTCTGTATGTGTTATATGATGATGATGATGATGTTGATCAAAGTCATTTTGTACACCAGGTTCTCGAAAGAAGAAGGCAGACTTCATCAAGGGGAACCACAAGTGCAATGTGTGCTCCAGAACATTCTTCTCTGAGAGCGGGCTTCGTGAGCACGCTCAGACGCATCGCGGCCCCGCCAAACACTACATGTGTCCAATATGTGGCGAGCGCTTCCCCTCTCTGCTAACCCTCACTGAACACAAGGTGCTGCTCTCTGGCCTGTATACGTGTATGGCTGTGTGCATGTCTTTTGAGCTATCTTATGTTTCAGCATGTCATTTGGAGGTTTACATGTAGGTCGGTGGATACCCTCATAGGTATAAAAACACTGACTCCTTTTGTTTTTCTCTTGTGTTACTTTTTGGTTGCTTTCTGTCTCTCTTTTGATCCAGAAGCTTCTTTGGCTGCTTTGAATTTAGAATGTTAAACTGTCCTAAGAGAGGCAATTACGCTACAGGAAAGAAAATATTCAAAAAATGTATTGTGTAATGCCGCTACAGTCAGTCAGTATTATACCAACCGTGTATGTTTCTGGATATGCTTTGATAAAAGGTCGTATCACTCACTACTTTTTGCATCATTATGTTCATACTTGTTGTGTGTATTCCCTCTGTGCAGGTGACCCACAGTAAGAGCCTGGACACGGGTACCTGTCGAATCTGTAAGATGCCCCTGCAGAGTGAGGAGGATTTCATAGAGCATTGCCAGATGCACCCTGACCTCCGCAACTCCCTCACCGGCTTCCGCTGCGTCGTCTGCATGCAGACCGTCACCTCCACCCTGGAGCTGAAGATCCACGGCACCTTCCACATGCAGAAGCTCTCCGCCGGTTCTACGCTCGGAGGAGGAGCCGGAGGAGGTGGGAATGGCGGAATAGGAGGAGGGAACTGTTCTGCCTCTTCATCCCCTAACGGGCAGCTGCTGCAGCACAAGTTGTATAAATGCGCCTTCTGCCTAAAGGAGTTCAAGAACAAAGGGGAGCTGGTGAAGCTGGATGTACACGGCCTGCCTTATGGCCTCTGTGCTGGCTGCATGAGCAGGTGGGTGGCCAACTTATAAACCCTGTGGATAATGGCGTGTGTTCATATCGAGATACTTTTCTTTTAAGTCAACAGCAGCACATCTGTACAGCTTTGCCACAGAGTTTTAAACATGATTAAGTCTCTCACACATGTAACACACATTATTACCGGGTTGAACACTTGGAAGCTTGGGTTTAGTATTGCTTGTCAACTCTCTTTTCTCCGTACTGGAGCCTTAAAGGGAAGGAAGTCTGCGCTAAATTGTGTTTAGCAACAGTTAATATTACTGAAATCAGCTAAAACAAATGTAAATGTTTAATCAAATCAGGGGCACGAACGGCCAGAGCCCCAGCCAAGGAGGACACGCCCCGCCAGGGGACACGCAGGGAGAGAAGGCCATGGGCGGGCTCAGGTGTCCGGAGTGTGGGGTGAAGTTTGAAAGCGTGGAGGACTTGGAGAGTCACGTCCAGACAGATCACCCGGAGATCAGCCCTGAAACCAGTGCAGCAGGAAAGAAGGCCGAGGCTTCACCTGCACCTAAGGTGAGACAGGACAGACTGAGAGATGAACCTCTCAAACCAAGTCTTTGGCGTTGCATTTTGACTAAGATGAGGAGGACGTTTGGTAATGTGAGTAGATAGAAAATATCTCAAATACCGGAAAACTAGAATCAGATTAGAATCTTAAGTTAAATGTCAATACCTCTGTAGTGCTTCTCAACAAAAACTATCAACACCAATGAACAGAACTGAGAGTACAGTGAGGTAGATGAAACATTACCCAGTATAATTGTGGCCAGAATTAATGTTAATAAGAAAAACAGCATTTAAAAGATGGAGACATTTTCAGGAGACTCAAAAATCCTGCTGAACTGTATGTTTACACGAGGTGTGTGTGTGTGTGTGTGTGTGTGTGTGTGCGTGTGCGTGTGCGTGTGCGTGTGTGCGCGTGTGTGTGTGTGAGAAGTATTGGTGCGTGCTGCTGCTTTTGTATCTGTAGCCTGCATACGTGTGCCTGTGTGTATGGCGGTGTGTGTCAGCTGAGCCCCACTGGGTCCTGCGGCTGGGGCGTGCTGAGGCATTGTGGGAGCTGTTCGTTCTACTTGATATTGACAGTCAGGCTCCCCGGGACTTGCCACGTGTTTACGTGTGTGAGGGTGTGTACTTGCAAGTGTGTGTGTGTGTGTGTCAGAGGCAGTTCCTAGGGACCCTCTGTCTTACCTGCACCTTTGTTTCTGCTTAGTCTAACAGCACAAAGCAGACAAAGTAGGATTTTCTGTGTATATGTGTGTGTCTGTGTGTGTGTGTGTGTGTGTGTGTGTGTGTGTACTCAGTCTAGCAGGCTGAAGCAGCAGAGAGATAGTGGAAGTGGGGCCTTTGTGTATTTTGTATGTGTTTGTGCATGAGTGATCGCTGTGTGCTATGAATGGATAAGCAGAGCCTCTGCTTCTCTCTCTCTCTTTGTTTCTGTGTCTCTCACCCTTGTTTCTCTGGCTCTTTATCTCTTTCGTCCTCTCTTGTCCTCTTTTCTTCTACACTCGTTTCCTCTGTTTCTGTTTCATTGCTTCTTCCCTTAATCTTTTTCCTGTTCACTCCCTCCCTTATTCATTTATTTCTCTCTCTCTCTTTCTCTGCAGAGGCATTACACGTGTGTGTGTGTGTGTGTGTGTGTGTGTGTGTGTGTGTAACTGCATGCTTCTTCTTCCTTTCACCAAGTCTCTAAAGACTTGGACTTTCAGTATTGCTTGATTAGTGTGAGACTTTGTGGGGTTCACATGTCTTGCATGTTGAGGTTTGAGAGCTTAAAAGAAAGAGTGCCATTTAATAAAATAATAATAATAATAATAATAATTTCTTACGCTTATCTTTTTTTGTGCATGTATACCTTTCTCTTTATTGAGCACGAGGGTTTACTTTCTTTCTATTTACAGGTAAATCGTTACTATGGCTATAATATGATTCAATATATTTTTTCTGATCAACCTAACTAAATATAAAACGTTAAAACACTCAAATATGATATATTGCTTTGTATTTTATTTCGTTTTTTTCACATTCTTTGGTGTTCTTGTGTCTTTTTATCTTACAGAAAAAGACCTACCAGTGTATTAAATGCCAAATGACGTTTGAGACGGAAAGGGAGATCCAGATTCATGTCGCTAATCACATGATCGGTGAGTGAGGCGCAGCTCTTCCACTCTGTTTCTGTTCGCGTGACTGAGCGTGTGTCTGTGTCCATGATGCACTTCGGTGACTGTGAATGTCTCAAATATTACATAACTCCGAACAAGAAACACCTGGCTATTCATCCCTTAATGTGAGGGTTTATAGCTTGGCCTGGATGAAGTCAAACGCCACGTAGCATGTGATGCTCTGATGCTGCTGCAGATGTGGCAAATCAACACTGAGGAGAGTCCTAATGTCCTGCAACAATGTAATGCATTATCAAAATTATAATGTATAGGTCAGCTTCATCATTGAAAATCCATTATTGCCTGTTAAGGGCTGAGAAAAGGTTATATAAAACTGTTTATGAGTGCACATATTATCAGTGGAGTGTGTGTGTGTGTGTGTGTGTGTGTGTGTGTGTGTGTGTGTGTGTGTGTGTGTGTGTGTGTGTGTGTGTGTGTGTGTGTGTGTGTGTGTGTGTGTGTGTGTGTGTGTGTGTGTGTGTGTTTAATGAAAAACTACCTCTGTAGTTTGGAGTCTATGTTCTTTTATGAGCGTCCCCTGTGGCAGTTTTTTCAACTCGCTACTAATTTGCTGCCTTAGCATCTCTGTCGTCATGGAGATTAACGAGGTGGACCTGCGAGGTGTTCTGGGGAGCAAACGCTCTGCGCCCCCCCACCCTCTGCCCCGCTCGCCAGACCTGACAGGCACTCCCATAGTCACCGATGTACTCTGAGGTGTGTGTGTGTGTGTGTGTGCTGACATCGCTCGGAGTCGTCTGGAGACGTTAGAGGAGAGATTTGAAACAGAAGTACAGCTAACTTTTACTTCCTTCCCCCTGTGAACCACACACACACACACACACACACACACACACACACACACACACAGTCATACACACAGAATCATAGATGCACAAACGCAGGGCAAAACTCTCTCACACATGAAAGAACACAAGTATAGTTAATCTCTTACCTACTGTTCCTCTCAGCGCGTCTTCTTAGCCCTTCACTGCGTTCAGGGAACAACTCCCTTTCATTCTTTCCGTTTGTTTGTCCTCTCCTCCTCGGGTCCCTCAAACCTTCTCCTTTCCCCGCTTCTAACCTTCTTTGATCTCCTTCCACGTCTTCTGTTTCACCTCAGTTTCCTCCACCCTGAGAATCCTGACAGTCATTCTGCCATTTCCCACACTACACACACACACACACACACACACACACACACACACACACACACACACACACGCATCCCTACACAGTGGTGACACTTTTGGGTTAATTAATGTGCTAATTGTGTGAAAACGTAGCGCAGATTAATTATGAAATTGAGGCAGATTATTTTGAAGAGCGTGCCCACCTTCTATTATTACATTTTCGACACCCCCGCCCTGGGAAGAAGGGAGCAAATAATAAAGAGAAAGATCTTATTTGGAATAAAAGCATTAGAGGTGAGACAATTACCAGATGAAGGAGAAAATGTGTCATCTTTAATTTTCTCTCTTTCACTGAACGTCTTTCATTCTGTTGCTCTAATCACATCACACAGTCTTGAATAAAAGCTCAAACATCTGATTCCTCGGTTAAGCAGTATTCAATTTCCCATTCATTACGCCAAATGCAATTGGTTTCAACTGGTAGTCAACATTTGAATGCAGTGTATCTGGCTATGAGACCGGCTCCTAACAGAGGCACAATACACGACGCTGTGCTATCTTTCTGTTCTCCTTCACTTCTCTTCCTCTCCTTAATCCTCGTCTTTTTTTCATATGACAACACCTCCCATCATCACCTTTGTGAAGGTGTCGCTGTCTGTCTACTGGTCTCATTCACATTCACTCATTCAATAACTCTACCACTGGTAGGTGTGCTTGTGTCACTTCTGATTCTCTCACACGGTTCAGTGAAACACCCTAAGGCATTAGAGTACCTCTCAGCCCGCCTGCCCGTCTGCCCGTCACTGAAACATGTGCACGGGGAAGAAGAAAAATCTCAAATAACATTGGACGTGAGGAGGTCTGCCTCCCATCCGCACGCTGACGATGACGTGAGGGAGTTTGCGGTCGGCTTATCGAGTCCAGGACTGTGATTGTCACATTGCTCCGTGGGTAATATGTGGTGCCCCCCCCCTACGGTCCTGTTAATTACGCTGTCAGGAAGGGAAAGAGAGACAACATTCAAGCAGATAGAGGGAACAGAGG